>CM048748.1:11082926-11682926 GCA_026315105.1 Locusta migratoria | reverse complement strand
TGTGACTGTTTCTGTCACACTTCACGTTCGATAAAGTCAGAAACCGTTGTCCATCTGCGATAACTCACTTGTTCGGTGCAAAGACTGTGTCAATTAAAAATTGTATTTTACCAAAACAAACAAAAATACCAACATGCAATACCAACGCGCGCGCGCGCACACACACACACACACACACACACACACACACACACACACACACACACATACACAAAACCACAAATAAAGAACACTAGTTTACGTAAGATGCTACCACTTTTCAACAACAACGTTCAAACTTGCGTATCAGCAAAACTGTTAGTAAGGATTCGAATTTCGTAGTTCAAAAGTCATCTGATAGATTAAATGGAAGGAACGGCTTTAGAAGGATCACGCCAACGGCGCAATCGCTTGTTAAAGCGTTTCACAAAACATACCAGCAGCAAGCAGTCGGGAGGAGAGACGCACAGGGTCAGTAAAAACACTGGCCGCGAGATATCTCGCGCTAACTGAGTTCTGCACATTGCAGTGGGGTGCGACTGTCGCTTTGCACAACGGGAATCGAGACTTCTTGCCGCAGCCTCACATCTGTTGAGCTTTCATCCCGGAAGTAAAAAAATCAAATGTTTGTAAAATCTATGGGACTTAACTACGGGGTCATCAGTCCCTAAACTTATAAACTACTTATGAACTAGCTAATACTAGAGACGGCACAAATATCCATGCCCGAGGGGGTATTCGAACCCCCGACCGTAATGGCCGTGCAGACCGTGACTGGAGCGCCTCAGTCCTCTCGACCACCGCGGCCGGCGAAGTGTACTCTGGGTCTTACAAAGTCATCAGTGTTTCTTTTATTGTGCGGAATATTTCAAGAGTAAGGCTAGATTTTTCGTGTCGGAACTGTGTAAAAATCCTATTTCCTAGTTCGTATATTAATAACTTCTGCTTATGTCACACGATGGCGACTTACGAGATTACTTGCTGTAGTATCAGAGAGAGAAATGTCCGACGAAACCATCCCACGTAGAGACATACGCCAACAACTTTTAGTGCCAAGTCCTTAAGTCCGCTTTTACATGTTTAGCTGTTAATATCAATTTACGTTGCGGCAACATGTCTGCAGAACAGCGCGTTCGGAACACTTAACACAAAACCAGGGAAAGCGTTCCGGCTCCTCCCAGACACTTATTTTAGAATGAAACTTTCACTCTGCAGCGGAGTGTGCGCTGATATGAAACTTCCTGGCAGATTAAAATTGCGTGCCGGAACCGGGACTCGAACCTGGGACCTTTGTCTTTCGCGGGCAAACGCACTACCGACTGTGCTATCCCGACACGACTCACGATGCCGCCTCACAACTTTACTTCCGCCAGTACCTCGCCTCCTACTTTCCAAACTTCACAGAAGCTCTCCTGAGAACCATGCAAGACTAGCACTCCTGGAAGAAAGGATATAGTGGAGACATGGCTTAGCCACAGCCTAAGGGATGTTTCCAGGAAGTTTCATATCAGCGCACACTCCGCTGCAGAGTGAAAGTTTCATTCTGGAAACATCCCTTAGGCTGTGGCTAAGCCATGTCTCCACCATATCCTTTCTTCCAGGAGTGCTAGTCTTGCAAGTTTCGCAGGAGAACTTCTGTGAAGTTTGGAAAGTAGGAAGCGAGGTACTGGCGGAAGTGAAGTTGTGAGGCGGCATCGTGAGTCGTGTCGGGGTAGCTCAGTGGTAGAGCGCTTGCCCGCGAAAGGCAAAGGTCCCAGGTTCGAGTCCCCGTTCCGGCACGCAATTTTAATCTGCCAGGAAGTTTCATATCAGCGCACACTCCGCTGCAGAGTGAAAGTTTCATTCTGGAAACATCCCTTAGGCTATGGCTAAGCATTGTCTCCACCATATCCTTTCTTCCAGGAGTGCTAGTCTTGCATGGTTCTCAGGAGAGCTTCTGTGAAGTTTGGAAAGTAGGAGGCGAGGTACTGGCGAAAGTAAAGTTGTGAGGCGGCATCGTGAGTCGTGCCGGGATAGCTCAGTCGGTAGTGCGCTTGCCCGCGAAAGGCAAAGGTCCCAGGTTCGAGTCCCGGTTCCGGCACGCAATTTTAATCTGCCAGGAAGTTTCACTTTTATTTTATTTTTTATTTATTTATATTTTTTACAGGCACCTGTGAGTTGAAATAGTACACGTGTATTGACTCACAACATGACAATGGGTCGCCAACGTGGGATGTGTGTGTGTGTGTGTGTGTGTGTGTGTGTGTGTGTGTGTACAGTAGACACAAGATAAGTTGAGCTCCGTTCGAAAGTTGTGATCGGTACAGATTGCCTTTTGTTTATGACTGCCAACAACCTCAGCCTTGTAGTTAATGATAAATAAGTAACGTAAGGCTTGTTTGAATTTGACCGTCTGAATAATATGCTTTCACGGAATATTTTTATTCCCTGCCGTAATGTATGTCATAGCTGCTGATCAACTATGTGTACGGAGCATACATCACGACAAGGTGGCAGCTTTTGGAACCATCACGTGCTTTTTGCCCATGACACTCTTGTGTTTTCAATCTTTAACTGCCCCGCACCCTTTTTGGAACATTACGTAGTAAGTAGGATCCCAACGGCCGTATGTTTAACAGAAACATTTATTCCTTTACTACCAGTTTCGGCATTCCATTATGCCATCTTCAGGCCCTTATATCGGAGTATTATATCCATTAAATGGGGATCAGAACTGGTTGCGTGGATTTCTTGCTCTCGTTTGTTGGTTCTTACCGAGAGCAAGAAATCCATGCAACCAGTTTTGATCCCCCATTTAATAGGCATAATAATCCTATAGGGGGACCTGAAGATGGTATAATGGAATGCCGAAACTGGTAGTAAAGGAATAAATGTTTCTGTTAAACATACGGCTGTTGGTATCCTACTTCCTACGTAATCTTGACCAGTCGCAGTCCCACCACCTTGAATGATGGATTCAGTAAGACTTGTTGGAACATGGTTGACGCTCAGCTTGTATTACCTCAAGGTGAGCTCCCACATGGGGACATTTTAACTCCCAATGCAGAACGAAGGTGTGGTACATATCTGTCCCGTAATTCTGTCTGTCTGCCTCAACATTTTTTCCAAAGGAAAGCTAGATTAGATTTAAAAGCAGTTTTGTTTTATTTGAAAGCTGGTTTAGTCGGCATGATTCTTAGCTATATTTCATGAAAGTCTCGCATCGTTATCAATTCAGGCGCCATGCAACGTTTAGCTGCTACGTTACAAAAGTCACTCGGAATTAACGTTCCGTGAGTGTGTACGATGCCCAAATAGAGCAGGAATATCCACAACCTCATTCACCGCCAAATGCTTTGTTGTTTAATGCTGAACACACGTGTACAGAGCAGCTACAGACGTTCCAAAGTTGCGGCTGGCACAAATTGAAAACATGCCATAGGCACGAAGACTACCGACTTGGCCAATACGCGTGAAGCAGAACTATGAAGCAAAGTAACACTGGTACAACGCAGGCGGTAGCAGCTGTTGTTTATAGTGAACCTCGTGGTTTTTGATTATAAGGTATTGTGGTTTAAAAACCTGAATTTCAGAACATTATTACAAAAAAACATTTTTCACTGTTTTATCACAAGTCTTTTTCTGTGCCCGGGGGAAGTGGGCACCAAACATTTTAGAGATAAAGCACTGCACAGAACCATGTAAGCCGGCAGATGCAGTAATAAAATGGCCATGCGGTCGTGCACCATGTGGAGATTGTATGGCCGCTCCCGCCGAGGGTTCCAGTCCTCGGAATCAGATGCTCAAATAAGTTATAAATATGTGGTGTCTGTTCTTTCGGACATGCCAGAAAGAACAGACGCCACTTTTGATCCTGCAGTTATTATCTATTTATATTCACTGATTGTACGACGTTAACTGCGAAGGGGTAAAGCTGAAAAATGTGCACCCAGCTGGGATTAGGCAATCATTTTTAACTTTACCCATTAGCAGTTAACGTCATACATTCCGTGAATTTGAATAAATAATAACTGCAGGATGTCCGAAACAAGAGACATCACATATTTATAACTTATACAATAAGCCGATAACGTACAATGATCCATTCTTCCGTGCGGAGTCACTCCAAAGCCCTTACTTTTACTGGAATCAGTTTACAAAAACTATGAGTTTGAGTTCTAGTGGGCAAGGTAAAAGTTGAGAATTTCTAAAAATTTTCAAATATTTGTAAAGCTTATGGGAGTTAACAGCGGGGTCATCAGTTCCTAAAGTTACGAACTACTTATGAACTACCTTATACTAAAGACAGCACAAACATCCAAGCCCGATGGGAGATTAGAACCCCCGACGAGGAACGGCCTCGCGCATCGTAGCATAGCGCCTCAATGCACTCGGCCGCTACGCAGCGGCGAGAATTTGTATATGGCGGGAGGCGTACTTGAGTAAATCCGTACAGCTGTGGTGATCGCTGTGTCGCCAGTGGTGTAGGGGTCAGCGCAACTGCCTAGAAAGCAGGAGGCCGAATGCCGGCGAGGTGCACTTTTTCAACTTTACCCATTCGCAGAGAAATGTTCAAATGTTTGTAAACCTGTTGGACCAAATTACTATGCTCATCAGTCTTGAAACCTACAAACTACTTAAACTAACGTACGCTAAGGACTACACTCAACTCATGTCCGAGCGATGACTTGAACCTCCGGCGGGAACGGCCGTCCAGTTCGTAGTACGACGCCTGAGACCACACGGCAATTCCGCGCGGCTTCGAGTCCTCGCTCGTCGTTTGATCTCTGCATATCCCTGTCAGGTGACTTTTTGTCACGTCAGCGTAAAAATCAATGCTCGTACGGAAGCATATACATAGTGTTTTTTCCTCTCTCTATTTGGCAGTGTGTTCAGTAATAAACAGGGAGGCATTCAGAGGATAATGACGTTGAAATTCCTCTTCCATCTGGGTCTCGCACAGTTCCGATTTCCGAGTTCTTCACGAAAAGTTAATTCCGTGTGTCTTCTGAATGTAGCAGCTGACCGTTGCGTCGCACTGTAGCTGATTAACAAAGCAAGACTTTCATGAAATATAGCTAAGGACCGTCCCGATGAAACCAGCTTTCAAATAAAAAGTATATAAAAAAAACTGCTTCAAAATCGGAACTACAGTCAGACGGACAGACTCGTTCAGACGTGTAGCAACTCCTCCGCCACGCACCACATGGTGGTTCATATGTGGACGTCTTCGGCCAATTGGATTAGAAGCTGGTAGCTGGCAGTGCGCAGACGAGAGGCTGCCGTGCCGCCAGTTGGCCAGTTGCTGGAGAGGGTAGGTAGGCTGTCTGAGTGGCTGTCTGGTGGGGTGAGTTAATGGCGGCATTGTGCGTGTGAGGCGTTGCGTGGGAGCCGACCCAGCCAGACCAGCCGGACCAGCCGGACCCTACCCTCGACCACTTGGCTGTGCTTTGCCACCGCCACCGCCGCTACACGCCCACAATTAAGCCGTGTCCTGCGTGGGCGACAAAAGCGAGCGACCGTGTGTACTGAGTGGTTACGGGTCTGTCCTACGTGAGCGACATCTGCAGCGCCGCGCGTCAGACGCGACAACGAGCCACGTTTGAATCTCAATCCTGTCTGAATCTTGTCGCCGTCGCACGCGCGGCAAATTGTCGAGTTCGTAGAGAATCGTCTGCTTGTCGAGGTTATAAAGGACGTCCCAAGAATTCTGCGAGCTAATAAACCCTGAAGTTTATGAAAGTGCAACTGTTTCTGATGTTGTAAGTATGATTAAAAGTTTGATCCGGATAAGAAGTGTTCAAAAATAACTACCTCGTAAATTTTCTTTTGGACTTTAAAGACGACTGAAGTTCAATTTTTAAATTGTTTCTGATATGACAGTATTCTGTTTTTACTCCGAGTGGTAGTTTGATTTACACAACGGTGAACGTGTTTTGAACAATTACATTTGTGTGCTTTTTAAGCATTTGCAGTAACAAGAAACTTACTCCAGAGATGAGGAGATAACACTATGACAGACGAGATGTGTGTAAAAATACGTTTCTGAATAAATTATCTTGATATAATGCTTCAGTAGGAATTTAATGTCTTTGGTAGGCCTTCAGTGGGATACGTGTACTTGCAATAAAGCCGGCCGCGGTGGCCGAGGCGACTGAGGCGCTCCAGTCACGGTCTGCACGGCCACTACGGTCGGGGGTTCGAATCCCCCCTCGCGCATGGATATTTGTGCCGTCCTTAGTATAAGGTAGTTCGTAAGTAGTTTGTAAGTTTAGGGACTGATGATCCCGTAGTTAAGTCCCATAAGCTATACAAACATTTGAACTTGCAATAAAGATGAATATACTGGTATTAACTTGGTAAAAAATTACAACTTGGTAGCCCACATCACTACTCCTATACAACGCCCACTGCTAACAAGTCCGTGCCGGCCGCGGTGGCCGAGGTGACTGAGGCGCTTCAGTCACGGTCAGTACGGCCACTACGGTCGGGGGTTAGAATCCCCCCTCGGGCATGGATATTTGTGCCGTCTTTAGTCTTAGCTAGTTCATAACTAGTTTGTAAGATTAGGGACTGATGACCCCGTAGTTAAGTCCCATAAGTTGTACAAACATTAGAACATTAACAAGTCCGTCCAGAATTAAATGAATTACTGTCGTCTTACAATAAGATTAATTTTGTTCGTATTCAGTTGTTGATGGTTTGTAGTCACTCGAAAGTATCTGTACTTGTCGTTATATTTGACTGGTGATCTTCATTGTCTACTTTCGTATTTCAAGTTATGAATGAAATAGTCCAAGTACATTCTTCACTTTGTAAATGTAATGCACAGCACTATTTTTACGTTTTATTTCCTAATGTAAATAAAACTTTATTGCCTTACTCTGGAGCTATCGTTGTTCTACGGTTTACGGGTGCCAAATTTTAGAAACAGTTGATCGGTCAGTATAAATTTGAAAACGTAATAAATCACGGAATAATGTAGAAAGAGAGGTAAAAGTTGACATACATGCTTCGAATGACATGAGGTTTTGTTAGAACCAAGAAAAAAAAACTTCAAAAAATGTCCGACAGATGGCGCTTCATCTGATCAGAAAAGCATTAATTAGCATAACAAATTAAGACAAAGTGAAGATGATGTTCTTTACAGAAAATGCTCAATATGTTCACCATCATTCCTCAACAATAGCTGTAGTCGAGGAATAATTTTGTGAACAGCACTGTAAAGCAAGTCCGGAGTTATGGGAAGGCATTGGCGTCGGATGTTGTCTTTCAGCATCCCTAGAGATGTCGATCGATCACGATACACTTGCGACTTCAGGTAACCCCAAAGCCAATAGTCGCACGGACTAAGGTCTGGGGACCCGGGAGGCCAAGCATGACGAAAGTGGCGGCTGAGCACACAATCATCAGCCTAAACTATAACAGCTAGGCCAGTGTACATAGTATAGACTTGCACAACTCACAAAGATCTATAATAATAAAAAAAGTGAGAGAATGTATCCTTTATGAGTAAACTACGTTTATCATTTTTCTCTTCTAAAGCGGTGGTGCCATGTGCCTTCAGACTTTGGGAGATCTGTAAAAGTTAGACATGATCTCCCGGCCTTCATTGATTTATTTTTTAATCGTCGTGAGTTGTATAATTCTACGCTATTTACTTTGCCGCAGGTCTCATAGTTTACGCTACACAGGTCACGAAAGTGCGGAATTGGTAAACAATTATACCTTACTATTGTTATTTCAGTTATTTTACATTTTCGTATTGGCATATAATATAGCCGACGTTGAACCGAGAATTATAACGAAGGAACTGAAACAAACTGCATGACGATACGTTCTGCAGTTCTCGACTTAAATTAGTTTAAAGATTACCCGTGCGAAGCCGGGACGGGTTAGCTAGTTAGTAATAAAATAAATAAAAACTGTTAAGTCATAATTATTGTATACTGAAAATTACATCCCAAATTTTTAAAAAAAGTTTGTCAAAATTCGTCACAAAGGTGACTGGGCAACAGAATCTGTGCTCGCTGGTGGGCAAGCTCGCTGAAAGTAATGAGTAGAATTTGAAAGGTTTCACCGCTATAGTTTATCCAAATTTGTGAGAAATCGAGGAAGCTATAAAAAATTTGTTTAAATAAAAAGAGAAGTTCATTCCATTATCTACAACTTTCTCGTTGACGAAAATTTCCTGATCGCAAAACAAAAAAAGTGGCAGGGGACTTACTTTTTCATGTCGCAAATTTTATTTTATATAAAAGCAATAGTTTCAATTATCATTTTTATACAAACAATACGTATTGTACTTGGTAACAACACTGTTGCGTTCCTTCAGTATTGACCTGTCTGCGTGAAAAATTTAGTAATATTTTCCCCTATCCTAAGGGGTTCAAATGACAATGTAATTGATTCGAGCGCTGTTTGGAGAACGATGCATTTGTCGGCCCAACTGCGATTCTACACCCATCCAAGATGGCTGCCGTCGAGTCACTTATGTAGGCGGTACAGCCGAGAGGCTGTGCTCGCTGAGTGGAGCAGGGAGTCTGTGGCGTTAATGCGCAGTTTTGTGGCGCGGGGAAAAGTTAGAAGAAGAAGTAGAGGGAGGGGAAGGTCTGGGAGCAGCTAAAATGGTATAAGGGCGCACAACTACTAGCCTATAGGCACTGTGTTCACCAACAACTGCGTAACCTCTGCCTATCCGTGGTACAGAGGCGTTTGTTTATTGTTCTCGGCTGTTGCTACAGGCAGGGCCGGTGCGAGAACGGTTTTGCACACAAGCGGACTACAGATTTAAGCCGCTTCCCTTTTATCTCGTACGCCTTCATCCTCGTCAGTTTCAGCTACTGTACTGTACGCTAATCTCGCACCTCGCAGCCTCGTGTCGCAAGTGGCGGCTTGTGTCGCTCTGGTCTTAGCCAAAGCCATTCGACGCAACTCTCCAAAATTCTCGAGAAAATCGACTTTGAAGTTTTGCAAAGTACACGTAAGTACCAGTAATTAAAATGGTAGCAGCATCTGTCGGTGAAGCTCAGATGGTAGCGTTATGGCCTTACAACCAAGGGATCCGTGGTTCGAATCCTGTCGTGTGTGAAAGAATAATAAAAAAAGTCTCCCATGTCTGTATCTTATAGTTTGAATAATCAAAGTTCTAAAACTTAATCTGTCAGTTAATAAACTTCAGAGTCAAAATTAGTTAAACTATCAGCTAATGTTCAGTGTTTATCTGAGGGTATTGACTAAGTTAATATTCTGAGAAAGATGAAAGAGATCGTATTAAAGTTAGCTGTAATTCTCTCGTAGCTCTATAAGTTGTTCCAACGCCACCGATTCTGGTACACTGAGTCTAAGTGACGGTCTCTTCGAATCTGACAAACATTAGTAGTACGTTGGGATGTCGATCATTGATTGTGCAGTCAAAGCAGATCACTATCAATACTGGTTTACGGCGTAAGAACTGCGTGCTTTTTCTCTGATGCTAAATATTAAGAGACATTTAAAGTTATATAAGTTATGGCCGTTCCAGGTTCATAAGGTCCCTTCGTAATACGACACACACAGACATCCAGATCTAAGAAAATGATCTCACTCAGTGAATAAGTTACAAAATAGCTTACGTTTCATTCGTGCCGTTTATTGCCTGGCCATTAAAATTCCTACACCAAGAAGATGACTTTTTACAGACGCGAAATTTAACCGACAGGAAGAAGATACTGTGATATGCAAATGATTATCTTTTCAGAGCATGCACACAAGGTTGGCGCCGGTGGCGACACCTACAACGTGCTGACATGACGAAAGTTTCCAACCAATTTCTCGTACACAAACAGCATTGACCGGCGTTGTCTGGTGAAACGTTGTTGTGATGCATCGTCTAAAGAGAAGAAATGCGTACCATCACGTTTCCGACTTTGATCAAGGTCGGATTGTAGCCTATCGCGCGATTTTGGTTTATCGTATCGCGACATTGCTGCTCGCGTTGATCGTGACCCAATGACTGTTAACAGAATCGGTGGGTTCAGGAGGGCAATACGGAACGCCGTGCTGTATCCCATCGGCCTCGTAACACTAGCAGTCGAGATGACAAGTGTCTTATCCGCGTGGCTCTAACGGATCGTGCAGCCACGTCTCGATCCCTGAATCAACAGATGAGGACCTTTGTAAGACAACAACCATCTGCACGAACAGTTCGACGACATTTGCAGCAGCATGGACTATCAGCTCGGAGACCATGGCTGCGATTACCGCTGACGCTGCATCACAGACACGAGCGCCTGCGATGATGTTCGCAACGACGAACCTGGGTGCACGAATAGCAAAACGTCATTTCATCGAATGAATCCAGGTTCTTTTACAGCATCATGATGGTTGCATTCGTGTTTTGCGACATCGCGGTGAACGCATATACTGGCATATCACCCTGCTTGATGGTATGGAGTGCCATTGGTTACACGTCTCGGTCACCTCTTGTTCGCATCGACGGCACTTTGAACGGTGGCCGTTACATTTCAGATGAGTTACAACCCGTGGCTCTACCCTTCATTCGATCCCTGCGAAACCCTTGCCTTTCTGGATACGGAAAATGTTCGACTTCTGCTCTGGCCAGCACAGATCTCTCACCAATTGAAAACTTCTGGTCAGTAGTGGCATCTGTACCTGTACACGTCATCCAAGCTCTGTTTGACCCAATACCCAATCGCATCAAGGCCATTATTACGGCCAGAGGTGGTTGTTCTGGGTACTGATTTTTCAGGAACTATGCACCCGAATTGCGTGAAAATGTAATCACATGTCACGTCTAGTATATTTGTCCAATAAGTACCCGCGTATCATCTGCATTTCTTCTTGGTGTAGCAATTTTAATGGCCAGTAGTGTAGGTTACAACTCATAACATCGGTTAACATTCCGTAGATACATGAATGCGTGAATTATATATCAGTTTCGTCCTTGAATACCCCATAGAGTAACGAAGTCTCCTTCTTCCATAGATTATTAACACCAAAGAGATTGTAAGATGCAATCGAAGACGTCTGTGTCTTTATAACATTGCATGTGTCGACTTGCAAGTGGAATTAATTAAAGGAAAATTAGTAAATAATTGATGTAATTGCAGAGAGATAGGGATATTACACGTGACAGATTTTTTTATTTTTTTCCATTTTAATATCTGATGGTAATTTTTACGAAATTGTTCGTAATTTTCTTTATTTTATAGAAGGTTGTTAATAACGATGCTTTCAATCAAAAAACATAGCTTACATTCTTGGTAGTTTTGGCTTCACTATTAGTTGACGACGACGGTAGTCTTTGATTGTTCAGTTTGTGAAGAGATATGACGCTGTTTTTCGAAAGTTATCTCCATAGCAAAGACATTATTGATAGATCTGAAGTATTGAATTAAAATTTGTGGTGCGGCCGGGAATCGAACCCGGACCTCCATGCTTACTAGGCTGACGTCTTAACCGTTAGACTACCACACCACTAACGATTAAGGCGCCTCGGAATAGTCTATGTACGATTTCCCTCCACAACACAAACTTTAATTCAGCTTCTTTGTTCCAAAGATAATTGCCACTACTGCCAAGGCTCTCCATGCAGCGGAATAGCACCTCAGCAATGGACATGGTGGAACAATCCTGTTACGGTGATATAAATATCAATTATTACAATTAAAGAATCCCTGAGACGGATTTACGTCTCAAATATGTCAAAGACATTATTGATAGATCTGAAGTATTGAATTAAATTTAATTGAATACTTCAGATCTATCAATAATGAATTAAATTTAATTCAATACTTCAGATCTATCAATAATGTCTTTGACATATTTGAGACGTAAATCCGTCTCAGGGATTCTTTAATTGTAATAATTGATATTCATCTCCATAGCTACTAATGGCTTTCCTAGCAGCTAACCTACTAAACCATAGTGACAAGTTTTTCAGCTCGTCTATATACACATAAACAAAAACTGCCACAACACGTGGAATTACAGATCCCAAAAAGTTTTATATAACTGAATTCGAAAACGAAAAAAAAGTGTCATTGAGGAATTTGAACCACAGACCCCAGGGTTGAAAGGCCATAACGCTAACCACCTGAGGTAAACCGACAGGTGTTTCAATCTTTTTTTATTATTGGTACTTCTGTGTACTTTGCAAAACTTCAAAGACGATTTTATCGAGAATTTTTGAGAGTTTCGTCGAATGGCTTTGGCTGATGGTTGAATTATGATCTTCACGTACCATAAATACCAAAATTCTAAAATCCGATACCCATGTGGCCTCCTTGTTAGATCGGCTCTGGCGGTAGACGAACTCATGCTGGTTGTGTCAAATGTTTTGCTTATGATGTCCTTTTGACAAAGGACAATATATTTCAGATATAATAAACGAATGGAATAAGGCAGGACTACTTCTACCTTTCTATGGACACGTCGGTATCATTAGTAACATAGACATATCCCTAGCCAAAGAAACCTCAGCAACACTTACTGCAGACTCGAAAGTATTTGACAAAAGGACTCACAGTGACCATATCACAGTCGTTATTCACAATGTACTTAGCTCATTACGTAATACATTACAAGCAGCCGGTGTTTTCTGTGATTTGTCAAGGCATTTGATAGTGTGACCACAACAACTTTTTATTTAAATTAGAATTCTCTGGTGTCATGGGAAATGTTGAAAAATACCTCGTTAACAGGAAACAAAGGGTTCCAGTGCAAGAGACTAGTGAATTTCACCATCAGTCATCATCAGATCGGGAAGAAATCACATTTGGTGTCCCACAAGGAATCATCTTAGGGCCATCGGTTTTCATGTGTACATTAATGACCTATCATCGGTTACATTGCCAGAAGCAGAGTTCGTTTTGTTTGCAGATAATACAAACATTGCAATAAATCGGACGTCGGCCATACTTCTAGAAAGGTCTGTTACGGTTTAAAGCCAACTTATCTTTTCGGACATTGACTCTCGTCTATACGCTCCACCACGGCAGACATGCAAAGGGCGTTGTTGATTACGCTGACGATCTACTGGTTGCTGTGTCTGCAAACTTGCTACCTCATTTGTAATACAAGGCGACAGAAGATCTTAACACAATAAGCGAGAGGTGCATCATAAACAAACCGACGGTAGCCGTAAATAACACAATGTTCACACTACTGAAAGGTAAACTGATAAGGAACCCAAGATAAAACTGAACATCAATACAAAGGGAAACACTGACAAGATAGCTGGCATTCACATCGACCGACAATTGACTAAAGATCATGCCAGACTGGTCTAAGACAAAGCAGTAAATATGTTGCGGTCGTCCAGTGAAAAGAAGAGGCAAGTTTTCTCAGTGTTAAGTGGCAGAGACGCTCAGACCCCGTACTTGGCTGGCGAGCTGCAGAAAACAGACAGCTTCGCAATGTCAGGGTTAAGCTATCTTAAGCTCAGAACAACAAACAGACCCATGCCTGAGGGAGGAATGGAACCTACGACGGGGAGCAGACGCGAACTCCGCAGTAAGGCTACTCCCACATCAAAAGACCCGTGACAATAAGAAGTAGGGGGCTAGCGACACGTAAACCATGTTAATTCCAAATGCAACGTGTCTTACGCATGTCCTGTGAATTGCACCGTGTGCCGCTTACAGCGCCATCTCTTGATAATTAGGATTATTTTTTATTTAATTTTTCTGTATGCCATTGTGTTTCCTCCTTCCTCAAGTACAGGGTGTCTCACGAAAGACGCCTGCCAGGCGTCCGCGGATCGCGCGGCACGGCTCCCGGCCGCCGCCATCGCATCCGCAGGCCGCAGCAGCGCCCGATTCTCGGACTATTGTGTCTCGAGCGCATACACTGAGTTAAAGTCTAGAAAACAATGCGATCTGAGTAACCTAAGCTTACCTTTATTTACAGTAGATGCTCAAAATGATGTCCCTCTATGGAAAGAGTGGCCTGACATCTCTTAAACACATTTGCGAACACTCGACTGGCTGCCGAAATCGGGGAAATGACTAGTCGAATCCTCTTTTCCAACTCTTTGAGTGTATTGGGGATTGATTTCATACACCTTGTCTTTTAACATTCCCCATAGATAATAGTCGAAGGGATTTAGATCTGGAGAACGAGGAGGCCTCTCATGCAAAACACTTCGTATTGCTGCCAAAGAAGCATTGGCAATGTGTGGTCTTGCATTGTCCCGCATTAAATAACCGTACAGCTTTTCGTTGGGTGAAAGTTCTTGCCGGCCGCGGAGGCCGAAGGGACTAAGGCGCTCCAGTCACGGTCTGCACGGCCACTACGGTCGGGGGTTCGAATCCCCCCTCGGGCATGGATATTTGTGCCGTCGTAGATCGTAAGTAATTCATAAGTAGTTTGTAAGTTTAGGGACTGATGACCCCGTAGTTAAGTCCCATAGACTATACAAACATTTGAACATTTTTGAAAGTTCTTGAAAACATGGATGCAGGATATTGTTCACATACCTGTCACAATTTATTGTTTCGTGAAAAAAGATTCGACTAGTCATTTCGCAGATTTCGGCAGCCGAAATTCGTCGAGTGTTCGCAAATGTGTTTAAGAGATGTCAGGCCGCTCTTTCCATAGAGGGGCATCATTTTGAACAGCTACTGTAAATAAAGGTAAGCTTAGGTTACTCAGATAGCAATGCTTTTTAGACTTTAACTCAGTGTATTCGCCCGTGGCACAATAGAGTCCGAGAATCGGGCGCTGCCGTGGCCGGCGGATGCGGTGGCGGCGGCCCGGAGCCCTACCGCGCGATGCACTAACGCCTGGCAGGCGTCTTTCCTGAGACACGTTGTATGTTCAGTCCAAATCTGCAGTCATTGTGCTTCTTGGTTCTGTTTGTACAGCATTTTGAATGTTATCAACGTCTGCATTTTAACTGATTCTTCCGTCGCTTCTTGGTAGAACTTATTAATTATGAAGATTAAAATACACAATTTTGTGTTTGTTCTACGGTTTTGTTTGTTTTGTGAATCGATTTTCGGCTTGTTAGGCCATCATCAGACGTTTACTGAAGTTCAGTCATAGAACTTCTGTTTTACTGACAACACAGGTTTTTTGACTGAACTTCAGTAAATGTCTAATGATGGCCTAATAAGCCGAAAATGGAATCAGAAATAAACAAAACCGTAGAACAAACTCAAAATTGTGTATTCTAATCTTCATAATGTCTGCATTTCATTTCAATTTGCAGTTCCTGGTTATCCACGTGTGTGCCCTTCGAGCATGACAGTAGTTCGTGGCCGCGGTGGAATGGCCGAGCTTTCTAAGGCGCCATGCTGCAGAGCGCGCGGTTGTTCCCCGTCGGAAGTTCGAGTCTTCCTTCGGCCATACGTTTGTGTATGTTGTCCTTTGGTTAGTTTTAGTAGTTCGTAAGTCTTCGGGCTGATGACCAACGTGGTTAAGACCCTTAGATTTACAAGCATGTGAACATTGTGAGTAGGTCGTGGTCGTGTAACTGAGTGGCTAGCCGCTAGCGCCTAGTGAACTGTGCCCCAGCGGTCAGCGAGTATGCTACGCGATCGCGGCCTACTCTGCGTGACGTCACACGGCGGCTCCGCGGTCCTCTCTTCCGGTGGCGTTGCTTCAGTTCTCGCAGAGCTTCAGGGCCAGAGCGCTGGACCGGACACCCCGCGGTGGGCCTGTTTGGGCAGCCGCTTAGCGAAGTGCGCAGTTCAGCGCCTGCCGCCCACCGCCCAGTAATTAGAGGCCGAGCGTCAAACGGTGCGGGGGCTACAGCAGCAGACCACTAACCCTGGCCTTATTACCTGATTACTGATCCTCCACTAAGTGGACAATTGTACGAGTCCTAATGTTTCCGCTGCCCAGTCTATTATCGTCGTCGTGACGTGACTTTATGCTGGCCCTCCAATAGGAAACACCTACATCTACACACATACTCTGCACTCCACCCAAAGGTGCGTGGCACAGGGTACTCAGTACCACTGCTAGTCACTTGCTTTTCTATTACACCCCCATACAGAACGAGGGCAAAACGAATGCTTGTATGCATCGGTAGAAGCCCTAATCTCTCTGATATTATTTTTGTAGCCTTTACGCGAAATGTAGGTTGGTGGCAGTAGTGTAAATGGTGTAGTTTTACTAACTAAGATGAAGCAAGAATGGTTGCTACCTATCGATTTTCCTCTCACAAGGAAAGTACGCCGCGGTGGAGTAGCCGAGCGGTCTAAAGCGTCACGCTGCGGAGCGCGCGGTTGCTCGCCGTGGAGGTTCAAGTCCTCCCTGGAGCATGGGTGTGTGTGTTGTCCTTAGTTTAGTTTCCCTAGGTTTAAGTAGTTTGTAAGCTACGGACTGATGAGCACGCAGTTTGGTCCGATAGATTTACAAACATTTGAACATTTGAAGGAAAGTACTTGGGCTCGAAAAAAAATAAATACAAAAAAATCTTGTGAGAGATAATGTGAAGGTTCCTCATTGTACTAGTGATATTCCCTTTTCCCTCATCTGCAAAACTCTGCAGTCGCCCATTAGAGGCCTCTGCGTGTGCCACGCCGCACTGCACCTTGACCTGCCGGTACACCAGTAGTGATGATGCAGTGTGCTTTCAAAGTTTCGTTTTATGACGTTATTTGTGTAGTGAAGCGTCGGATAGGTCGGCGATTGGTAAGAAATCCTGATAATATAGTGTGACTGGTTGAGATGAAATTACGAAGAAACTTTCTTCGTGAAGATGGTATTGGTGTAGAAGATGAATCATTCGCATGTACCTGGGATATACTATAGTGTTTCCAATCTATGCTCATATTTCTGCACTATAATAGATACCAGAAAACATGTAAACGAAGGCTTCCGCGGCCGTTGTCATTGTTGATAAAACTCTTCTGGGTACTGGACCGCATCGTCAATATATCAAATATTTCACCGACGTTTCGGCCACTATTGCAAGCGGCCATCTTCTGGGTGTTACATTTACTGCTGGATGAGGGAAAGCTGGTGTCTTAAATATTAAATGTTGCCAGTTATGATTGGTGGTTTCAGAGCTCTTATCATTGGTGTTTGCTTTATTTCTTCCTATTGGTGGAAAAGGAAGTCCAGGATTGGTGTTTACATTAATATTTGCCATTGGTTGAAACTGGCGAATGAGGAGCGGTGGTAGCAGTGACGTAGCACTGGTGTCTAGCGCCGGCTAGAGCGTGCTGTTTGTTCTGTGTACGCGCGGCCGCTGTTGTCTCCGGGCTATGTGGGCCCCTATGGACTGCACTGCGCGCGGTGTCGTCGCGAAGCGCTGCTACTGCTGGCAGCCAAGACGCCGGAAGCCTATACCCGTCCTCTCTGTTCATACTTCCGGGTCGCTTGGCTATTTCTATTGCTTCCCTGATTTTCCTCTTCAAAGTGTAGGGTTGTTTTGCCAGTACAGTGACTTCCTGAAAACATATCTATTTGCCGCACTCTTCCTGGTGTTCAGCTACTGCCGACTTCTTATGCTGTCCCAGCCGAATGTACCTCTCGTGCTCGGCTATCCTTGTGTTAATCGGCCGCCCAGTTTCTCCAATGTACACCTGGCCGCTCTCACAGCCGATTTCGTAGACTCCAGCAGTGTGCAACTTATCAGTTTTGTCCTTCATTGAGCCTAGGACATCTCTTATTTTATTGTTGCTGCGAAATATAGGTCTGATGCCCTCTCGACGAAGAATTTTGCCCACTCGTTCGGTGACTCCTTTTACATATGGCAATAGGGCGATGGTTTGTCCTTCCTTTGGCTCTTCCCTTTTACTTTTATCATTAGATGTCATAGTTTGCTCAATCGTCCTCTTCCCATAACCGTTTGCTTCGAAAGTGGACCTGATGTTCTGTAATTCAGCATTCAGGTGTTGTTCATCGCTAATCCGATGGACCCTCTTAGTTAGAGTGTGGAGCACGGACATCTTTCGCGTAGGATGATGGTGGGAAGTTGCGTGAAGGTACCTACCTGTGCTGGTAGCTTTTCTATATACCCGATGGCCCAGTTTGCCCTCTGGCTTCCGGTAAACCTATATCGAGGAAAGGGAGCACCCCATTCTTCTCAATCTCCATGCTGAAGTGGATCTTGTTGTGCTGTTGATTGAGGTGTTGATGGAAATTCTGCTGCTCCTCTTCTCCATGAGGCCAGATGACAAACGTGTCGTCTGCATATCGCAGCTAGCAGTCTGGTCGTAGTGGTGCGGCCTGGAGAGTTGTTTCGTCGAATGCCTCCATGAAAATATCGGCTGCAACGGGCGAAATAGGTGAACCCATTGCAACTCCGTCCGTCTGTTCATAAAATTTCCCTTTCCACCTTAAATAGGTGGTCGTTAAACAATGTTGCACCAGATCCCAAACGTCTGGTGGAACACGTTCCTCTAGGATGTTCATGGTATCCGACGCTGGTACATTTGTAAATAAGGACTTCTCGTCGAAGCTGACAATCAAATCCGTGGTGGAGATTCGTTTTTCTTCTAAAAGTGCTACAAAATGGGTTGAGTCCTTGACGTAAGAGTCCGTATAGCCCACGAGATGTTGGAGTTTCAGTACCAGTTATTTTGCAAGTCGGTAAGTCGGTGAGTCTATACTGGAACCCCATAAATGCTTGGTGCCTGTGGGACTTGCGGGTTGAGTCGTCTGGCCGTGTCGAAGTTCATTCTGGTTTTCTTAAGCAGTCCTTGCGTCTGTTTTATAACCTTGGCCGTCGGATCCCCCTCGAGCTTCTTATAGATGGGTTCACTTAGTAATTTTTCCACCCGGTCGTCGTAATCTGTAGTATTCATCACCACTGTGGCGTTCCCCTTGTCGGACTGTACCACTAACAGGTCGGGGTTGTTCTTTAACTCAATGACAGCACGAAGTTCCTCATTGCTGATGTTCTGCTTTGGTGGCTTTGCATGCGCCAAGACTCGAACTGTCTCTTGTCGTATCTTCTCTGCTTCTGCTTGTGGAAGGTGAAGTAGCGATGCCTCAACGGATTCTATGCTGTTTTGTTTAGGGACTCGTCGAGGTGTGATTGCGAAATTCATCCCTTTGGACAGGATTTGTGTTGCTGCGTCACTTAATTCATGACTGAAAAGGCTGACCATCGTTTGCTGCGTCTCCACTGTTTGTCCATTTCCCCTAGTTTTCTGCTGCAGGTTATCAAATTTCTTCATCTGACGGGTGGCGACATTATCGTTTGTCCTTTCGGCTTGCTGGAAGGTTAACCTATCCACTTTCTCGCAGTCCTCTTCAGCAAGTTTACTCGAAAGGGCGAGGTGTACTTCAATAAGCTTCCTGTTGCTGGAGTCGAGGCTGCTGCGTGTATGGCGGATTCTTTCCCGTGGCAAGGCTTTGCTGGCTTGTGCACAAATAGCTAAGCGACCCGGAAATATGAACAGAGAAGACGGGTATAGACTTGCCGCGTCTTGGCTGCCAGCAGTAAGAGCGCTTCGCGACGACACCGCGCGCAGTGCAGTCCATAGGGACCCGCATAGCCCGGAGACAACAGCGGCCGCGCGTACACAGAGCAAACAGCACGCTCTAGCCGGCGCTAGACACCAGTGCTACGTCACTGCTACCACCGCTCCTCATTCGCCAGTTTCAACCAATGGAAACATTAATGTAAACACCAATCCTGGACTTCCTTTTCCACCAATAGGAAGAAATAAAGCAAACACCAATGATAAGAGCTCTGAAACCACCAATCATAACTGGCAGCATTTAATATATAAGACACCAGCTTTCCCTCATCCAGCAGTAAATGTAACACCCAGAAGATGGCCGCTTGCAATAGTGGACGAAACGTCGGTGAAATATTTCATTTATTGACGATGCGGTCCAATACCCAGAAGAGTTTTGTCACCAGAAAACATGTCAATGATTCATCTTCTACACCAAGACCGTATTCACGAAGAAGGGCTCTTTGGAATTTCATCCCAACCAATCGCAACACATTTTCAGGATTGATTATCAATCGCCGACCCCTCTAACGCTTCACTACACAAATAACGTCACAAAACGCAACTTCAGAGGCACACCGCAGTGTCCCTAGTGCTCCCGACTGGTGTACCGACAGGTCAAAGTGCAATGCGGCGTGGCACACGCAGAGGACTCTAATTGGCGACTGCAGAGATTTGCAGATGCGAGAGTATCGCTAGTGGAATAAGGGACCTTTACATTATCTCTCAGACAAATTTGGTATATTTGTCTTTGTTCGAGTCGGAGTACTTTCCTTGTCAGACAGGAAGTTTCACTAACCTGCTGATCTGCTGTCCTTGAACCGTAAAGGCGTCGGACTTCTTTTCTTGGCAGGTGTTTCGTCGCCTGATTGAAGATTCATTAATTGAAAACAGGGCAGTAGGAAAGTTACAGGACAGATAGGCAGAAATGTGGTGAAATCTGTATTCATAAAGATATGGTGAATGTGAGGTTTCCCTGCTGCATGTTTAACATTATTTCACAAATAAGATTATTTTTCCACGAAACCACCTTGTTGTAGGACAAGGAATTACTAACAATAGTCAATAAATAACCACATTTCATCCAGATACAATTGCAGTCCCTAGAGAGACCGGAGAGTGGTTGAATCAGAAAGAATGTTGCTAGCCATGAAGTCGTAATATTAAAATCAGAGCAGGGGGCAAACGACCAATCTTACATCACTGTAAACTGAATGGTAAGTGTACCGGATGCTTCCACTCGCCCATCATTGTAACAGACGCGGACGGTCCTCAAAGTCACACTTTACTAATACGGCGGTAATTTCTGCCCTAGACTGTCCGCGAGATGGATACCTTGCAGCTCTGCAACCGAATTGCGGTGCGTGGCTGTTCTCCTGGCAAGGCACCGCAGTGCGCTTCCGTTATTCAAAAGTAGTCCCTGTAGCCAAACTTACGTTGTTTTGCACTGTACTGTAATAATCGTATATTAGCTGTCCACAAATTATTCTTACTGGTTCTAGCGTTCTTGAACAAGGAGCTGATTCTGTTCTATGAAGTGACTTGCAAATGTGGTGAACGTGTGTTTCCGTTTTTCAGTGGTTTCCGTGTTCAAAATTATCTTATTGTTAACTTCACAGTTGTGTCATAAATACATTGAATAACAGTCATTGAAGATCAATGTAACTTCTTTTTGTTCATCATAATTGGATGTTTCTCGATATCCTATAACTGTCTGAGGATTTAAATTCTGAAAAACTGCACCCATTAAGTATTTTAATGCTTACCACAACGCATTTCGGGAATTTTTCTCCCTTATAGTGCATTTGTTTACATAAATACATCGTTTCCATGTGTGATTTTATGCAGCCCTTGCACAGATGTTGCTAGGAATTGATAATATATTATTTTGCAATGTCTTTGTAAATATCTCTGGATTGATAATAGAATCTTTGCTGTAGCTTTTGTCTTTGAAAATACAGAACGTAAATAGTATACTGTATCTCTGTTATTATTCACGACGTACGCTACTTGTAATAACTTCGTACTACGATACTATTGTGAATGCCAAACAAACAATCGACAGCGCATGTGACGTCATCAACTGTATTAACGATCTGCTGTAGGTGATTATTACGTACGGTATTCACGTTACAACAATATTATTTCTGTGAGGCTTTTACTATTCTTTGCTACTTCAATAATGTCTCACCGTGAAGCAAGGCTACAAATAAGTAGTAATTGTACTTATCTCAGTCAGCTGTTGAGACGATGTCGAAGTCGTGACATGATTCTTCATTCACAGCTCCGTATTACTCTGATACGACGTGCAGTATGCTTATACAATTATCATTGAATTTTAAGTCTGCGTTTTTTTTTTTTTTGTTTTTTTTTTTTTGTTTTTTTTTTTTGTTTTTTTTTGTTTTTTTTTTTTTTTTTTCTCCTTGCGTTCTCTTCACAGGTTTCGGCACCAATTTTGTTATGTAGCGTACGTCGTGAATAATAACACAGATTCACTGTTTACATTCTGTATTTTCAAAGACAAAAGCTACAGCAAAGATTCAATTATCAATCCAGAGATATTTACAAAGACAAGATATTTTCAAAGACAAAGGCTACAGCAAACATTCAATTATCAATCCAGAATTATTTACAAAGACATTGCAAAATAATATATTATCAATTCCTAACAGATGTCGTCTTTCTGAGGTTAGTACAATGACGGTAATCGTACATAATAAATATTGGCAAGTATTTTTTTTTTTTTTTTTTTTTTTTTTTTTTTTTTTTTTTTTTTTACATTATAAATAGGACTTCTTCTGTCTGTACATGCAGGTATTGTGTCTGCTCCATTACAATGGATATGACAACACAAAAATATTCACACTGGTTTTGTATAAAGGTAGGCCTAAGTCATTATTATGTTTGATATTCTGAGTAATGGAAGACGCACAATACCTTTAAGCAGACAAAGACAATTTGGTTTCTAACATTGAGGTAAAATTCACACCCTAAGATTTTTTCTGCCAGATTTTTCGAACTCCAGTAAACTAAAAAAGACAACAGCAGAGCAAGAGTGGCAGAAAATCACACTTTGAAACGTCGAAAAAGTCCCGTACTTGGGTAAATAAATTCAGTAGAAGATGCTAATAAGTTCTGGAAACTCGTTGTGATAAGCAATAAACTTACATAACTGATGTAGTTTTTCACTATTTAAAGCATGGAGGTTAATGTCTGCACAACTTCAAATAAAGTCAGGAAAAGTGTAATATTAATTGTCAGTGACACCACGAAATATCACGAATCGTATGTAACTGAAATTTCTCATTTATCGGTACTTCACATATTTCTAAAGCTTGTTTGGTATTAAGAATAAGAAATGTGTTTCGCACACAATATGATAGTCGTTATCTGATATACGAGTTACACGTATGTGTAGGTAGATAAATGACAGTTTATACGCTATGAAAATAAAAAAAAAAAGGAACAGGGAACTCTTTTCGGCGAGTTCCTCGGTCTGTTTTAGCCAGCACGTAAGCTGTCTGCAGCGCAACTAGTGGCGGAAAAAACCACTGAGGCTCGTATCGACCTCGGGACTTCAACGGTTCAAAGCACTCGGGTCGTGACATGTCTGCAGCCGGCTAAAACTACTGGCTGAGAACAGTCGACATAAGCAGCAGATATGTTTCTCAACACCTATAATGACGACGGGACGTTGAACACTATTATTCCATCCTTCCTCTCGACAAAGAAGAAATTGATATTCTCTTCCAGTGGCTACAGTGTTTTGTGATCGAAGGTGGTAGTAACTGGGCCATCCTGATGATCAAAACTTGTTAACTGCAGTATCAGTCGCACAAAACACTTAAGTACGACTGCAAAAGTCTCCTGGAAGAAAAGATGCGATGGGGAGTACATTACGCTAGTCGGAGGTAAAGTTACGTGTTCCGCTCCCAAACCTGCAAGCCATATTTGTTTAACGAATCAAAGGTATTAAAGTCATGAGCTACCTGGTGGCACTGAATTACATTGGGAGAAGTTGAAAATTTATGACCGAGTTCTTGAGTTGCTCTCCGCCAATCAGGCTCTTCTTTACCTTATATGGTCTGGCTCACCCAGTTCCTCTCAGCCAATGAGACCTGCCCACACGATTTCTACTACGTGGCCAGTGCCACATCACTGGAAGTTGCTTCAGCTAATACCAGTAACCAATGCCGAGTACTGCTACTAATACTTTTTAGGTAAAAGTATTACACGCATCACACATCACCTGATTATACATAAATCTAGCAAAATGACCACAACAAGAAGTTAGAGCACATATAGAGAATTACCGACACTAGTTAATGCCACCCGCCGTATGCGAATGGTACAAGCAGAGGATAGAAAAAAAGGAAAGAAAATTGGGATTTAACGTCCGTTGACAATGAGGTCATTAGAGATGGACCACAAGCTGGGATTGTTTTTGTTAAGGATGGCGAAGGAAGTCTGGTGGTTCAAGAACTGCCCTCCCCCAGACACCGCCAGGTATAGGTACAGTGCACAAACGTAGGAAATTGTGGGGCGGAAGTGGCTCAAGCTCTTTGTTTGTCAGCTACAGTTGAGTGGGAGACATTGTGAGACGTGGCTGCCAGAATGATTAATGTAAGATGCAATGTCACGGTGAGATGAAGCAGGTGGTCGGTGCCAGATGGGTGGGGAATTAGATTCGGCAGAGGACTAGGAATTGAGCTTCATTCGATCAACCGTGTCCAGAGTCACATTCCACAACAGAACAATTACCGGCCGTCCAGGCATTCTTGATGATCGTGACGAGTGACACCTGAGACGGATCGTCAATAGAAAAGCATGAGTGCAGTAAATTACGGCTCAGTTCAACACAGGACACGGGTCTACTAGTGGACAGGCTGTAGGACATGGTTTCTATGGGGTATGGTAGATGGCGTCACACATAGGTGACATTGTTAACATGGGTCACTTCGACTTGTAGTCGTCGCCAATCACCAAGGATGGACACTGGGACAATGGCAGAACGTGATAATACCAGTCTAATCAGGAAGTGCTCCATACCCATGAGTATGTGGGGTTCTCACCACATTGAGAGAACCCCCTGACTAGGAGAGATGCAAGGTGTTGCTGTCTCTGTTATGGTCTGTGGTGAATTTTCCTGGTATGGAATGGCCCCACTAGTTGTGTAGAGCTTTGTACCCAATTTTGTCCTTCCAACAACCTAATGGATCTGTGGGCTGTCAAAGTGCTGTCACATCACTCCCACCTCGCCTAAATATTGTTTCAAAAACACGCATGGGACGTCCAAAGGCTGAGCTGGCTGCTCCAATGCCCACATTTGAATCCCATTAGAGACGCAACTCAAAAATTCCTGAAGATGATCCAGAAGTATTGAAATATGTTCAGTAAAAAAATCGGAACTGTTGACTGTTGATCAGATACTAAATTATCCCAATCCGGTATGTGTCGGTGATCCTGTATCCGCGAACAGACCAGATTTGGCAGCAGCTCTGCAGTGGAAGCTGCTTCCAGACGTAGGCTCCTTCCACACCGCATGGTGGCTATCCTATGACACTTTTCAGAAGGTGTACATGTTGAGACTTGTTCAAATGTTTGTTCAGCTTATGGACTTAACTGCAGGGTCATCAGTCCCTAAACTTACGAACTACTTATGAACTACCTTATATTAAAGACAGCACAAACATCCATCATGCAAGGGGGGGGATTCCAACCCCTAATGGGGAATAGCCTCATGTACCGCAGCATAGCGCCTCGATGCACTCGGCCACTCCGCCGCGGCATTGAGACATGTGGTGGAAGCTTATTGACCAATGCAGTTGAAAAACATGTTGAAGACATGGGGCAGGATGGTTCAGGAGTTGGGCTGGTTGGATACGGTAGGAACTCTGCATGGTATGTGATGGTGTTGAGTGTTGGCATGTGCGAGACTTTGAGACGTGGCCTTGCTTGTGCCCAGAGTGCATGCGCTGCTTGCTGCTTGCACGCTGTTGCCGGTCTGATATGGAAGTGCCTTACTGAGGTGTGCGCCCTCGTGTTGCAGCGGGCTCCAACTGGACGCTGGCGGAGGGCGGCTTCCCGCAGAGGATGCCCAGCTACCGGCCCAAGAAGAGGAGGGCGCCGCCGCCGCCACCGCAAGCGGCCTCACCTGCACCTGCACCTGCACCATCACCTGCACCAGCACCTGCACCTGCAGCTGTCAGCGTCACCGCGATGACTCACGTAAGTCACACCTCGTCAGCTTTAAGTGTCAGCTCAGGCTGGCTGTGGCTGTTATCATAGTCAACAAACACCTTCAGCCTGTGAGACCGCATTGTCAGTCTTTATATCTGTCCGACGATTCAACCAGTGTTGCAAGTGGCAGTCAGACAAATACTCAAAAGAAAGCCACTTAGAATAGTGGCCGAAACGTCGGATACCCAGAAGAATTTCATCGATCTTGATAGTTTTCTTGGCAGCGGCCGTATACTTTCCAAGTTGATGCTATCGCAAAGTACCAGACTGCGCGCCACGTCGGAAGGTGCCTTTGAATTTGCCTCCCTCCAGGCCAGGGCTTAAATCACCGTCGTTTCTGACGCATTATCCTACCAGCGGTCGAAGAATGCGACGAGCTTTAAAATAGCATTCGCAAAAATGCGACAACATTCTGATACAGAAATACAAACAATATAGGTTAAATACACATGTTTTGACAGTTGAACAGGTATTATGAATACGCCGCTTTCCTTCACATTTTGTAGATCTAACTGCGGATCTCTTCTCTTTAGTTCGGTTATTCTTCTCAAGTGCAGACTGCCTATTTTTGTACAATTGAAGAAATGATGAATACGTTTCCTTTAAGGAAGAAAAGGAACAAACTCAGAGTTCCAGTGAAGCTGTAAACGGACACAGTAAAGATTAACAAAAACAATAGCAATAAGCAAATCAAAGAAATATATATACTAATTAATTCTGCCAAATCTAAGAATTTAAAGAATTCGTTACTGGAATGGGCATTATTTAAGAAGGTTGTTGTTGTTGTGGTCTTCAGTCCGGAGACTGGTTTGATGCAGCTCTCCACAATACCCTATCCTGAGCAAGCCACTTCATCTCCACATAAGAATGGCAACCTACAACTGTCTGAATCTGCATACTGTATCCATCTCTGGGTCTTCCTCTGCGATTTTAACCCTACACACTTCCCTCCAATGCTAAATTCACAATTCCTTGATGTCTAAGAATGTGTCCTACCAATCGATCCCTTCTTTTAGTCAAGGTATTGAACAGAAAATGCAATTGAATCAATTTAAAAGAGCTGGCAGAGTTCATTTATGTTAATAAGATGAGTGAACAACTCCCTCTTAGGGATTTAATTTTAGAATACCCCTCCAAATTTACCCTGCATACAGCTCAGTGCGGCCGATGATTTATTGCACGCAAAAAAAAAAAAAAAAAAAAAAATGCTTACTGTTGACGACCCATCTCACACGAATTCTATTTTGAAAAGGCATCCATTATGTGGATTATGCAAAGAAAGGAAAAAAAGCCGACGTATTCTGATCTGATGTAATATAATGTAACGCAAACCAATAAACACAGTTTGTTGTAGTGTAGATAAAACATGAAGAGGTGTAGATCTATAGGTGTAAAATTTAATTAAAAAATTAATTTGATAGAACAGAGTTAACGTCAGTTCACTATATACATACTTCAGTTTTAAAGCCATTATAGATAAAATAAATTATAAAATTTGGTAGTAGCAGAATTTTGCGCACACTTTTCATATTTTGCACAAATATAAATTTCGATTTCTGCATTTTGCAACATTTTTTTTTATTTTCTAGCTTAAACACTGTTCCAGGCGCCTCGTCGAGTACAGAGGTCTGCCATGCCGCTACCCGGCTAATCACCGTTTGTTTATTAACTGTAAGTGTATGTTAGCAGCCCAAAACGTTGCGTTGTAAATTAAACACAGTTTACCAGGTTTCGACAGCAGCTGAGGGTGTCTTCATCAGAAGAATTGATAAAATCAGAACTCGCTTAGACGTGTAATATTACAGCAAGCTGTGCTCAAGTCGTATAGAGCTAACATTTATCAATAATAAAACACTAAATTAATTAATGTGACACGACAGTCTACAACGCAATTGTTTTCCGTCATTTCACTAAAATCACTCCGGGAAAATTCCGGGATGGTTCTTTTCAAAGGGCACTGCCGATTTCCTTTCCCATCCTCACCCAAAACTCCGATCGTAAGCTCCGTACCTAATGACCACGCTGTCGACGGGACGTTAAACCCTGAGCTCCCTTCCCTCCTTTTAGATCGCAGTTCCTTTATTTCCGTGGTAACCAGTATTTAAAGTATGACTGCGCCTGCATCTACACCAGTCAACATTAAGCCTTTAGGCTAGTGTAGCTGAAAACAACCAGTGGCCAACAACACGGGTATATTTTATTCTTATTTTAAATACTCACTTTATTAGTAATTTATCCCTCTAATATTATGTATCATTACAGTTGTGGTCTGATGGAGATCACTAAATGACCGATACCGGTTACCAGGGAAATAAAGGAATTGTTATCTAGACTGCGTTCCCACATGAATTAATAATTACTCGTAAGATCGCTGTTAGTCTACAATGTTCTCAAAAACAATTAAGTCCTGAATGTTAGGCACGCTAGTATTTGCGTAGCATGCAGTATTTTATTATTAACGAATCTGATGTTATTTTTGTACGACATGAATACAGGGTGCTCGGATTTTGTAACGCCTCACTTGACTTGCCGCGCAGGAGTGACCAAGCGCTCTAAGGCGCCTTGCTGCGGAGTGCACGGTTGCTACCTGTCTGGGGTTCGAGTCCTCCCCCTGGTAAGGGTTTGGTTGTGTGTGTGTGTTAGTTGAAGTAGTTTGTAAGTCTAGGGATTGATGACCACTGCACGTTGGTCCCATAGCTTTACAAACATTTTATTTTATTTCTTTCATATAAGCTATAATTTTATCAATATTTCTGATGAAGACACCCTTAGCTGGTGTCGAAACCTGGAAAAGTGTCTTTAATTTACCACGCGACTTGTTGGGATACAAATTTGCACTTACAGTAAATAAATGTTACGGTTGCTGCTTCAAGACAGGCTACGTTTAAAATCGTTTATTAGTTATTTTTGTATTTTATTTCAAATGACTTCGGGCAGGAACCCATACAGGCATGTACATGAATCCCGGACACGATGCACATCAAGATTATTAAATTTTTAATATGATTTGCACGCTTTTTCACTATTATAGGAATGTTTTTAACATTTTCATGATCAAACGTTTTAATACGACATACTGACACATTAGGAAACATCAGATAATAAGTATAACATTAAAACGCTATTAAAGTCTAATGAATTGTTCAAAAAACATTAAACTAATTGGAGCGATAAGAAATCATCAATTCTAAGTTATTTGTACTCTTTTTCTCCCTTTCTATTCTCGTTGTTGTAGTTGTTTTGATTTGATGCTCTCGACACTATCCTGTGCAGGCCTCTTTACCTCTGAATAAGATCGGCAATCCACATCCATCTGAATCTGTTTACAGTATCCGTCTCTCGGTCTCCCTCTGCGGTTTTTAGTCCCGCACACTTCCCTTCAGTGCTAAATTCACGAGTCCTTGACACCTCAGATTTGTCCTACCAATCCAGCTCTCCGTTTAGTCATGCTATGCCAGATATTTATTTTCTCCCCAAGTCTGTTCAGTTCCTACCCATCTAAAGTATTCTCCTCTAGTGCCAGATTTCAAAACTTCTATCATTTTGTCTCAACTCCTTGTCGTTCACGTTTAAATCCCGTACAGTGCTACACTGCAGAAAAATGTCACCAGAAAAGACTTTATAACTTTCAATATTCTGTATCAATAAATTTCTGTTTTTCAGAAAAGCTTTTCTTCCCAGATCCATTCTGCCTTTTATACTTCTCTTATTCGGCTTTCATAACTTTTTTTGTTTTCCAAATAATAAAACTCATCTACAACGTTTATTGCCTCGTTTCCTAATCTTTTTCAGCATCACGTGATTTTCTTAGACATTCAATAGCCCAACCAACCCCCTATGTTAGATTTTCGGAGAAAAATTTCTGGTACACCTTGACTTAAAAAAAAGGGATAGATTGGCACGACATACTCTGAGACATCAATGAGTGGTCAATTTGGTATTGGAGAGAGTGTGTGTTTGTGGGCGATTGGAGGATAGAATGTCCGGGCGGAGCACCACAACAACACTTACAGTTACTCCCATTTTTTCTCTTTTTAATGTTGGTATTTTTCATATTACAATAAAAACGCAGAAAGGTATCTTCAATAATCGTAATTTGGATACGTCATTGACTTTTGAAGGTATTTCGACTTATAGATATCCACTAAAGCCTGTCAGTTTCCTTCCGCAGAAGAACAGAATTACTGTGGGTGAGGTGGATTGCCAGTAGTAATTTCATTTGTAATGAATGACCTCATTAGATGACGATGACGATACTTACTTCGCCTTAAGTGCGGAAGGGATACTGTTATCATTGGGATGCAAACATACAACTGAACATACCTTCGAAATTATACTGTAGTATGTCATGTAGTTCAGGGTATATGAGATCAAAAAGAATGAAATGCAAGAAAATCTGCTCCATCACACAGGAGGTTGTAATTCATTACGTCTTTACTACCAACTCTTTTCTTTGCTGTACTTGAGTGTACATATCAGTATGTAGACTCAGTGGGTTCGCGCGGAGGTCAGACACGTTCGTTCGGGCGTGAAGGATGCCAGTGCGGCGGTTTCAGTTAAGAAGGTGGCCTATTGCTTGAGTGTTCAGCTTACAGTACGACATATCTACCTAACGAGGTGGCGCAGTGGAAACACACTGGACTCTCATTCGACTGGACGGCAGCTGAAAACCGCGTCCTGCCATCCCAGGCAAATGCCGGGATGGTTCCTTTCATAGGGCACAATCTATTTCTTTTTCCATCCTTGAATCATTCCCAACTTCTACTCTGCTGCTGATTACCTAGATGTCGATGGTAAGGTAAGCCCTAATCTTCCAGAGATCCGGACTTCTATTTCCAGTGAATCTTAGGTTTTTGTTTGTTTATGTATCGCTTTTTCTAAATCTGGAAACGATACATTCATGGAAACATGAAAGCGTACCGCGTCCCATGGTCTACGTTTAATTGTAGGTCGCATGTAACTAATAAGAAGAATAGAAGTCGGAGGAATCGAAGGCATAAACCGCTGTGTTTAAACCAAATCTCAGATTCAAGACGCCGTACTTGTTTCTTGAAACAAATGAGAACGCCGTTTTTGAACTAACGTATTTTGGATATTTAAAACTTTTATCCATTATGGATGAGGGACACTGCAACTGTGGTGGAATAAGGTATCTTGAATGACAGCAACCAGTCGCCTTTTATGTAAAATGATTTTATTACATTTCTCCTATCGCCGGTTTCGATATGCGTAGCATATCGAAACTGGTAATAGGACAAATGTAATAAAATCATTTTACATAAAAGGCGACTGGTTGCTGTCAATCAAGAGACCTTTTTGGATATTCGTTAAAAAGGGAAGAGTTCGATAGCAAAAAACATTTGTTATTTTCTTTGTCGGTGTCTTCATGTAACTCAGTTTTCATGGCAATTGTTAGAGAGGTAATATCACTACCCAATTAGAAAAAAATATTTATAACACGTCTTCAATTATGTATGTTGTTATAGAAATGTTGTTTGCTGTGTTTTCAGATAAGGTTCCGCGATGAGAAGAGCACGTGGCCGAGGGGACTGAAGCGCTTCAGTCACGATCTGCACGGCCACTACGGTCGGGGGTTCGAATCCCCCCTCGGGCATGGATATTTGTGCCGTCCTTAGGATAAGCTAGTTGATAAGTAGTTTGTAAGTTTAGGGACTGATGACCCCGTAGTTAAGTCCCATAAACTATACAAACAATTGAACATTTTTTTTTGAGAAGAGCACAGGCGTTAATTTAGGATACAGGTCTTAACGTGGAAGCGCCTGCTTTGCATACCAGGTCGGCGACTGTTTACCAGCTGATTAGCGAGAGCTGCTGCAGCAGTGGGCCCTGGTGCGAGACTCGTGCGCTGCTGGGCGGAAAATGAGGGGCCGGTTCTCCCAAGTTACCCCAGTTAAAGGCCACTCCTCTGCCAGCTAGCTGCGATCCGAAAATCCAGCCGTTCAAAACTGATGCCGCTATTTTAGTACTGAATAGACGGTATTCTTCGGTGTTTGTTTGGTCTTCCTTACTACAGATATTTTTACAATTTTAATAATAACCGGAATAAAAAAAAGAGCATAACAATTTTGCATCGCAGCAGTATTAATATTTTTTATTTTTAAATAAAACTTTTTTAAATAAGTTATTTGTAATCGTGTAATTTCCATTGCTTTGATATATTAGGTTTTTATAGAAAACGGAAAAGCGATCACTATTAATTTAATTACAGCGTTGACAATTAGAAGGTAGCAGACAGGAACGTTCGTACAGCATTGCTGAGACAGTAAAGAGCCTGTTTCCAGAATTATATATTCACTCAGTAAAGGAGATTTTCATTATATGAAATTTAGTGGAAGGTTCAAACCGTGTGCCGGACGAGGCTTCGAACCCGGGACCTTTGCCTTTCGCTGGCAAGAACTCTAACGATTAAGCTTTCCTGGCACGCGTCCTACCTTCGAAACTTCAGAGAAGTTCTCAATACCTTTCAGGACTACAAGGTACTGGCGGAACTAAAACTTTGTGGACGGTTCGTGACAGGGTACCTCGGTCGGTAAAGCACTTGCCTGCGAAACGCAAAGGTCATGGTTTCGAATCCCCGCGCGGCACAGTTTTAATCTGTTACTAACTGTGAATCCACCTGCTGTCACGTGACGTGGCCTGTTAGACAGCACGCCTATACGTGCAGTGTGAAAGACTTGCCCAGAAATCGTTTATACGTTGATTTCTTGCTGCCGACTCCGACACCTACTGTATTGTACCGAGTAATCAAAACGTCAGTATACATCTGAAAACTTAATAAATCACGGAATAATGTAGATAGAGAGGTAAAAATTGACACACATGCTTGGAATGCCATGGGGTTTTATTACAACCCAAAAAAAAAAAAAAAAATGAAAATAAATGACGGAGTAAAAACATTACTCATTAATGCAGATGACAGGCTCTCACTGCTAAAATCCTTCTAGGTCATAGGCTTTACCCTCGATTAATCTGGTGTTGAATGTTTCGGTAACAGTGCATGCACCGGTGCTGTAATACAATTGTTTAAACAAGACTGGCATTCAACCGAATCTTCCGATCGAAACTGATAGTGCCTCACCATAACTCTGGACATGCTTTACAGTGCTGTTCTCATCATTATTCCTCGACTACAGGTATTGTTGAGGAATGATGGTGAACATATTGAGCATTTCGTTTAAAGAACACCGTCTTTGCTTTGTTTTAATCTGTTATGCTAGTTATTGCTTTTCTGATCAGATGAAGCGCCATCTGTCGGACATTTTTTGAACTTTTGTATATATATATATATATTCTAATAAAACCCCAGGTCATTCCAAGCATATGTGTCAGTTTTTACCTCTCTATCTACAATATTCCGTGATTTATTAATTTTTCAAGTTTATACTGACTTTTTGATCACCCGGTAGAATGGCATCATTTCCAGTATTCAGCGAGTAGTCAGTTCGTTACCTTCACTCGTCGTCACTGCGTCCGTGATTGCGTCATTTTTACTGGAGATATTGAGACCAAATTCTGACTTAGACAAAATCTAATGTCGATGTCATACCAGTCATCTACATTCGACGTTTCCAATGTGTGAACGAAATTTTGTTGAAAATAATCGGTTGTTTTGGAAATCCTATATTTTAACTTTTTTTAACAACCAGATTAAACTCTTCTCGCCGGCCGCGGTGACCCAGATGACTGCGGCGCTTCAGTCACGGTCTGCACGGCCACTACGGTCGGGGGTTCGAATCCTCCCTTCGGGCATGGATATTTGTGCCGTCCTTAGTGTTAGCTAGTTCATAAGTAGTTTGTAAGGTTAGTGACTGATGACCCCTTAGTTAAGTCTCATAAGCTATACAAACATTTCAACATTTGAAACTCTCCACACACACGCACACACACACACACACACACACACACACACACACACACACACACACATACACTCGTTTCTGGAGCCACTCCGTAGCAATTGTGAACGTGTGGCGTGTAGCATTGCCCTGCTGGAATTGGGCTAGTCCGTCGAAATGCACAATGGGCATGGATAGCTGGTCAGACAAAAAGAGTATGTGCGTGCCACCTGTCAGAGTCCTATCTAGACGTATCAGGGCTCCCAAGTCACTCCAAATGCACTCGCCCCACACCACTACAGTTTATCCATCAGCTTGAACACTCTCCTGCTGACATGCAGGGTCCATGAGGTCGTGAGGATGTCTCCATACCGGTATACGTCTATCCCTTCTGTTCAGTTGGAAACGAGACTCTTCAGACCAGGCAACCTGTTTCCACTCGTCATGAGTGTCAGTTGACGAGCCATGGCGTAAAGGTTTGTTTTGTGCACTCAGTGGGCCTTTGGCTCCGAAGGCCCATTCGATGTTGTTGACTGGTTGATGTCCCAGCAGTAAAATCCACAGCAGTTTGTGAAAGGGTTGCACTTCTGTCGCGTTGAACGGTTCTCTTCACACGTCGTTGTTTCCGTTCTTGCGGGGTCTCTTTCCAGCCACAGCCATGTCCGAGATTTAAAGTTGTATCGCATTCTCGATATTCACTGTGTAGTCTTCAAATGCTCTTACGGGAAAATAGCCACCTCAACTCGGAGATGCTGTGTCCTATCTCTGGTGTTTTGACAATAACACCACGTTCAAACTTACTCAAATATTGATAAGCTGCTATTGTAGCAGCAGTAACGGGTCTGATGACTGCGCCAGACACCTCTGGTCTTGTGTAGGTGTTGCTGACTGCAGTGCCGTTCTCTGAAAGTTTACATATCTGTGTGTTTGCATACACACTCACACTCCTATACCAGTTTGTTTGCTCTCCAGTGCAGTTCACGTTAGGAGTCAGTGAGCAGCCTTCTTTACTATTAACGCAATATTTCGCGCCGCCTCCTGTACTCGAGTACCGTTATTCACGACATCTAGCGGTCAGTTCCGCGGTGCATGGGGCGTCTCCGGATACTTACGGTCCGTTACAGCACCGATATGTATGATCGTAGATACGAGGAGAAACATATACTACTGGTCATTACAACTGCTACACCAAGAAGAAATGCAGATGATAAACGGGTACTCATTCGACATATATTTTATACTAGAAATGACATGTGATTACATTTTCACGCAAATTGGGTGCTTAGATCCTGAGAAATCAGTGCCCACAACAACCATCTCTGGCCTCGATACGCGTGGGCATTGATTCAAACAAAGCTTGGATGGCGTGTACAGGTACAGATGCCCATACAGCTTCAACACGATACCACCGTTCACAAAGAGTAGTGACTGGTGTATTGTGACGAGCCAGTTGCTCGGCCACCATTGACCAAACGTATTCAATTGGTGAGAGATCTGGAGAATGTGCTGGCCAAGGCAGCAGTCGAACATTTTCCGTATCCAGAAGGGTCCGTACAGGACCAGCAACATGCGGTCGTGCATTATCCTGCTGAAATGTAGGGTTTCGCAGGGATCGAATGAAGGGTAGAGCCATGGGTCGTAACACATCTGAAATGTAACGGCCAGTGTTCAAAGTGTCGTCGATACGAACAAGAGGTGATCGAGACGTGTAACCAATGGCACCCCATACCATCACGCTCGGTGATACCCCAGTATGACGATGACGAATACACGCTTTCAGTGTGCATTCACCCCGATGTCACCAAACACGGATGCGACTATCATGATGCTATAAACAGAACCTGGATTCATCAAAAAAATGGTGTTTTGCCATTCGTACTCCCAGGTTCGTCGTTTCGTGCACCATCGCAGGCGCTCCAGTCTGTGATACAACGTCAAGGGTAGCCGCAGCGATGGTCCATGCCGCTGCAAACGTCGTCGAACTGTTCGTGCAGACGGTTGTTGTCTTGCAAACATCCCCATCTGTTGACTCAGGGATCGAGACGTGGCTGCACGACCCGTTACAGCCATGCAGATAAGATGCCTCTGATCTCGACTGTTAGTGATTCGAGGCCTTTTGGATCCAGCAAGGCGTTCCGTATTGCCCTCCTGAATCCACCGATTCCATATTCTGCTAACAGTCATTGCATCACGACCAACGCGAGCAGCAATGTCGTCATACCATAAACCGCAATCACGATAGGCTACAATCCGACCTTTATCAAAGTCGGAAACGTGATGGTATGCATTTCTCCTCCTTACACTATGCATCACTACTACATTTCACCAGGCAACGCCGGGCAACTGCTGTTTGTGTATGAGAAATCGGTTGGAAACTTTCCTCGTGTGTGCACGTTGTAGGTGTCGCCACTGGCGCCAACCTTGTGCGAATGCTCTGAAAAGCTAATCATTTGCATTTCACAGCGTCTTCTTCCTGTCGGTTAAATTTCGCGTCTGTAGCACGTCATCTTCGTGGTGTAGCAATTTTAATGGCAACGAGTGTAGTTAGTCGTAGTGAGTTGCAGCAGTTTGTAACATATTTCCATCACGCATGTCAGGTGAGCACTTAAAAATTATTTAATGAAATAATCATACAAATTTATTTGCATAAAACGATGCTGTAATTTGAAATGCTGTACTGTAATATTTTTTTTGGATCAGAATAGTTTTCAAAGCAAAGTGTTTCATGTAATGTAACCTCCATGATCATTGTCAAGTTTTGTTAAAGTATTCCGTATATCGTAGCAGTTCAGTAGAGATAATGATACTTGTTCTGTTCAAGCTCTTAAAGCGGTAAGTTCTGTCTTGTGAATGTCTATAATTACTGACAATATAACTGAACAATACATACAAAAGTTACGCATTCTTATTCCAAGTAGTTGAGTTTTATCTTGTGCTCTTCGAAAAAATAGTATCTATGAGGCCGGCCGCAGTGGTCGAGCGGTCTGCGGCGCGCCAGTCACAGTCTGCATGGCCGCTACTGTCGGGGCTTCGAATCCCTCCTCGGGCATGGATGTTAGTGTCGTCTTTAGTATAAGGTAGTTCATAAGTAGTTTGTAAGCTTAGGGATTAGTTACGCCGCAGTTAAGTCCCTTAAGCTTAACAAACATTTGAACATTTTTGTGTATCTGTGATTTTCTTTAATATCCAAGAAGACAATAATTTCAAATTGAGATAAAAGTGCGGAGGATTTCAGTGATCAAAAGTGCTTACCATTTTAAAAGTTTAAAGGTTTATTCAAGAAAGGCCATAAAAGTAATATCTCCGAAAGGAAGTATTTACTATGGTCTAGAATTGACAAACTTACTGTTCACGTAAGTCCGCGAGTGTAAAATTCCCTGACGCGACCTAAGTTCGGATACCAGTTCATTCATAAAAACAGTGCTTACAGTAAATTCATTGCTATTATAACGTTTCTTGAAAGTGGCAGAATATTTGCCGCGGCGTAGCGGCCGAGCGCATTGAGGCGCTATGCTGCGATGCGCATGACTGTTCCCCGTCGGGGGTTCGAACCCCCTTCGGGCATGGATGTTTGTGCTGTCTTTACTAAAAGATAGTTCGTAAATAGTTTGTAAGTTTAGGGACTGATGACCCCGCTGTTAATTCCCATAAGCTTCACAAACATTTGAAAATTTGACAGAATATTTACCGATTTAGACGTTGAAAGATTAGTTCAGGATAACAATTTACGAAACGAAGTTAAATTTCATTAGCTTGTGCAGCAAGAACGTTAAAATCAAATCACCACATAGTGTCGAGTTCGATGGTGGAATGAGATCAAAAAATGTTCATACGTTTGTATAGCTTATGGGACTTTGTGGTGTCGCACAAGTCCAAAGTGCGCGCCACCTACTTTCGCCGCGCGCCGCCATGCACGCACGGCGCGGCGTTCTTACGACGTCAGCCACGAGCGCCCTCTGCTACAACTCCGCTCGTGGCCACCACTGAACGACATCGTTCACTTGGGACTGAGATAGGAACCAGTTAACACTTGGGAATCAGATAGGCACCAGTTAAGACTTGGCTATCGGACAGGCACTAGGCAGGCCCCTAGCTCAACTATGTATCAGCATACTATGTAAAAGCATACTATGTAAAAGTTAAGAATTGTATAAATTCTGTGCAATATATATCTCGTTCTAATTTACTCTAGTGTTTCTAGTTTCTGCTGTCCCACTGGCTGCTCACCTCCGTACCTGCACAAGCGTGCATCCTTCATTCCTGTGTCGGTCTTCCTGCTCGACCACCGACACCTACGACGGAAACGAGACACAAAAGCGGCGACGAGGCTGGGACACAAAAGACTTAACTACGGGGTCATCAGTCCCTAAGCTTACAAACTACTTATGAACTAGCTAAGACTAAGGACGGCACAAATATCCATGCCCGAGGGGGGATTCGAACCCCCGACCGTAGTGGCCGTGCAGACCGTGACTGGAGCGCCTCAGTCCCCTCGACCACCGCGGCCGGCGGAATGAGATCGACTGTTACATTGCTATCATAAAATTTTATGTTCTGTTACGGAAGTGAAGGATAGAAATTTTACTGAAGAGGCACTTTATTTTTACTAGCAGGCATTGAAAACAAGCAGCGTAGTGCATATTTTGCATTATTGGTCATCCTAAAACCAGTTTAGAGCTGGCATCGGCAGCAGCCGTATCACAGCCTGGTGTATATGGGCCATTGATCTACGAATAAAGCGCCTCCTTCTGTCGGCTCCACAGCAGGCCCCTTCGCTGAGGAGCGGCTATTGGCGGTTCACGCCGGTCAATCACGCGACCGACCCCCGGGTCCCGCTGCTGATGTGACGTGCCGCCAGCCCAACAGCAAAACACTTCAATCTAAACACATCCGTTCTCGGCCCGCTAGTATTTGACACAAGTCTTCCGCCTGGTTGACACAATTTCTCCAAAATTTCCTTCCTCTTGCTAATCTATCTGTGTAACTAAAGTAGAGCATCGATTATCGGAATAAAATAGGATCTGGCGTGTTCGGGTTACGAATTTTTTGGATAACCTAAGTGTTCATCATCTCGGAATGTATTTTTTACTATCCCATGGATAGAGGACCTGTTATGCACGGTTATTTATCTGTTTCAATCGTCTGTTAGGTCATCTCCTACACACTCTACTCTCCGTCCATCCTCTCCTTCCCATATACTTCATTCTCTCTCTTCTTCTTCTTCTTCTTCTTCTTCTTCTGCTTCCTCCATCCATTCTTCATGTCTCTTTCAAGCTCCTCCTTCCCTCATTCTAATACAAAGAATGGTAGGCATAATTAACAGTAACGATTCCTGCATCGTTTCTTTCTTTCAGTCTTCCATTAGCTCACATCCTGCGTCACGCGTTTCTCCCCAACACTCAGTCCATCTTCTGCCCCTCACTCTGTTCATATCCTCACTTGTCTATCACCTCTACCATCAACTCTCTCTCTCTCTATCAATCTTCTCCTACCGTCTGTTCATCTCATCTTTCCTCTGTGTCGACCCATCTCCTCTCCAACTCCTCCGTATCTTTTTTCATCTCCTCCTCCGCCTCTGTCTGTTCATATGCTCTTAAAAATGTTTGGTCATCAATCCCTAGGCTTACAAACTACTTTAACTTACGCTAAGGAGAACACACACACACACACACACACACACACACACACACATGCCCGAACCTTTGACGGCGAGCTGCGGCGCGCTCCGTGGCAAGGGGCCTTAGATCGCTCGGCCACTCCTCCACGGCGGTACTTCATAATCCAGACTTTTCTGCAATTGAATGTCATGATGGAACGAATGATAGATCACAACCGTACTTCTTGGTTTTGTACTGCGTCACTGATTTCTCATTACAACAGCCAGGAATTTTAAGATGATACTTTACATCCTATCCATGAAAAGTTCCGGTGGCTTACGAAAGGTAGCCTGAATGCTACTCCAGGGTATGCGCTACCTCCATTCCAAATTTCATCCAAATGTGTGGAACAGTTTCAGCGTAAAGGAATAAGAAACATACACACATGCTATCGCATTCGTACCATATGAGGATGTATAGCAAATACTGTACACATCTTGCTTAGTCATTTACTATTGAGGTAACCGCGCAGTTTATGAAAGAAGTCTAATATTGACTTTTGATTCATAGCTGAGGGTTACATTTTTATCGCTAAATGTTGTTCTCGCATGTTCTTCTTGGAAACTCGGGATTCTGTTGGCATTTTGTAACAGTGCAAACCAGTTGTCCCTGCAATGTAGACAGTGGTCTGTCTGGTTATAGCCCGTTTAATCAATCGATTTAAAAAAGACTCCTTCCAACAGATTTCTGTCTTGAATGCCTAATTTTCTAACTCTATTTCTAGATTATAAACGCCTAAACCAGATGGTATTTACTTTGAAATCGGTGTTACTAAATCATTTAATTTTTGTGGCAAATTAAAGTGCTATTTATGAGGTTTGTTCAGGAATTTAGGACTTCACCACAAAATTTTGCCACTCTTTTTTGATAGAGTATCAGTCTCCTCCACAATTCATACACCGCTTCCAACCCCGTTTCCACTTTCGGAAGCAGTCTTAGTACGCCTCTTGCTGGATCACACGAAGAGTCACTTGTGATATTTTTTCTATCTCGTCAGTCGTTGTAAATATTCATCCTTTCAAGAGGGTGTTCAACTTTGTACGAGAAAAAACCTCCAGAGAGATACGGTATGGAAGAACGGAGGATGAGCCAGCACAGTGATTTTATTTTATTTATTTATTTATTTACTTTTTTCGTGCAACAGTCAGGCACCAACAGGAGTGAAGTGTGGGCCTGCCTGTTACCGTGACGGAACTGCCATAAATTGTCTGCCCGCATTTCAGACCGTTTCCTCATCACATTTCTCGCAGTCGTCGAATTGCGCCTCTAGAGTCCCATCGATTAACAGTTCGTCCCTGTGGCAGAAATTCCTGATCAACTAATCCTTCAAAGAAAAATGGGTTTGAAATTTGACCTGGTCTGACGTTTCTTCTCGTTTTTCCTTTCGTCGTCTAGAAGGACCCTTCATGATCCAATGTGCAGATAGAATCTTGGTCTCAAAAACCGTAGAGCCACGTCTCATCACCCGCCATGACTCTTTTAAGAAGCACCTTGCACTTATTTGATCGATTCATAATTCACATATTGCGAAGCGATGGTCTTTCCGGTCTTGACTTCTGAGCTGTGGGACGAAATTGGCAGCTGCCCTATGCATTTCAAGGATAGCATAACGTGATCCAACAGAAATGTTCTTGCGCAACCTCAGTCAGCCTTCGGCTGTCACGCGCAATTTCGTTGACGCTCCTGGCATGAGCTTCACCGGTAACATGGAAGGGCGTCGTGACGATGGTCATCCTTAACCCTTTCAAACCCAAATTTTATTAATTCAAGAACAAAAATATTTGTTATACATAATGCATATTTGTATACATGACGATTGAAATAATGAATGTTTGTTAGAATATGTTTGATTTTTTAAAGTTTTTTTTTTTTTAGGGAAATTTAGGCTGATTGCATGTGGTACATTAGGGCAGGATATTTTTCCTTTAACGAAAAAAAAAATCTTGCTGCATGTACTCTAACTTGACATTAAACAACAATATATATTTTGTCAATGGACTGTAGACTAATAATGCTCTTTGTTTCCGGAAAATAATATTAGGCCACCTAGTCACAATCACTTTTGGATAGTTCTGCAGTGTCGTTTACAATCTTTGGATAAATGGTTGTGACAAGGAGGTTAGAATACAGGGAGAGGCCCATATGATGGAACGTGAAGCTTTCCTCCGCCATATTGCTAAGTTTTGGAGAAGTGTTCGTATTGTAGAGCTGATGTTTTATGTCACTTGAAACGAAAAATAAATCGTCCGACGGTTTTGCCGTAATGTACAACTTGTTAAAACAGTGCAAATTAGCCGTTAAAAGTTTTCAAATATATTATGGTGAGTACTTCAAGAAAGTATATAATTTGAAAGTTCATACTTTGCAATGGGTGTCATTTCAATTCATTAACAGTAAGAGGGTCTACTTAACGCATAATTTTAACGGAGAAAGAGCATTCCAAGACTGATTAAGATGGCGCACTGACGTATGTGCTCGGCATATACAATGCCATCTCCCTTTATTGTAACCTCTTTGGGTTGTGACTGCAGGAACAGATGAAGATGACGTTGCAACAAGGAGGTTAAAATAAGGCGAGACGGCACTCCTGTGGAGAGCTTAGCTGTCGAGTGAAGGCAGTCCGCCATCTTATGGAGCCAAGGAAATATCTTTTCAGATTAAATCATTGTGTGCTTCTTGCTCTGTAAATTCCAACACATTTAAATGATTGTCATTTATGAGTACATATTTCATGTAGTATACGTTTGTGGACAAATACAGACCTTCCAGATACCTGAACTCTGATTTATTAACGCAAAATCTCATTCGATAAATATGACGTACATTTCGCGATAATACCAAAATGCTTTACAACAACTGAAATTGTTACTGTAGGGTGTCAGTGCAAGTGACTAGTGAATTAAGCCAACAGTCATTATCGGATAGGGAAGAAATTACATGTGGTGTCCCACAAGGATCCATCTCAGGCCCATTGCTTTTTCTTGTGTACATTAATGACCTCTCATCAGTTACACTACCAGTAGCAGAGTTTCGTTTAGTTTGCAGATGATACAAGTATTGCGATAAAAAGATCGTCAAGCATAGTTATAGAAAGGTCTGCTAATGATATTTTCATGAACATTAATAAATAGTTTAAAGCCAACTCACTGTCAGTAAACTTTGAAAAGACTCACTACATGCAGTTCAGAACATGTAAGAGATTTCCCGCCAGCATATGTATTAAGTATGAAGAAAAGCAGATAGAAGAGGTTGACAGAATTAAATTCCTGGGGTTACAGCTTGATAATAAATTAAGTTGGGAGGAGCACACCACAGAACAGCAGAAACGACTCAACAAATCTGTATTTTCAATGCGAGTGGTATCAGACAAAGGACACATAAAAATAATAAACCTCGCGTACTTTGTTTACTTTCATTCCATAATGTCATATGGTATTATATTTTGGGGTAACTCTTCAAGTCAGTCAAAATTCTTCAGAGTCCAAAAGCGTGTAATACGTATTATTTGTGGAGTAAATTCACGGACGTCCTGTAAAAGCCTCTTCAAAGAACAGTGTATATTAACTACTGCCTCTGAGTATATTTATTCTTTAATGAAATTTGTTATAAATAAGTAACCCTATTCCCAACAAACAGTTCAGTTAATACATACAATACTAGGAACAAAAATGATCTACACAAGAACTTAAAAGCGATTACTTTAGTTCAAAAAGAGGTCCAATACTCAGGAACACACATTTTCAATAATTTACCATCAAGTCCCATGAACCACAGACATTGCCGCGGTGGGGTGGCTTGCGTGCCTCAACGATACAGATAGCCGTACCGTAGGTGCAACCACAGCGGAGGGGTATCTGTGGAGAGGCCAGACAAACGTGTGGTTCCTGAAGAGGGGCAGCAGCCTTTTCAGTAGTTACAGGGGCAACAGTCTGGATGATTGACTGAGCTGGCCTTGTAACATCAGCTAACGTGGCTTTGCCACACAGCTACTGCGAACGGCTGAAAGCAAGGGGAAACTACAGCCGTTACCTTTCCCGAGGACATGCAGCTCTACTGTATGCACATATGATGATGGCATCCTCTCGGGTAAAATATTCCGGAGGTAAAATAGTCCCCCATTCCGATCTCCGGGCGGGGACTACTCAGGAGGATGTGATCATCAGGAAAGACAATACTGGCATTCTACGGATCGGAGCGTGGAATGTTAGATCCCTTAATCGAGTACGAAAATTAGAAAATTTAAAAAGGGAAATGGATAGGTTGAAGTTAGATATAGTGGGAATTAGTGAAGTTCGGTGGCAGGATGAACAGGATTTCTGGTCAGGTGAGTACAGGATTATAAGTACAAAATCAATTGGGGGTATCACAGGAGTAAGATTGATAATGAATAAGAAAATAGGAATGCGGGTAAACTACTATGACCAGCACAGTGATCGCATTATCATTGTCAAGATAGATACGAAGCCAACACCGACAACAGTAGTACAGGTTTATATGCCAACTAGCACTGTCGATGATGAGGAAATCGAAGAAATATATGAGGAGTTAAAGGAAATTATTCAGACAATTAAGGGAGAGGAAAACATAATTATGATGGGAGACTGGAATTCGGTAGTAGGACAAGGAAGGGAAGGGAGGATAGTAGGTGAATATGGTCTGGGCAAAAGGAATGAAAAAGGAAGCCGCCTGGTAGAATTTGGCACAGAACATAATTAAGTTATAACAAACACCTGGTTCAAGAATCACAAAAGAAGGTTGTATAAGTGGAAGAGACCAGGAGACACCGGAAGATACCAGATAGATTTTATAATGGTAAGACATAGATTTCGGAACTAGGTTCTACAGTGTAAGACATCCCCGGTGGCAGATATAGACTCTGACCATAACCTGTTGGTTATGAACTGTAGGCTGAAACTGAAGAAACTACAAAAAGGTAGGAAAATAAGGAGATGGGACCTGGATAGATTGAAGGAACCTGAGGTTCTTAAGAATTTCAGAGGGAGCTTTAGACAACAATTGACAGAAACAGGGGAAAATAAAACAGTAGAGGAGGAATGGGTAAAATTGAGAGATGAAATAGTGAAGGTAGCAGAGTACAAAATAGGTAGGAAGGAAAGACCTACAAAAAATCCTTGGATATCACAGGAGATACTAAATTTAATCGATGAAAGGAGAAAATATAAAAATTCAGTAAATGAAACAGGCAAAATGGAGTACAGACGACTAAGAAATGTGATTGGCAGGAAGTGCAAAATGGCTAAGCAGGAGTGGCTAGAAGGCAAATGCAAGGATGTAGAAGAATGTATAAATAGGAGAAGAGTAGATAGAGCCTACAGAAAAATAAAAGAAACATTTGGAGATAAGAAAAACAGCTCTATGAATATCAAGGACACTGATGGAAAACCAGTTCTCAGCAAAGAAGGGAAAGCTGAAAGGTGGAAAGAGTATATAGAGGGGCTCTACAAAGGATATGAACTTCTAGACAATATTGTAGGAAGGGAAGAGGATGTAGATGACGATGAAATAGGAGACACTGTACCGAGAGAAGAATTTGACCGAGCCCTGAAACACCTAAATCGAAACAAGGCCCCTGGAGTAGATGATATTCCCTCAAGCTACTGAAGTCTCTGGGAGATCCAGCCATGACAAAATTGTTTCACCTGGTGTGTAAGATGTATGAGACACGAGAAATACCCTCAGACTTTAAGAAAAATGTTGTAATCCCCATCCCTAAGAAAGCAGGTGCAGACAGGTGTGAGAACTACAGAACCATTAGTTTAATAAGTCATGGTTGCAAAATATTAACGCGAATTATATACAGAAGGATGGAAAAACTGATAGAAGCCAACCTCGGGGAAGATCAGTTTGGGTTCAGGGGAAATGTGGGAACACGGGAGGCAATACTCACTTTACGGCTTATCCTAGAAGATAGATTAAGGAAAGGCAAACCTACATTTCTAGCTTTTGTAGATTTGGAGAAGGCTTTTGACAATGTTGATTGGAATAAACTCTTTCAGGTTCTGAAGCAAGCAGGAGTATAATATAGGGAACTTAAGGTTATTTACAACTTGTACAAAAACCAGACAGCGGTTGTCAGAGTTGAAGGGCATGAAAGGGATGCAGTGGTTGGAAAGGGAGTAAGACAGGGTTGTAGTCTTTCTCCATTGTTATTCAATTTGTACATTGAGCAAGCTATAAAGGAAAGCAAGGATAAATTTGGTGAAGGAATTAAAGTTCAGGGGGAAGAATTAAAAACATTGCGTTTTGCCGACGACATAGTAATTCTGTCAGATACAGCAAAGAACCTGGAAGAGCAATTGAACGGAATGGACAGTGTGATGAAAGGTGCATATAAGATGAACATTAACAAGAGCAAAACTAGGGTAATGGAGTGCAGTGTAAGAAAATCAGGTGATGATGAAGGAATTAGATTGAGAAACGAAGCAATAAAGGAGGTAGATGAGTTTTGTTACTTGGGCAGTAAAATAACAAATGATGGTCGCAGTACAGAGGATATAAAATGCAGAATGGCAATGGGTAGAAAAGCGTTCTTGAAATTAGTGAAATTTTTTAACATCGAATATTGATTTAAGCCTAAGGAAGTCGTTTCCGAAGGTATTTGTGTAGAGTGTTGCTTTGTATGGGAGTGAAACATGGACGATAAACAGTGCGGACAGGAAGAGGATAGAGGCTTTTGAAATGTGGTGCTACAGAAGAATGCTGAAGATTAGGTGGATGGATCGCGTAACTAATGAGGAGGTACTAAACAGAATTGGGGAGAAAAGGAATTTCTGGGATACCTTGACTAAAAGAAGGGATAGATTGGTAGGACACATTCTTAGACATCAAGGAATTGTGAATTTAGCGTTGGAGGGAAGTGTATGGGGAAAAAATCGCAGGGGAAGGCCAAGAGATGGATACAGTAAGCAGATTCAGACAGATGTAGGTTGTCGCTCTTATGTGGAGATGAAGAGGCTTGCTCAGGATAGGGTTTTGTGGAGAGCTGCATCAAACCAGTCTCCGGACTGAAGACCACAACAACAAACCATCAAGTATAAAAAATTTAGCTATAAATAAAGAACAGTTTAAGAGGAGCCTAAAAGACTTTCTAGTGGCCAACTCCTTCTACCCAATTAGTGAATTTCTAAATTTTACCAAATTATGCATGTATCTGTATTCATACTATATTAGTATTATTATATTATCAGCTAAAAAAATGTATGTATCTGTATTTATGTTATTAGTATTATCTGTTATTCATCTTGTAAATTTTGTTTCTTGACATGTTCCACATCCACAAGGATCTCCTCAACATGGATCTACGGAACGAAAAATTAATTTAATGTAATCTAAAATAGTTCACAGGGAATGCAGCAAGAGTTTTGCAATAATGACATAACAAAACTGTATGATTTTCATAAGTTCAGTACTGAAGAAACGATATTTATGATGAATACATACAAAAAATGATTTCTTCAGGCTCCACGTCATTAAATATTTATACTGAAATTCTGTACCACCAGGTCTTTGAAATTTTAAGGGAACCTATGTATTGTAAAAATGAAAATTGGAACTCATTGAGAGAGAAACACGTAAACAAAGTAAGTTTTAATACAGCTATAATATTTTTGTGTGAAATAACAGACTACTTCCTCATTCTGCTCTCACATCCCTAGGTAATGCAGATAATTTTTTTTTTTTTTCGTACCAATTTTTACTCGGAATGCAACGAACACACATTCGTCACTACAAATGTTGTTGGCTCCGCAAGATGGCTTGACGTATGTGGCGTTAGGGCATCCACCCCCCCCCCCCCCCTACTGTAACCTCCTTGCGTTGCCACATGACATCACTGGGATGGAAGGGTTCAACTTCCGTCCATCATTTTTGAACCGCGTGAACCATTCGTAACATCGAGTACGGCTTGTGTACTCTTCACCGTGTGTGTCTCTGTTAACGGTTACTTGAGTTTCACACAAGTTTTAATGCAGGCGCTTTGTCCCTCTGCCATCTCGAAATTCGCAAACTAAAAAGCTATCTGTAAACTGAGCCACTAAATTATATCTTTTTCAGCATTTTTTGTATAAGGTTTCGACTTGCAAATTCTGTAGTGACATCATCATCCTATTTAATGTTGTTGTTGTGGTCTTCAGTCCGGAGACTGGTTTGATGCAGCTCTCCACAATACCCTATCCTGAGCAAGCCTCTTCATCTCCACATAAGAACGGCAACCTACATCTGTCTGAATCTGCTTAATGTATCCATTTCTTGGTCTTCCTCTGCGATTTTTACCCCACACACTTCCCTCTAATGCCACATTCACAATTCCTTGATGTCTAAGAATATGTCCTACCAATCTATCCCTTCTTTTAGTCAAGGTATGCCAGAAATTTCTTTTCTCCCCAATTCTGTTCAGTACCTTCTCATTAGTTTCGCGATCCACCCACCTAATCTTCAGCATTCTTCTGTAGCACCATATTTCAAAAGCCTCTATCCTCTTCCTGTCCGCACTCTTTATCGTCCATGTCTCACTCCCACACAGGGCAACACTCCATTCAAATGCCTTCAGAAAGGACATCCTTAGGCTGAAATCAATATTCGATGTTAACAAATTTCTCTTTTTCAAGAATGCTTTTCTACCCATTGCCAATCTGCATTTTATATCCTCTGTACTGCGACCATCATTTGTTATTTTGCTGCCCAAGTAACAAAACTCATCTACCTCCTTTATTGCTTCGTTTCCCAATCTAATTCCTTCAGCATCACCTGATTTTCTTACACTGCATTCCATTACCCTAGTTTTGCTCTTGTTAATGTTCATCTTAAATGCACCTTTCAGCACACTGTCCATTCCGTTCAATTGCTCTTCCAGGTCCTTTGCTGTATCTGACAGAATTACTATGTCGTCGGCAAAACGCAATGTTTTTAATTCTTCACCCTGAACTTTAATTCCTTCTCCAAATTTCTCCTTGCTTTCTTTTATAGCTTGCTCAATGTACAAATTGAATAACAGTGGAGAAAGACTACAACCCTGTCTTACTCCCTTTCCAACCACTGCATCCCTTTCATGCCCTTCAACTCTGACAACCGCTGTCTGGTTTTTGTACAAGTTGTAAATAACCTTACGCTCCCTATATTTTAATCCTGCTTGCTTCAGAACTTGAAAGAGTTTATTCCAATCAACATTGTCAAAAGCCTTCTCCAAATCTACAAAAGCTAGAAATGTAGGTTTGTCTTTTCTTAATCTATCTTCTAGGATAAGCCGTGAAGTGAGTATTGCCTCCCGAGTTCCTACATTTCTCCTGAACCCAAACTGATCTTCCCCGAGGTCGGCTTCTACCAGTTTTTCCATCCTTCTGTATATAATTCGTGTTAATATTTTGCAACCATGACTTATTAAACTGATGGTTCTGTAGTTTTCACACCTGTCTGCACCTGCTTTCTTTGGAATGGGGATTATAACATTTTTCTTAAAGTCGGAGGGTACTTCGCCTGTCTCATACATCTTACACACCAGGTGAAACAATTTTGTCATGGCTGGTTCTCCCAGAGACTTCAGTAGCTCTGAGGGAATATCATCTACTCCTGGGGCCTTGTTTCGACTTAGGTCTTTCAGGGCTCTGTCACATTCTTCTCTCAGTACAGTGTCTCCTATTTCATCGTCATCTACATCCTCTTCCCTTCCTACAATATTGTCTAGAAGTTCATTTCCTTTGTAGAGCCCCTCTATATACCCTTTCCACCTTTCAGCTTTCCCTTCTTTGCTGAGAACTGGTTTTCCATCAGTGTCCTTGATATTCATAGAGCTGTTTTTCTTATCTCCAAATGTTTCTTTTATTTTTCTGTAGGCTCTATCTACTCTTCTCCTATTTATACATTCTTCTACATCCTTGCATTTGCCTTCTAGCCACTCCTGCTTAGCCATTTTGCACTTCCTGCCAATCACATTTCTTAGTCGTCTGTACTCCATTTTGCCTGTTTCATTTACTGAATTTTTATATTTTCTCCTTTCATCGATTAAATTTAGTATCTCCTGTGATATCCAAGGATTTTTTGTAGGTCTTGCCTTTCTACCTATTTTGTCCTCTGCTACCTTCACTATTTCATCTCTCAATTTTACCCATTCCTCCTCTACTGTTTTATTTTCCCCTGTTTCTGTCAATTGTTGCCTAAAGCTCCCTCTGAAATTGTTAAGAACCTCAGGTTCCTTCAATTTATCCAGGTCCCATCTCCTTATTTTCCTACCTTTTTGTAGTTTCTTCAGTTTCAGCCTACAGTTCATAACCAACAGGTTATGGTCAGAGTCTATATCTGCCCCTGGGTATGTCTTACACTGTAAAACCTGGTTCCGAAATCTATGTCTTACCATTATAAAATCTATCTGGTATCTCCCGGTGTCTCCTGGTCTCTTCCACGTATACAACCTTCTTTTGTGATTCTTGAACCAGGTGTTTGTTATAACTTAATTATGTTCTGTGCCAAATTCTACCAGGCGGCTTCCTCTTTCATTCCTTTTGCTCAGACCATATTCACCTACTATCCTCCCTTCCCTTCCTTGTCCTACTACCGAATTCCAGTCTCCCATCATAATTATGTTTTCCTCTCCCTTAATTGTCTGAATAATTTCCTTTAGCTCCTCATATATTTCTTCGATTTCCTCATCATCGGCAGTGCTAGTTGGCATATAAACCTGTACTACTGTTGTCGGTGTTGGCTTCGTATCTATCTTGACAATGATAATGCGATCACTGTGCTGATCATAGTAGTTTACCCGCATTCCTATTTTCTTATTCATTATCAATCCTACTCCTGTGATACCCCCAATTGATTTTGTACTTATAATCCTGTACTCACCTGACCAGAAATCCTGTTCATCCTGCCACCAAACTTCACTAATCCCCACTATATCTAACTTCAACCTATCCATTTCCCTTTTTAAATTTTCTAATTTTCGTACTCGATTAAGGGATCTAACATTCCACGCTCCGATCCGTAGAATGCCAGTATTGTCTGTCCTGATGATCACATCCTCCTGAGTAGTCTCCGTCCGGAGATCGGAATGGGGGACTATTTTACCTCCGGAATATTTTACCCGAGAGGATGCCATCATCATATGTTCATACAGTAGAGCTGCATGTCCTCGGGAAAGGTAACGGCTGTAGTTTCCCCTTGCTTTCAGCCGTTCGCAGTAGCTGTGTGGCAAAGCCACATTAGCTGATGTTACAAGGCCAGCTCAGTCAATCATCCAGACTGTTGCCCCTGTAACTACTGAAAAGGCTGCTGCCCCTCTTCAGGAACCACACGTTTGTCTGGCCTCTCCACAGATACCCCTCCGCTGTGGTTGCACCTACGGTACGGCTATCTGTATCGTTGAGGCACACAAGCCACCCCACCTCGGCAATGTCTGTGGTTCGTGGGAGTGGCCTATGTAATACTCGATATTAAATCAAGATAAGCTTCACAATTCCTGGCTAAATTTGTACAATTATTTTAAAGTTTATCGCAGACAGTGGGAAATCCACAATTACGATTGTTCGCCATTTCGAAATGTTCAACTACAGTTCGATGTTAAAAACGAAGGCTCACACGCGATTGCTCATTTTCGGTTGGTCGAGTGAAAGAACCGCAGCGCCCAAAGTTATTCAGCGCCAAACAGCTGCCGCTAGCGGAAGAGCGCGGCGAGCATTTCCAAACTTTCCGGCCGGAACTCTTCCGGTTAACTGATGTTCCGGTTGAGCGGTATTGCGATGATTGGTATTCTTCTGTACTATTCTTGTGACCAGGCCCGTCGGTTCATATTTTTTAAGAGTGCGTAGTTGTCCTAAAAGCTCTAAGTCCCCTCCCCCCCTCTCCCCGCTGTCAGTAATCTCTGTACAGAAAAATGTTCTGTTGGATTGTATTTAGATGTTGATCTCCGGAAGTTCTTGACCGATTGCTTTGCATTATAATGCAAGAAGGTTTCGAGGTACTTATTTTATGAATATATTTTGTGAAACCTACACGTATATTATGTGCTCCTCGGTTGCACAGTGGTAGAGTGCCAGACTACATATCTAAAGTTCGCGGGTTCGATCCTCGTCAGGTCGTGGGATTTTTATCTCTCACTTTCCACTTCTTTCACCTTTGGCAGTGTTGCTAATGTGAAAAATACCGAGTAGCACCATGGCTGGGTAAGTCAGTTCGAAGGTCGGAGGAAGGCAACGGCATACCACCTCCAAACAGGACCATGCGTAGTAAAGCACTGTGGTGTTCAAACCAATCTTCGTATTGTCGACTGCTTTACCTTTTTACATGTATATTAATTTTGTAGTTTTCGTATCGACGTTTGTCTATTATAAAATATTTATAAATTTATATGACACATACTGAAAAATTATGTATATAAAACATACGCATATTGCAGTAGAACCATGTGTTAAAATTTCAAAACCTTCGTTCAAGAACTTTCGGAGTTATTTTGAACATAACACTAAACATGGCTCTAGGTCAGATGTAGTTCTAAGAGACGGAGGAGGCGGAAGAAACTGAAGTCGAGAGGGGAAAGTGGACCAACAGGTAGAGAGTGGTAATGAGATCGACATTAACACGCTTACTCCTCAAACGAGAAAGGTTCATTGAGAGAACCGTTTCAAAAACTTTTCTGTACTTTCAGTTCTATTTCTGTAATGTATGATCTAAAATGCGTCTAACAGTAAGCTACACGGTATCAAACATTGTGAATAAATTCGTACACATTCTAGAATAAGAGTGTCATTTTAAAACGACTGTTACGAATTAAGAAAAGGTTAATGTTTTATTACAAAGCTGAGATGCTGTACTACCACTAGACAAAAAATTCAGTTCTTTAAACCGTTTTCTTTCTTCAAAACAGAGTGAGAATCGTTATGAAACTAAAAACTTACGCAGAATGAAAATTAGGCATTTTTTATTTACTCAAAACATATAAGGAAAAAGATAAGCTGATAAAACGAAGTTGGGTGGTCCTACATACCGTCAACAATTTTTACAACGTGAAAATCGGTAAAGTGACCTTCCCCTTTTTCCCAGTCCGGCCCGCTCGGGAGTGCCCATCCCCGCGCGGCTCAATCTAAATAAATATTTCTTCCAGTTAAGAGTGAGTATTTTAGCCACCCTCAGTTTTTTTGAGTGGGCACAGCTACCGCGGAACCCACTCGTGTCCTGTATTATTGAGTTTTCCCCTGGCTCAGCAGTTGCCATCCATCCCTGCCCCTTATAGCGTCCAGGCAAGGTATTAGCGGTCGGTTAGCAGGTGTCCCACTAAGACGCTAATCTTCTCCTAAGGCCGTAGCAAGGACTTGTTACCTCACGTACTTTTTAATAATTCTTCACTCCATCCTACTTTTTTCCATTTAATTTTTTATGTTCAAATAGCATCTGTTTTCAGTTTCGCCTCATTAGGTTTAAACCGTTTCTCTTTCATACAGAACAGTGTTCCAGACACACACTATCGGTAACTTCTTCCTGGTGAGCACTTCAGTGCACCACCGGAGCGTTTTGACTGAAGATTTTATTCTTGGACATCTTCCTTACATCGCCCGTATTGTGTAATACTATTTCATAAATATAATTCTTTCACTTATTTCACCGGTATATCCCATTCGTGGCGTTAATAAAGTCGTCATTCTCCTTTGCGCTACTCCTGTTTTATCCTTTGAGCAGTAATACGTTTCTTCTTTCTTACATACGAATGGAAGTACAGTGTTTGATTCGTACTCTGAACTAATCACGTATATGTAAATCTTGAAACATGATTATCTAGTTTTCGACATTTCAAGGAAAAAAAAAAGAAAGAAAGAAACTCTTCTTTACATTAATGATGTGTTTCGAGCAACCGTTCTGTTTCGCGTTTTCCCTCATAATTACTTCAAACTTTTTCCCACCGTTGTGTACCCGTTATTGACAACTTTTACCAAATATGGACTTGCAATGGCACACGGCTGCATTTGAACAGTTGAATGGTATTTGCTCAGAGCATACAGGATGGTTGACTCAGTGTAATTTCGTTTAAGCTTTCGCTGTCTCGCTCGTCCCGGTTCAATCTGAGAGAACCACTGTTTCCTATATTGAGGAAAGAATCCTGGTTGACTTAGTTCTTCGCGAAATGAAAAACAGACAACCAATCTGCCTACAGAAATTTTCGTTTTGTGCTCATCGTTCCGCTTCGTTCCGTTGCTCGTCTGTCGACTTTGTGGCTTGATGTAGTTGTTCCATTTCCGAGAAATCGATGTGTTTCATCATCTTTGTGAATCGCTATAAAGCGCGACATGACTGGCCGTAACCGAAGGAAGAAAGGAAGGCAGGAAGGTTAGCGTTTTTAACGCGCCGTCAACATCGAGGTCACTGGAGACGTTACCGTGACGAAATGGTGTGATCGGCCGTTGAATACTGATCATGGTATCACTCGAAATAGTCCTATTTTTGAAGCACAGGAAATACTCCAGATCTCTGAATGTGCGAACAAAATTCTGCCCCGAAAAACTTCAGATTACGAAGTTGTAGCCGCGGTGGAATGGCCGAGCGCTCTAAGGCGACTTGCTGTGGAGCGCGCGGTTGCTCCTCGTCGCAGGTTCCAGTCCTCCCTCTGGCATATGTGTGTGAATGTGTGTGTGTGTGTGTGTGTGTGTGTGTGTGTGTGTGTGTGTGTGTGTGTTGTCCTTCGGTTAGTTTAAGTAGTTTGTAAGCCTAGGGACTGATAACCCCAGCAGGTAAGTCCCATGGATTTACAAACATTTGGATTTGTAGGAAGTTGTATATTCGATTTGTTCCATGTACTGCTAGCATGTATTCGTTCCGGCAAAACAATCGTCAGAGAAGTTGCTCATGCAAGAACCAATTTTTGGTGAGACACGTCGAGCGAGTTGGCGCAGTGTTGACACACTGGACTCGCATTCGGAAGGTTGATGGTTCAAATCCACCTTCCTGCATCCAGATTTAGGTTTTCCTTGATTTCCTTAAATCAGTACAGGGCAATGAGGTAATGATTCCTTTCAAAGGGCACGGTCGATTCCCTTCCCCATTCTGACGAAAGGGTTTGAGTTTGAGCTGCGTCTCTAATAACCACGCTGTCAACGGTACGTTCCTCTCTACTACAGAGACGCGGTACTTTGTTTGAGTTACGCCTTTTCCTTGAATCGGCACTCTAAGCCGCGATCCGATAAGAAGCGTGACCGTGGCCCAGAAAGCAACAGAGCGCGACTGTTCTGCCACTCGCCACTGCTGGGTAGCACAGCAGCTTTAATCTATCCTCGCTGTCTATTGTCCTTCACTAAACAATGACTCATTTACGTTTTAATATCTGTCAATGCGTTCCTCTGTCTTTATTATATCATCAAACTAGCTGGAAATCCGGCGTTGCCCGAGTATTTATTTATTGATTTATTTATTCCTGCCATTTTTCAGGTATATATTCATTTTTATAAGGGCTGTAAAATCTCTTGGGAATACAATTAGTATTAAAGAAGTAATATATTAAAACTTGGTGCGTGATGGGGCGGTTTTCCATGAAAGTTACTGTTTATGTGATCATATCTCATGAACTACGTGCATACTGCGATACTATTTAGAAGGTACATTCAAATATATCTCTGTACGCTGTCTGTAACATTTCCTATAGCTGCAATTAGTAGTGTACAAATTATAAATTGTAAACTCAAACTAAATCCCGTAGGTTTGCGCCATAGAGAGCGGAAAAGTAGTAACCGAGAAATATTTTTCCTTTCATCATTTTGCTATGGTTGTCAGCGAGAAAAAGTTTCATAAAGTTTTGAAATTATGTTTAAAGTTTATTGCAAATCGCTAGCTACTGTTATTCTCATGCAGTCTATTTTAAAGACTGGCCACATTATGCGGCATTTTTTGCGATTCCTATGGTGTCTTCTGAACCATGTGCCGTATGTGATTCTTAACCCTGCAGCAATTTTTACCTCACGGAGCAGTATTGTCGCTTAATGCAGCAGTTTTTGGCTCATCTCATTACGACGTCATATCTAGTGAATTATGTGTTGTACGTGATTCTTACTCTTATGGCTTTCCTTTTTAACTCTCCCTATTTTTTTTTTTTTTTTTTTTTTTTTTTTTACTGAAAACTTTTCCAAGACCATAATAAACAAAACAAAGAAACCAAAAACAAAAAAAGAATTACCCCTCTCCGTCGTCGAATAGCCAGTTATAGCGATGAATTGAAACAAAAACACATTGAAATATCAGTTTTTCCGCAAATTTTCCAAATTTCCGGTAGATTTTCCAAAAAATGTATTTCGTACAAACCTTGTCCTGTCAAAATGTACTCAGGTGATGCTCTTAAAACCATGTGGCAATTGATTTTTATTTATAGAAAAAAATTGCTTACCATTTTTCCGAAATTATCCTACTTTCAGGGCGACTTTTCCAAATTTTTATTTGATGCGAACCATCCTCTTGCTTTCAACATGAAATGTACAAAATTTTATCGCAATTGGACGACCGGTATTGATAGCGCACTGGAAAAATCTGTTTTAGTTTTTTCCCGATTTTCCTATATAAAACTCTGTAATTTACAGTCAGCTTTCTGTACCAAAGTATAAATCAATATTGCAATAGGCTTTGCGGAGGCAGGTTATGACATTGACAGCCTCATATTATCATCTGAAAACGTAATGAAGGCGAAAGTGATATTCAGTGTAAGAATGTAGCTCTAGTGAGGTGTGTACATTGTTCTCTTTCACTTCATCGAAATTCCGCACCTGCAATTTCACTATCAAATGTGTACGATATATATATATATATATATATATATATATATATATATATATATATATATATATATATATTGCGCAATGGCGCAGCCAGGATTGGGTTCGGGGGGGGGGGTGCTAATTACAAAAATAAAAAAATAAATAAAGCCTATTTAATTTATTAATCTATGACTTACTTTTACACTTTTTATAATTTAACCAATTATACTACGAAAACAATTGCACAAGAAATAAAATTAGTCGGTTCGCATTAATGTGAAAGTGGAAGAGGAGCAATGTGGTGGAAATGGAGTGTATCTAATAAGCTCGTAAAATAATTAAGCAGCTTCTATGTTACTAGAGAAAGAGAAAGGTCTTTACAGTTTAATTAACACGAAGCGCTGTGTGTAAAAATTGAACTAAAATAACACTGTTGTTATTCCTAAGATTCCATTCGGTGGCGCCGCTGCCCTGCTAAGCAGCGGGTCGCCGCATATGAACAATCGGCTCGTAACTTCAGCATAGCAGTGACAATAGCGGCAGCATCAAAGCTGGTCGCGGCGGCATTAAAACCGCTCACAGTGACAGCAGCACACGTTATCAGCAGTGTTCACAACCGTACGATAATTATCGTACATGTACGATAATTTCGTGCCTGCGTACAATGTACGAAAGAATGTTACTATCGTACGCAGATGTACGATAATTTCGAACGTATTAAAATGTAGCAATACATTGTGTCTTCAAAGATTTTTTCTCGCAGCCCTACTGGTAAATTATTTTCGTGATTAAACTTGTCGCTTTAATCATCTCAGTAGCTATGAACGGCTACTTTCGTAATACAGCTCGTCGATTTAATAATCTCAGTGGCTGTCAGCGTCCACCGATAGGTGAGCGAGTATGTACTGCCGTTGTCGGGATAAATAATTTGATTGTTGCAGTTCGCTCTTTATATATTCGCGTTACAATGCTTACAGTGCTTGAACCGTGCTTAGTGGTGCTGAAGTTTCACGCATTCCCTTAAACAAAGCGGCATTCTGACACAAGAAATTTTAACTGGACGAGTGATTGCGTTTGGCTTGAGAAGTATATCTCTCAAATACGTTAGTTCTTCGGCTGCGTATTATATATAGATTTATCGTTACACTCTATGATTTTTTTCTTTCTAGAAAGAAATATGAATCCTTCAAACGAAGATAGTGACAGTGAGGGAACTGAATCACCCCCAAGAAAAATGACCAAAATCATCAAAAATCATTGTCAACAAAAATTCAGAGATACCTGGTTGAAAGACGAAAATTACAAACAATGGCTTAGAAAAGTGCCTGAAGATCGGTACAGAGCTAAGTGTTATTTATGAAATGTAATAATAAAAGCAGAAATGACTGTGATTAGAAACCATATGTCATCGAAAACACATATTCGTAAGCTCGTGCCAGCACAGTCCAAATGCATAAGTAAATGCATAAGTACTTACTAGCAAGTAATTCAACGACACTAGTTCCGTTACGGAACTATTGTTGCCCAATTGTTAGATCGGTGGCATTGACAGCAATCGGAGGAAGGAGAAAGTAAATGCAATCTTTCCGATGAAGCCGATATCTAACGGAATTTAACCAGGAGCAGTCGCACAACTTTTCCTGGAACGGTTTTCTACGTCATGCATAAAACAATTTTTAAGTCCGGTCTTCATTCGGAAAAAGTAATATATTTTGCAAGAGACAGACTACAGTTCGGTATAAGGTGTACAAAATCAGATTTGCTAGCAAATATTAAGTATTATGCTCATTTTGCAGGTAAGTACGATGATTTTGGTTAAATCCGGTGCATTTACGATAATTTTATGGCCCGAGTACGATAGTTGCCTCGTTCCAGGTTGCGAACACTGATTCTCAGTGGAGGCATCACGTTGGCGGCCCACTGTCGCGTTCACTTGTACACACAAATTATAGTTACGTTGTGATTTATTACATGTGTACTATTTCAAATTTTTAGTGCCGACCTGTTTTAAAAGAAATGAAAACAATAAAAAATAATAAAGTTAAAAAATCTTTGGGAGGTGCTGCGGATGGAGCTTCAGCCCCATTCTTTAACGCTATTATAATACTTTTGTTAGAGCGTTTTAGCCACGGTTTCCGCGCCAGAATGGCCGTGCAGTTCTAGACGTAATGTTCGAGACTTCTACTTCTCCCTCGGGCATGGGTTTGTGTGTTGTCCTTAGGTTAGTTTAATTCAGTTCACGAAGTTTCTAAACCTAGGGAGTGATGACAATAGTTTGGTCCCATAGATTTACAAACATTTGAACATTTGTCTTTTTGGTACTGTTGAGTGAAATGTAATGAAACATCGACGTCATTGAAATTTGTTTAATTTCTTTCTTATGATCCCAATATGTGGTTACTTTGTTCTCTCTGTTAACATAAAACGATGTCGTTGCTTAGTGTGTGGAAGACTTTGCCGGTGTTTACCGTTGCCCAGGGGATGCTCGATTGTACTAGAACAATCTTCTGAGAGACCCCTTCCTTGTCCCCTTTGTTCACGTTTAACTATTATTTACTTTTTATGTGTAATCTTACAAAGAGACCACATGCATATCGGAGTTTAGAATTATTTTATATTTATGGTACATAAAGTTCAGTTTACAAATAACAATCAGCCAAAGCCACTCTACGCAACTCTCAAAAATTCTCGAAAGAATCGAGTTTAAAGTTTTGCAAGTACATGTAAGTCACAGTAATTGAAACAATTGCGGCATCTGTCGATGTAGGTCAAATGGTAGCGTTCTAGCCTCACAACCATAGGGTCAGTGGATCGAATCCTGCACTGATAATTTTTTTTCCGTTGTTTTCGAATACTAACACAATTTTAATATCCAAAGGTAATTTTTATAAAAAATGCACTTATTTATGGTTATACGTAATTTTCTATAGTATTTTATGAAATAATGATGGCTTCAATCAAATAACATAAGTTATAGTATTGGCTTGACTATTAGTTGACGACGGTAGTCTTTGATTGTTTAGTTTGAGAAGAGCTACGACACTGTCTTTGGGAAGTCATCTCCATAGCTACTAATGGCTTTCCAACCATCGTCTATATACACATAAACCAGTGCTTTCCAAACTGGCTGTCGCGTAGTAGTATCAAGGGTGTCGCGAGACTAACAAATTTAGACTCTAAACAAAAAAAAAAAAAAACAAAAAAAAAAAAAAAAAAAAAAAAAAGGACTTGTCATAAAGTAACACAAAATATCCTTCTCTTCATACTGTCCTGAAGACTCGCCTGCAGCTAATTATCCTTGTCTTCATTCAGTGCACCACAGATTACGTATCAAAGGAATGACCGGTGCACATTAATTGCGTGCTCAGCCGCTAGGCGGCAGCTCTGCTTCAGCAGCAGTAGTCACTCATAGAGTTCGTTCAAGCAGCTGCCAGTTGCCAGATTCCAGCAAATTGCGCATGCGAAGAGCTGCTGCTGATACTCGATAACAGCACTTTCCATGCGCTGTTTCCTGGAACTGGCAGCTGCTTGAACGAAGCTTCACTGTATGCTTTCCTTCTCAAAAAGCTGCACCTGAGCGTTTTGTAATGAATTTATCGAAGCCACGTCACCCTCGGTAGCGTTTATTACTATTAAATGGCAATCAATGACACAGTGGCTGTAAAAGCTGTCACAGATTGTAAAATCAGTCACAGTTGTCCACTGACTAAAGCTATTCAGTAGCTATGTTTAGTATGGAGTATGGCCGGGTGATTAACGGAGATAAGTATTTTAAATGCAGTGATCGTTGGTTCGAACCCTGGTATGCGTTAATATTTTTTTCTCTCAGTTTCCTGTATGTTACTGATTCTGGGACCAGAAATGACATTCATATTCTTACTTGTCACAAATGTTTATCCATCTTTTCCGAATATGTCGGGACTTCCGAGGTCGTGGTGAAGCAAGAACTTAACAGTAGAACATTAACAATACTTCATCACGTGTCATAAATGTTGTTGTTGTGGTCTTCAGTCCGCTGACTGGTTTTATGCAGCTCTCCACGCTACCCTGTCCTGTGCAAGTCTCTTCATCTGAGAACACGTTCGGCAACCTACATCCTTTTGAATCTGCTTACTGTATTCGTCCCTCGGTCTCCCTCTTTGGTTTTGACCCCACACGCTTAATACATCCTCTTTATTTCTGAAAATAATGTGATAATATTGAACTGAAAGGGAACAGCCACTGTGCTGTCTAAATCAGAAATCCGAGCAGCTAATTTCCAGATGCCGTTTTCAATCGATCCAGCAAAACCGTATCTGGCCTTGACATGTACACACGACAGCGAAAAACAGTTTCCGAAATTCAGTTTTCGTGTTTCGGAAGTTGGGTCGCATGTAGAAGAAGCAAGTATTACTGTGCACCGTAGTCCCTAATGTTTGCTTTTCTTGTGGTGAGTGTACGTAATTACTGTAGTCAGGATCAACATGAAACATGTCAATGCGTACTAGGATTTCAGTTTCGTTTACAAACTACATTTAAGCGATACTTTATTTCCGTCCCCGTGCCCCCCCCCCCTCTACAATCATCTAAATTCTGCCATATGTATTTATATTAGTGAAAGGGTGTCGCCATCAGGGAAAGTTTGGAAAGCACTGACATAAACAAAGACTGACACCACACGTGGAATTAGAAGTCCCAAAACGTTTTATAAAACTGAATTCTAAAAGAAAGAAAAAAATATTCCTCCAGCAGGATTCGAACCCCCGACTATAAGGTTGTGAGACCAGAACGCTAGCACCTGAGCTGCACCGACAGCAGCTGAAACTTCAAAGTCGATTTTCTCGAAAACTTTTGACACTTTCTTCGGATGGATTTGGCTGATTGTTATTTAAGTTCTGAACTTCACGTACCGTAAATATAACAAATTCTAAAATCCGATACCCATGTGGTCTCATTGTTAGGATGTTTTAGCCTATTAATTAATTATAGATGTAGCTCAGACACGATTAAATAAATAAACATGACACTTGTGGTAGAATGCAACGTTTTGTGTGGATATGACACAAACCACTACTATTTTGATTTATTCATCCGCTTTTGGTTAAGGTTTACTCAAGAATGATTTCATGCGGTTCCGAACGATGAAGGCTAAACGAGTGCCTTGTAAGTGCGACCTGAAGCTGTATTTAAAAACGTGACCTGGATGATGAAGGCACGACACACCACCTCACGGCAGGACAACAGAAGTTCTTCTGCAGACTGTTCAGCCAGCGAGCTCAGAAGAAAGACATAAGAGCATTTCCTGCAAAAAGGAAAGGTTTTGTGTTCGACTCCCAGGACGGTACATAGTCTGAATTTGCCTAAAGAGTAACATAGGGATTATGGAAGAGTAAAATTTCGCTCTCACAAATGGTAATTTATTCACGATTTACTTTAAAGTTTTCCCCATTTTGATACGTTCTGTACATAATAAGTCGTGCAAAGCCCCGAAACTCCGAGCAATAAATTAATTACATCGCCTTCAAAGGCTTGCCGCTAGTATTGTACTGTTCGTTGTGTCAACAGCAACAATTTTCGTCCGAGAATGATTCATCGTGCAGCAGCTCGTCACAGCCATCAGTCTGTTGTCTGCAGTTCGTTGTTTGTATTCCTGTAGCCCGTGCTTTCCTTGGACCAATACTTACCAGTGTGTGCACTGCGAGACGCTTTTAGTGGGAACGCGTGAAGTGCTTTCGTCATGAACCGCTGCTAACTGGTCTAAAGTGCTGTGTAAGTACAGCCATTGACATAGAAGCTACAGTAAACGCATCTTTCAGCCTCTCTGATAATGATGTTCAAATAATAGGATAAAGCAAAACGTGTGATGTTTCTGGATTTGACCCTTTCTGCAGCTGATTACGCAAAACTCCGCTAACTCGATGTGTCATTTTTTAACAGTCAGTCGCTTACAATAACAGCTTATAGGGAAACTATAGTAGTCAATGCGGCCTCTTCGAAGTTTATTAAACACCGTTACTAATTGCAGAGATTTTACGAGTATCATCGCTCGCTCGCCTTCCTTGTGCTAACAATCTTGACCAACCGTCTCCACAATGGAATACGTCTTATGTTCACATTCTGTTTTGACGTCATCACACAACTGTACTAAGTATCTAGCCATTCTCGCACCAGTTGTCATTCATATAGCATTGTCAGAACGACCTGTTTCGCGACCACCATTATCGCATTCTCAAGTCCTACAAGAAAATGTTCAAATGTTTGTGAAGTCTATGGGACTTAACTACGGGGTCATCAGTCCCTAAACTTACAAACTACTTATGAACTACTTACGAACTAAGACGGCACAAATATCCATGCCCGAGGGGGGATTCGAACCCCCGACCGTAGCGGCCGTGCAGACCGTGACTGAAGCGCCTCAGTCCCCTCGGCCACCGCGGCCGGCGTCCTACAAGAAACAAGGAAAGAACGTAAAATAAGACTTAAAAATTAAGATGCCAACATACAAAACAATTGTCATTTCTAGAATGACTTGCATAAAAATTAAAATGAATCAATGATTAGGCAACGTCCACCTAAAAACACCGGGTGACCAAAAGTCAGTATAAATTTGAAAACTTAATAAATCACGGAATAATGTAGATAGAGAGGTAAAAATTGACACACATGCTTGGAATAGCATGGGGTTTTATTAGAACAAAAAAATGAAAAATAAAAAAGTTCAAAAATGTAGGACAGATGGCGCTTCATTTGATCAGAAAAGCAACACCTCGTCGATTTTGGCATTACGTGCAAGCAGCATGACAGCTATGTCCCTACGACACAACCGGAGCCTCTATGATTCAGTACTGAGGTTCAGCTGATGTAATCAACGATGGTGGAAACACTTAATATCTTGGTACGACGTGTTGTCCTCAGATAAATTTACCTGTGATATCGCCTGTCCTCCTTAAAGTTGCTTTTTGGATGGCTAGCAGTATATTTTGAAGATAGTTATGCATTTCAGTCATGACTGGAAATATTGTAAATCAGATCCACGTCTTATAGTGGATAGTTACAGATTGTCGGCCTATACTATGTTATAAGGGAATGAATCGTTGTGTGGTGATCCAACGGGCCGTAAAGGACTAGGGCGCCAAATCATTGAGGAAACGGACTATGAGCATTGCAATAAATTTGTTCAGTTACCTTTACGTGTTTCTTCGTGTATAACGATATTTGTACTGTTGTTATCTTTTGATAAAAAAGTTACATCATGTATAAGGAAGTTGTGACAATGTTGTTGTTGTGGTCTTCAGTCCGGAGACTGGTTTGTTGCAGCTCTCCACCCTACTCTATCCTGAGCAAGCCTCTTCATCTCTTCATAAAACATGCAACCTATATCAATTTGAATATGCTTACTGTATTTGTCCCACGGTCTCCCTCTACGATTTTTGCCCCACACACTTCCCTCCAATGCTAAATTCACGATTCCTTGATGTCTAAGAATGTGTCCTACCAATCTATCCCTTCTTTTAGTCAAGGTATGCCAGAAATTCCTTTTCTCGCCAATTCTGTTCAGTACCTCCTCATTAGTTAAGCGATCCACCCACCTAATCTTCAGCATTCAAAAGCCTCTATCCTCTTCCTATCCACACTGTTTATCGTCCATGTTTCACTCCCATACGAAGCAACACTCCACACAAATGCCTTCAGAAAGAACTTCCTTACACTTAAATTAATATTCGATGTTAATAAATTTCTCCTTTTCAAAAACGCTTTTCTTCCCATTACCATTCTGCATTTTATATCCTCTGTACTGCGAAAATCGCATGTTATTTTACTGCCCAAGTAACAAAACTCATCCACCACCTTTATTGTTTCGTTACGTAATCTAATTCCTTCAGCGTCGCCCGATTTTATTAGATTGCACTCCATTACCCTTGTTTTTCTCATGTTAACGTACATTTTATACGCGCCTTTCAACACCCTGTCCATTCAGTTCAACTGCTCTTCCAGGTTTGTAACAACGTCTGTGCCTAAGTGGTGATAAACAAAAACTGATATTAAGCGATTTAGATGGCCTTGTTAGAAAAAGTTAACAATGATCACAGGTTCATTTAGGAAACACAAACTACCTTACGTTGAGCGACAGGGTGGTACTTTCTGCGGCAGTAAGCATTACATCCACACTAAAAACATTTCTAAAGCAAATAATTTATATACTGAGATATAAAAATACCTGTCTTCTAAATCTATCAAAATACAGTCTCTACTTAATATCGATTCTGAGAACAAAATAGGTAATACAGATCGGTGGTTGCCTTAGGACACTGTTTTGAAATATTCCCTGCTCGAAATTTAAATCTTAGCGACGGAGATTTTATTACCGCTTATTCATAATCAAAACACCGGACATAATAAATTCTCATCCACTTATTAAACATAAGGAAATTAGTCTCCAAGAGATTACTTCAGAGTTATGTTTCCCGTGCTCCAAATAGATTACGTTACATTATTAAATAACAACTTACAACAGGTGTAACATGTACAAGAGCAAATATGTTTTATGTGATAGCTTAATATGTACAGATACCAGTCTGTTGGTTCTTTTTTTGTCTGCCTCACACAACAAACACAAACGTTACAACCCTACACTTGCATTGTGTTTTCGTCGCTGCGGAGCGCGCGGTTGCTCACCGTGGAGGTTCGAATCCTCCCTGGGGCATGGGTGTGTGTGTTGTCCTTAGGTTAGTTTACCTAGGTTTAAGTAGTTTGTAAGCTACGGACTGATGACCACGCAGTTTCATCTGATAGATTTACAGACATTTGAACATTTTCCTCGCGTTGCCCGCAGTCCGAATAGTAAAGCGTCATTCGCCGTTACCCCTGATCTCTGAGAATGTAGGCATCCTGGCGCTAGGCATACGTGAAGGCGCGACCTAATCTGAAAACATAATATTTTAATAGCTATATTTAAAAGTCTCCAAATGAAAAAATACGCTTATATGTTGTTAGGTATACTGTTCTGAATCACCTCAAGAAATATTCGACTTTACTTTGTACATATTACACCCTGCAGATACGTATGTGCATGTTCCATATCACATGTTCAGATGTACAGAGAGTGGGGGAAGTGGTAGAGGAGACAGGAGAACATTGGCAAAGGATGGGGGTAGGAAGGGAGAAGGAGATTAGGGCTTACACCCAATTCCCACGCGCGAAAGGAAAAAAAAAGTTTAAATGTTTGTGAAGCTATGGAAGCTAAGTGCAGTGGTCAAACTATCTGACCTAAATTATGCTAAGAACAAAACACCCAAACATACCCATGCCCGAAGGAGGACTCGATCCTCCGATGGGGAATGACTGCGCACTCCGCAGCAACGCTCCTTATAGAAAGCACGGCTATATACGCGCAGCGTTTCCCATGCCCGTTAGCAGTTGCGAAGCATTGCCGGGCCCGCTCATAATGTTATAATGTTGAGTTTCACGTTTTCAGCCAGAAGCTGGGACTGCGCATCTTGCTCGACCGCTCCCGTCGCGCCTGGCGGTCGCTGGTCGGTTGGAGAGCGAGGCCGGCCGCCTATTTCTGTTGCTGGTCTCCGTGCGTTGGCGGCCCTGACCTCGCGGGCAGGCGGCAGACGGCTCGTCTTTGCCGCTGCGGGTCTGATGACGTCACACCAACAGCTGACGGCCGGCACCGGCAGCCAAGGCCGCTGCGCGTTTAAAAGGCGGCGCGCTGAGCGCTCAGCTGCTGCGTGACGTCACTAGACACGTGGCCGACGTGTTTCCCTTTTGGTCGTCTGCCGCCATACTAAATGGGCTCAGCAGTTCAAAAATGTTCAAATGTCTGTAAATCTATCGGACCAAACTGCGTGGTCATCAGTCCGTAGCTTACAAACTACTTAAACCTAGGTAAACTAACCTAAGAACAAACACACACACCCATGCCCCAGGGAGGACTCGAACCTCCACGGCGAGCAACCGCGCGCTCCGCAGCGAGACGCTTTAGACCGCTCGGCTACTCCACCGCGGCAGGGCTCAGCAGTACTGACGTCCATGACCAGAAAAATCGCTAGATTCAAATGTTCAAATGTTTGTATAGTGTATGGGACTTAACTACGGGGTCATCAGTCCCTAAACTTACAAACTACTTATGAACAACTTATGAACTAGGACGGCACAAATATCCATGCCCGAGGGGGGATTCGAACCCCCGACCGTAGTGGCCGTGCAGACCGTGACTGGAGCGCCTCAGTCACCTCGGCCACCGCGGCCGGCAATCGCTAGATCTGAAAGCTGTGCCGTGTAATCCGACACGTTTCGAAATTTTTTTTATTCCTTCATTATTTATTTATTTTTCTTTTGCGAACACATAGACATTGTTATCAATTTTTTCTCGCAATAGCGAATTTCTTTAAGCGTCACTGTATAAGGTACAGATGTACTACCAAATGGTGACATATGAAAAGTTGTGCCGGGCCGGGACACGAACCCGGGTTTTCCCTCTTTTAGCGAGCGGTCGCCTTAACCACTAGGCTACCCGAACACGACTCGAGGACCGACCCAAACTTCTATATGCCACACTGACTGCACATATGAGTCCTACCTTAGCACTGTTATCGTCAGCCTCGTTGTTTTCATTCACCCTGGTGCGGGAATACAGATTAAGCTGCGAGTGCTAAGGGATGAATGCGGTTGACTCATAAGTGCAGTCATTGTGACATGTGGAAGTTTGGGCCGGCCGCGGTGGCCGAGGGGACTAAGGCGCTCCAGTCACGGTCTGCACGGCCACTACGGTCGGGGGTTCGAATCCCCCCTCGGGCATGGATATTTCTGTCGTCCTAGTTCGTAAGTAGTTCATAAGTAGTTTGTAAGTTTAGGGACTGATGACCCCGTAGTTAAGTCCCATAGACTCTACAAACATTTGAACATTTTTTTTTTTTAACTCTCAGCCACGTACAGACAACAACGCAACACAACCTCCAAGATGATAGATTAATGCTACACGCCGTACCAAGCGGCAAAATGTCGTTCTAGAAGCATGCTGTTCACCAACAAAAATGCAACTTAAGGGCTGATGCACAGTATAAATCAACTTTTAATACCTTGTTGTCCAGGAACAACACTAGGAATGAAAGGGTTAATAGCTCACTTTTCCTTTATTGGAATAATATTCCTTTTTAGACTACTGAACGTTAACATTTCAAATCACGTTTATATTTTTCGTAAGTACGTGTGAATATTGAAGAAGCAAGAAATTGCGCGGCCGCTCCACGTCGGAAGTTTGAGTGCTCCGTCGGACATGGGTGTGCACTGTGCACTGTGTGTGTTCTCCTTAGCATAAGGTAGTTCAAGTAGTTTATGAGTCTAGGGACCGATTAACTCAGCTTAGGTTGGGAAATATTTAAATTCACTCCATTAGAAACACGTGTGTTTCAAGGTCGTACACTTTTTATTCGAAATGAAATAGCACTCAGAAATATGAGTGGTTACTGCCATTGTGTTATTCATATTAATAATGCTTCTAAGAGTGTTGCAAAGTGTATTGTAGCAGGTGCAATTGTTCATTCTATCGATCCATGTTTTCCTGCTGCAGAATGTTATTGGCCCACTATAGGTTTCGGTAGTAACACCAAAAGTGGGCCTTTGCGATCGTCTTTTGACAGCTCGAAATTTAAATGGAAATAACGGCTTAACTATTCATCTGACACGAAAATTGAATAACCGAATTTGTAGAAGAGAAAATTCTCTACAATTTCGCTCCCTTGTTTTTTTCATATCTCGTATCGTTTGAGACATATTTGCAAAAGTAACGGATATTTGACACCCTCCATTGAATTAACGAACACCAGCCGTTCGGAGATGTCACGTGACATTCTTCGCGTATTTGATGATTTTCTTATTGTAACTTACACGTTGTCATTTCAAAGCAACGGCACACTGAGGAATTAACAAAACCACATCGTTCTTCGTACGATAAATGATAATCTAATGTCTATAAATGCCATATTAACATCAGTTAACAACGGCCACCAATAGTATGAGATTAAAGAACCCCTGTTTTGATTTATAGCCGTAGCGTAGTGGGCAAGGTGCTGGACAGTGACACGAAAGGTTGGTGATTCGAAACGTACCACTACCTACTTTTTTTTCCTAAAAGGGTTTCCGGCACTCTTATTAATTAATTAATTATTATTTAGATTATTATTTTGGTCCAAACTGTTTGCAAAAACTTATAAAACTACAAATCTAAAGTGGGCCGTAAAACACGTCAGTGCGATTTTTTTCCAGACGTCACGCAGTAGGCGATATGATCAGAATATTAAACATTACCTTACCTTTAGTAAGCTATAATTCTGAATTACATTTTTGTTTGAACGTTAGTATTTTCGTAACAACACTCATTTTTAATGTTTATTAGAATGAAGCTAAACGATAAAACGGCCAGATTTTTTGCCTGTTTTGTTTCCTTGAATCTTGACAGAATCGGGCGTAAATCGTCTCAGTTCACCACACTGCCCTGATGTAGCCTTACAAAGCGTTTAGCGTAAGTAATTATCGGTTTGACCTCTATCGTCACAAAACAATTTTTATGTCTTAAGATAACAATTGCACCTGATATAATACATGAATACGTTTCGTACGGCGTCCCTTATATTTACGATTGTGGTCGAGAACTCAGTTCTACAAGCACGGTCGAGGGATTAAATGTTCAAATGTTTGTGAATCTAAGGAACTTAATTACGTTGGCTTACAAACTACTAAAACTAACTTAAAGTAACTTATGCTAAGGACAACACAAACACCCATGCCCGAGCGAGCAACCGCGCGCTCCATAGCAATCGCCAAGGAGTTAAAGTTTGCATATTTTCTTTGTGTGTGGTAATTACATTCAGTAGTGTACCTAGAACATTTTGCAAAATCACATTCTTCATTTTGTTTCACCCCGTTCAGTGAGATATAGGCATATAGTACTCTATTTTAAGTCTTTACGTCTAAAAAAACTGAATCAGCATTAACCGTGAGTGTGAAAATTTCTTCAATAATGATGACCATTCAGTTTTCATTTTCTTGTATTTCTTTCGTCCGGATGACTTAGTTCTAATGGCCGATTCGATTGAAAGGTTGCAAACCAATATATCAGAGCTCGATCAGGGGTGCAAGGATTATGATATGAAGATCAGCATCTCCAAAACGAAAGTAATGTCTGTGGGAATGAGATTCAAACAGATTGAGTGCCAAATAGAAGGAACAAAGTTAGAACAGGTAGACAGTTTCAAGTACCTGGGATGTATTTTCTCACAGGATGGCAACATAGCGAAAGAACTGGAATCGATGTGCAGTAAAACTAATGCAGTGAGTGCTCAGCTAAGATCTACTCTGTTCTGCAAGAAGGAAGTAAGTACCAAGACTAAGTTAGCAGTGCACCGCTCCACCTTTCGACCAGAATTGCTGTACGGGAGTGAGAGCTGGGCGGATACAGGTTACATTATTCATAAGGTAGAAGTTACATTTTACTTCAAAATCATTCTGCACCGAATCTAAGTACTTTCTTCTTGGTCTACCTCGACTCCTCTTACCTTCCGCTGCCGAGCTCATGAGTCTCTTAGGTAACCTTGCTTCTCCCATGCGTCTAACATGACCCCAACAAATCTCTTGTAAATCATGAAGAAACATTTCTGACGAAAGAATCATCATCATCATCATCGTCATCAGAGACTGATTATGCCTTTCAGCGTTCAGTCTGGAGCATAGTACCTGTAATAAAATTCCTCCATGATCCCCTATTCAATGCTAATGCATTGAATGATTTGAAGTTACGATCTGTAACTTCTACCTTATGAATAATGTAACCTGTATCCACCCAGCTCTCACTCCCGTACAGCAATTCTGGTCGAAAGGTGGAGCGGTGCACTGCTAACTTAGTCTTGGTACTTACTTGCTTCTTGCAGAAGAGAGTAGATCTTAGCTGAGTACTCACTGCATTAGTTTTACTGCACATCGATTCCAGTTCTTTCGCTATGTTGCCATCCTGTGAGAAAATACATCCCAGGTACAAAATAAGCAATCTCGCATATGCGGATGACTTAGTTGTAATGGCAGATTCGATTGAAAGATTGCAAACTAACATTTCAGAGCTTGATCAGAGGTGCAAGAATTATGATATGAAGGTCAGCATCTCCAAAACGAAAGTAGTTTCTGTGGGAAAGAGATTGAAACAGATTGAGTGCCAGATAGGAGGAACAAAGTTAGAACAGGTAGACAGTTTCAAGTACCTGGGATGTATTTTCTCACAGGATGGCAATATAGCGAAAGAAATGGAATCGAGGTGCAGCAAAGCTAATGCAGTGAGTGCTCAGCTAAGATCTACTCTGTTCTGCAAGAAGGAAGTAAGTACCAAGACTAAGTTAGCAGTGCACCGCTCTATCTTTCGACAAACTTTGTTGTATGGGAGTGAAAGTTGGGTGGATACAGGTTACCTTAATAAGAAGGTAGAGGTTACAGATATGAAAGTAGCAAGAATGATTGCAGGTACTAATAGATGGGAACAATGGCAGGAGGGTGTCCATAATGAGGAAATCAAAGAAAAACTGGGAATGAGCACCATAGATGAAGCAGTTAGAGCGAACAGATTGAGATGGTGGGGTCATGTTACACGCATGGGAGAAGCAAGGTTACCTAAGAGACTCATGAGCTCGGCAGCGGAGGGTAAGAGGAGTCGAGGTAGACCAAGAAGAAAGTACTTAGATTCGGTGCAGAATGATTTTGAAGTAAAATGTATAACATCAGACGAGACATCAATGTTAGCATTGAATAGGGGATCATGGAGGAATTTTATTACAGGTACTATGCTCCAGACTGAACGCTGAAAGGCATAATCAGTCTCTGATGACGATGATGATGATGATGATTCTTTCGTCAGAAATGTTTCTTCATGATTTACAAGAGAATCTTGCATTCTTGTACCGCAACATCCGCCAGTCTCTTCAACGATGTTGGAGCTGCCATTTTTTCCATAACGTTCCAATTATTTTGACACGTGGCGATTTTGCCGTCCAGGGAATATTTTGTAATTTCCGGTGCTCTACAAGGCAGGGGTGAAATTTTTCGTTTTGTGTGTGTGTGTGTGTGTGTGTGAGCGTATTACATTTTTGAAAGTAGCATTTTTTTATATCAATAACTTACTCATAGTAAGCAAAATGTTCAAATGTTTGTACAGCTTATGGGACTTAACTACGGGGTCATCAGTCCCTAAACTTACAAACCACTTATGAACTATTTAATCCTAAGGACAGCACAAATATCCATGCCCGAGGGGGGATTCGAACCCCCTACCGTAGTGGCCGTGCAGTCCGTGACTGGAGCGCCTCAGTCTCCTCGACCACCGCGGCCGGCAATAGTAAGCAATTTGCTGTCGAGAATGATTGCGTGGTTATGGTATATCCCCCCAAATTTGCAATTGGATAGGGGATTTCCTGTCAGAGAGGACAGAGTTCGTAGTAAACGATGGTAAGGCATCGACTAAAACAGAGGTGATATCGGGCGTTCCACAGGGTAGTGTTATTGGTCGTCTCCTGTTCCTTTTTACATAGACGATTTAGGGGAAAATATAAGTAGCTCTCTTAGGTTGTTTGCAGATGACGCCGTCATTTACTGTCTAGTAAAATCATCTGAAGATCAAAACCAACTGCAGAACGATCTGAATAAGATATCACTATGGTGTAAAAATTGGCAATTGACTCTAAATAATGAGAAGTGTGAAGTCGTCCACACGAGTACGAAAAGAAATTCGTTGAACTTTGTTTACAAGATAAATCAATCAAAAGTGAAGGCTGTAAACTCCCAAAAAAACAAGGAATTACTATTACTTCAGACTTAAACTGGAAAGAACACGTAGATAATGTCGTGGGAAAGGCGAACCGGAGACTGCGTTTTATTGGCAGAACCCTTAAAACATGCAACAAAACTACTAAAGAAACTGCATACACTACGCTTGTCCGTCCATTTTTGGAGTATTGCTGCCCAGTGTGGGATCCTTATCAGGTGGGTTTGACGGAGGGCATCGAGAGAGTCCAAAGAAGGGCAGCTCGTTTCGTATTGTCACTATACAGGGGAGACAGCGTTACGGAAATGATACAGGATCTGGGATGGGAATCATTACAACAACGCCAATAGCCAAAGTTCTCCTCCGAATGCAGAAATATGTTGTTGACTCCCACTTACATAGGTAGAAATGATCATCAGAATAAAATACGAGAAATCAGAGCTCGAACGGAGAGATTCACGTGTTCTTCCTTCCCGCGCGCTGTTTGAGAATGGAATGGGAGATAAATAGTATAATGGTGGTTCGATGAACTCTCTGCTAGGCACTTAAATGTGATTTGCAGAGTATCCCATGTAGATGTAGATGAGCGATCCATTCACAACTATCGAACAGTACGGGCATTGTTAAAAACAGTTGCGTACCACGGTGTATATGCCCAAATCATAACGGAATCTCTCCCATGGCGCATCGTAGGCTTCTTTTATGATTTTTGATACATAAACCCAGTTATTTGTAGGGAGTAATGTAAAGTGTGATTTATCGGATTATATCACATACTTCCAGTCATCTAGTGTCGTGGTACCAGTTCCCTGGCAGCTTTGCGTTGTCTTCCGTCATTATCGATTTAGCAACGGCAGCCCCTCCATGTGCAGCCGTACTGTTTTTCACTGAAAGAGTTGTCGAGTTTTGTAGACGTTTCTGATGTGGTAGTTTGTTTACTGGCCGCAAACGTTCTTAACGCTCGTCGGTCGTTGTTAGTTAACTTGGGTTTCGATTATTGCATCTCTTCGCCAAGATGTATTACCCTGTTTTGTGTTCGCTGTCATTACCGCTGTTGCTGATGAAACATTAACTAGTAACTGATGATTCTCATTATCAGGAAATTAACTAATACTGTGGTACGCCATTGTTACCAGAAAGTTATGAGTACGTCTTTTTCGGTTCCTATTCCGAGTCTACTTGAAGCACGGTACTCAACAAAGTTTGCTCTTATTCGCGATTCTTTTAGATACTAGATTATTCTAACACTACCTTATCAGTTGCGAAACATTCTTGAAATACTCTAGTTTTCCAATTTATAGGTAGTATGACATCTAGCATGTTGTCTATGGAAAATAATAACCCTATGTGCAATTCTCATCGAAGAAGTAAGTTTTGGTGATTCGTTATTGGGAAAAATTGTACTTATTGATAACCATTTAATTTCCTAACAATTCCCAGAGTCTCGTTTTCCAATTTTCAGCTGATGGGGCATCTAGAACGTGATCTATAGAACTTGGTGATGCTGGATTTGGGGAATGGGTGAGATTTATACAAGACGAATGTGAAAGTGATTGTCGTGTTAATGCAACATAGCGATTTGCGGTACAAAATGTACTAGACAAGAATGCTCTGAGCAGCCATTTGACTAATGCGAAACTACCATTAGGACCTCGTGCCATGGGGCAAGGCGTTTGGGTACGAAACTCATAATCGGTGTCGTTGCGATGGATGGTGCTTTAAATCCTCGATTGGCCATCCAGGGTTACATACCACGTGGTTCCCCTAAATCGCTTAAGGTGCCTGCTGACACAGTTCTTCTAAAAAAGGCTCGGCCGATTCCTTCCCCACCGTCCTTCAGTCTCAACTCGTGCCGCAATGACCTCGTCGCTTGCGAGGCGTACAAAACCTATTGGCCTTCGTTTCACGTTTACGAAAAGCAACTCGCGTAGATTCGTCCGGCCAACCGCATTTTGTGATCAGGGGGTTTATCCTGTTACTGCAGGCTAATACCTGATCCCCTTCCATAAAATCATGGCAGAGTTCCTCCCCATCAACCTAAATGGGTCTTCTATGAAATTGTGGGTTCTTGTTGGCGAAGCGTAGTTCATTTAGTTGTTACAAAATTAATACACAGCCGGAAAAAATATGGAAAGACGACCTCGATATTGATCCGATGACGGCAGATGCCACTTGGGCAGGGGGGGGGGGTGAGGTTGGAGTAGATTTACTGATAATGGTTTGAACGTCGTCCGTCAGAAGACAGCAGAGTAACATGCCTGCCAGAGCGCCTTCTGCGTAAACCCTCTATTAAGCAATGTTTATCACCATAAGGCGCAGCGAGGCATCAACGTGTGTAGCAAGTGGGCTACGTGCCATCGAGACGTACTCGTGTTTCCTACAGCTAGCAGAACGATTTTCAAACGGCTCAAAATGTGGCTTTGCAAAAGGCTGGCTAGTCCTTTCGGAGAATTGCCACTCAGGTTGGATCTGCGGCGGCAGTTGTGTGAAGCCTGTTTTAACGAGCGACTTTCTTGTCTCGATTGGCAAAACGAGACTAGCGTGGTCTTCCTGCAGCGCCTCTGGCGTATTGTTGTCTGTGTCGAGCGATCGTTTTCGTTTAGACGTTCGTCTAAATTGTGGAACTGTCTGCTATGTAGTTTCGCATCTGAATGATGAAGTGAGGTTGTGAGGACACTTTTTACGTAGCAGCGGGAAGTGGTAATTCAGTTTATTACTGAAGGTGTTCTCATCAAATGTCATGAGGTAAATTGTGAACACTATTAGAAACCTAAAAAATAGGAAAAGTACCGTCCAAACATTTCAAAACCTATACATTTATTTGCTGCAGAAAATTGATACATGGAAACACACAATTTACTGAGATGAGGGGTAACAGCCGTAATATATTTTAAGAGATGCATATTACCAACCATCAGCTGTTTATTCCACCCCCATGAACCACAGACATTGCCGAGGTGGGGTGGCTTGCGTGCCTCAACGATACAGATAGCCGTACCGTAGGTGCAACCACAGCGGAGGGGTATCTGTGGAGAGACCAGACAAACGTGTGGTTCCTGAAGAGGGGCAGCAGCCTTTTCAGTAGTTACAGGGGCAACAGTCTGGATGATTGACTGAGCTGGCCTTGTAACATCAGCTAATGTGGCTTTGTCACACAGCTACTGCGAACGGCTGAAAGCAAGTGGAAACTACAGCCATTAATTTTCCCGAGGACATGCAGCTCTACTGTATGAACATATGATGATGGCATCCTCTCGGGTAAAGTATTCCGGAGGTAAAATAGTCCCCCATTCGGATCTCCGGGCGGGGACTACTCAGGAGGATATTGTCATCAGGAAAGATAATACTGGCATTCTACGGATCGGAGCGTGGAATGTTAGATCCCTTAATCGGGTAGGAAAATTAGAAAATTTAAAAAGGGAAATGGATAGGTTGAAGTTAGATATAGTGGGGATTAGTGAAGTTCGGTGGCAGGATGAACAGGATTTCTGGTCAGGTGAGTACAGGATTATAAATACAAAATCAGTTGGGGGTATCACAGGAGTAGGACTGATAATGAATAAGAAAATAGGAATGCGGGTAAACTACTATGAGCAGCACAGTGATCGCATTATCTTTGTCAACATAGATACGAAGCCAACACCGACAAAAGTAGTACAGGTTTATATGCCAACTAGCTCTGCCGATGATGAGGAGATCGAAGAAATATATGAGGAGCTAAAGGAAATTATTCAGACAGTTAAGGGAGAGGAAAACTTAATTGTGATGGGAGACTGGAATTCGGTTGTAGGAAAAGGAAGAGAAGGAAAAATAGTAGGTGAATATGGACTGGGCAGGAGGAATGAAAGAGGAAGTCGCCTGGTAGAATTTTGCACGGAACATAATTTAATCGTAACAAACACGTGGTTTAAGAATGACAAAAGAAGGTTGTATACGTGGAAGAGACCAGGAGACATCGGAAGATATCAAATAGATTTTATAATGGTAAGACATAGATTCCGGAACCAGGTTATAAACTGCAAGACTACAGGGGCAGATATAGACTCTGACCATAACTTGTTAGTCATGAAACTGAAAAAACTGCAGAAAGGGAGGAAAATAAGGAGATGGGATATAGATAAATTGAAGGAGAGGGAAGTTCTGGAGAATTTCAGAGGGGGATTTAGGCAACAATTGACAGAAACAGGGGGAAATAAAACAGTAGAAGAGGAATGGGTAGCATTGAGAGATGAAATAGTGAAGTCAGCAGAGGACAAAATAGGTAGAAATGCAAGACCTACAAAAAGTCCTTGGATATCACAGGAAATACTAAATTTAATTGATGAAAGGAGAAAATATAAAAATGCAGTAAATGAAACAGGTAAAATGGAGTACAGACGACTAAAAAATGAGATTGACAGGAAGTGCAAAATGGCTAAGCAGGAGTGGCTAGAAGCCAAATGCAAATCTGTAGAAGAATGTATAAGAATGGGAAAAGTAGATACCGCCTACAGGAAAATAAAAGAGACATTTGGGGACAAGAAAAGCAACTATACGAATATTAAGAACTCAGATGGGAAACCAGTTCTCAGCAAAGAAGGGAAAGCTGAAAGGTGGACAGAGTACACAGAGCAGCTCTACAAAGGAAATGAACTTAGAGACGATGTTGTAGGAAGGGAAGAGGAAGTAGATAAAGACGAAATAGGAGATACTATACTGAGAGATGAATTTGACAGAGCCTTGAAAGACCTAGGTCAGAACAAGGCTCCAGGAGTAGATGACATACCCTCAGAGCTACTAAAGTCTCTGGGAGAGCCAGCCATGACAAGACTATAAACTGGTGTGTAGGATGTATGAGACAGGCGAAATACCCTCAGACTTTAAGAAAAATGTAATAATCCCCATTCCAAAGAAATCAGGCGCAGACAGGTGTGAAAACTAGAGAACCATCAGTTTGATAAGTCATGGCTGCAAAATTTTAACACGAATTATCTATAGGAGAATGGAAAAGCTGGTAGAAGCTGACCTTGGGGAAGATCAGTTTGGATTCAGGAGGAACATAGGAACCCGGGAGGCAATACTCATTTTACGTCTTATCTTAGAAGATAGATTAAGGAAAGGCAAACCTACATTTTTAGCTTTTCTAGATTTGGAGAAAGCATTTGACAATGTTGACTGGAATACACTCTTTCAAATTCTGAAGTCAGCAGGGGTAAAATACAGGGAAAGGAGAGTTATTTACAACTTGTACAAAAGCCAGACCGCAGTTATTAGACTCGAAGGGCATGAAAGGGAAGCATCAGTTGGGAAGGGAGTAAGACAGGGTTGTAGCCTTTCTCCGATGTTATTCAATTTGTACATCGAGCAGGCGGTGAAGGAAAGCAAGGAAAAATTTGGAATAGGGATTAAAGTTCAGGGGGAAGAAATAAAAACATTGCGTTTTGCTGATGACATTGTAATTCTGTCAGAGACAGCAAAGGACCTGGAAGAGCAGTTGAATGGAATGGACAGTGTGTTGAAGAGAGCGTATAAAATGAATATTAACAAGAGCAAAACAAATATAATGGAATGCGGTCTTAGAAAATCAGGCGATGCTGAAGGAATTAGATCAGGTAACGAAACAATGAAGGTGGTAGATGAGTTTTGTTGGGTAGTAAAATAACATGCGATGGTCGCAGTACAAAGGATATAAAATGCAGAATGGCAATGGGAAGAAAAGCATTTTTGAAAAAGACAAATTTGCTAACATCGAATATTAATTTAAGTGTAAGGAAGTCTTTTCTGAAGGCATTTGTGTAGAGTGTTGCCTTGTACGGGCGTGAAACATGGACGATAAGCAATGCGGACAGGAAGAGAATAGAGGCTTTTGAAATGTGGTGCTACAGAAGAATGCTGAAGATTAGGTGGGTAGATCGCATAACTAATGAAGAGGTACTGAACAGAATTGGTGAGAAAAGGAATTTTTGGCATACTCTGACTAAAGGAAGAGATCGCTTGGTAGGACACATTCTTCGACATCGGGGAATCGTAAATTTAGCATTGGAGGGAAGTGTGTGGGGTAAAAATCGCAGAGGGAGACCAAGAGACGCGTATAGTAAGCAGATTCAAGTGGATGTGGGTTGCTGTTCTTACGAGGAGATGAAAAGGCTTGCTCAGGATAGAGTAGGGTGGAGAGCTGCATCAAACCAGTCTCCGGACTGAAGACCATAACAACAACAACAGCTGTTTATTATAGTAATAACTTTACCGATTTCGGTTCTAAACCATCTTCAGAAAAGTAAACTAAACAGACTGTTTACGTTGATACATTGTCTGCTACCTTATCGATGTTAACGAATAAAGAATTCGAAACTCGTCACTTGACATTAAGTGTTGACCACAAAATCAGTGCCAGGCTGTGTTACAGTTTATGCACTTCATTTTTATCATTTCAACAATAAATCTTGACTGAATTGGAAAACTGTAACAAGGTGTACTTATTTTTATTTCGGGAAATGTGCGTTGCATAGTAAACAGATGGCATCGTGGTTGAATCTCAGAGACACATTTCTCCAGCTGTGGTGTGAAATAGCTAATCGATGGCGTTGTACAGCAACCTCGTATGCCAAAAAAAATTCAGTTTTACAGGAGCGTGAAATAAGCATTATTATTTTACAGTATCTGTGTTGGTTTGATGGGCCTCTCGACTCGCTGAGTCCCCCAGTCGCCTGGTTATCAGGTGGTCTCAAAAATTCAAATGAGCCGATTCAGACATCGAGTTGAACTTTTTCGCACATCATCTATTTCCGAAAGGAAAGTGGAGTTTTGTTTCCAAACGCAAGTACGCGTTCTTCTTGCTGGAGGGCGAGTTCGTTGCGCCGGCAAGGGCAGCAGTGCAGTGGAGTGGAGTGTAGTGTTCGCGACCGTTTCGTGGCCCGCTGCAGCCGCTCGCTGGCGACCGCTGAGTCAGACGGCGCGTGCAGCCGAGCCGGCCAGACATGATACGCGCATTCATCTCCCATTGCGCTAATGGACGCCGTCAGCCCCATTTCCCGTTCTGCCGCAGCTGCCCACACTCCGGGGGTATCTGGGGCACCCGTCACCCAACTCACACGCCACATAAGGGAGCCACAAGCTCATCCACTTCATTCAATTATCTTGTTTTTTGTTTTTTTTTTAATTTTCACCTTTTGTAACTGGCATGTACATCGCACTCGGGACACGGAACAGGAGACATAAAGGACAGAAAGCTCGTGTATTTAACTAAATGCCGATTTTAAACATTTTTAAACAATCCCCTTATGACAAAATTGTTGAATCTCATGTAGCCACTTGCTTGGAAATTGCCTCTTAAATTCTGCTTCGGTTTCTTCGATCGACTTTTGCTTCACGAATTTTATGGTGTTTCTAGTGAAATGCCAGAAAAGTCGTCAAATAACTCGAGGCATAAGCCAAGAGGTGTGTGTGTGTGTGTGTGTGTGTGTGTGTGTGTGTGTGTGTGTGTAAGCCTTAAGTTTACTTTCACTCCGCAGCGGACTGTAGGCTGACATGAACAACCTGGGCCTTCTTCTAGTAATTTTCGGGTATGCAGCCGATCCCATTGGCATTCTGCTACACTCCACGCCAAATAAGGAAGGCCATATGTAATTATAACAACAAGAAGCAAAGCACCGAGGACAATGAAGAAGATTACAAATCAATTGCATACCTTCCTTGTGCTGGCAATGTGTCCTCTAAAGCCGCGGTGGAGTAGCCGAGTGGTTTAAAGCGTCTCGCTGCGGAGCGCGTGGTTGCTCGCCGTGGAGGTTCGAGTCCTTCCTGGGGCATGGGTGTGTGTGTTGTCCTTAGGTTAATTTACCTAGGTTTAAGTAGTTTGTAAGTTACGGACGGATGACCACGCAGTTTGGTCCGATAGATTTACAAGCATTTGAACAAGCATTTGTCCTTTAAAATAGGCAGATTGGTAAGGAAACATAAAATCCATGTCATCTTCCGTCCACCGCCGAAGAATTTAGCCCTAGTTGGGTCTGTAAAACACGATTTGCTACTGAAAAAAGCGGGCGTTTACAAAATTCCCTGCGAGTGTGGTTCTGCTTACGTACGTCAGACGACTCTAACAGTTCGAGAGCGCTGTACGGAGCACGAAAGACACACCCGTCTTCTGCAACCGTCGAAATCAGCAGTAGCAGAACACTGCATTTCCTTGGGACACTCCATGGAATACAACAAAACTACAATTTTAGCTCCAGTTTCCGGCATTTGGAACTCAAAGAAGCGGTTGAAATACGCCTTGCTGATAATTTAATAAATCGTGATAACGGCTTTCAGCTGGATAAAAATTGGAACCCTGTAATTAAAGCTATCGATACACAGCGGAATCGACGGAATCATTCGATTCTCAATGATTAGAGGAGTGTTCACTTTCACCACCGAGGGCAGCACACATAGCTCGGCCGTACCACCTAACACATGCGCAGTAAGACTCCGGCGTTTTCACATGCGCAATACTCGGCATAAATACCGCGAACGTACCTGCGCTCTTCAGTAGTTGCCTACTCACCTGAAGATGGCCGGACGTCTCTGGGCCGAAATATCGTTGTAGAATGCCAATGGAATCCGGCTGCATACCCGAAAATTACTAGAAGAAGAAATACGCCGGGAAAATTTTAGAAGTCACAACCGGGGTCTTGGTAAGCCGTCTCCACGGTTCCTTTCTTGCAGAAGTGTTAGTTCTGCAAGGTTCGCAGGAGAACTTCTGTGAAGTCTGGCAAATAGAAGGCGAGGCACTGGCGGAATTGAAGCTGTGAGAAAGGGCCATGAAGCGTGCCGGGATAGCTCAGTCGGTAGAGAGCTTGCCTGCAAAAGCAAAGGTCCCAGGTGCGAATCCCACTCCGGCAGACACTTTTAATTTGCCAGGAAGTTTCAAGTCTTAATGTACTTTTCAGTATAACTCACACGTATATTACAACATTTACTAAGTAACAACTAACATCACATATACGTTCCCGTGAAAATCTGCTGTCTCATCTATCACCAGTAATGAACGGCCGTTTTCACGTTGTAATTCCAGAGACCTAGATCATGATGGATAGTCATTCTTTCACAGCTATTATCATTTACTGAACTTGACAAGATTATTCTTTTGTGTAACGTCTCACAGTATCTCCCAGAACTGATGTATTATACTTAAATAAGAAATCGACAAAACACACGTCCAAAGACCTCCTGCATCCCCCCTCCCCCCCCCCCCCCCCACACACACACACGCACACACACGCATACCAAAACACAGTTCATATGGCTTTTTACGACTAAATTATTTACGTCATATTTCTTTGCTATGCTTTAGTGTCTCTATCCTCGTGTAACACAGTCCAGGTATGTTTTATCGGCAGTGACCATACGACTAAAGGACTCATTATAAGAAATTCAAAACACTATAGTCTGGGTTTAAACATTTCAGTCAGTTTTTAATTAATCCCGTGTGAGAGACATTGGTTTTGTAAGAATATCATAAAGTAAATCCTGTCTCGTAATCTGGCAAAAAATCCAAAGAAATTCTGGTCATATGTGAAGTACACTAGTGGCAAAACACAAACAATACCTTCACTACGCGATAGCAATTGGTAATACTACCGATGACAGTACTGCTAAGGCAGAATTGCTAAACACATCTTTCCCAAATTCTTTCACCAAAGAAGACGAAGTGAACTCTCCCGAATTCGAAACAAGAACAGCTACCAGCATGCGAAATTTAGAAGTAGATGTTCCTGGAGTAGTAAAACAACTTAAGTCACTAAACAAAAAACAAAAATCTTCCGTGCCAGACTGTATACCAACTACATACCTGCCAACTTTTACGGTTTATCCGTAAAATTTACGGAAATTGCATCATTTTACGGTTTTACGGATCGTCGGTGTTATTTTACGACTTGGACGCACAAAAAATTGAAACTTTAACATTCAATAATCACACCACATATGTACAATCGATTGTTTGCATGGGTCGAAGATACGTCTGCGATAGTTGATAATTCATTCATAGATCTGATTGGTACTTTTAACTCTGATGTTCGTGTCGCCATTGGGATTGAATTTAAAGGCGGGATAACAGTTCTTCAAGTTTTATGTGACTCTCAGGTGTCGACGGGCTCTGCTCTGCAAATTCAAAGAAGAGATGTTGAGTTTTAGTTATTGGCATTCAGACCTAGAATATACTTATCGATTTCCAGGTAACAGATAAATGCCATTTCTTTTCATCAATGAGGAAATACTTCTTTACGTACAGCCTTTGAGTACATCATTACGTTTGCACTCAAGGGGACACAAAATTGAAGATGCACAGTTTTCTTCCATTCGTTTTTTCTTGGTAAAGTTTTCATTTTATGCAAGAGAGAAAATAAGACAATAGTAGAACTAGCATACCATTTACAGTGTGAGTTATGATTTTTTGCCTCTGTTACTTTAAACTAGTTTTATTGTGTAAAACGTTTTTCAGCTATATTCTATTTGCTTAATTTATCAAGGAAGTCCTGTTTTGTATGCTCTAAACCAATATTCACCGTGCCTACTGCTATTTAACGTGGATTTATTGTTGATTATTAATGTCCGCTAGAACAATGGCCTATGACGTAAGTAGATATGATTTCGTTATTGTTTTTTGTAACCCTGATAAATCATTGTTTTCGTCAAGTGGAACCTTATGGAAATTAATCTCCAGAATTTTTGCGGCATATGTGTTTTACTGATAGTCCTTTTCAAAAGTTGGCAGGTATGCCAACTAGTTGGAGTATGCTGATCCTCTCAGAGTATGCTGATGCAATAGCTCCATACTTACCTACCATATACAACCGAACACTCAGCGAAAGATCCGTACCCGAAGACTGGAAAGTTGCCCAGGTCAGACCAGTATTCAACAAAGGCAGTATGAGTGATCCCCAAAATTACAGGCCAATCTCAATGACGTCGATTTGCAGAAGCATTTTGGAACATATACTTTGTTTGAACATTACGAACTACCTCGAAGAGAACAAGTTCAAGTTCAAGCGCTTGTATAGTTTATGGGACTTAACTACGGGGTCATCAGTCCCTAAACTTACGAACTAGGACGGCACAAATATCAATGCCCGAGGGGGGATTCGAACCCCCGACCGTAGTGGCCGTGCAGACCGTGACTGGAGCGCCTTAGTCTCCTCGACCACCGCGGCCGGCGAAGAGAACGACCTATTAACCAATAGTCAACACGGATTCAGAAAGTATAGCTCTTACGAAACACAGCTTGCCCTTTATTCACATCAAGTGATAAGTACCATCCACAAGGGATCCCAAATCTATTCCATATTTCCATATTTCTGGATTTCCGGAAGGCTTTTAATATTGTACCTCACACGCGGCTTCTAATGAAATTGCTTGCTTCTGGAATATCGGCCCAATTGTGCGATTGGATTCCCGATTTCCTATCAAAAAGAACACAGTTCGTAGTAATTGACGGTGAGTCATCGAGTAAAACAGAAGTGATATCTGGCGTTCCCCAGGGAAGCGTTATAGATCCCCTACTCTTCCTTGTGTTTATAAACGATTTAGGAGACAATCTAAATAGCTCATCTGTTCGCGGATGATGCTGTCGTTTATCGGTTAGTGAAGTCAACAGAGGATCAAAAGCAACTGCAAAGCGATTTAGACAAAATTTCTACATGGTGCGAAAATTAGCAATTAACACTAAATAATGAAAAGTGTGAAGTAATACACATGACCACTAACATGAATATGCTGAATTTCAATTACACGATAAATCAGTCAAACCTTAAGGTCGTAAATTCTACCAAATACCTACAAGTTACAATTACGAACAGCCTAGACTGGAGAGAACACACAGAAAATATTGTGGGGAAGGCGAACCAAAAGTTACGTTTCATTGGCAGAACGCTTCGAAGATGCACCAGGTCCACCAGAGAGACTGCCTACATCACACTTGTGCGTCCTCTCCTGCAGTACTGTTGCCCAGTGTGGGACCCTCACCATGTGGGACTGACGGAAGACATTGAGAAGGTTCAGAGAAGGGCAGCTCGTTTTGTTTTATCACGTTACGGGGGGAAAGCGTCACGGAAATGTTGCACGAATTGGGGTGGAAATCATTAAAAGAAAGACGTTATTCATTGCGGCGTGATCTGTTTGTGAAGTTTGAATCACCGACTTTTACTTCTGAATGTGAAAATATTTTGCTAGCACCCACCTACCTAGGGAGACATGACCATCCCAATAAATAAGATAATTCATATCGAAAACGGAACGATTTAGGTGTTTTTTCTTCCTGCGCGCTATTAGAGAATGGAACGGTAGAGAAAGGTTATGAAAGAACTCTCTGCCAGGCACTTAAATGTGATTTGCAGAGTATCAATGTAGATGTAGATGTTTAAAACTTGAAGAAAATGATTAGATAATGACTGTGGTAAAGCGTCTATACGAAGTTTTCATTATAACATGTAGTGGCTCACTTTTTTTTTTTTTTTTTTTTTTTTTTCGAGATGAACAGATAATTTTCCAAGTCGGTTAGAATTTTACTATTAGATAGAAAACCTATACTCTACTTCGTGAAGCCGTTGCCTTGGAAAAATCCCTGTCCACTCTTTTCTTGACTGCCGGTTAAACTGACATTTGAAGCATGTCGTAAGCTGTATACTCGTAAACAAATATACTTCCACATGCACTGGGGATACGTCGTGTCACAGTTAACACTTAAATGCACGACGTTTTATTTGAAGCTATAAAAACTAACGCGATTAATGAATAGTGCGTATTTACTGAGAGAAACATTGAAAAAATTCCGTAAAATATGATGCACTACTAGCAACAAAATTTTCATAGCTGGTCAGCTATATAGTGCTCCCATGATATACCCGATGCAGTAAATATCACTATTATGCCTGTCATCTTTTCAGAAAGAACCTCATAATGCAACAGTACTATGGCATTGACTACTTTTACATGGCAAAGGAGGAAAACTAATGTAAACAAACGCACATGCTAGGAGTAACTCAATGCAGCTAACTGTTAAAATGATTCAGCAGCAGTGTACAATTTATAATTTTGCCGCGGCGGAGTGACCGAGAGCATTGAGGTGCTATTCTCCGATGCGCGAGGCTGTTCCCCGTCGGGGGTTCGAATCCTCCCTCGGGCAGGGATGTTTTTGTTGTCTTTAGGATAAGGTAGTTACTAAGTAGTTTGTAAGTTTAGGGACTCATGACCCCGCGGTTAAGTCACATAATCTTAACAAACATTTGATTTATAATTTCTATGACGAGCTACTAGCACGTGTAACACTATGTATACAAGCAGCCACAAACGAATTTGTACTAAAATGTTGATCAGTTTGAGAGATAATTGAAAAAAGGTATGTAGCTGATCATCTACACTATGCATTAAAGGGTTAAACTGAAAATAGTTCTCAAACGCTGGTTCTGCCCAAGATTTTGGGATGAAAGCAAAAGCCAGCACTGAAGAATGGCTTGCAAATATTCATAATTACTGTTCCTTTTGCCTCAATAGCAGCTTGTCCGCGGTGGTCTCGACTCCACAGTGCTTATTACGCGAACAGCCCGCTCTAAGTACAGAGTGAAAAATACCCACTAGATTAGATTGGTCATTTAAAAGTTTTAATTAATCGTCGGCTTATATTGAAAACCGCTTAGCAAATAGAAGTTATTCGTGGTTTTGACACGTAAAATAGTTACCTATCAATACTCATGGTTTCTTTTGTTCCTCACCAAATCGTAGAAGAGAGATCGTTACCTCTCCGTGTCATATTAATTGTTAGGAATCCAGGTTTTCTCTAATAACGGCACAAAATTTTTATACACAATGGATTCAGTATAACCCTACGTCATGTTACATGGCCTTTTGTTGATTCTTGGGTAAGTGATGGGTCGTGTATAGGTCCATCCCACCTGAAACACGTGCTGGTATTTGTGTCTGGCTTCTGCTGAATATCTGTTAGTACCGATGTGAACAATAACCTTAAATTACGTTTTGTACTTGTGCATTATGAATTTAATGAACTTTTGGTACTTTATTCTGAGGGAAGCCTATCCTGTTTCGTAATAATATACAATTTCAATTAGCTTATATTGAAGAGTTATCTACTCATAAAATTTTACGCCAGGTGGGTGACTCTGCCTCATGGTAGGACCCTGAGAATCCGGCTTAGGATCTTATTTCTTACGAGTTGCACGGATTCATGATGAACTAATCCCTCAAAGTCAAATAAAACTATCACAATGGCTTTGGCAATTTACGTGACCTGATGACCTGTTTTCGGTCTTGAGGGACCTTTAGCGACCCATTGCGAAGATTAAACCTTTGTCTCAACATCGTAAACGGACACACACGTGTCATCACGAGTTATGACTCTCGTAAACACCATCTCGTTCTTATTCGAGCGCCCCCAAAGCTCTTCGCAGATTGCGAGGCGGTGGCCTTTCTGGCCTTGACTCACAAGCAGACGGGGATTTGTCAGAAATTTTGTGTGGTGAAAGAGGACCCCTAAAACCTCACGTGGTTAAAATATTAGGACGCACTACTCGGAAAATCCTGAGAAAAATCGATCCGAAGTTTCTTAGGAGTCTTATGGGAATAAAATGTTAGTCCATTGCCGAGACGCCGTCTGGCCTACATGGTGCCGGGCTCGGACTCCTTCGCCAGAGGTCTCGGGTTCGATTCCTCCTCTGGTACATTTTTTCCCCTTCTGTTTCATTTGACAAACTTTTTGAATAATTGGTGGAATAACAAAAGAAAATGAAACAGAAGGGGGAAAAAAGTGCCGGAGGAGGAATCGAACCCCAGACCTCTGGCGTAAGAGTACGAGCCCTAACCATGTAGGCCAGACGGTGGCTCGGCAATGGACTAACATTTTATACTCATAAGGCACCTAAGAAACTTCGGATTGATTTTTCTCGGGATTTTCCGAGTAGTGCGTCCTAATATTTTAACCACGCGACGTGTTAGGGGCCCTCCTCCACCACACAAAACTTCCGACAAATCCCCGACCCCACGGTCGTACCGTCTCCTTGTCAGTAGTCGTGGCCGAACTTGGTGTCAACATGATGCATTCCAAGGTGGTTTGTCAGGTTTTAAATAACATGATCCATCTAAATGTTACAATTCTCGGTCAGTCAGTTTTCAATTGGCACGCCATGTGACTTCCATCTGTTTGGTCCACTAAAAAAGAATCTCAAAGTTAATTGCTTCAACTCGGGCGTGGGACTGAAGGCCGCAGTAGAGGACTCGCCCTCTAGTAGGGACTCCTTCGGCTCGTTGAACGGTGGGGCATTTGTGCTCAAGCCTCCGGTGATTACGTTTGGACAAAGTCTTCAGTTATACTCACAGTGTAACACCCTTCGCAATATTAACAAAGTGGGAGCACCGTCGACGAGTTACCAGAGGCAACTGCGCTTTCAGACTGCGGAGTCCCTTGGCCGCAACCGCTAGGTTTGGTGAAGACGATACGGAACGCCAGCGCGCGGCGCCCATAGACTTACTAAAGAAGAAGTAGACCACTCGCTGGCGCTAGTACCGCGTCCCCACACTGAACTTGACAGGAGCCGCCACATGCAGGGAAACAGTGCGGACACACGGTTCGTTCGTATGCTGCTTTTAATTGTAACAGTGAGAACGAAAGCAAAGACGACGACGGAAACAATATTACATTTCACAAGGTAGTCATTTATAGTTGTTAGGTACTCGGTATTACTTGTATATCGTATAGTATTTGCACGGGGACATAATGAGTGTTTGTTTTTGTTAAGTTACAGATTCTCTAAAACTGACAAAAGTAGCTTGTTGAATGTCAAGTCCGCATGGCCGAGTGGTTAAGACAATCGCTCGCGAAAGGCGGGCGAACTACCACTGCATCATATAATGCAGTGGTACTTTGAATAATTGCTTTTAGACACTTGACAAGTGGTGATTGTACTTCGTAAATGGTCAAATATTTGATCGAATGTTGCATACTCAACCACTTTAAGAGGCACTATCTCTATTAAAAAGTAATGTGCGAATGAAATGGCTATTTAAAGTTGTATGGGCGATTAAAATTATTCATACCCGAATTCGAGCAAGTTGAAAGAAAAATTCTATATAATACGGAAAGGAATGTAAAAAAAATTGCGCTGTACAAAAATAAGTGTGCAAAACGTACAGACTAATCGGAAAAAAGTAAAGAGGACCTGACAGAAAATTACGCGAATTAAATAATAATCGCACTCTCTGCGACTTTACAAGTTTCATGCAATCATCTTATGCAAATAACTCGCTGGAAAGTCGCTTCACCTTGTCAGAAAAGAGCCTTACATTCGTGTCTATGCAGACGTATTTCGGAAATTAGGAAACTTCATTTAAGAATACCTATTTTTCAACACTCCAATACTCTGTATCTTTTTAAAAAGCAAACATGGGTTTATTTTGTGCTTCACTTTGCTCTCGTTGCGTCTCATACACTTCAAACCACAACCCCAGTAGCAGGAGTCTTCCCTGCAAATGGCGGCGGTCAGTTGCGTCGCTCCCCCGCTACGGCGTGGTAGGGGCCCGATGGGTGGTGCCCAACGCTCGGCCGAGTGCGTTTAGACTAGAGGGTCCAGGCGGCGGAATCCAGAGCGCGCACAGCCGTTCAGCCGTTCGCGAAACGAGCGCCCCGCGCTGCGCAATTAACGAGACGAGACGAGCCGCTTCCTGGCATCTGGCATTAGCCGCTGGCCACTGCTGTAGCCGTGAGCCGCCAGACGGCTCTCCAGGAGCCTGTTACACGATAATCCAGCAAGTAATCAACAGATCACGATGCGCGCCATCTAGCGACGTAAGCGCGGAACTACCGGCATTTCGTGCGCGCAGACGGCGATTCGCGCTAGCTAGTTCTCTATACGACACGTTACAGCAGAGCCAGAGGAACTGGTACACATCCATAACATCATGTAGGACGCCACGGCGTGGCATGGACTCGGATGATGTGTGAAGTAGTGCCGGAGGAAACTGCCACCATACCTCCTGCAGGGCTGTTCATAAAGCCGCTAGAACAGCACGTTGCAAGAACACCCAGCCTCTTTCTCCCATCACTGTCACCCTTGCCACCATATATGTCCGCAGCAGTGCTCCCCTCCCGTATGACTTCCTTTACCATATCTATCGCTTCTTCATAAGCTATGTGGTTGCCGCTGACCTACACCTTTCTATCTGTCAGCCTGCCGAACTCCGGCGGTGGCATCAGTTCGTCACCACCTCGCTTCGGGATGATATCCTTCCACTTACCCTCCCTACACGCCCCGAAAGCAGCACCACCCCCGACGTCATCCTGACGTCTTCTAACCTCCTTGTGCGCCATACAGCCAGTGACCACGCTCCAGTCCTACTTACGCTTGACAACCGCCCCCACCCTGCCCACGCTTCCCATCCATGATTACTCACATGCCAACTAGGGTGCCTATAGATACCTCAGTCGCTAGCCACCCCCTTCCCCATAGACCGTGCATTCTCGTTCTTCCACCTGGCCATTGCTGATGCGGTCCAGACCCACATCCCAACCATAGCCGTCCACCCCCATAGTCCCACTCTCCCTCCATAGGCCATCCTCCTCCTGCGTGAAGCCTGTCGACTGTACCGCTCCTTCCTCTGGACCCTTGAGCAGAATACTCTCACATGCCACAGGCAACTCCAACGACATACTAGAAACCTTTTGTCCACGAAAAAACGTTGGGACTGGCGCCAGACGTGCAAGTGCCTTGAATATATGTTCCCCATCAATTCCTCCAAGTCCCGACACCTTACTGGCAGGCATTCTACACCCCACTACCTACTTATCAATCCCTCACACTCCCCACTTCGATTACTCCCTCTTCCCCAATGTCTCTGAGTGTACTGACACCTCCTCTCCCCCGCTCGACCATGGCTTCCAGTACTTGGAACACATCCCCTCCTCAGAATTAAAGACGCCTATCACCTCCCACAACATTGTTGACACCCTTCACACCAAACGCAACACTGTCCCTAGTCAAGACTGGCTTACCTGAGGGGCACCTCCGGGCCTGCCCTCCCTCTTTCCATGCCGCTCTGGCGTCGCTCTACAATGTTATCCTCTACACTGGCTTCTACTGCAAAGTGTGGAAAGCCTCCCATATTCTCATGTTCCCCAAACCCAACAAACACCCATCTCAAGCCTCAGCTCCGTGTTCAATTAGGTCTTGGAAACCATCCTCTCCAGCCATATCCATCAATACCTCCACCAGCACCAGTTCTTCCCCCTGTCCCAAAGTGGCTTCTGACCCTCCTTCTCGGCCAATGATCAGCTCCTTCGCCTCATTCACTTCCTCCCGTTGCTCGACCATCTTCATCTCCCTTGATATCAAGAAAGCCTACAAGCGTGTATGGCATTCCGATCTCAGGCTCCAGTTGTACGTCCTTCCCGTTAATTATGTCCGCCTCATTGCTTCCTTCGTCACCCACCGCCCCTCCTACGTCACTGTCTGCAACTCCTACTCCCATTTGTTCTACCCCTCCATCGCGGTGCCTCAATGTTTCGTCCTCCCCTCCTCCCTCCACTCCGCCGATATGCCCCAACGTCAGCTTCCTGTCCATCTCCTTCAATATGCTGACGACACCGCCTTCCTAGCCCTCGTCCCCTCCCTCAACTGCTTCCAGCATTTGCTCCAGTCCCACCTCACTGAGGTTGCTGCATGTTGCAACCAGTAGCTCCTCTCAGTCAATCCTGACAAATCCCAGGCAATCATTATAGGTTGTACCAGCCCCTCCTTCCGTCTCCATGATTCTATTCTAACCCTCCAACCGCCCCCCCCCGTCCCTCAAATACCTCGGCCTCACCCTTGATAGATACCTCTCATGGACCCACCTCTGCACGGTCCGCCAGAAAGTAATGTCCCACCTCAACCTCCTCTGGCCGGACATGGGGCCTCAACCCATGCACTATTCTATACACCTACAGTTCCATCCCGTCCTCTGCAGCTTCCATCCGCCTGGGTTTCTGCTCCCCCTACCTATTACATCACCCTTCAACTTTTCGAACGCCACGCCCTCCACTTTGCCTACCACATCCGGCTCCCCTCTCCCACGTGGATTCTTTACGATCTAATCCCGTCCCCTCATCTCCTGCACTACCTAGAACACACCTGGATCCTCTACATGAAGCGAAATAGATTCCTGTAACCCTCTGGTCTACCCGATCCTGACCAATCGCAGGCCTCTATCACTCCATCGCTCCACATCCACTTCCAGGGTAACTTCCGCCAGCTCCCCCTAACAGATGACGCCCTCCGTCCCAAAACCTATCCCTCCTACCAATCCTGATCGCCTCCCCATGGATGCGATGTCCCCTCTCCCCCCTCCCCCTTCCCCTCCTCCCCCCCACTTGGCTATCCCCTTCCCCTCCCGTCCCCTCCCCACACTCCTACACTCCGTCCCGCCCCCTCCTACCATGTTTCCCTCCTCCCCTCCTTCCTTCCCCTGTGGGGTCCTCAGTGGTGACTTTTAATAGTGCATTATCCAGTGGTTCGGTTTATAGTGTATCATTGTCTTTTAGTAGTGTGATTACCATCCACAAACAAGTGTCGTCGCCGCAGTTTTTATATAGTGTCTTCAGTGTTTCTTCGTCTATGATTATTTTGCTTACTGTGTGTTTTTAACGCCACTGTGGCACAAACATTTTAACTGACTGCATGTGTTTTTATTCGACTTTTTGTAGTTATATTTTTCTGCCAGACACTTCGTTATGCCATAGTTTTACGTACAACACTTATTACTACCTGTCATGGTTTATTTAAGATATTCATGTCCATGTTTTTAGAAGACGCTCAGCTGAATAGCGGCGCCTACGTTGCTGCCAAAATAATGGATGTAACGTTCAGATTGAAAATAACAAGAAAGAAAGAAACACGTTGAAAGGCACTCCAGATATGCTCAATAGTCTCATTGAATCCATCATTGCTGGTGGAACCGGGAATGCAGCTGGTCAAGGCTACGTAGGAAGTAAGACAATAACAGCCGTATGTTTAACAGAAACAATTACTCCTTAAGTACTAGTTTCGGCATTCCATTGTGCCATCTTCAGGCGCCTATACCAGAGTTTTGTTCTTGTTGGTTCTTACTGAGAGTTAGAAATTCAGGCAACCAGTATCGATCCCTATTTAATGGATATAATACTCCGGTGCACGGACCTGAAGATGGCATAATGGAATGCCGAAACTGGTAGTTAAGGAATAAATGTTTCTGTTAAACATACGGTTGTTGGTAGTCTACTTCCTACGTAATGCTCAGTAGTGTTCATAACTGGGGAGTTGGTGGCCAGCGGAGGTATTTAAACTGAGAAGTGTGTTCCAGGAGTCACTCTTTAGCAATTCTGAATGTTTGGGGTGTCGCATTGCCCTGCCGCAATTTCTCACGTCTGTCAGAAAGCACAGTGGACAGGAATGATCAGTTACGTTGCGCACGTACGTGTCACCTGTCAGGCGTATCCAGACGTATCAGAGGTCCCATAGCACTCCGACTGCACTCGCCCCACACCATTACAGAGTCTCTAACAGCTTCAAACGTCACCTGCAGACTTGCAGGGTCTATTGATCACGAGGTCTCCATACTCGTACACGCCCATCCGCTCTATGCAGTTGGGAACGAGACTCGTGAGACCACGCAACATGTTTCCAGTCATCGACAGTCAAATGCCAGTGTTAACGAGCCATTGGAGTCGTAGAAATTTGTGGTGTGCTGTCAGCAACGGTACACGAGGGGGCCTTCAGCTCCTAAAGCCCATATCGATGATGTTTCGTTGACTGGTTCGCACGCTGACACTTATTGATGCTCCAGCATTGTAATCGATAGAAGTTTCAGGGAGGTTTGCACTTACGTAGCAAATGTCATGGATAGACACCAAATATGTATGGTATAAGACCTTCTTTGGCCTTGCGGATTACATCTACATGCACACTCTGCAAGGCATACTGAAGTGTATGGCAGAAGGTTCATCGAACCACTTTTATGATTTTTCTCTTCCGTTCTCTAGTAGCTCGCGGGAAAAAGGAACACCTAAACCTTTCTGTTTTCGATCTGATTTCTCTTACTTTATTATGATGCTCATGTCTCCCTTTGTAGGTGGGTGCTGACAATGTATGTTTGCATTCTGAAATGAAAGAAATTTCGCAAATAGATCTCGCCGCAGGAAATAACGCCTTTCTTTTAATTATTTCCACTCCAAGTCGTGCATAATTTCCGTGACACTCTCTCCTCTATATCGCGATATTACAAAACGAGCTGCCTTTCTTTGAACTTTCTCTAAATCATCCGTCAGTCCCAATAGTCCGAAATAGGACACACAAGTGCAGTGTACGCACTTTCGTTAGTAGAACTGTTTTATCTTCTAAGTGTTCTGCCAATTAAACATAGTGTTTGGTTCGCCATCCCTACAATATTTTCAGTGTGTTCTATCCAATTAAGTTCAAATGTTTGTTAAGCTTATGGGACTTAACTACGGGGTCATCAGTCCCTAAACTTACAAACGACTTATGAACTACCTTATACTAAATACGCCACAAATATCCATGCCAGAGGGGGGATTCGAACCCCCGACCGTAGTGGCCGTGCAGACCGTGACTGAAGCGCATCAGTCTCCTCGGCCACCGCGGCCGGCGCCAATTAAGTTGTTCGTAATTGTTACTCGTAGGTATTTAATTGAATTTATGTTCTTTAGATTTGACTGTTTTATCGTGTAAATGATATTTATCTGATTTCTTTTAGTAGTCATACGGATGACTTCACACCTACCATTTTTAAGGGTCAATTGACAATTTTTGCACCATGCAGATATCTTACATAACTCCTTTTGAAGTTGCCGTTGATCTTCTGGTGATTTCACTAACCATTAAATAACAGCATCATCCGCGAACAGTGTGAGCTATTCAGATTGTCTCCTGAATCGTTTATATAAAAATAAGGAACAGTAGGGGCACCATAACACTTCCCTGTGGAACGCTAGATATCACTTCTGTTCCACTCGATGACTCGGACGGAAGTGAAACGGCATGGAGCGAGTCTACAAGTCGCTGTCACTCTTCTGGACGCAGCTGACACCAGACAGTTTACAGAGCGACAGCCAGTCCTGGTGTATTCGGGTGTTCAGAAGCAATAACACAGAGGCTCGTTCCACATCTCAGGTAGGCTTAACGAGACATTACCTGGCATTGTAGGTTTTGGAGGCGATCTGATAGTTTAATATTCTTTAAAAGTGAAACGCCAACATCGCGAAATTCTTATTTATTTATTGACGACCGGTTTCGGAGGACTGTGCCACCATCATCTGGTCATATTACATTTTATAAGCTGGTCATCTTATTTAAAAAATGAAGATTAAATAATAAGTGCAACATAGCACTTAGTCTTCATATAAAAATACATAAATTGTAAGAAACTGTAATGAAGATCAAAACTATGCTATTTGACCTTCCCTGGAACTACCACTGGGCCGTGTGGAACAATATGGCGGTGGGTTATCATCTCGAAACCCCGCAGAGTCGTCACGGTGTTGGAAGGCCGAAAATAGGTGTAAATGATGTCAGAGCAGCTCAACATACCACCGAACACTGAAAGTGCCTTCCAGAACATATAGGGTGATCATTCCATACCAGGAAAATGTACTTCAGACCGTAACATGGATACCACACCTTCTTCGCTGGCGGCTTCCATCGACTCATGGGTTACAGACGACGACGTCTCAGGTCTGCTACACAAGTGCAGCTGGCTTAGGGGAAGTGTGGTGTGGAGACCACTCGCCTTGCTTTACCTCGCAGCTTTCTCACTGTACGAATTTAACAACATTGGAGAAAGGCTACAGCCCTGTCTTACGCTCTTCCCAACCATTGCGTCCCTTTCATGCCCTTGGAGTTTCATAACGGCTGTTTGGTTAATGTACAAGTTGTAAATAATCTTCCGTTCCCTATATTTTACGAGGTGCATTCAAGTCCTAAGGCCTCCGATTTTTTTCTAATTAACTACTCACCCGAAATCGATGAAACTGGCGTTACTTCTCGACGTAATCGCCCTGCAGACATACACACATTTTTCGCCGCGGTGGAGTAGCCGAGCGGTCTAAAGCGTGTCGCTGCAGAGCGCGCGGTTGCTCGCCGTGGAGGTTCGAGTCCTCCCTGGGGCATGGGTGTGTGTGTTTGTCCTTAGGTTAGTTTACCTAGGTTTAAGTAGTTTGTAAGCTACGGACTGATGACCACGCAGTTTGGTCCGATAGAATTACAAACAAACATACACATTTTTCACATTGCTGACGCCATGATTCCATGGCAGCGGCGAAGGCTTCTTTAGTTGTCTGGTTTGACGACTGGAAAATCGCTGAGGCAATAACAGCACGGCTGGTGAATGTGCGGCCACGGAGAGTGTCTTTCATTGATGGAAAAATCCAGAAGTCACTAGGAGCCAGGTCACGTGAGTAGGGAGCTTGAGGAATCAGTTCAAAGTTGTTATCACGAAGAAACTGTTGCGTAACGTTAGCTCGATGTTCGGGTGCGTTGTCTTGGTGAAACAGCACACGCGCAGCCCTTCCCGGACGTTTTTGTTTCAGTGCAGGAAGGAATTTGTTCTTTAAAACATTTTCGTATGATGCACCTGTTACCGATGTGCCCTTTGGAACGCAATGCCGTCGTTGCGCGTCAACATTGCTCGGCAACATGCCACACGGCCAGCCTTATGGTCGTCCGTCAGCATTCGTGGTACCCACCTGGATGACACTTTTCGCATTTTCACGTCGTCATGCAGGATTGTGTGCACAGAACCCACAGAAATGGAAACTCTGGAGGCGATCTGTTCAACAGTCATTCGGCGATCCCCCAAAACAATTCTCTCCGCTTTCTCAATCATGTAGTCAGACTGGCTTGTGCGAGTCCGAGGTTGTTTCGGTTTGTTGCCACACGATGTTCTGCCTTCATTAAACTGTCGCACCCACGAACGCACTTTCGACACATCCATAACTCCATCACCACATGTCTCCTTCAACATATTCTTCCTTACGCTCCAGACTGAACGCTCAACTGCATAATCAATCTCAAATGTCCTACTTGTTGATGTCTTCAGCCAGCGTAAGAGATAGCTGAACCAGAAGGTAGCAGCAGAGTATGGCAACGGCGCGAATCGAGAAATGACGGCTTCCTCATTCGCCTGCTAATACGGATGGCGGTGGCGCCAGGCCAGGCTACTCTGAAATACTGACATAAGTGTCAGTCAGCCAGTCGGTCAAGTGGCTCGTGGGACGGGCCGGCCGTAATCCACTTGTCTGTCAGGGGGCGTACTTCCAGGCCAGCTGTTACACGAGTGCAACGTCACGCACCCAGGCCAAGTAATGGCTGGCCACGCCGCAAACTGCCCTATTTCGCCTTCTTTCTTCTAATACTTTTTACGAGACACTTCTCTCTATTCCGACCTTTTATTTCCCGTTAATCGAAGTCGATTCGGATCCTAGATCGACAAACTGCATCCTAGAACTTGTTGACCGAGGCTTTAGTAAAAAAAAAACCTGTTTAGCGATCCATCTAAAAAGTCTTACAAGGAACCCATGGAGTGCGAGGACACAGCGTGTCTCTAGTAAATGTTAGGCCTGTTGCGACAGGAGAAACATTAGTTCCTAATGACTCAATAGGTGCATCAGATGAGCGACTGTTAGTCCCTAGACTTACAAACTACTTAAACCAATTTAAACTAACCTAAGAACAACACACACATCCATGCCCGAGGGAGGACTCGAACCTCCGACGGCGAGCAACCGTGCGCTGCGCAGTGAGACGCCTTAGACCGCTCTCTCTCTCTCTCTTTTTTCCCCCTTCTGGTAGATCTCTGCATCGCGGTCGTTGTTTCAGTTTGTTCTTCGTTGTTCGTTGAATATTCGGCTCAGCTTTTTAATTACAGAGAGCGTTCAGCCCTCTGACCGGGCGCGCTGAGCCACGGCGCCCGGCACCGCTCGGCTACTCCACCGCGGCTGAATACAACACATTAGTGCTGAAACATGTCTGCGTGAAAAACTAGTAAAAGGTGTGTCCAGTTTATCTTAGCGGGCACGGAAATAGGAACAACTGCAACATTCATAAAAGGGCCACATGACGGTATTGTTAAATGCCAGTTCCATTAACTTATTAATTTGGCAGATAATGCACTAATTTTACAAAACGTTGCTATAGCCTGAGCTGCATTTACTTTGTATATAAAGAAGATTTTGGCATTTTTCAACGGAAATAATTACACTCGTCTTAACAACAGAAGATTTTTAAGATAGCAGTTTTACTTTCCGTGCCGTTTTACAGTTAAAATTGCTACTTACCATGTACGTAATATAAATTTTCAATTCTTAAATGTACGATAGGCTATTCAAGTATTTGTAATCATCTGATTTAGAAATTGGTGTTTCTTCAATACACTTAAGCCAGAGTACAAAACTCCACTTTGAACGATAGGTATGCGACAAAAATTATGAGAGAGTAAATGTGTTGGCAACTGAGTGTAATAGTTGTCTAATTTACATAATACTTGTTCACTGCTCGCTTCTACTGTATTTTCTTTTCATTCATGATTGTACGGTTCCAGTTCTCCGGCCAATGTTAATGAAGCACTTGTGTCCCCACGCAACTGATGTTTTGAGAGCAACTACAAATGGACTTGTTTACTGGCTTGTTAAACCCTGGGTAATTGAGGATTCTCTTTCGGGATTTACTCCCAGAAGATAATTGGACAACAGGGAGTGAATGCCTGCTAACTAAGTAAACACTCTTTTGTCGACAACCCAGGGTATATATTTAGTTTACCTGTTTCTTGGCCCCGAAGACTGTTACTCATAGAGCCTCAGCTTGCGATTATGCTTGTCTACATTCAGTTTGCCTGCTTCTCTATGGTTCAAAGTGAAGTTATGTAGTCTGGCTTAAGTGTATTCAACATTCTTACAACACGAAGAAAGAACCAATTTCTAAATAAGATGATTAAAAATACTTGAATAGTCTAAATGTATCTAATGTCAAAAGGCATCTTGTACTGGTTTGAAATCTCCTTATACGACTGTGTGTGAAACATGATATTTTCATGAATATTAATAAATGGTTTAAAGCCAACTCATTGTCTTTAAACTTTGAAAAGACTCACTACATGCACTTCAGAACATGTAAGAGATTTTCAGTCAGCATATGCATTAAGTATGAAGAAGAGCAGATAGAAGAGGTTGACAGTATTAAATTCCTGGGATTACAGCTTGATAATAAATTTAGTTGGGAGGAGCACACCACAGCACTGCAGAAACGACTCAACAAATCTGTATTTGCAATACGAGTGTTATCAGACATAGGAGACATAAAAATAACAAAGCTTGCATACTTTGCTTACTTGCTTACTTGTCATATGATATAATATTTTGGGGTAACTCTTCAAGTCAGTCAAAAGTCTTCAGAGTCCAAAAGCGTGTAATACGTATTATTTGTGGAGTAAATTCTTATTTGTGGAGTAAATTCACGGACGTCCTGTAGAAGCCTCTTCAAAGAACTGGGTATATTAACTACTTCCTCTCGGTATATTTATTCCTTAATGAAATTTGTCATAAATAATATATCCCTTTTCCCAACAAACAGCTCAGTTCATACATACAATACTAGGAATAAAAATGATCTACACAAGGACTTAAAAGCACTTACTTTAGTTCAAAAAGGGGTCCACTACTCAGTTTACTGTTTACTGTTGAAAGCGACTGTGAGCAAGACAGCAAACCAACACGCCGTTGTTATACAATTTTGTAAAAATTGTAAATAATATATACACCAAAAACAATATATAACTTAATAAAAATGCCCTGCTAACGTAGTTTTAGTGACTACCAGAAATACATAGAACAAGGCTACACATTTCCACGGCACAGCATTTTTTCTCTCACGATCCGTTTTAATATGTGTATAGGCCTACATTGTTGTTCACAAAAAGTCTGTCGTACCGCGATACATGGTTGTACTCATCGAAAAAGGAAAAGTAAACCCAATAAACATTGGCCCTGAAACGCATACCTGTTTATAGGAGGTGTTTCACGTAGCGTCTATTCGTAGCAGTGCATCCTCCTCCTGCCCTTCTTTGAAGGTTGATTGCAGTTGTGAGACCACTTCTTTCGAGTGTCCCCGTAACCAAAAGTCTAGGAAACGAGTAGGCCAAGGTGTGATGCCCTCCCCGACCATTCCAGCGATCGTGCAAAGTCTGCGTCATTTGTTGGCACACATTATGACGAAAATGTGCTGGTGCGTTATCATACATGAACCACATCTGTAATCGCTGCTGACATGGTACATCTTCCAGCAACGCAGGAAATACATTCATGAGAAGGTCCAGATAATGCGCTCCATTTAACCTCCGTGGTACCATGTATGGGCCTATTAATGTATCGCCAAATACACTAATATCTGCAACCAAGCGTCGCGTAGCCCTTCCAATAATCCCGTGTTATCTCGAACTCCCGGACGAATTTTTATTGGACTTATATTTCTTGTTTCGATGATTACTACCTCGTATAAAAGTACTCGATACTTTTTTTGTATAACTTAGTAGCTTAAAATCCGGTGTTGCCCGGGTATTTATTTATTTATTCAAGCCTTGAGTTAGTTCTTCTCTCGTGCCTTCTCTATCTCCTTTCTTCTAAATACATGTTATATTTAAGGGAGAATATATAGGAAAGAAGCTGTCTTTCATAATGTAGAAAACTATAAGTGCATTCATTTTATTCAAAACGTGACTGTAAGCAGTACTTCTTGTTACTTGTCCAGGAGCTAGTATGAATAAATACTTTGGTGAGCCCACCCTTGAGTAGTGACAAAGTTGTACGTGTGAGAGACATGGAGAAGACAAATCCGGTACCTAATACTTAATAGGTTGCCCTGTGATTTATTAATCGTAACAGAAAATGCAAGTCTCACAGGAAACTGCAGCCTCTTGAAGTTGAAAGGTAGATTTGCCGGAAGTAATCGATATGCGTTGCCTTTGCAGTACACTGTCTCATCCTCTTGCTTTCCTAGGTAGCTCTATAAACGTCTGTGGCTGTCGCCTGCAGTCGTGTACACTTCACGCTTCATATTTGTCAAAAACAGTGACAGCTTTCAGGGATTTCCTTAAGCTGACTGGAATATAAGAGTGTCTAAGTATAAAATAACAAATGTATTGAAACGTGAGAAATGAATTTGACAGAGCCCTGAAAGACCTAAGTCGGAACAAGGCCCCGGGAGTAGATGACATTCACTCAGAGCTGCTAAAGTCTCTGGGAGAGTCAGCCATGACAAAACTGTTTCACTTGGTGTGTAAGATGTATCAGACAGGCGAAATACCCTCAGACTTTAAGAAAAATATAATAATCGCCATTCCAAAGAAAACAGGCGCAGACAGGTGTGAAAATTACAGAACGATCAGTTTGATAAGTCATGGTTGCAAAATTTAACTCGAATTATTTACAGGAGAATGGAAAAGCTGATAGAAGCTGACCTCGGAAAACATCATTTTGAATTCAGGAGGAACGTAGGGAGGCAATACTCACTTTACGACTTATCATAGAAGATAGATTAGGGAAAGGCAAACCTACATTTTTAGCTTTTGTAGATTTGGAGAAAGCTTTTGACGATGTTGATTGTAATACACTCTTTCAAATTCTGAAGTCAGCAGGGGTAAAATATAGGGAAAGGAGAGTTATTTACAACTTGTACAAAAGCCAGACCGCAGTTATTAGACTCGAAGGGGATCAAAGGGAAGCATTAGTTTGAAAGGGAGTAAGACAGTGTTGTAGCCTTTCTCCAACGTTATTCAATTTGTACATCGAGCAGGCGGTGAAGGAAAGCAAGGAAAAATTTGGAATAGGGATTAAAGTTCAAGGGGAAGAAATAAAAACATTGCGTTTTGCCGATGACTTTGTAATTCTCTCAGAGACAGCAAAAGACCTGGAAGAGCAGTTCAATGGAATGGACAGTGTGTTGAACAGAGCATATAAAATGAACACTAACAAGAGCAAAACAAAGATAATGGAATGCAGTCTTAGAAAATCAGGCGATGCTGAAGGAATTGTACTAGGTAAGGAAACAATGAAGGTGATAGATGAGTTTTGTTACTTGGGTAGTAAAATAACATATGACGGTCGCAGTACAGAGGATATAGAATGCAGAATGGCAATGGGAAGAAAAGCATTTTTGAAAAAGAGAAATTTGGTAACATCGAATATTAATTTAAGTGTAAGGAAGTCTTTTCCTAAGGCATTTGTGTGGAGTGTTGCCTTGTACAGGAGTGAAACATGGACGATAAACAGTGCGGACAGGAAGAAAATTGAGGCTTTTGAAATGTGGTGCTACAGAAGAACGCTGTAGATTAGGTGGCTAGATCGCGTAACTAATGAAGAGGTACTGAACAGAATTGGTGAGAAATGGAATTTTTGGCATATCTTGAGTAAAAGAAGGGATCGCTTGGTAGGACATATTCTTAGATATCAAGGAATCGTAAATTTAGCATTGGAGGGAAGTGTGTGGGGTAAAAATCGCAGAGGAAGGCCAAGAGACGCATATAGTAAGCAGATTCAAGTGGATGTGGGTTGCCGTTCTTATGAGGAAATGAAGAGGCTTGCTCAGGATAGAGTAGGGTTGAGAGCTGCATCAAATCAGTCTCCGGACTGAAACCACAACAACACATTGAAACGTGGTGCATGCTGTGACAATTTTTTACCCATCGCCGTGTATATGATCTCATATTTATTAAATTGTGTGTTGTACAATTGTATAATTTTAGAGGTATGTATTCATTTGTGTAAGTGCTTTATGTCTGTAAAATCTATTAAAGCCTGATACGTGATGAGCCGGTTTTCCATGAACGTTGCTGTTTATGTCCTCATATCTCATGAACCACGTGTCATACTGTGATACAATTTCGAAGGTACATTCAGCTATATGCGTGTATTCTGTCTGCAAAATCTGCTGAGAGTACAATGTGTAGAAATTATAAATTGTAACGTCATACCGAATGCCGTAGTTTTACTCCATAAACAGCAGAAAAGTAGTAAGCGAGATACTTTTGTCCTTTTATCATTTTGCTATGGTTGTCAGCGAGAAAAAGTTTAATAAAGGTTTGAAATTATGTTTAAAGTTTTTTGCAAGGTACTCTGTCTCGCTGCATAATGTGGCAATTTTTTTGCGAATCCTAGTGTTTATGACATCATATCTTCTGAATCATGTGTCGTATGTGATTCTTAACTATGCAGAAATTGTTATCTCACGGTAAGGAATGTGTGTACCAAATTTAGTTGAAATCGGTCCAATGGTTTAGGAGAAAATGAGCAGCATTGTCGCAAAATGCAGCAGTTTTTCGCGCATCTCATTGTTTATGACGTCATACCTCGTCAACTATATATCGTATGTGATTCTTACACTTACGGCGACCGTCCTCGTCGACTGAAGCTTACGTGTACAAAATTTCATAAAGATTGGAACAAAACTGTAGATTTGTATGCAACACGTACAAATATACGGACACTCTGCTTTATATATTAGAAGATAGAAGAAGATATGATCGTCTGAATATTTATTACAGTACTAGCATTAGTTACCAGCGTTGCCCGGGCATCTACTCATTTCTTTTGTTAGTCTTTCTTCCTCTCCTATCCATTTCTTCTGTTAGTCTTTCTTCCTATTCTATCCATCGCTTTTTGCCGTGCTGTCTATATAGTTCAGTTTCGTTTTCATGCAGCTCAATCCGTATTACTTCGTATCTTCTGAACTGTTTCTTACATTACACTTTCCCAGGATATAGAGTGGAATATTACTGCCCCACGACTGGAGTTGGTAGCAAAGTCGTAATAAATTACATCCTCATGCGTATCGAGAGAGGTTTCCATGCATTTAATTGTTTTGACATCATACCTCCAGAACTATACGTTTGAAAGCACATTCACTAGTATACGTCCATACTACACGCAGACTGTGACGCGAATACAGTTAATAGCAAACGCGTTATAAATTGGATCATCATAGCGATGGGGCGTTTTATCATGAACCTAATTGTTCGACCTCATATCTCACGAACTATGTGTCGCACTATGATACTTTATAGTTTCGAAGATACATTCACTGGTATATGTATGTACTATCTCTTAAATTCTCGCTAATACAATTGGTTGTGTCGAAGGAATAAATTGTAACGTCATGCCAAGTTCCGTAGTTTTACTGCATGAGCAGCGGGAAAGGAGTAAACGACATGCATATTTCCTTTATATCATTTGGGTTCGAAATTATGTGTAAATTCTGCAAGTCTGAGTGCTCTCATTCGGAATAATAAAGTCTCGTTTGATGCGTCGAATTCTGGACAGTTTTCATTATTCATGACCCCATATCTCCTTACCTATCTGTCGTAGCAGATTTTCCAAATGTTCAAATGTTTGTATAGCTTATGGGACTTAACTACGGGGTCATCAGTCCCTAAACTTACAAACTGCTTATGAACTAGCTAATACTAAGGACGGCACAAATATCCATGCCCGAGGGGGGATTCGAACCCCCGACTGTAGTGGCCGTGCAGACGGTGACTAGCGCGCCACAGACCGCTCGGCCACCGCGGCCGGCAGCAGATTTTCTCCCCCTTCCTCTCCCCCATGATGACTGATTCCTAGCGGTACGGAATATTGGTGCCAAATTTGTTTCAGATCGCTGCTTTAGTTCAGTAGATGTGGAATATTTCGCACGATGTGGCAGTTTTTCGCCCATTTGATTGTTTATGACATAATATCTCCAGGACGTATGTGTCGTAAGTGGTTTTCATCCTCACAGTGATTGTCAGAAGGAAGTATATGTAGCAGCTTTGGTAGAAATCGGGTTAGCAGTTCAGAAGGAGGCGTGGAACATGCGCTCGCCCCCCCCCCCGCCTCCACACACACACACACACACACACACACACACACACAAACACCACACACCACACACACACACACACACACACACACACACAGAGCCAAGCCCCAGGGAAGACTCAAACCTCCAACGGCTAGCAACCGCGTGCTCCGCAACGAGGCGCCTTAGACCGCTCAGCTACGCCACCGCGGCAAGGTCGATTCTGCAAGAACGGGAGCAACAACTACTGAGGAGAATCAGAAGTCCAACCTGATGGTATCCTCGTCGCCACTGATGAGTCGGCTACTGAGGGGATGTAACAACTGCAAGCAGACAAAGCAGGATGGGGGTATAGAAGCAAATCTAGAACATACATTCTCATTAATAGAATAATTTATTTATGTAAAAAATATATACATATATTTCTTCTGACCTCAAGGGGGACAGTCAGTCACTTGCAGAATTACAATGTTAACAGAAAGGACGTTGCTGACGAGTCTAGTTTCCAATTGTATCAAGCGGATGGATTATTTTTTTTTTTTTTTTTCAAACTACTTATGAACTACTTACGAACTAGGACGGCACAAATATCCATGCCCGAGGGGGGATTCGAACCCCCGACCGTAGTGGCCGTGCAGACCGTGACTGAAGCGCCTCAGTCTCCTCGGCCACCGCGGCCGGCAAGCGGATGGATGTCTGCGGGTATGGAGACGACCTCATGAACCCATGGACTGTCAAGCTGTGTGGGGATAGTGTAACGCTGTGGAGCGTGTGTAGTTGGTGTGATACGGCAGCCCTGGTAGTCTAGGAACGACTCTGACAAGTGGCAGGTACGTACGCTTCAGTTCCACATAATTCGCAATCCACTCCCAAATAGAACGAGGACGCACTTGGGCAGGTCCAGCAGGACAATGCCGATTTCCATACGTCCAGAATTACTAGAGAATAGCTCCAGGAACAATCTTTTTAGTTTGAAAACATTCGCTGGCCACCAAATTCTCCAGACTTGAAAACTATTGAGTATATCTGGGATGCCTTGGAGTGTCCTGTTCAGAAAAGATCTCGTCCCGCTCTTACGGATTTATACACAGCCCTGCATGGTGTCAGTTCCGAGCAGAAATGAGCCACGGTGGAGTAGCCGAGCGGTCTATAGCGTCTCGCTGCGGAGCGCGCGGTTGCTTGCCGTGGAGGTTCGAGTCCTCCCTGGGGCATGGGTGTGTGTGTGTTGTCCTTAGGTTAGTTTACCTAGGTTTAAGTAGTTTGTAAGCTACGGACTGATGACCACGCAGTTTGGTCCGATAGATCTACAAACATTTGAACATTTGAGCAGAAATGAGTCGGACGTCAGTCGAGTCCTCGCCACGTCGTGTTCGCGGCACTTATACGTGCTCGCGAGCGCCCTACACGATAATAGACTGGTGCACTTGTTTCTTTAGATCTTCAGTATATCTTGTTGCAAAATGTTTGATTATAGTTTGAAATGTTTCTTTCTTGGCATAGTAGTTTAGATTTCTGAAAATGCCTTATAGTTTTGTAGTGATTCTATTGAATTCAAATGTTCAAATCCCTGTAAATCTATCGGACCAAACTGCGTGGTCATCAGTCCGTAGTTTACAAACTACTTAAACCTAGGTAAACTAACCTAAGGACAACACACACACAAACACACCCATGCCCCAGGGAGGAGTCGAACCTCCACGGCGAGCAACCGCGCGCTCCGCAGCGAGGCGCTTTAGTCCGCTCGCTACTCCACCGCGGCATCTATTGAATACCACTTAGTTTACTTTCCGTGTCCGGGTGCGAACATGTAAACTGTCTTCTTCCAAAACTCTGCAGATTTAATGGCCTTGTCATTGCATAAAAGCAGGTCTTCCGTTGTGCAAACAACTTCCATCCTCGGGTACGTCAGCAAATGTTCATTAGTCTGTATGTTTCCGCATTCGCATTGGTTATCTTCAGAATAGCCCCAGCTAACCATATTTACTTTGCATTTTGTGACTCCTGTTCTTAATCTATTCAGTGTCCTCCATGTGCTATTCCATACATCAAAGAAAGATTCTGTTGAATCATTTGAGGGAGGGGTACAAGTAAGGGAATAAATTTGTATTTCTCGTAGCAGTACCTGAGTGACATCGGCAGTGGAGTCTGAATTAGACGTTTCTTTCTGTTCCAGGAGACAAGCGACACGACAGGTGCAGTGCAGCAGCCTGCGGCGGCGGAGGTGTCGGAGACGACGACGGTGGAGGTGGCGGTGGTGCCCGCCACGCCGCCGCCCGCCAGCACAGCAGAGCCCGCCGTGGTCGAGGTGTCCGTCACGGAGGCGCCGGCGGTCGGCGGCGCACCCGCAGAGGCGGCCACTGGGGACCAGGAGGCTCTGCACCCAGAGGCCGCCGCCCCGCTGGCCGAGGGCGAGGACGACGCCGACCTGGTGGCGGCGGACGCAGACGCAGACGCCTCCAGCCAGCCTGAGGCTGCCGAGCAGCGGACCAGCGCCGAGCGCGCAGACACCGCTGTGGAGCGCCCCGGCGGCGAGGCGGCGAAGCAACCTGCAGTGCCGACCACCACTGAGGCGGTGGGCGAGGAAGAACAGGCGCAGGAAGGTCTGGAAAAGACAGCGGGGGACAGCGAGACTGCGGAGCCGGCCAGTGCAGCTCAAGGCGAGGCTGCTGTCTCGACAGAGTCGTCCACGAAGACGATTCTGTCTGAGGAAGCTACTGTGGAGATCGCGCCGCAAGTTTTGACGCTGACCATCCGCGAGTATAAGGAGCCCACCGCGCCGTCAGCTGAGGTGGCAGAAGTCTCGCAAGAAGCAAAGGACAGTCTGGAGGGCGAAAAGGAAGAGGTTGTACCAGTGACAGGTCCCGAAGTAGCAGCAGCAGCAGTAGAAGTGGAGGTGAAGGTGGAGACCGCGACAGCTCCAGAACCGACAGGTGCGACTGTGGGCGATGTTCCGCCCGAGGAGACGAACGCAGAGCAGCCGTCCGAGGGCGGTGACGAGGTGCCTGACGAACCCAGAAAACCGGCGCTCGCGAGTTTCCGCGAAGACTACCTGACCAAACATTACAAGGCCGATTTGCCGGTTCTGCAGATAACGGAGTCGGATTTGGCGGACAAGGAAGAGAAGGAGGAGGGGTCACCGGCCACGAAGGCCGCGAGCGCTCTGCCGGTGCTGCACATCAGTGAAGAGGACCTCAGGGACGAACCGGCGGCGGAGGCGGCGAGCGAGGCGCAGACGGCGGCCAACGGGCCGAGCCCTGCCGCCAGGGAGAGGGACAGCGTGAAGGAGGGCGAGAGGGAGGCGCCCTCCCTCAGGAGCAGGGAGTCCCCGCAGCCGCCGCCGCGGCAGTCGTCGCTGCAGGAGCTCAACAGCAAGATCTACTTCCGCGTGCTGCCGCCGCTGGCCGGGCCGGGCGGCCCTCCGCAGCTCAAGACGTTCTCGCCGCCCAGCAGCCCGCCGGGCCGCGGGCCCAAGCCGCAGCCGCCGCTGCGCAACGGGGTGGCGGGCGAGGCGTCGCCGCCGCGCACCAAGTCTCCGCTGCCCACGCCGCGCCGCCGGCACCAGCCCGTCCAGCGAGACGCCTAGCCGCCGGGACACCCCTCCACTTCTCTGGTACTTCGCTTTTCAGTCACGTCTGTCAACAACCTGAGGCCGAGTGTGGGACATACTCCCGACAAGCAGCCCGGGATCTAGGGGTCGGATAGACCCAACTGGGTACTGTCCTAGGTGGCACTAGCAGAGGGGCGTCAAGTGGTCTTCAAGACAAGGTGACGTGCCCCTGACGAGCGGGGAGAGGGGGGGGGCCCCAAAAAGAGGGGCGGGGGGTAGAATTCGGTCATCTAGCGTCATAAAGGGCAGTGGGAGCAGCACCACCGTCAACTTTGTGCCCTGGTCGGATGTATGGATTTGGCACTGCTCAAAGTGAAACTCCCCATCGTACCTACCTCAGATTTAGTGGTAAGATGGCTCAATGGACAGCCCATCATGAAACGGATACAGATCATGCATGGGAACAGGCAGGTGGTGTACTGAAGCCGAATGGAAACTGTGGATGGTCCAATTTAAAGACGGGCGACTTCGAGCATGATCAAAGCCACCTAAATACAAGGCCTGTGGGCTGTCTGCCAAGTGTTGTCATAACGCAAGCAAACCATTTGTCTTACATACTGTTGTACTGAGTTTGGGAATACATGCACTGCATACTGTGTTTGACAATGTACTTGACGTTATTTGTATGATTCACAGACAAATTTGTTCTGGTATAAGATATTTATGAACTATTAGTAAGATATCTTACTGATATTGGAATCGAACTATTCATATTAGGCATTCTGTATCATATGAGCAAAACTCTTCACGGAGAATTACATAGATAACACGAAAAACATTGTGAAACACACTGAGCAACGTGTACGTACTCCCAAACTCAGCACAACTCTACGTAAGGCAAACAGTTTGCTTGCGTTATGACTACTCTTGGCAGACAGGACACAGGCCTTGTACCACGGTGGCGTTGGCATGATTCGGTGGCCACGGCATTCTACTGCAGAGTTAAAGATCCGAGTTCCCATCTCCCTTCCTCTGTCACTGCCCCCCCCTTCCCCCTCTCTCTCTTTATCTCACTCCCTCGGTGTTTTTTTTTTTTTTTTTTTTTTTTTTTACAATCGTATTTACCAACTAAGATCACGTTAACAACTTCAGTTCCTCTTCTTCCTTTGTTGTTGTTTCCTATTTTCTCCCTATGATCTCTATTCCCTTCTTGTGTCCATGTTGTTCCTGATTTTTTATTTCTTCTGCTTTGAAAGCGAAGGAAGGAAGTATAACGTCCCATCGACAGCGTGGTTCATTAGAGACGGACCTTACGCTCAGGTTTGTCGGTAAGGATGGGGAAGGAATTCGATCGTGCCCTTTCAAAGGAACCATCCTGACATTTGCCTGGAGCGATTTAGGGAAACTCCGAAAACCGAAATCTGGATGGCCAGAGGTGGGCTTGAACCACCGTCCATCCGAATGCGAGTCCAGTGTTTTACCACTGCGCCACCTCGCTCAGTAGCTTTGAAAGCCTTCCAAGTTTAGCATTTTATTTTTAAAACGGTTTCTTTCTGCTATTTCTTTGATGTTGTTTCTTTCTAGATCTTTCCTTATTTTTGTAATCCATGGGGCATGCCTTCTTCACGCATGCAAGCAGCCACTAGTGACAGGCCTATTACTTTTCATTTTAAATGAATGACACTTAAGCCGTATCGCTTACACGTTATTTTACCATGTAACACGCATTTTTCGTTATTTCTGATGAAGGCCCTCCTAGTAGCTGCCGAAACCTGGTAAAATACCATTTCACGCCGTTTATTTGCCGTTTGCATTTCTTTGACAGGTCTGCATGATCTCTTGCCTGCTCTCACTATTCATCACGTTTTCCTCTGACGGTAGTACATCCCTCTATAACCGAAGTACAGCATGGCAGTAGAAAGTGAAGACAAGTCAGTAAACGGATCGACTGTACGTAATTTTTTATTTACACTAACTCCGACACCAGTAAACCATGGCGCCGTGGGTGTTACAATTTTCTTGACGTCGCAAATTTTGCGCTTGCATCGTTTACAGTTTGTATTGTGCTTCATTTTCATGGTTCTGTACACCCTTTTTCTGTTTGACTTGATCCGCGAGCTAACCATTGATCCATCTTACCGCTAAAGCTGAAGCGGATCCGATGGGGATTATTACTCCTTGTGAGGAACAGGACCGACGATCATCTGTGATAGGGGCGACGGAGGTCAAACACAACTAGATTATTATCCACATGTTTTCAAGTTGCGATTCCCAGCGTGCAGCACCAGTTAGTGCTATACCGCTACTGATATTTAGACCACATGCAACTGTTATCTTCCGAGTTGAGGTGCGATTCACTCTGAAATAAGAGGAACAGAATTGATGGCGACATCGCTGAACCATTGCGCCGTGTTCACACTGGACGAAACGTCAACACAATGTCATTCCGCACAGTACAGTATTGAGCCGTCAGAGTGAGATTATGACATAATATGTCTCATATAAAGATTTACAATACAGTATCAAGTGGCTAATGATGACAAAATACATTAATAGCTAAAGAAAAGTTCGTAACTAATGTTCTTGACAAACTGAACAGTAAACTGCAAGCAAGTGAAGCATTATGAAAAGTGCCATACGAACATATCAAGTCGGCTATATTTATTTGCTAGAAAATGTATGTACACATAAACACATCGAGCAATTTTCTTATATGAAACTACCAATTGTTCTAAAATGATAGTAAAATTTTAAATATTGATAGAGGAACTTACTTGAAAATTATTTCAAAGGTTGTCATCCCATGAAACAAACAATAAATTTTGGAACCGCGTCAGCTATTTTTTTAAGTTAATATCCTTGCTTTACAGATCCACGACCGGTTTCACGTCTTCAAAGAGGCATCTTCACGTGTTACTGTATTAAAACAACAGTAACTATAATTATAAATACAGCAATAATAAAGTGATAAATATGACAGGGGTTGAACAAAATTATACTTACAATTTTTTTCATGTGAAAATTCATTAGGGAGTTCCAACGTTTAATTGTTTTCATCTGTCAACTGATTAAAATTTCATTAAATAAGCCCGAATATCTGGAACCAACCCGACAGAAATTATCACTATCATTCAGAATTAAAACTAGGGACGTTAGAATGTGGAACAAATAGGCGCGTAAGTTTGATTACTGTATTGTCCATGCAACCTAAGGACAGAGAGCGAGAGACAGAGACGTTGGAATTTGTTGTTGCGATGGAATAATGATAGTAAGTCGTAAACGGGGTGGGGGCACTATTGCGAGTTGACAAAACAGAAGTAATCATTCATATAAGAAAATGTATTTTCTCAGCTGCGGATGCCCCAATTACAAAATAATCTGCACATCAAGCAATATTCAGAACGCAGTACACAGTCTTCAGTCTTTTTACCATATCCCTCTTGTTTTGTTTCCCTTATAAACGTGATATAACGGCAGAGTAAACAACTATATTATGTTCTTTCAAGATATCTGAGATGTCATAGCAATTGAAAACAATATATAAAGAAAATTGTATCAATTTTTTTTCTGAGTTACGAATAAGGGCAGGCTTTTATTTTCTCCACACATTATAAGACGCAAATCACTTTTCACTTTTATGGAAGAACTTTCCTAGGATAAATTAAGCACTCTTAGAATAGGTCAAGTCTTTGAAGTAGTCACTTAAGTACTTCTTCAAAGAAATGGGTCCTCGTGGAACCTTAGCACTGTATCACCAAACAACAGGAAGCAGCATCTTCGTTTCCGCTTTATCACTTCACAACTGGTTGAGACCTCTATAGCACTTCTCCGCTTCATACCCGTCTTTCCACCATTCTTCTTCCTTAACTGTTTGGTTCCAGTCCAGCTTCCTCTGCGGTAGACGTGTCTTTATTAAGTCAACCCATCTCGCTCTATTTCCCCCTCTTGCCCTCAATCTTGGCCTCCATCATTCCTTTAGGTTCCCCTCTCTCCTTCTCTTTACATGTCCTAACCCTTTCATTTCTCTGTCTCTCTCCTTAATGCCACCGTCGCTCTACACAGTCAATGGCAGAATTTCTTCCCGAGAAACCTGGACGTTTAATTCCTGTTCCGCTTACCTCCGGCGTGAATGCTATCATTTGAAATGCGCTGTGGAATGACAATACGTTCCGTCAAGTATGAATCTACAATAAGCCGACCGACTGAAAAAATAACAGTTGTTTCTTTATCATTGTTTCCTGCCCTCTTTCCCCATATGGGTGTGGCAACAAATCCGCTCTTCAGCCAAAAATATTTAAAAGGTAATATATAAGGTTTCTTAAGATTTTGTGTGGTGGTAAATTAATGTTTTCTAAGTTAAAGAAGCCATTGTTTCCTCCATTTTTTTTTTTCGTTAGAACGTGAAATCCAACTTACATAAAATCAAACGGATGTAACCATCTGGTTTTTACAGTTGTTGACAGTGACTATGATTCATGATTTGTGAGTGTCAGGGAGTAGGGATGTTCAAAAAAACAGGATAAGTTCATTTTGAGGAAACAGTGCGGGTTAGGTGACGACGGTTTTGTGAGACAAGGCTTTGGAAAGGATACGAGAAAAATTTCTAAGTGCCACCTAAGGGCGACGTGTACGAATCAATCCCAGGTAGTTTTTATTATGTTAATCAAAGTACCGCTGGTTTCCCGACGACGTGATTATATTTTCTTTTTGACATTCGATTCCTGGTCAGCTTTATTAAATTCAGATTTTACTTTCACCATTTAATACAGAAGACGTTCTGTATTCCCTCTTAATTAGGTTACGCCATCTACATATCAGTAATAGTTTCTGTTCGTTACTTAACGTTAGGGTTCCGAGCACTAATGCCTACTACCGCATACACCAAAACTGAACTAATCTCTCTTCTTAGCATTAATTCTGTTGCTAGATGTAGGATCTATGATCAGTGAGCATTTCCATAAGTAGTAATCAAATGCAATCGTGTGCGAAATACCGAGCGGGCATAAAATGTGCCACAGAATACGCCTGCATCTTCAGATTCATCCAGTTTGTGCCTTTTCAGTGTTAATTGCTATGGTGCTATTTACGAAACTAGTTGACGATCGCAAGGAACAGACTTATTGTGATACGTTATCTGTCTGAGCCAAAACACAAACTCAGATTAGTGAGACTGTATAGAAAGTTTAGTAACGTGTATAACATTGTACAGTAATGCAAATATTTAATGTTTATATAATGTTGTTAAGTTTGTGCATTTGTATTGCGCTGCAGTTAATTAAATTAAAATGATAATAGAAAACCAGTGTTATTTTCCTTTCCCTACAATCCTGCAGCATCGGCACTATTTATAAACTGGCAGCCCACTGGAGTGCAATGAAAGGTAATAAGAAGAAAGAAAGACTGAGGATGGAAGGTATGTATAAAAGGTTTACTTCGTTGTAGTGACGCAATTTATCCACAGTAATACTAATTGCTATAGTTAAACACTCAGGGTGGTTATGATTAAACTTTAGCCTCTGGAAAGAATCCTCTTGTAAAATTAGTAAATGTAGGACGATGAAGCTTTGTGAAAACATTTGTACGGGCATTATGGAGAGAAACCTTTGCTAATAATAAAACTCTAAATGTAGGTCTGTCGTCGCCCACTTCAAAACTACCAGAAGAATTTTGATGCAGTTTTAACAGGAAACTTGAGCGAAGTTTGGGTCAACGTATAGATAAAGATATCGTAATTTTAAGCGTTTCCGGTAACCGTGGTCTTTCTGTTCATCTATTAGAGAAGGGTTGAGTACGGATGGCAGGTACCATATGGTGTCCTGATATTGGGCGAGACAAATGGGAACGGATTACATTCGGTAGTCTTGATAACTGTAGCAATGGATTTCATTGTCTGGGAGAGGAAATCGATGGAAGTTGCGTTGAGATTATTGGGTGTGCGGTGGGGGAGGGATGATGGGATGTGAGTGTAAAGGCATAGCAGTTTAGCAGGGTTGGTTATCAGAGGGGACATAATAGAATTATTGCCGGTAGTGTAGTAGATGTGGAGGTGTTCATTACAGTTAAGGAGAGGAAGGAAATTGATGAGCCGGCCGCGGTGGCCGAGGGGACTGAGGCGCTCCAGTCACGGTCTGCACGGCCATTACGGTCGGGGCTTCTAATCCCCCCTCGGGCATGGATATTTGTGCCGTCCTTAGGATTAGCTAGTTCATAAGTAGTTTGTAAGCTTAGGGACTGATGACCCCGTAGTTAAGTCCCATAAGCTATGCAAACATTTGAATTTTGAAATTGATGAGATGGCACAGGAACCACGTGGGAGAGGGTAAGCTGATGTAGAAAGCGAGGCAGAGCATATCCATAGCGTTCGAAGATTTTTAGAGACTTGTAGAATTTTAGTAGGGCAGATAATCATACAATATTTGTGTAGCATACGATGTTCGTTAGAAGTAACGGAGGTGGAAGTTGCGGGTGGTTTGTCCTACAATTTTCGCCTGGGTTTTGGAAGGGTTGACCTTCAGGAGCCCTTGATTACAGTAACAAGTGAAGTGGTTGAGATTGTGATGGAGGGAGTGTTGGGATTTCTGGCGTGTAGGGTAGAGAGGGAGGTGGTGTCTTACTTTTATCGGTGGTCTCAGGATATCTGCGGTGTAGAGGAAGTACAGCAGGGGGGACAGGACGGAACCTTGGAACACTCCTGCAGAAGGCTGGAAGACAAGAGAATTGTAATTGTTAATAGTGACAAATGGTGGGAGAGTCGAGAGGAAGGTTGCGATAAGCTGGGCACACATCATAAGCTTGAATACGAGATATATGATTGTAAGCTTTCTCTAGGTCGATGGACATAGAAAAAGCGGATCTGGTGGGACAGGAGAGGAGTGAAGAGTAGGAGCTGGTCATCTGAGAATAAGATAGGGTGGAAGCCATACTGGTTATCAGGGTGGGGTAGTTTTGTTTCAGGAGGTGCTGAATGTATCAGGACAGGATAGACTCAAAAACCTAGCTGAACAAGGAGGTGAGGGACAGGGAGTGGTAGGAGGTATCTGTGGGGGTTTAGGAAACGTAGGATTTTGGTGGTTCTCCATAATTAGAAGTATTTGGAAAGGATAGTGACGTAATGGGTTACCAAGGGGACGAGAAAGAAGAGGGGGCATTCTTTGAGACGTCAGCAGGTAATGCCGTCGTGAGTAGAAATGTGTTTCTTGTGGAGTGTTTGTTTCATGACATTTGCTGTTATTGATGAGTTTGTCTGTTTGTGGTATGCTGTTGAAGTAATGACAGCTGGGGGCTAACCAAGGGATACTAGTGTTGGTGTCTTCCTGGATGTCAGGGAACAGTGAATAACCAGAGTTTGTATCGTCAGGGATGGTGTCGGATAGATAGCCTGCAAAGTCAATGTCTGTAAGTCGATGGAAAGCTTTCCAGTATTCGGAGAAGTTAATAGTGCAATGAGCAAAACAGGGCATACAGAATTCAGTTTATTTAAAACATTCATCAATTTACATACACTAGTCAAAATAATTAGGGGATCTGTTAAGATATATACGAGGGTGAGTCAATAAATAAGTAGAAAACTGAGTTAGAGACGCCAGCCAGTACTGCGCTTACAAGCCTGAAAATTGATTTACTTTTCAGCTGACTCCACCTGTAAATTGAAACAATCGTCTGGTCGTTCGAGAAGGCTTTAAAAGACTGGAGCTTGGGATTTTTGTGGCAGCGTTTGCATCCTGTAAGTGACGCTCTTGAGCTGTAACTTTATGTGGTTCCTTAAACTGCTGTGTCGCACTGGTAGAGAAATAGCCGTACACAGCGCGCAGTAGTGGCGAGTCTACCTCTGTTTGCGACTTACTTACTGACTCAGCCTCTTATGTTCTGAAGCGTTGTCATTGGCAGAATCAATTAACGTGGTTCGACGTCTTTCGTTGGTTCTGAGCAGTGGATCGACGACAATACGGCAACCGAGATAGTAGTAATAATAGAAAGTTGCTGCATAGGGGGTTGGTGATAAGCGAATTAAACATGCTTGGTGGGTGGGAGGATCCAGATGGCCCGGGTTGTGAAGCAGCCATTAAAATCAAGCATGTGCTCCGCTGCAAGCTGTGCCACAGGGTGGTCCACCTTGTTTTTGGCCACAGTTTGGCGGTGGCCATTCATCCTAGTGGCTAGCTGGTTAGTGGTCATGCCAATATAGAAAGCTGCACAGTGATTGCAGTACAGTTGGTAAATTACTAGGCTGTTGTGGAGGTTGGGAGGGTGACGGAACACCACTTTAGGAGGGGTGGGAAGGATCTTGGGCAGGATGTCTCTCATTTCTGGGCATGAGGACAGAAAATCAAACCTCGGCAAAGGATGGAATTTAGTTTTTAGAGTCCAGGGTAGTACTGGGTGACAAGGGGAGCGCTCTTTTGTGGATCGTTACTGGTGTTAGGAGGAGGATTTGGGATGTGTGAGGATATGGCACGGAAGATCTGTTTGCGGACATTCAAATTACTTCCTCACGCTAAATAGCAGAGGCTGAAGTGCAGTCTATGAGTCCGCGAGTGGTACATACGGAAAAAAAAACTTTAAAATTAAACAGCATAAATTCACAGCAATCTGCCACTCACACTGAATAATAGCACTACACGAGATGATACCAAACAGACGAACACCTTCAAAGGAAGACACACTAACAGAACTTGCTGACTGGAGAGGAACACTCTGTTGTCTAACAGTAACAAATAAAAATAAACCACATAGTGCTGGGAATAACAGCTACAAAAGTTGAGCCGCCTAATGTCATCTAAGAACGCGGATTTTTGAGTCATCTCAACGCCGTTCATCATCCACACACTGAGACCTGGTGGTCTTCGGGTAAAGCACCGAAGGGTCGCAGGTTTGAAACCTTCTAGGATCACGGAATTTTTCGGTCTGTGTTTAACTCTGCCTTCACCTCTTAACGATACGACGAGGCACCAGAAATGACACGTGGTCCGGATTCCACGCTAAACTGTAGGTCCCCTTTCCCCAGTTGGATAATTTGGGTACGTTGACACGCAAGTCGCCGAAGTGGCATCCAGTTGAAAGACTTGCACCACACCACCTAGCCACACGAAATTATTATTAATCACACACACTTGGACCGACTGAGCGCTCATCCAACGGCATAAAAAACCAACTTAACGGATACATTGTGCAACGTAGCCATACCCGCCACGGCACAGAACTCGCCAGAGGACTGATGACAACGACGTCGACCCCCTTAAAACCCGCGATAACCAACCAGAACTCGCCGTCTTCCGCAGTCACGGGCCCACTGCGCTCTCCCTCGGCTGACTTAAGGGAACCACACCGTGGTTCAGATCGAAAAAAATCGATTTTCCGTTTTCATCATATTTCGATAGATTAAGGTTTTATTTAAGTACTCCGAAAAGGATTTTGCTTTAAAATTATTATTATTATTATTATTTTTATTTTTTTTTAGTATTTAAAGAGCATTTTCCTACTACGTGTGTTTATGTGTCATGCCCACTTTTCTGTAACCCACTTTTCTGCATATATTTTAGATCTTTATATCTTCTGCATTGCATGTTAGGGATTTGTTTTTACACTCCCAAGTGTGTTGGCTCTCCTTGGAATGCAACAGTCGGTATTCTTTTCTTTCAGCTGATTGTAAACAACACGCTTTCAAACACGCGGTTAGTTTTGTTCAAGTGTGATTGCGAGTAGTTGTTATACTTACGTTTGCAGTGCTTGTTTACGTGTGTTTTGTTGTGATTATTGAAGGTGACGAGACGTAGGCACCGAAGAGAGATGTTTGGACCATATTCTTCCATGATAAGCCACATCACGCATTCTGTCCATCAGGAGAAAATTCGTGGTACAAATACAATAGGGCTCAGGCAACTGGAGAATCTTATCCTCACCAGCATTCTCTTCCTGCTGCTGTCATTACAGCAATTGAATCTATTTTCAGAGACTTGGCTCATTCAGTCCGTCTAAGGAAATGTCTGCATGTGCAGGCACAGAACGAAAATGAATGTTTCAACAGAATAATTTGGGACCGCCTTCCTAAAACTGTATGTGTAGGCATGCATACAATGAAACTAGGAGTTCATGATACTGTTATTACATTTAACTATGGTAATATTGGAAAGTGTTGGGTACTGAAAAAGCTGGGAATTAATCCTTGAAAAATATGATCACTGGGCTGCAACACTGCCATAAAATGAGGATAGGCGATGCACACAGGTCTGCATCTAACATGGCCAAGAAAGCGAGACAAACATCCAGGTCTGCACGGCCACTACGGTCGGGGGTTCGAATCCCCCCTCGGGCATGGATATTTGTGCCGTCCTTAGTCTTAGGTAGTTCATAAGTAGTTTGTAAGCTTAGGGACTGATGTCCCCGTAGTTAAGTCCCATAAGTTCTACAAACAAAAAAGAAAGAAAAAGAAAACATCCAGGATGGCGAAAACGAAGCTGGAAGACCTGCTAGAGGCCAAATAAGGGCCATTATATGCAGCAGGGCAGTTTTAATTAACTGTAAGTAACAAATTTCAAAAAAATTTTCTTTAAAGTCAATTTCCCGCAAACTGAAATTTTTATTACATATGTCCCATTATATCACAAAACTATCAGAGATGAATGAAATTTTTAGAGACTCTGCATAATATAAAGCGCCATCTCTGGTACTACATTCAATAATACTCCCCCATTTACAAAAAAAAAAAAAAAAAAAAAAAAAAATAGGAAGGAAAAAAATATTTTCTGCAGAAAAAACTTTAATATTCTTTGTTAATAAATTTAAAAAAGTATTTCTTAAAAACTATAAAATAGTAGGTTTTAGTACAATTGACTCTATTAGCATCATGTAACATACAGTAAAAAATATTAAACTCCTGCATCAAGTAGTTTTTTCATAATGGGTCAAATACTTGCCTAAATTAACATTGGTTAGATAGGCAGGGTGTGCCCCCCTTAAAGCAAGCCCCTCGACTTCAGGTGCCGCTGTCTCTCTCTCATATATATATATATATATATATATATATATATATATATATATATATATATATATATATATATATATATATATATATATCTGGCGATGCCTCGTCGTACCCAGCGAGTATATCAGGGATATCGGAATGGAGGGGATAATAGAGCTACACGTGGCAGACTTGCAATATTTCGAGTAGCGAAATAACGAGCAATAAAAACTTGTTAGAAGCCTTAATACTGAGAAGAAAAGATATTTGTAATGTTTTCGGCATTTAATCATTTCCTAATGTGTACTTGTAGAGTAGGGAGGCGGATGGAGGTCACAGTTAGGGTTCTAGGACCATCGACGAGCCAGACCTGGACAATAAGTTAAGGTTTGGCTTTGGATTTGATGTATCAAGTGGGCTGGGAGGTATTATAGATGTAGCACGTCAGAGGTTAGGGCATTATTTTACTAAATGAATCTTTGCAGCGTGGGCAGGAGGATGGACAGACAGTGGCTAGGCGGTAACTGTATTGGAAACTCTTGTTACAATAGTAGGATTGTGAATGAGATTTAGAAGTTTAAACTTCGTAGCGGTGATGGTACTTCAGAACTCCTTGTTTAAGCGGGTGGTCTATTGTAAAGGCAGATTCATAGAAAACACAGAGGTTGGTATGATCACGATCATTAGTAATCCAGACGGCTTTCCCGACATCCAGGTTCAGATTGTTGTGCGTAATTTGGGGTTCCACTGACTCAGCCATGATATCTAGAATGACCTCGCTATTTACTGCAGGGAGAGTAGGGGAGAGGAGGGGGAGTTCGACAGGGAGGCTGGAGCTGTTTGGCCCAGGGGTGGTGGTTAAAGTTGAAAGGGAGGCCTCTGGACCAAACGTAACGCGATGGATTTTGGAGAGAAGGTCGGTATGGAAATTGGGATTCAAGAACTTTATTAATATCATTGCAGGGAATGAGTTGGATACCGAGGCTGGAGAGGTATTTCTTTTTCTACACAGAGGAATTTAGGTTTGAGGAATTTTGGTTCTGAGTTGGAGGGAATGAAGGAATGGGTGGCAGGATAAAACGATACAAGGGGGAGGGATTCAGTGTCCACTTATTCAGCAGGGTCGGAATTTAAGTGTTTTTAGACGTGATGGGCTCTGCATTAAAACCGCTCACAGTGACAGCAGCACACGTTCTTAATGGCGACATCACGTTGGCGAGCCATTGTCACGTTCACTTGTGCTTGGCAAATTATAGTTACGTTGTGATTTATTACCTCTGTACTATTTCAAATTTCCAGTGCAGAAAATAAAAAATTAAAACAATAAGAACTAATAAAATAAAAAAATACACGGAAGTGCTGGAGAGGAGGATGGTTCAGACCCATTAGCCCCTCCCTGAGCCACTGCGTTGGTCAGTCGCTCCCTCCTGCATCCAGAGATCACAGAACCACGTGACGGTTACTTGTATACGTCTGACACAATCAGCTATTCCTGTGAAGGAACAGGCAACTACTCTTAATCAGTCCGAAACGTACTGGAAAAGACGCTCGCTACCTTCTACGAGGCATACTGACGTAGATGACGAGAAAAAAACTGCTCCAAGGAACAACTCGAGTACGTCCACACGGCCGTCCGCTCCCTCTTCACATGAAGCTGGCATCCGGCGTTCCTGCCTCCCGCTATGCGCGTCTGCGCTGAAGTGCTGCTCACGTGTATCGCTCGTTGCCGCAAATGCATGTTCTCATTTTACCTGATTCAGGTGCTACCTTCCGGGTGTTACATCTTGGAAGACCATCAGTGTAGAGCCGTTAATTTCCTAGCGTTGCAACACCTCTGTGTACAGCAGCAGCATCGCGAAGAACCTTACGGAGCTTCCGACGTCATCAGTGGGTCTTCCTACTATTGGGCTCCACGTCACTCGTGACGATTTTCGCGTTGCTATGGAATGAGACATTCAGTAGCGTGACATCTGACGCCAATACTTTGTTAGTAGACTACGTATCATCTGCTACGTTTCGTGTTAACTTATCTTTCTCTTATCGCCTTGATTTCTTAACATCAATGAGCAGAACTTTGTTCTGCGTGGCGGCTCAGCGCCTTTCTGTGATGTAACTAACCTCGTCATTAGATGTCGGCGTTGTCTTGCTCCGCCATCAGAACTCGTCCTCCTTTATCCCTCCATGGCAAGAGCCGATAATGACGAGCGGACAGTCACCCACCCTTTCTCCCCTCCGTTTTTGTTTTACATGCAAAACAAATTTAAAAACCTTGTATTCTTCATTATAATGAATTCATTTACAATACAATGTACAGAAATTATTTCTTTCATACATGGTTTGAAAATTATGGTGCGTTCTATAAATAGCACATCACGTCTCAAATGTAAGAAGTTCTGTATCGTCACAGCGTTAGATGCCGCGCTGTGTGGTCGAACGCTCTAATGCGTGCGACGGTACTACACGATTATGACTGAACAAGAGTGGTTTTCTTTCTTTATTATTTCTTTCTATATTATATTTATTATTTAATATATGAAAGCATATTTTAATTTGTATTGATTTTTTTCTCAAATCTTGATTGAGATATTCCACATGGTTTTTCGTTGTCTAGAAGAGTCTAGTCAACCTTGGACCTCAACTAAGATTATATATATTACTAGGGGAGTAGTTGTTGATTTGGTTACAGTAAAAAGAAAAGCTGTATTGTATTCTATTAAAACATAGTTTTTTAACGATGGAATAAAAGATAACCTGATTGGAATTATCGAAGCAATGTGTTTCTACTTTAGTGGGAATGGAATTTCAAACAGAAAGAACACTAACCGTGGAAGAGACGGGTTTTCCCGACTAAACACAATAAGGTAAGCCGGAAACGATTGGAACGCCGAAGGCGCCTTGCTACGGAGTGCGGTTGCTCACCGTCACATGTTCGCCTCTTTGCCGATGCATGGTTGTGTGTATGTATGTATGTATGTGTGTGTGTGTGTGTGTGTGTGTGTGTGTGTGTTTGTGTGTGTGTGTGTGTGTGTGTGTGTGTGTGTTGTCCTTAGGTTTAAGTTAGTTTAAATAATTATGAATATCAGTGATTTTCCGTCTTTGCAACTACAATAAAAATGCGATTTTTTCACACTAGACGCGTTTCGTTTTATTGAATGTAAAACATCATCAGTGGTCTGAAATAATAGAAATCTACAGTTTGTTTTTTGTTTAGATCGAAAACAGTTCTTAAATGGACCCTGAAAAGTAGGCCTAATGTTTGGTACTTACGGAAATTTTGTCTCCTTTTCGCTTCACATCATGGAATGCCGGTCTGTTTAGTGCAATACCTCCGGTTCTTCATGCTGTGTCGTTTTCTCACTACTTTCACTGTCACTGTTTCACTGTTCATAGTTGTTTTTCACAGATCAGAAGTGTTTGTTTTTGTTTTTACTGATTCTGCTCAGTGTGTTATTGGAGTGAGCAGAATCAGTAAAAACAAAAACAAACACTTCTGATCTGTGAAAAACAACTATGAACAGTGAAACAGTGACAGTGAAAGTAGTGAGAAAACGACACAGCATGAAGAACCGGAGGTATTGCACTAAACAGACCGGCATTCCATGATGTGAAGCGAAAAGGAGACAAAATTTCCGTAAGTACCAAACATTAGGCCTACTTTTCAGGGTCCATTTAAGAACTGTTTTCGATCTAAACAAAAAACAAACTGTAGATTTCTATTATTTCAGACCACTGATGATGTTTTACATTCAATAAAACGAAACGCGTCTGGTGTGAAAAAATCGCATTTTTATTGTAGTTGCAAAGACGGAAAATCACTGATATTCATAATTATGAAAGCAACTACGGACATTATGGCCACACAAACGAAGAAATAGTTTAAATAGTTTGTAAGACTACGGACTAATGACCATAGCATTTTGGTCCAATAGGTTTATAAACTTTCGAACATTTATTTCATATTTTGTATCACACTTTCAACTGTGTTTATGAATAAAAACATCGGTTTTCAGCACATCCACAGCAGCTGTTACTCTCAGAATGTCAAGTGGAAGTTTTGTAATATTCAGAACACTAGAGCTCAAGTGTTTCACGTTTTTTCATAAAAAGATAAGTGTCAGCAAACGTGATGTATTTTATTCAGTTCGCCAGGAATGAAAGGGTTAATTCAGTCGCCGGGAGCGCAGTGTGTTGCTGCAATCATTGGTTGCTGCCCCGGAGCATCTCATGTCTGTTTGTGAGTGTGAATCTCATCAAGATTGTTCTGTCTCTTTCCTACCTCTACAGTTATGCTATTCCAAAAAGTGTGGTGGTCAGTAAACTATGTCCCAGTTTCAAGTATACTCTCTTCCTGTGCCGTTTGAAGTGGTAAGTGCAAACAAATTCTGTCGACATCCCACAGTATGAATAAAGGTAAAGAATTTCCTGTTTGACTCTGCAATCAACGTGAACAATTTGCGTATGAAACTATCTAGATTACGACGTTTCAGTATTTGGCAACATCAGTTATCTGTAAAGAAAGTGATAGTAAGAAAGGGCTTGAAAACTGTTCGTTAGGCAACATCAAACTTTAAAAAATTAAAATTTAATAATTTAAATACGACGATTGCAACTTAAATAGTGGCAACTATTTATTCACAACCGATACAAAAGCGTTACATGTTTGCACCTGTTACTGCTCTTCAAAGTAGTCACCAGCGTTGTGTAGAACCCGTTGCAGCGACGTGGAGGGCGTAGTGTACCGTTAGCAGAGCCTGTTCTGTCGATGGTGCGAATGGAGCGGTCTACTGCCTGCCCAGTCTCTAGAACAGTTCTGAAGCGAATGCCACGAAGTGGTTTCTTCATTGTCGGAATCAAATCAAAGTCACAAGGACTTACGTCCGGTACAGTACTTCCCAGTCCCATCGACCGAACAGAGCAGCCACAGCTTGCGCTGTATGCGACCGCGCATTGTTGTGCGAAATGATGGGTGGGTTGTGCAGAAAGTGTTGCCGCCTCTTTCGCATAGCTGGTCGCAGGTGATGCTCCAAAATCGAACAGGCCTAAAGCTGTCCCAAGAAAAACCGACAAAAATCAACTTTTTCAGCTGAATTTCTGAACTTTGCCTCAGACCTCTACATACGTTCTCTTGGTCCGATCGCTGATCTAACTCTGCCGCTACCGCTGACCTCCATGCTCAATCTCTCTAAAACCAAAGAAGACACGTTCCCCATTGGCTGCTTGAGTAACGGTTCCGCCGTCAACTTGAACGCACCCAGAGACAAGCCATCCACAGGCAACATTACACTGACCCTATAGGTAAACCTCTCTGTTGAGTCCTTCTCCGATACCGTTGGCGATCCTTAGCCAGGCTAAACTAACCTTTGGCATCTACCTGCACCACTGTCTACTCCATCCATACACAAATGCAAGTTACACTACTATCCACGCAAGCAGGAACTAAAAAAAATCTGCTGTGCAGCGTGCATCCTTATCTTTTCAAAATAAAACACATAGCCTCCTGTATCCCTGTATCTACTGGTCACTTTCCCTATCATGATCAAAATTGAAAGTGATGACTTAAAAAGCTGACAAGTCATTCGAAACCAAAAAAATACGAAACATGAATTAATAGTTACAAATGGAGCGAACCTGTGGCACCGCTTCGTGGCCGCCTCTGTAGTTCAGTCACCAACATCGCTGACTGCCACGCCGGGGGCCCGGGTTCTGTTCCTGGCAGGGGTCCGGGTGTTGTGTGTTGGCCGCGGCGGAGCGGCCGAGCGCGTTGAGGCATTGATGTTTGTGCAGTCTTTAGTATAAGCTAGTTCATGAGTAGTTTGTAAGTTAGGGACTGATGGCCCCGCAGTTAAGTCCCATAAACTTTACAAGCATTTTTTTGTCCTAATCCTCATCATCTCATCATCATCGGCACGCAAGTCGCCCAAGTGGCGGCAACTAAAAAGACTTGCACTACGCGGCCGAACAACCCCGTATGGGATCCCCCGGTCAACTATGCCATTCGCTCATTTCCATTTCAGTACTGAGTTACCAGATGTCGATCCATACAGAAAAATCCACGTTAGAATGTAGTGTGGACACCACAGGTGGCAACGCAGCCGCTGATTCTGACATCCGCTCCATCATGTTGTTGTGGTCTTCAGTCCGGAGACTGGTTTGATGCAGCTCTCCACCCTACTCTATCCTGAGCAAGCCTCTTGATCTCCACATAAGAACGGCAACCTACATCTGTCTGAATCTGCTTACTGTATCCATCTCTTGGTCTTCCTCTGCGGTTTTTACCCCACGCACTTCCCTCCAACGCTAAATTCACAATTCCTTGATGTCTAAGAATGTGTCTTACCAATCTATCCCTTCTTTTAGTCAAGGTATGCCAGAAACTTCTTTTCTCCCCAATTCTATTCAGTACCTCCTGATTAGTTACGCGATCCACCCACCTAATCTTCAGCATTCTTCTGTAGCACCATATTTCAAAAGCCTCAATCCTCTTCCTATCCGCACTGTTTATCGTCCATGTCTCACTCCCAAGCAAGGCAACACTCCATACAAATGCCTTCAGAAAGGACTTCCTTAGGCTTAAATCAATATTCGATGTTAACAAATTTCTCTTTTTCAAGAATGCTTTTCTACCCATTGCCAATCTGCATTTTATATCCTCTGTACTGCGACCATCATTTGTTATTTTGCTGCCCAAGTAACAAAACTCGTCTACCTCCTTTATTGCTTCGTTTCCCAATCTAATTCCTTCAGCATCACCTGATTTTCTTACACTGCACTCCCTTACCCTAGTTTTGCTCTTGTTAATGTTCATCTTATATGCACCTTTCAGCACATTGTCCATTCCGTTCAATTGCTCTTCCAGGTCCTTTGCTGTATCTGACAGAATTACTATGTCGTCGGCAAAACGCAATGTTTTTAATTCTTCACCCTGAACTTTAATTCCTTCTCCAAATTTCTCCTTGCTTTCTTTTATAGCTTGCTCAATGTACAAATTGAATAACAGTGGAGAAAGACTACAGCCCTGTCTTACTCCCTTTCCAACCAGTGCATCCCTTACATGCCCTTCAACTCTGACAACCACTGTCTGGTTTTTGTACAAGTTGTAAATAACCTTACGCTCCCTATATTTTAATCCTGCTTGCTTCAGAACTTGAAAGAGTTTATTCCAATCAACATTGTCAAAAGCCTTCTCCAAATCTACAAAAGCTAGAAATGTAGATTTTGCCTTTTCTTAATCTATCTTCTAGGATAAGCCGTAAAGTGAGTATTGCCTCCTGAGTACCTACATTTCTCCTGAACCCAAACTGATCTTCCCCGAGGTCGGCTTCTACCAGTTTTTCCATCCTTCTGTATATAATTCGTGTTAATATTTTGCAACCATGACTTATTAAACTGATGGTTCTGTAGTTTTCACACCTGCCTGCACCTGATTTCTTTGGAATGGGGATTATAACATTTTTCTTAAAGTCTGAGGGTACTTCGCCTGTCTCATACATCTTACATACAAGGTGAAACAATTTTGTCATGGCTGGTTCTCCCAGAGACTTCAGTAGCTCTGGGGGAATATCATCTACTCCAGGGGCCTTCTTTCGACTTAGGTCTTCCAGGGCTCTGTCAAATTCTTCTCTCAGTACAGTATCTCCTATTTCATCTTCATCAACATCCTCTTCCCTCCCTACAATATTGTCTCGAAGTTCATTTCCTTTGTAGAGCCCCTCTATATACTCTTTCCACCTTTCAGCTTTCCCTTCTTTGCTGAGAACTGGTTTTCCATCAGTGTCCTTGATATTCATAGAGCTGTTTATCTTATCTCCAAATGTTTCTTTTATTTTCCTGTAGGCGGTATCTACTTTTCCCCTTGTTATACATTCTTCTACATACTTGCATTTGCCTTCTAGCCCCTCCTGCTTAGCCATTTTGCACTTCCTGTCAATCTCATTTCTTAGTCGTCTGTACTCCATTTTGCCTGTTTCATTTACTGCATTTGTATATTTTCTCCTTTCGTCGATTAAATTTAGTATCTCCTGTGATATCCAGGTTGCCTTCCTACCTATTTTGTCCTCTGCTGCCTTCAATATTTCATCTCTCAATTTTACCCATTCCTCCTCTACTGTTTTATTTCCCCCCGTTTCTGTCAATTGTTGCCTAAAGCTCCCTCTGAAATTCTTAAGAACCTCACGTTCCTTCAATTTATCCAGGTCCCATCTCCTTATTTTCCTACCTTTTTTGTAGTTTCTTTAGTTTCAGCCTACAGTTCATAACCAACAAGTTATGGTCAGAGTCTATATCTGCCCCTGGGTATGTTTTACATTTTAAAACCTGGTTCCGGAATCTATGTCTTACCATTATAAAATCTATCTGATACCTTCCAGTGTCTCCTGGTCTCTTCCACATATACAACCTTCTTTTGTGATTCTTGAACCACGTGTTTGTTATAACTAAATTATGTTCTGTGCAAAATTCTACCAAGCGGCTTCCTCTTTCATTCCTTTTGCCCAGACCATATTCACCTACTATCTTCCCTTCCCTTCCTTGTCCTACTACCGAATTCCAGTCTCCCATAACAATTAATTTTTCCTCTCCCTTAATTGTCTGAATAATTTCCTTTAGCTCCTCATATATTTCTTCGATTTCCTCATCATCGGCAGAGCTAGTTGGCATATAAACCTGTACTACTGTAGTCGGTGTTGGCTTCGTATCTATCTTGACAATGATAATGCGATCACTCTGTTGCTCATAGTAGTTAAACCGCATTCCTATTTTCTTATTCATTATCAATCCTACTCCTGTGATACCCCCAACTGATTTTGTATTTCTGCACGGCCACTACGGTCGGGGGTTCGAGTCCCCCCTCGGGCATGGATATTTGTGCCGTCCTTAGTTGTAAGTAGTTTGTAAGTTTAGGGACTGATGACCCAGTAGTTAAGTCCCATAGACTCTACAAACATTTGAACATTTTGATTTTGTATTTATAATCCTGTGCTCACCTGACCAGAAATCATGTTGACCCTGCCACCGAACTTCACTAATCCCCACTATATCTAACTCCAACCTATCCATTTCCCTTTTTAAAATTTTTAATTTTACTACTCGATTAAGGGATCTAACATTCCACGCTCCGACCCGTAGAATGCCAGTATTGTCTTTCATCATGATCACATCCTCCTGAGTAGTCCCCGCCCGGAGGTCCGAATGGGGGACTATTTTACCTCCGGAATATTTTACCCGAGAGGATGCCATCATCATATGTTCATACAGTATAGCTACATGTCCTCGGGAAAAGTAACGGCTGTAGTTTCCCCTTGCTTTCAGCCGTTCGCAGTAACTGTGTGGCAAAGCCACATTAGCTGATGTTACAAGGCCAGCTCAGTCAGTCATCCAGACTGTTGCTCCTGTAACTACTGAAAAGGCTGCTGCCCCTCTTCAGGAACCACACGTTTGTCTGGCCTCTCCACAGATACTCCTCCGCTGTGGTTGCACCTACGGTACGGCTATCTGTATCGTTGAGGCACGCAAGCCACCCCACCTCGACAATGTCTGTGGTTCATGGGAGTGGCCGCTCCATCATTCAAATGGCAAACTCTGTCTTGGGAAACATTAGTTCACGCCTGCTCGACCGAGCGAGGTAACTTAGTGGTAACATACTGGACTCGCATTCGAGAGGACGGTGGTTCAAATCCACCTCCGGCCATCCAGATCTAGATTTTCCTTGATTTCTCTAAATCACTCCAAGCAGAAGTAGTCTTTCGTGTAGCGAAGTTGAAGTTGAGAGTTCCTGTGAGCTATTACCTGAGAACCGTAAGAACTTAATAATTGGTTCCTTTTACCGGCCTCCCGACTCTAACGATACAATAGCAGAAAAGTTCAAAGAAAACCTGAGTCTAATTAGAAAACCATACCCGACTCACTCGATAAGAACAGGCAGTGATTTTAATTTACCCTCAATCTGTTGGCAAATATGTTCAAATCAGGAGGTACACATAAAACATCGTGCGAAATTGTACTCAACGCATTCTGAGAATTACTTCGAACAATTAGTTCATGAGCCAACTAGAATTGTAAATGTATGTCAAAACACACTTCACCTCTTTGCAAAAAAAAATAATGCCGAGCTCCAAACAAACATCAAAATGGATACAGGTATTAGTGAACACAGTCAACGAGAATGAATATCGAAAGTCTCAAAGTTACCAAAAATAGACGAAAAGTATATTTGTACAGAAAAACAGACAGAAATACACTAAATTGTTTTTTGAACGAGAGTTTCGACTCATTCCAAACCCTAAACGTGAATGTAGACCAGATTTGGTACCAATTCAAAGAAGTAGTATCGACAGCAATTGACAGTTTTATACCGAATAAATTAATAAAAGAAGGGTGTGATCCCCCTTGGTACACAAAACAGGTCAGGACACTGATGCAAAAGCAAAGGAAAAGGCATGCTAAATTTAAACGAACACAAAATCCCCAGGATTGCTGATCCTACACAGAAGCTCGAAATTTAGCGAAGACTTCAATGCGAGATGTTTACAATACTTTCCACAACGAAACTCTTTCTTGTAATTTGACTGAGAACCCAAAGAGATTTTAGTCATATGTTAACTATACCAGCAAAACACAAGCAATACCCTCACTACGCCACAGAAATTGCGACTCCGCGGATGACAGCGCTACTAAAGCAGAGTTACTAAACACAGCTTTTTGAAACTCATTCATCAAAGACGACGAAAACAATATTCCAAATTTCGAATTATGAACAGAGGCCAGAATGAAAACGTTGAAGTAGATATCCTCGGAAGCAACTAAAATCACTTAACCAGAACAAGTCTTCTGGTCCGGACTGTATACCCATTAGATATCTATCTGACTAGCTTATATGCCCGTGCTTCGCAACGGTTGTTAAAGAGAGACCTGTGTATATCATTATTTTTTAGGTCAGCAAAACCAGAATCCTTTTTGGATCGCTCTGTCAATGAACACAGTTCTTCTAGCCAAGATGTCAAATTTAAGTAGAAGTCATTGTCGTAAACGATGAATGTTCATAAAGTTTTTCATACAAAAACTGAAAGTAATTTCAGTTCGTACTCCAGAACGATGTAAATTCAATGTTAAGTTGTATTCATAAAGTTAATACTGCGGTGTGTAATTGTCTGTTTGGCGTAAACTTCTGAAAACACTTCTATCGTTGAGATGAGAAATAGTAATAATAGTAATAGCGCCATGTATCCTTTGCTTTTTAGCCCCCATGATAGCCCGTGTAGTACTTTTGGACATTGGCCTTTGCAGATAGATAGTGACTGCTTTTAGACAAATGTTTAAATTATGTTATCTTTATTTCTGAATTTCAGAAAGCATTGAATGGTCGTTGCCAACATCAGCACACTACGCCGATGCCGTAAGTAAAATTGTACCCCTTGTTGTAGTGTATTACACCAGAGTTATGAGAATGAAAAAACGGCCGGCCGCGGTGGCCGAGGGGACTGAGGCGCTCCAGTCACGGTCTGCACGGCCACTATGGTCGGGGGTTCGATTCCCCCTTCGGGCATGGATATTTATGCCGTCCTTAGTATTAGTTAGTTCATAAGTAGTTTGTAAGTTTAGGGACTGATGACCCCGTAGTTCAGTCCCATAAGCTATACAAATATTTGAACATTTTTTGAAAAAACGAAGCATCGGCATCTGTTAGTTATTTGGTGTGCTATGTAAGTAACATCTCCTCAGTTTGTCCTTTACTGTATATGGCGTTTTCTACGCACTCCTAAACGCGAACTCAAAATCTAATGAGGATAGGCCTACACCGAAATCAGAAAGGAAACTACATAAATTCGATTTTCCTTGTAAAGAATTCTTATGTAAATATATTCGAAGAATTCACAAGGAGGTAATTTTGGAACTGGCAATGCAATTTTACCACTTGAGCAGCATATACTTACATATAACTTACGAACTTTCCATCACAGACATACATTAACGTATGTCTACAGTCTGTGTATTGCCTGTATAGTTAATGTATGTCTGTGTTTTCCTTTGAATCTATCTCGATTTAAGAATTATGCAGTATCCATATTTTCACATGTACTATAGACTTCGTAAGTCTCGGAGTACGTATCTTATCCTTAGACAACTGCATTTAATGCGGCCCGGCTACTGCTCGCTAGGCGGCGTAAAGACAATTCCTCTCATTCCCTGTGAATCGGTTTGTTGCTCCTGCTCTATGGTTGGCAAGTAAGGCAGTGGAAGGCACGCCAGTGCTTGCAGGAGTTGCTGGGGACCATATAATTAAGGTGGGTGCTATGATACAGTTATCCTAATTGTCTTGCATGGCCGATGCAATAAAGACAACTCTCCGTAAGGGAGGAAAATTATACAGCATGTAAGTAGATTCAAACCAGAAAAACTGTATATCAAGAGTCTACAACGCAACCACTTAGCAAGCATCATGTCCGGCTGTTGCGTACTCGTTAACAGTATAACCAGAAAAGCATAGTTGTGTTCAGTCATCAATGTGCGTGCAGTTTGTGGCAATACCACCCCCCCCCCCCCCATCATGTCGAAGTACAAGATACCTCCGTCAATGCGAGAACACGATATCACCACCCGATTCCACAGAACAGTGTGTGCTGTGATGTATGTTAGGGAATCTTCGGTCTACACAGACATGGTATCGTTTTCTTTAATAGAGCAGAACAGATTATAATTAAAGGACGACGTTTAAAACGCCAAACTGTGTGATAGATTGCATATTATTTATTTAGGATAATAATTACTGACTCATGATGAACTGGTGAATAAGTGGACACATTTTGTTTAGTAAATGCTAACCCAGTGATAGAGTTATTAAACAGTGAAACTGTCTATGATGTAAATAATACGCCAGTCTGAGTGATTAGAAAAGACCTTGGATGATAATTAGCAAAATAAACATCTTTCTAGGACGTTCGACTTGTTTCCATCCTAAATAATTGTAAATAGGAAACTGAATAAATCAAAGGATATGCTGTAAGACATTTACAATGAAACTTGTTATGTCATTAATTAAATGTATGTAAGTGAATAAATCAGTTAATATCGAAATACAAACGGCATTACGTAAATTCCTGTACATTATTTGATATGGACGTTCTGTTCTCGTTGATCCTAGTAAATAGACTTCACACAAATGTTAGCAACTTATGTAATTAATTAAATAAAGGAATATTATTCTTATTGTCAATTCGTGCCATTTTACTTGTTTGTCAATCATGTAGGAAAGACACTATTGATTTATGTACACAATATCTCACCAATGTATATAATGTAGCGTGTTTTACTGAGATGTGACTGACACCGCAATTGTCAAAGATGGCATTCTCTTGTGGAACATGGGCTCACTCCAGTGGCGTAGCTATCATAGGGCTAGGCGGGGCAGTGCCCCGGGGCCCCCGAGATCAAGGGGCCCCTCGGCCTCCGTGAGCAAAGTTCGGAAGAAGTTACAATAGAGCGTCGTTTTTTTTTTTTTTTTTATTTATTTCTTACCTTCCCACCCTACCGTCCATCAATTCCCCCTCCCGTCAAACTAAGCTGCCCACAGTAGCTGCACTGGGCCACAGGGTGACGGAACATTGGTTCTTTTGGGGCCTGTTGACAGGCCAAGCCGACAGTCGCTGAGTACAACAATCGGCATACTCCAGTTGGCAGAAGTAGAGGCAGCATCACTGAAAATTTTGGTATTAATTTTTTTCTTTACGTTATATTTCTTGATTGTAATTAAATTCGACTCTCTCATTCTATTGATGGGTGGCTGGCTTTTGTAATACACCGTTGTAAAAAGATTATCTAAAACAAACAGGTAATTGAATTCGTAGGCATTAAAATCCATGTTGACAAGTGAGTGAATTGATCATTTTCTAAATAGTCCGAATGTTAACGGAATGCTGCTTGTAAGTTCAATATCGTAAACTGAAGGCGGTAACCTTTCATTGTTGTATCAAATAACTAAAAAATGAAGTAGATTTGGTACAATACGATGAAAATGGGTATACTATTTTAACGTTTATGTATTCTTGTTGTTGTTGTTGGTGTTTAAAGGGGACTCAACTGCCGGGTTATCAGTCCCCTTTTTTGTATTTCAATTGTCTTAAAGGAATCGTGTTAGTGTTAAGTCGTGACATTTTTCATGCTGTTTACTGAACTGATGTGTGATATAACAATGGGTTTTGAACCTATTGGTATCGACAGACATGGTATGACAGCAGAAGTGGTTATGGACTATTTTCGTAATACTGTATAGAAAATAAATCTGCAGAAGAAAGAAGACAGGAAGACCATTCGATGTTTTTGCGATAATGAACACAGTATTCGCAATACAGGCACATCATTATCTGATACGCATGTCTAAGAAGACGAAAACTCTGAAAATGACTTCAGTAGTTACTACAAAGGGAGAACAGATTCAAATGGACGCAAAAGCCGCTCAGTAGTTCTGAAACGTGAAATTGAAATTGACTGTTAATTTCTTTAATATATGTTAAAAAATTACTTTTCTCATTTCAGAGATTAAAATGGTCCTAAATTAACACCAGATGAAGCAAAAAAGAAGAAATACTTATAAAATAAAACAAAATTATTACTTTCTTTACCTTTGTACCTTGATTTTTTTTAAATATACCTGTCCGGGAGGGGGGGGGGGGTGCGGGCTGCAGGCCGGCAACCATCTCCCCCTATTGGAAACGCCACTGAGCACACCCCAAGATTTTCAAAAGTCGGCGCCTGAGGTGTAGTTTTAGTTTGGAGAGGGCCCCAACGTCATTTTTGCCCCGAGGCCCTTGGTGTAGTAGCTACGCCACTGGCTCACTCGACTCATAGGGAGAGGGATGTGGAATAACACAAGACTCCAAATTTAGACATTTATTTAATATAATTTTTACAACAATTATGAGGACGTGCAACCCCTTATTCTTGCAGTTACACAAGTGACATGCTAAACAGAACTCTGTACTTGAACGGAACGGTCTGGCTGTCTCGAAAGAACATTTACGTTGAGAGTATGAATGACCCACTATTGGACACCGTTGTGGTGCGAGCCTCGGCTGTAGGAAGCGCTGAGTGAAGATGCTGGCGCAGACGCCGGCTGACTGCGCGGAAGTTCTCCTCACTGTGCAGACAGTAGCAGTAGGCCTCAGGGCCCCCGTGGAGGCAGGACCGTGCCGCTCTGCCCGGGATGGCGTGTGACGGCTACGGGCGGCGATGACAGGAGGCTGCGCCCCACCCAGGAGACGAAGGCAGCGCTCACCGACTGGCTGCCAGGTAAGCTGCCATTGTCGCCGCTGCTACGCTTCCATCCTCCGCGGCGCTAAGTCCGGCGTTGCGTGGGAGCTGACAGGCTCCCGTCGGCCCCTGGTCTTCTGGTGTCGAAGACACGACCCTCCTTTGACGGCTGTGGCGCCCCGGCGCTTCCGGCGGTTTGGTCCGAACTCTTGACCGCCTTCCGATGACACTGCCGACCTGTGCTTAGAGGGGTCCATTTATAGTCGAAAAGTTGCTACTAGAACGTTCTGCTCGCTCCGGTGACCTGCTTACGTTAGCGTAAGACACTTCAGTAAGATGACAAAGTCACGCTCTACACGTAGCCTGTGTCGTTGCATGAGTTCCCCTCTCTGGCGCGCACGTGCCTCAGACGAATAACACTCCGGCCACCACTGTTTACAACTGATTTTCGTAACGACTGCTGCTGCTAACCCACTGTCTGTCTGCTATTAACTTGTCCATTCAAGTACAATTCCCATAGTTATTTTATTATTAAATATTATATCCTTACACTTTCTATTGATTTATTTTACACTTTTCATTAGTACACTCTACAATAGTAACATTTGATGTATGTATGAATATTTGAGTTTGTAACTTTTAATTGTATTTTAAATTCTGTGATTATTGTAAAAATGACTCTGATATGGCAACTGTCACTGTAGCTACATATACAGGTGCCATGGATCACCAGGGGGTTAAGTCAGTCAGTTCAAGTTCTGCTGTTATTAAGCTTCTTTGGAATGTGTTAGAAAACTTACGAGTTACGGTATATGTGAAAATGCTATCTGGGAGGAATTAAACTTCAGCAAACTTACTACTGGATTATTTATTTGGAGATTGTTCTCTGGAGCAACACCCCAGGTGAAAGTAGGCTGTTGAGCAAATTATAGTCCATCCGGAGATAATGCTATAAAGATAAATAATTTTTATGAGTTTAAATCTATCTAAATTTGAGACATCGGATATTTCAGTGATTTGAAATACTATTACATTAATAGGCATTGGTATTAGTCCTGTTATAAGTTACCATCACACGATTGTGTTCAGTAGTAAAAAAAATATTAGGATTTGCACAGTTATTGCTTCTCCAGCTGAGATTTTGCATCGTCATTGGGTGCTGTCTTAATTCATAAATCTGTCTGTCCACGAAAAGGCACGCTTCCAGCGGCAGCACTAGAGGTACAGAATTATGTCGGTTGGCTCTTTCTCCGTTATAGGGGCTAGTGTCGTTCCAAATGCAAAACGTAAACTTTTACTTATAAATATTGATTCGATCGCTACCAAACTTCACAGGAATACCTTATGGTGGCCGAGGGGATTGAGGCGTTCCAGTCACGGTCTGCGCGGCCACTACGGTCGGGGTTTCGAATCCCCCCTCGGGCATGGATATTTGTGCCGTCCTAGTTCGCAAGTAGTTCATAAGTAGTTGGTAAGTTTAGGGACTGATGACCCCGTAGTTAAGTCACATAAGCTTAACAAACATTTGAAGATTTGAATACCTGATGGGCTAATCTGAAAATTTTCCTGAAGATTTCATCAAAGCTGTACCAGTGCTCTAAAGGGAACGTACATATAAACACACATCGACTGTTATAGATAACTGTTTGAGGTAGGTGAGTACTTCGTTCATCATAAGAATAAACCAGATGAAAACAAACAAACGCGATGATTGGTCACACGTACACTGGTGTTGTTACAGTCCTATAAGATCGCCCTACTTTATATTAAAAAGAAGGAAGCTTCGGGTTCAACGACCTGTCGACACTTGTGTATTAGATATTTATAGACGAACGGCAAAAGTGGTAGAATCCGACCTTGGGGAATATCAGTTTGGATTTAGGAGAAATGTAGGAACACGAGAGGCAATACTGACATTACGACTTATATTAGAAGATAGATTAAGGAACGGGAAACCCACGCTTTTAGCATTTGTGAATCTGGAGAAAGCTTTTGACAATGTTGACTGGAATACGCTTTTTCAGATTCTGTAGGTAGCTAGGGTAAAATACAGGGAGCGACGAGTTATATTCAACTTTTACAAAAAACAGACAGCAGTTATTAGAGTCGAAGGACATGAAAGGGTCGTAGTGGTTGGGAAGGGCGTAAGACAGGGTTGTAGACTTTCCCCAATGTCGTCCAATCTCCACCTTGAGCAAACTGTGAAGGAACGCAAGGAGAAATTTGGAGAGGGAATTAAAGTCCAGGGAGAAGAAACAAAAACCTTGCGGTTTGCTGACGACATAGTAATTCTCACAGAGACAGCAAAAGACCTCGAAGAGCAATTCAATGGAATGGACAATGTCTTGAAAGGAAGGTCTAAGATGAATATTAACAAGAGCAAAACAAAGGTAACGGCATGTAGTGTCAGAAAATCAGGCGATGCTGAAGCAGTTAGATTAGGTAATAAGAAAATAAAAGTAGTAGATGAGTTTTGTTATTTGGGTAGCAAGATAACTTCTGATGGCCGAAGTAAATATATATATATATATATATATATATATATATATATATATATATATATATATATATATATATATATAAAATGCAGAATGGCTATGGGAAGAAAAGCGTTTCTGAAGAAGCGAAATTTGTTGATATCCAATATTAGTTTAAATGTTAGGAAGTCCTTTCCGAAAGCATTTATCTGGATTGTAGCATTCTATGGGAGTGAAACGTGGATAATAAGGAGTTCAGACAAAAAGATGATACAAGCTTTCTAAATGTGGTACTACAGACGAATGATGAAGATTAGATGGGTGGATCAGTAGCTAATGAGGAGGTGCTCAACAGAATTGAGGTGAAAAGGAGTTTCTGGCACATCCTGACTAAGAGAAGGGATGGATTGGTGGGACACATTCTGAGACATCAAGGAATCGTCGACTTAGCATTGGAAGGAAGTGTGTGGGGTAAAACTCGTATAGGGAGACCCAGGGACGAATACAGTAAGGAGATTCAAAAGGGTGTAGATTGGCGATTCTCAGATGAAGAGACTTGCACAGGACAGGGTAGCGTGGAGAGATGCATCAAACCAGTCTGCGGACTGAAGACCACAACAACAACCGTATATGAAATTTTACGGTATTTTAATGTGTTAACAGATGTTTTTCTTACACTTTAGCTGTGTGGTGTTTACTTTGAAAAGCTTGTACAGTTGTAAAATGTTCATATGTTTGTTAAGCTTAATGGACTTCACTGCGGGGTCATCAGTCCCTAAACTTACAAACCACTTATTGACTACCTTATACTAAAGACGACACAAATGTCCACTCTCGAGGGGGATTCGAACCCCCGACAGGGAACGGCCTCGCGCATCGGAACATAGCGCCTCAATGCGCTCATATGAGTTGCCGTCATTACCATTGGTGCCAAAATAACCACTGCAGACCGGCGAGAAGTGCCGTACAATTTAACCCTTCATCGCTATTGAACACCGAAACTGTTTTTTATCTTTTGGCTCGATGCAGCCGGTTTTTATAATAAGCCTCATACAACTATATAAATTTTGTTGTTGCAGCAACAGTCCATATGAATCACGCGGTCATGTTTCCAAACGGCACGTCAAAAACTGCTACTGCGATGCTAGCGCTTCAAGTGGTCACATTTCTCAACCGAACGCTTTCTTAAATCAGATCGAAGGTGAGCTACTAGGTGTGATCAAAGAATTTTTGACGAAAGGCAACTTTAACAAACGTTTTTCATATTACACTGTCCTACTGTCTTCGACAAAGCTTTTTTGTCAAAGAAAATGTGATATCGTAGTGTAATATCGACCTTCCAGCTGAGTTCGAACTGTTCGGCCTTTGCAGCGTCCTCGATAAGTCTATTTTTGTCAAGGTCTTTGCATGGAAACGACGATTGCGTGCTTCGTTCCCAATTTGCTGAACGCATCACGGAGGATACAGTCTATACATACCGCTGATAGCGGCCAAGGTCTGCGTCGCTGTATATTGCCTGTGAAGGACTAGTCACTAGTCAGTCTTGGCGGGGGTACCGGCGCAGCAACATGGTGGACTGCACATTTGTTACCGTCGTCTTGGCACTGATTCCTATCTTTGTGGCCTGTCACGATACTACTACTGCCGCTGCTGCTGCTTCTACTACTAATACTACCACTAGTAGCACTGACAGAAGTAAGTAGGCCTACCTATATTTATGAGCTGGAGTTACGTTCCATGTTATTACTCTCACTTAAAAATATGGCACATTTCGGGCAGTTTGAGATGCCACTAATTCCATTACCTCTCCAGTAATACTCTAGATTATTTTTCTCACTTTTAACGTGCCACGTAACTCACTTTCTCAGCCAATTAATCAAGTCTGCATAATGATCGAGATGCGAAAATTAGTGTTAAATTTCCATCTTCGTAGTTTCTTCTTCTATCTTACCGGCCAGTTCACACTGCTCGTCACATTAACTCGCTTAGCCCAATGCCCAACGGTGGGAGTGGGACATGTTATGAAACGTCATTGTAGAGTATTGGAATTGAAGTAACAACGCTAAATTTTAATGTCCAAAACAACTTTATAACGTACTTTTGATGAACTTATTGTTGCAAAATGCTGATAAGTGAAAAGTTTCAAAAAATGCATTTATTTGCAAGCTAAAATAGGCACAGGTTTTTTTTCAGCGGTATAGAACTGCTGGTTACCTTAAAACAAATCTTATCTTGAAACTCGTGTTTTGGAGATAGTTTTCATGCACAGTTTCATTTACAGTCTAAAGTTTCGTAACATGCAAATGTATGAAATACGCCACATTCCGTTTCGAACCATTGAACTTAAGCTTACGCAGCACTAGACCCTTTGTTACACCACACGAGCACAAGATCAACCAGTCACAACACACACGAGCATGTTAGTGGGCGAATCCTAACTATCACTTCGCGGCAACACGTAACTAGGAATAGTCGATGTTCAAAATATTACTATCGTACAGTACGAAGCAACGCTTTGCCTTCACATGCTATCCTGGCACGTATTTGGGTGTTTTCCTGAATTATTTTTATCACTACTAACAACAGTATGGGCATCTGTGAGAGCGAAATGTCTCCCCATCTCTTTTTAAATACATTGACATGGGAATCTGTGAATCTAATAAAACATCAGTCCGCATAAAGTGATATTTTAAGGAACAAAAACATTCATGCTGTTAGCGTGTGCGTAACATTTCTCAAGGTTGGTGACCGTCTAATTTCTTTCCTCAATTCGATGGTGTCGTTAGCGCCATACAGTACATACAATTTACATAAGTCAAATATGTATAAATCAAAGGACTAAAACTACAGGTATGTGATGGCATGAAACTTCCTGGTAGATTAAAATTGTGTGCCGGAACCGGCACTCGAACCTGGGACCTTTGCTTTTCCCGGCAAGCGCACTACTGGCGGAAGTAAAGTTGTGGGGCAGCATCGTGAGTCATGTCGGGATAGCACAGTCGGTAGTGCGCTTGCCCGCGAAAGGCAAAGGTCCCAGGTTGGAGTCCCGGTTCCGGCACACAATTTTAATCTGCCAGGAAGTTTCATATCAGCGCACACTCCGCTGCAGAGTGAAAGTTTCATTATGTGATGGCATCTTTCTACATTTCTATGGGATTCGTATATTTCTTCAAAGCGGCAACCTTCCTGTTTCTTCTCTACCCTGAAATTTTTCTCGCGTAATTACTGTGATTGAGTTTACTACATCCTAGAGTTGGCTACGGTTTCATGGTTTCGAAACCAGGTTTCGATACACACAAGTTTGTGTTTCAAAACCGGCATCTTTGCCGGTTTCGAAACCATGCGGTTTCATTCCGTTCTGTTTCGGATCACATTCGCGGTAAATTGTCGATACACTGAAACCGTTTCTTCCTGTCGGCTTTACAACACCGGTGTTTCAAACCACTAATGCAGAAAGGCGGAACAGACTAATGGTATCGAAATGTGGTGGTTCATTTTACTGAAGCTCCACACAGATACATACAACTTACTAGTATATAAACCATTTAGTGTGTCAAATAGTAGACATTCTTGAGTCTGCAGCTTATGATTACTGATATCAAGATTAGTTTGCAAGAGACTGCTGTATTCCGAAATGACATAATGTCTGCTTTATAAATGTAAAAGAACAATAAAACAACGTTCACTATTTGCATTGAAATAACCAGTTAAATTCTAGGTTTATCTATCATATTAAAAACACATGAGTGAAACTACATTCTTTAAAATAAGATAAAAGATGAAGCCTGAAATGACATTTTTACACTAACAAGGTTAGATCGCATATTTAATCTCGTGTTAAAGAGTTGGTTTCTTATGAGCGAAAACGGTTACCTACTGTCGTTATTTTTCGACACTCATGTTAAAAGAATTGCATCGGTGATGTAACGGTCAAGACGTACAAGTGGTGAACTTGCCTCTTTATTATTTTTGTAATTTCATAGCATTACTTGTGTGCCCTTTATTCCCTATAATTTAGTATGTATAGAAAGTAGCATTTATGATCCATCACTGTAATATGCGTACCGTATTGCAGTTTGTGAGTTCCTAACGCGGTAAACTTTTACCTACCATACGGGCGGCCTCGTGTGACTGTTGGCAACATCAACACGGGAGAAAATCTTTATAAACATGTTCCGTACAGACCAAGAACTAAATATATACTCTATGGTTGACATGTTTTTGTATGTACCCTTGTCCACATAGTGAAAAATATTGCCCTCCTAGAACGAAGATTTTATGACAAAACATACATTGCTTCACGGTTTCATTAGTTTCGAAACAGTCAGATGTTCCCCCCCCCCTCCCCACCCCCATCTCTACTACAACCGATATGCTCCAACTGTCCTCAGATTAGCTAAACAAATATTGTGCCATGTTTTCACTGAATGACAAAAGCACATCGCACAGCGAAACTTCTATGCTTCAGTTCGCCATGCCCTCGCGCCGTATTTCGTAAATTTCGTATTTATACTTGTTTTACGAAAAAGCGCTCTAAATGACACAGCATCAAAGATCTCCGCGAACTGAGCCATTTTCAATGCGGTTTTCTCTGCTACATTGCCTACTGCTGCTATGTCGATGTAGGGTACCGATGTGTGGTGACAAGTATTCAACGGACGCGATCAGCTGATCGCAGTGTGATGATCTTCGCGCTCCTGCCGCTTGGGGCACTGCCTTGTACGCTTATTCCTTGTCGCGGAAGCAACACTTCATGAAAAAATTTATTTTCTTTTATTTATCTATGTTCTTTCGCTGTCCTTCATGGCATAGTTTTTCGCAATGATGTGGAACAATAGTTTATTTGCTGCACCTACGGCCTTGTTATCCTGTTGCTGGCAGACAGGTGTGTTAATTATAGAAAGCAGTTAAATTACGTTAGTGTCCTGGAGACTCCGCGTGATTTACGTGAGACAAGTGATCGATCTTTTAACGCAAAGGACTACCGCTGCAGTAGCACTGTTTCAACAGTGGCCCCGAACCTTCTTTGAGCATTAAAATGAAGGGAAACGCCACATCAGACGCAATCAACACATCAAGATTGGCTGTAAGACACGCCGTTCTGGCTTAATAATCCCGCGCAGTGGTTTGCGCAAGAAGCGAGCTTCTCATGTTCTGGAATAACTACGGAATCCACAAAGTTTGCACTTTGATTAGTCAACTTGGTAATTTTCTAGGAGCCGTGTACATTTAATGAAACGGCAGTGCGCAGTCTCGGACGGCGTTCCATATAGAAACGATAGGTATCGAACAAGCGAATGTTATGATTTTTACGAATGTCATGATTTTAAAGGATGTTAGGTAGGAACCTAATAGTAAAGCTTAACTTGAGTGAACAGTCTGTACTCTTAGGTTCCTACCTAACCACATCATTTAAAATCGTGACATGTTCGAAAAATCATAACATACGCTTGTTCGATACCTTCAGTTAGTTCTAATTACATATCTTAAGCTGACAGGTCTGTTTTTCATTGGCAACGAATGTAAGTTGTTTATTAAATGAATGCGGTCAATTTACATTGCGTAAACAGTTACACCCCTGTAGTGACTGGGTCTGATGTACTTTCCGATTCGCGATATGGATGCAATTTTTATTGGCCAAGAAATTTCATAGAATTCATTTCAAGAATGAATATCAGTATTAGCTACACAAATCATCCGTTTTGTAACTGTTACCGGAGCGAGAGTCGAAGATACTATATATATCGATTGCATTGCCGTTTATTCGATGTACACGGATCCTAAGAAATTACCGTCAACTTGATCAGATTCGCGGCAGAAATTAGACGTTATAACACCGCCGAAAATCGACGCTTACCTGAAATTGAAGTAGGAATTCATACGCAGAGTATCTGCATCGCATGAAGAGAATACGGCAGGTCCTGTCGCAAGAAGACGTGAGCGACCGGAATTCTTAGCAATATTTACGCCTCTTTACGGAGAAAAATTGATGCACGTGCTATTCCAGACCCGTTGCTACGCACATTATGGAGCAGCAAATCATGGCGATAAAGATACCGACGTCGATCACGGAGCCTTCCCACGCACAACGGTCCCCGTCACGATGTGCAACCAACTAATATATGCTATCATCGATTTGGGAAACAAGCTCAAAAGTGCCATGCGATTACAATAATAGTAAGCATCAAGCAGAAATCGGCGCGCCTACTGGTCTATACCAGCTTATTCTTCACAGATCGCAAGTCAGGTCGTAACTTTTTAATCGATACAGGCTCTGACTTAACCCTCTAATGCACAGTGTAGCTGATCAGCTACATACCTTTTCCAATTCTCTCTCAAACTGATCAACTTTTTACCACAAATTCATTTGTAGCTGCTTGTATACATAGTGTTAGACATTAAATTAGCTCGTCCTAGAAATTATAAATTGGAGAGTGTTACTGAATCAGTTGCGGTTAGCTGCACTGAGTTACTCCAGGCATGTGCTCATGTTTGCTTTAGTATTCCCCTTTGCCATGTAAAAGTAGTCCATCACATGCTACTGTTGCATTATGAGTTACTTTCTGGAAAGATGAGAGGCTTAATAGTGACATGTACATCATGGAAGCACTATATAGCTGACCAGCTACGAACTTTTTGTTGCTTGTAGTGCATAACAATTTAAAGGAATTTCTTCAATATTTTTCTCAATATATACGCACACTACGTTAATCGTGGTAATTTTTATAGCTTCAAATGGTCGTGCGTTAAAGGGTTAAGTATAACTGCTTCAGTAGCACTGCTTGTTACCTTTGCAATTCGGCATTAAAATAAAGATTAAGTAAGATTTAACCAGACATGATTGGGTAATTTCGAGAACGCTTGCAAACAATATATATCAAAGGAGCGACTGTGACAGATATACCAAGCAATGTAGCATTGAAGTGAGTAAAATTTACGACTTTCGCTTTACGAGGGCCATTCATTTACTGACCGGACAAGGCTACATCGACGAATGTTATGACTTATACGAATACGTCAGGATTTTAAATGTTGAGGTTAGGCAGGAACCTAAGAGTACAGCTCAAATTATTGTGAGCGAATGTTACGATTTTTACGAATACTCCATGATTTTAAAGGACGTGGTTAGACAGGAACCGAAGAGTACAGATTAAGTCGTTGCGAGTGAACAAGCAACGCTAGCGATAATTATGTTCACTCACAACAATTTAAGCTGTACTCGTAGGTTCCTATTTAACCACATCCTTTAAAATCATAACATGTTCTATGCAACTACACGCGAAGACATTCGCTTATTAGATATCTATCGTTTCGATCCGTCAGTCGCATCTTAGACATATATATCGTTTGCAAGCGTTCTACCAAATTACCCAGAATTGCTTCCAACCCATGTAATCAACTTGCTATGGCAAGAGTGAGGTGACGAAAATAGGTTATTAACTTCTCATTTTAGCAGACGACCATACCATCGAAACTTTCCTCCCGAGCAACCGTGACGTGACGATCCAGTGTAACGCTCCTATAAATATTTTCAGCTCCAGTTCGGCGACTATCAACGTCGACATTGGAAATGCATTGTAGAATGTTTTGGTGTGGCGTAAAGGGTGGCGTGAATTGGCCTTAAAAGGTTTTTCTTATTTCCATGCCAGTATCGTAGACAATGTTTCGCATCAGCATTATGCATATACGTCGCCAGAAAATACTTAACATAAAAAATTCGCACCTTGCAGCAGCCCGAGAGAGAGAGAGAGAGAGAGAGAGAGAGAGAGAGAGAGAGAGAAGCTGCATACAACTCTCTTGGAGAAATTAAGTCTGCTAACAGGGAATTTATTTAAAATTAAAAACAAAAGAAATGGTTGTGAACTGTATCTTAAAAAAAAAATCGGAAGTTTCAAAATTTCTTAGTTGTTTAAGAGTATACGAATTTTACGTAAAGATTTTATGGTATTTTGATACTCAGCAGCCACTGCTAGACCATTTTGTTCGGAATTTTTCTGCCGTTTTGTTAGATTTTTCTCAAAGATACGCTGTAGACAGCGACCAAACAGAATTATTTGCCCTTACTGATAAAAATAAACGTACCAACATAGTGTAGTCTACCAATATGACTGTAGGCTGTAATGCTGTAGGCTGTTTCTACACCTACAGATGGCGGGGGGAATATAGTGATCTAAACACGCTCTACGCGCAACGATTGATGTGGGGAGAGCATAGGTACACCGCAATCATCCTCCATTCAGGGGACTCAGCCAATGGCGTGTCCAGGATCAAGGTCTGGTGGGAGCTGAGGTCAATCCTTTTTCTAAAAAAAAGTCGCCTGGTCGCCTTACAGTATTGAGCCTTTACTCACATTGGAAGGATTGATCTCTTTTCTTTCTCCTCTCTAAGCTTGGTCTGGGGGGGGGGCAGGGGGCAGGCTTCGAGTAGTGTCTGGAGGGGGGGGGGGTTACAGCATGTTCTTGGGGGGGGGGGGGTCGAGGAGGGATCTGGTGGGCCTGCAGCCCCCCCCCCGGATACGCCACTGGACTCAGCATGGGCTTGGCGAACCCGGGGTCCCTGAGCTGAGGGCTGCTAAGCGCCGCCAGTCCTCGGACACCATAGCCTCTGTGACCACCGTGTGGCACTACCCTGGAATGTTGTATCAGGAAATGGGGATCTTGGCTACTGCCTGGGTTGCTAGGAAGAAAGTACCATTATTAAAAAAATTAGGAGGTATGCCTAGGCATGCAGCTGCTTGTGTGGCCAAGATGATCTTCAGTTTCGTTTTAACCTCCTAGTGGGGTGGGTGTACCACTGGGCTGGGGTACCAACACCCAACCGAACACCCAGGCAAGCCACTCCTGATTCAGAAATCGCGGAGAAAAGTTTTGGGAACAGTAACAGAGCACAGAATGTGTTTTTTATTATTAGTCGGAAAGAGGGATCTTTTGAAAAGTACTCCTTTCACTTACAAAAGGGACTAGAAGGAATTGCTTGCAACCTGAAGTCTGAACAGCTTCAGAAATGGAAGACTGTTGGTCAAAACATCTACCTCCCAACAAGTGGCAAAGCTACAGATAGCCAAGTCACTTTGAGAATTTGCTACTGACACAGTGCTCCACAGTACTCGTAATTACAGACTAGATGTTACGTGCAGGGATCGAGTGGACATTCCAGTTGACGAATTGAAGTGCTTCTTAAGGAATCGTTGATGTTCAGAACATCACGAAAAGGGTGTATGGGGAGTTAATGAAACGACTCCTTCCTCACCTTTAATAGCCCGAAACTCCCTGATTGTATGAAGGCAGGCTTCCTTTGTTTAAATGTATGGCCATATTTAGCAAACCCTATGTGCTGCTATAAGTGCCAGCACTTTGGGCATACCATCTTACGTTAGAAGCGACTTTTGGATGTGTGTGGTAAGCGTCCCACGATGGGACACCTTGTTCACTACCTCCAAAATGTGGAAACTGATCTATGGAACACAAAGTTTGGAGAAGAGGTTATAGTATGTGGAGGAAAAGACCCAACAAATTAAAACCACAAAGTAGCATTTACTATGCTGAGGCCAAACTCTATAAGGCCAGACAGCTTTCATTCGTCACCTTTTTTACTGCTGTCGTTAACAAGCCAGTTTCCAAAGTTTATGCTTCCACACAAACGGATGTTGCTGGTGTGGGGTAACACCTGAGTTTGTGAGTTCACTTGGAAGGATGCAGTTCTCTCTGGGTCTGCTGCACCTCATAGGACTCCAGAGAAGACTACTGTTACAGAACTTGGAGCTCCTGGTGCCCTCAGTTACAAGGCCAGGGCAGCAGAGCAACACTGCCCCACAGTTTGTTGCCTCAGATATCACAAAGACTTCAAAGTCGAGAAAAACATCTGTAAAGAATAAAGTGCCAGTCAGAGTAATAAATTCTCGGAACCTGTTGAGCTCATTCTGACCTACCCTCTGGATCTTTTCCGAAATTGGAGTGATATTTCTGCCCGGAGCAACCATATCACCTCAAGGGCGAGCCTCCACCCTTCTCCGGCTCTCGGCCCCCAATAGACAGAGGAAGAAAGTTCTACCTCCTTGATAGATGGCGCCCATATTTTAGTGGAACCTGCAGGGATTCAGGGTGCATGTGGAGGAACTACGTGTTCTATCTCAAGATAAACCCATGTGTGTATGTCTCCAAGAGAATAATTTCAAGTCTTCTATCGACCCTGAGATCCGTGGCTAGTCTTTACAGGAATAACATTTTTGGACTGAGAGCCAGAAGTGTTTGTCAACACAGCCTACCACTTTGAACGCTTCTCACCACAAGCCTTCCTGCAGTTTGTGTCAGTGAACGTTCCCCACAGACTATGTGGTCGCTGCACATGCCTTCATATGAAGTGCTCGATGAAACGGTTCTACAAGATCATCTTACCAAGCTACCTCACCCATTCATCGTCTGCGGCGATTTTAAAGCACACAGTATGAAAGTAGGCAGCTATAGGTTGAAGATTGAGGATTTTTCAATGAAATTTTTGTGAATCTGAACGTGTATTTGTCTTACGGGTTTGACTGTAAAAAATTCTTCTGTTATATGCTTCGATAATCTGTTGGTTTGTAACCACTACACACCATATCTTCTTAACTGCGATGTAGCATCTGCGCTATGGCATCTTTAACCGCTGAGGCGGGCAGTAGACAGTAGGTTAGTTGAAACAGTAAAGTGGAAGCCAGGCTAGAGTATAGTCGTATGGTACTACACCGTGTTGTACGGTTCGGTTGGTCGGCTGCGATTCACGTGTCGAGTTTGGGTGATCGAATTATGTACCTATGAATGTATCCCGCCAGAGAGCAACGAAGCTTTATTTGATGTATATTGGAAAAGGAATTTTGTATCAAGAGGACGAGAATATTTGTATGAAACGGAATTGTAAAAATCCATTGTAATCACTAAGACTCAAGAAAGGTACTTTCTTAGCAAAATAAATAACTTAATGATAACTAATTTTCTTATGTCAGCACAATCTATTCCCTCATTTTCTTGAATGTGCCATTTTTCTATTTTTGTTGCCTGGTACGTGTCGAGTTTGGGATTTTCTTTAAATATAAATGTTCGTGTGCCAGTAAAGTAATCAGTTCTTGCCACTGAAATCTAATTTCCAGAAATAGTGTGCACAGAAAGATTATTTTATAATTATAAAATTACAGGTGAACTTAGTCGCAGCTCCCATGGTTTCATTTTTGTGTGTGTAAAATAGTATTATAGGGCCTAATTAACTTGGTACGTTGCGCCTATATGTTTAGAAAGACTGGTGATTTTAGTGTTTACAGGATATGTGTTTAATATTAGTTGGCAAACGGGAAGCAAAGAAATGTTGTTCCCTCTCTGTGCTAGATTTTATAAGTTCAGTTTGACAGTCTAACCAGATTCATTCAAGCAGATTTAATTAGAGCTTTTAAATAACTTTAAACGAGAAACTTTCATCAGTTTTTAGATTCTCACTTGCTTAATTGGCAGAAACTTATTTAAAGAGCTAGGAATCTTCACAGTAGCTTCACTATATATATAAACACAGGGTGTCCCAGCTATCTTGTCCACCCAAAATATCTCTGGAACAATAACAGCTACTGGAAAACGACTTTCACCGGTATCTATGTACGGCTGGGGCCCATGAATGAGATTTTGGGTGGACAAGATAGCTGGGACACCCTGTATATATTAAGAAATGTATTACCCATCACACCGAATTCAAAAGCAATAGCAGTGTACATAACTAAAACTGGGAGAAAGAATGAGCTTCACTATGAAAGATTAAATCTAGGTTTGGCAGAGAAAGGGATGATTTATGCTGCCACAAGTCTTTGGTCACCTACCAAACAGTATCAAAAGCCTGAGTTAGCCAACCAGCATTTAGAAATAAAAGAATTTCTGAATGGCAACTCCTCCTACTCTTTAGATGAAGTTTTAGATATAAATTTGTAAATCTGAAAATAGTCGTGTAATATTTAGTACAAAGTAATAATTTGTAAAGACACTTTTCATTAACTTGACACGTACCACATCATTACGAAGTGTCGTATTCATGATCTATGGAACAAGTACTAATCTACACTCAAAAGAGAAAATTTCAAGTGTGCTTAGTGGCTCTGCAAAATCCTGTCCCAAGTGTAGAGCAATTGCGAGGCTTCTCCTGTTCTCTAGTGAGCACTTACTAAATACAGGTCAGAACACACACTTATGCACAGCCTCTGGGTCACTCTATCGATCTTTTGCTTGGCTCTCTAGCCCTTGCCTCCGCTACTCAATGAAAAGTGGTCGACGACCTACACGGAAGTGATCACTTCCCAGTCTGGATCCACCTACCAGATGAAATGAGAAGTCGGACAACCGTCACAATGGGTGCTAAGTAGAGCAGATTGGACACCTTACAGCCAGCTTGCAGTGTTTAACCATCACGTCAGTGTCCAAGAATGGATTATATCATCCAAACAGTCCTCCATGCTGCTGATGCAACCATTCCTTAGTCATCAGGATGACCGAAACAGCAGCCCGTTGCTTGGTGGAACGATGAATGTTACGTGATCAGGTCAAGGCAGGCGGCTCTGCTTCGGTTTGTCGGCCGACTAGAGAACCTCACAGCCTTTCGGGTGGCAAGGGTAAAACGTAGACGGGTTATTCGTGAGAGCTAAGAGAGATCATGGCAACAGTTCCTGAACTGTTAATGGTTCACAAAAAGTTCAAAAGATTAAGAGACTGAGGAGGATATCAGGGAGAGGGAGGTGTCCAGTGGCTGCTGTATGGTACTCTTCACACCAGTCCACAGGACATTTTCAAGACTGCCGCCACTTATTTCACAGTTACTGGCAGTGCCAGTCAGCATCCATCTTGCCAGCGGCACAGAGTGGCTGCAGAGAGGAGCAACGTAGACTTTGTCGACAAGGTGCAAGGCATATAACTGCCCCTGCTCCATGTGGGAGCTGGATTCTACGTTGTCTACAGCTGACCCATCCCTTGGTCATGACAGAATCCATTCAGTATGCTACGGTATCTTGCGACAAGAAATAAGGAAATTCTCCTCAATCGTTTTAATGTAATCTGGGCGTCAGCCAGTTTGCCGACTATTGAAGAAGGCAATTTTAATTCCCTTATCGAAACCTGGAAAAGACAGCACGTCCCCAAGCAGCTATCATATATAGTTCTGCCCTTAGTAGCTCTGTGGAAAAGTCCTTAGAGCGGATGGTCAATGCCCCCTTGTCTGGGTGTTAGAATCCAGGCTTTCATAGTGCATCACTTTTTGGGTATTTTTTGACACCAAGAAGGCCTATGATAAAACTTAAAAGCATCTTATTTCAAGTAACTCAGGACTGAGGGTTTAGTTGACGTTTTTCCCTTTTTATTCTTCACTCTATTTTAGGTATAGTCAGCGATGTCCTCTCTGATCATTTTGAGGAAGGTACCTTCAAGGTATTATTTACTTCTGTCGTTAAATCCGTGCTAAGTGTTCATTATTTGTGGATTACTGTCTTTTGTTCTTACAGCCTTGCAACGACGACCCATCAATTAAAACTGACTATTCGACAGTTGGCTGCAACGGCAGAAAAGTGGTTTCATGGTCTACATTGAAAAATGTGTTCTTTTTAATCGTGCACTTAATGTTTTCAGTTTACTTCAACTGCGTCTGAGGGACTATGTTCTGAATTTTAAGGGCACCGTGGGGTTCCTAGATCTCAGATTTGACACTAAACTTTCATGGTTGCGACACCTGAAGGAATTGAAAAGACGGTGTCTGAGAGCACTGAGTATTTTAAAATGTATTAGCCACATATAGTGAGGAGCAGACAGGACATGCCAGTTTTCGTTTTATAGAGCCTGTGTGCTATCCCAGCTTGATTATAGGTGCACGGTGTACTGGTCTGTAAGACCTTCTTACTTACAGGTGTTGGACGAGGTGCATCGTGAAGAAACTAGGCATTTTGGACCAGCCCTGTACAAGTCTGTACGGAAGCCGCTGAGCCACCACTTCACATACGGTGACAACGCCTCGTATTGCGCCAGGCGTACACCATACTGTCCACGCCATACACAACTGCACAACTGCAAAGGCTCTTTCCTAATTGGCTTCGAGCAACAAGGCCCATTGGGATTTGTTTTTCTCAGGTGGTGTGACCGGTTTTAACCTTTTACGTCAAGGTTGGGGCAGAGTTCCAACTTGACTACTTCAGAAGCCGAGACTCCTTTTTGACTTGACACATTTTGAACAGTTTTTAAAATTTTAGGTATACATCCTCATTTAATAGTACTGTACACTAACGTATCCAAACAAAGGGACTCGTTGGGCTGTTTCGTAGTGTTTCCTGATCATAGAATCGGAATTCGCCTTCCCTGTGCCTACTTTTTTTTTTCAACATAACACTTGCGGCGTTTTCAAGGGCAACGATTTATCTGCTCTGATTCACTTTGTGCCTTAAAATCTGTACAGAACATATCCCCAACTGAAATAACACATTTGATTCATGAGCAATGTACAGCCCTTCCTCATACGGCAAGGGAGAGGCTAGGACCTTAGTGTGCTATTCCGTTACAGAATATCGTTACTCTGATGCGCCAAAGGTCTCCTCAGTTGTGTGATGAAACACGGCTGACAGTTTTGTCTCGTCGCCGCCGGCTGTCCTGGGTGTCGGTGAACGAGTGGAGAGACCGACACAGGGAAGAAGGATGCACGTGTGTGCGAGTACGGAGTCTGAGGGGACCAGCCAGAGGGACAACAGAAACTAGAAACACGAAGCTACACGCCGTTCACCGAAGCGAGAGACGGACTGTAAACACAGCGAGGCGCGTGACCGGAGGTGGACGAAACGGGGGCGCTCGCTCAGTGTCGCCGCGTCCGTTCCAGGTGTAGACGCTGTGTGTTATATGGCGGTGATATAAGCTCATTGAAAACTCCATCCTGTAGGAGCACTTGCTTCATAGTAGCCTAAGTGTAAGGGCTTGTAAACACGTGCAGCATTCATAATTTGTTCAAATATTTGTAAATCTATGGCGCCAAACTACTGTGCTCATCAGTCACTAGGCTTAAAAACTACCTAAACCAGCGGTTCCCAACCTTTTTTGCTCTGCGGCCCACGCATTGCATAAAAACATCCCCCCAGGGGGCCCACAGCTCTTTTGTGGGTACGTGTGTGGCGCGCACGGGTCCCCGAGCCATTGCGGCCTTCCTTCCCGTTTCCCAGGCCGCTTTTCCTCACCCTGGTTCCCTCCCTTCCTAATCCGTTTTCCCACCCTACCCTTCTCCAACCCCGTCTCTAGGTGTTCTCGTGTTGACGGCCCAGCTATTCCCATGGTACTGTTGGTTTTGCAATTGTGTCTTTGTTTGCCGTGTTCAGTTTTCGGCCTAGTTAGGTCCCCATTGTGGTTTGACCTCCACCAAAATTTCTGAGTAAGTGTGAGCCATTTGGGGAAGAACTCCCAACCTAGCCCCTACGGCGCGGATTCCTACCCTTTCCTTCCACATCCCTTCCTCGCCGTAGCCCCCTCCCCCGCTAGGTCACCAGCACGGTAGCCAGTCCGTGTGGTGGGGCTGTTATGTACCCTCATGGTTGAGCCCCCTGAATTGCACAGGGATCACACTGCCGATGCCTGAGCTGTGACCTCCTCATGAATGCCAAGGAGTCGATGCTTGTCTTTGCGGGGCATCAGGACTCCCGGCAACGGTCATCCTGCCAGGTGACGTTGCTGTGGCTGGGTGGCGCCCTTGAGGAGAGCCCCTGTTTCGGAGTGGGTGGCATCGGGGCGGACACTCCGCAATGAAGAGGAAACAACCCTCAGAAAATCCTGGCTCTAAGTCAGGTGTCTCCAAGTGTGGAAAGTTTAATTTCAATGCTGCAAGATACGACCCCAAATCGTTCCCTTCCCTAACTCCATCATGGGGGGAACGTGGGCCCACTAAACAGACAGAGCCATATACACCACGATATTTAGTATGTACCAGACAAGATGGGGAATCTTTCCAGGCAACTAAGCCCTCTTTCTTCGTGGAACACCTCGAAGAAAGGTATGGCGAAGTTGCCGGAATGTCGAAACTGCGAGACGGTTCGGTCTTAATACAGGCGGAGAGCCCGGCTCAGTCACGAAACCTCCTTACGTGTGACCATTTAGGCGACATCCCCGTGTCAATAACGCCTCACAAGTCCTTAAATAAGGTACAGGGTGTCATATACCACAGAGACTTGTTGTTGCAGACGGATGAGGAGTTGCGTGACCATTTGCAGCGACGCAGAGTACACTTTGTCCGCCGCGTCTTTCGGGGACCAAAGGATAAGAGGGTGGCCACTGGCGCATTTGTTTTGGCCTTTGAGGGCGACAATCTGCCGGAAAAGGTCAAAGTCATGATGTATCGCTGTGACGTCCAGCCATACATCCCCCCTCCAATGCGATGCTATAAATGTTGGCGCTTCGGGCACATGTCCTCTCGCTGCAACACTGCTGCAACCTGTAGGGACTGTGGCCGTGCCTTACATCCTGACACTGCCTGTGCCCCTCCACCATATTGTGTCAATTGCGGCGGTCACCACTCTCCCTGTTCGCAGGACTGTCCCGCTCTACATAAAGAGAAGAAGATAGTCGAGTATAAAACGTTGGACCGACTATCATATTCAGAGGCACGAAAGAAATATGAAAAGCTGCATCCTGTTTCATTAGTAAGTTCATACGCTGCTGCTACATCGATGGCGCCACCACCGGTGGCTACATCTCGCCCTGCTCTACCTCCGTCTGTGGGCCCTGTGGGCCGCCCCTCTACCTCTGCCTCCCAGACATCTGGAGGCACACAATCTTCTGTGGGGGCAGGTACTGCCCCCCCACGTCGGGAGTGGCTACCCCCACTCCCCAGCCAGAAAAGGGTTCCCCTTCTCTGGCTTCTGTTTCTGGGAAGGGAACCTCTTCTGCCCTTCCAACCATGTCCCCCCAGATATCTGACACTAGCCAGCGGCTGAAGGACCCTCGGCCAGAAAGCCGCCTGGCTCCTCAGTCTTCCCACACTCCTCCAGCCCATCCGGAGAAACCCACCTCCTCCGGTAGGCCCAAGGAACGACGGGAAGACAAGAAGGAAAGGAAAGAGAAAACGGTGAAGCGCAAGGAGACACTGGCGGCCGCGGTGCCCCCAGCCCCTGCACCTGACGCGCCTGAGGATGATGTGATCCTTCTAGCGACGCCATAAGATTTGGCCTTTGCCAATCTTGGGGATACCATGGACACGGAGGGTCAGGCTTCACAGCCAGCGACGAGTGCTAATACCACTCCTCTTCCATCTTCAGCTTCATGCACCGTCAGCCGGGAGACAGTCTAATCCTCCAATGGAATTGTGGAGGATTTTTCTGCCGTTTGGCTGAATTGCGTCAGCTGTTGAGCGCATTTCCACCTCTCTGTGTTGCTCTCCAGGAAACCTGGTTTCCTGGTGATCGGACCCCCACCCTTCGGGGCTACCGGGGGTACTTCAATAATCGCACCATTTACAATAGGATGTCGGGCGGGGTATGTCTATATGTACATACCTCTGCCTACAGTTCCCCAGTGCCACTTAACACAGCCCTGGAGGCTGTCGCTGTCAGGGTTCGAGCATCACGGGACATTACCATCTGTTCCCTTTATCTCCCTCCTGATGCAGCAGTGGCACCAGCTGACCTAGCAGCCTTAATCGCTCAACTTCCTTCACCGTTTCTTATTTTAGGAGATTTTAATGCACATCACCCCATATGGGGGAGCAACGTGACTACAGGACGTGGTCGAGAATTTGAACTACTTTTTAACCAACTTGACCTTTGCATTCTTAATACAGGAGCTCCTACCCATTTTAGTGTAGCCCATGGCACCTTTTCCGCCATAGACCTTTCTGTGTGTAGTCCGGGCTTACGTCCACTCCTTAACTGGTGGGTCCATGATGACCTTTGTGGAAGCGACCACTTTCCCATCTTCCTTTCGCTTCCCCACCACCAACGCCATGCACGTCTACCCCGCTGGTCCTTCCATAGGGCCGACTGGGCAGCATACACGTCAGCTGCAACGCTGGATACCCCTCTCCCTGCTGATGCAACAATGGCAGTAGACCAAATTATTTCCGTTGTCGTTTCTGCTGCTGAGTCCGCGATACCGTCTTCTTCTGCCTTACCTCGGCGAAGACCAGTGCCCTGGTGATCACCGGAGATAGCAGCAGCTATCCGCAATCGCCGCAGAGCTCTGCAGCAGTACCGGCGCCACCCCACCATTGACCACCTGGTTGCATTTAAGCGTCTTCGGGCCCAGACACGTCGGCTTTCCGGCAGCACAAGCAGGCATGCTGGGAAAAATACGTTTCCACAATTGGACCCCGTGTCTCCTCCAGCCAGATTTGGACGAAGATTCGCCATATATCAGGCTACCGTCCACCGGCAGGGATCGCGGGTCTCTCTATCCATGGAACTATTCATACCGACCCGACCATCATTGCCGAGTGTTTTGCAGCGCACTTTGCTGTTAATTCGGCGTCTACTGCCTACAGCCAAGGTTTTTGTACCTTAAAAGAGCGGGCTGAGCGAAAGCAGTTGGTATTTCGCACAAACCGCCAGGAGCCGTACAATGCGCCATTTACGGAGTGGGAATTTAAAACTATTCTTGCCAGTTGCCCCAATACATCTCCAGGACCGGACCGAATCCACTGTCAAATGCTGAAACATCTTTCTACAAACTCGCAACGCCATCTTTTGGACTTCTTCAACCGTCTCTGGATCGAGGGAGCGTACCCATCCCAATGGCAGGAGAGTACCGTTATCCCTCTGTTGAAGCCAGGTGCAGATCCACTGAACGTTGACAATTACCGTCCTATCAGTCTCACAAACGTTCTTTGTAAGCTCTTTGAACGTTTGGTGAGCCGGCGACTGCTGTGGGTTCTTTAGAATCGGGGTCTGCTCGCCCCACAACAAGGTGCTTTCCGGCAGGATCGCTCTGCCATTGATAACCTCCTCTCTTTGGAGTCGGCGATCCGTACTGCTTTCGCCCGACGTCACCACCTCGTCGCCATCTTTTTCGACCTGCGGAAAGCATATGACACGGCATGGCGTCATCACATCCTTGCCACGCTACATGGGTGGGGTCTCCATGGCTCCCTCCCAATTTTTATTCAGAATTTTTTACTTTCACGACGCTTTAGAGTCCGCGTTGGCACCTCCTTCCGTTCGTCCCATACCCAAGAGAATGGGGTACCACAAGGGTCCGTCCTAAGTGTACCCCTCTTCTTAGTGGCCATTAATGGCCTAGTGGCTGCAGTGGGGCCATCGGTTTCTTGCTCCCTCTATGCGGACGACTTTTGCCTGTACTATTCCACCGCTAGTACAAGTGTAGCTGAACGACGACTGCAGGCAGCCATTCATCGGGCACAGAATTGGGCTTCTGCCCATGGTTTTACATTTTCCCCTGCGAAAACCAGGGTGATTCACTTTTGTCGCCAACGCACGGTACATCCACATCCGGAGCTCTACCTTGATGGTGAGCTCCTTCAGGTTGTGGATACACACCGTTTCCTGGGTCTCCTTTTTGACTCGCGTTTGACATGGCTCCCTCATCTGCGCCAGCTTAAGCAACGGTGTTCGCGATATTTGGACATCCTTCGTTGCCTCAGCCATACTGTCTGGGGGGCAGCACGCCCTGTTCTGCTGCGGCTGTACAATGCTCTGGTGCAGTCACGTCTAGACTACGGAAGCCAGGTCTACGGCTCACCCTCTCCATCTGCACTGCGAGTTCTCGACCCAGTGCATCATACCGGCATCCGTCTGGCCACTGGAGCCTTTCGTACAAGCCCTGTCACAAGTCTCCTGGCAGAGGCTGGAGTCGCCCCATTGCGATACCGGCGCCAACAACTACTCGCTCAGTATGCTGCCAGAGTTCACTGTACCCCTTGGCATCCGAATAACAGACTCCTCTTTCCGGGAGAGGTCACTCGTTTGCCGCGGAGGCGACCTCGGTCGGGACTCCCGATAGCAGCGCGTGTCCAATCGCTACTATCGACCCTGGACTCCTTTCCTCTTAACCGTCCCTTCCGCTCGACTTTCCATGCTCCTCCCTGGACCGTTCCTCGGCCGCGGATTCCGCTGGATCTTTCCTGTGAGCCGAAGACCTCTACTTCTCCTCTGGTCCTACGGCATCAGTTTTCTGCACTGCTCCGTGAGTTCAGTCACTCAGAGGTCATTTATACAGACGGTTCTTCGGATGGCAACCACACTGGATATGCCTACATGCATGGCGCCCATGTTGAACAACGCTCTTTGCCACCCGGCAGCAGCGTCTTCACCGCAGAACTGGTGGCTATATACCGCGCCCTTAAATACATCTGCACATGCCCTGGGGCCTCCTTTCTGATCTGTAGCGACTCGCTGAGCGGTTTACAGGCCCTTGATCAGTGTTATGCTCGTCATACATTGGTCAGGGCCATTCAGGAGTCGATACTGGCTCTTAGTGACTCCGGTCGCTGTGTTACATTTGTTTGGACCCCGGGCCATGTAGGCATCCCGGGCAACGAGAGCGTTGACCAGCTAGCCAAACAGGCTACCACTTGCCGCCGTCTGGGGATTGGCCTCCCAGAAGCAGACTTCCGCCCGTTGCTTCGCACTAAAATACGCGACCTGTGGAACGCCGAATGGTCCGCTCTGGACGTGCCCAATAAGCTGCGTACAATAAAGGACACATCTGTCTGGAAGTCGTCACAGCTGGGATCCCGTAGGGACTCCGTGGTTCTCTGCCGTCTCCGCATTGGTCACACCCATCTGACGCATGGTCACCTCCTCCGTCGAGAGGACCCGCCCGTGTGCCAATGTGGTGCCCCATTGACTGTAGTCCATCTCCTACTCGACTGTCCCATTTTAGCCCCACTGCGGCATTCTTTTACCCTCCCGAACACATTCTCTTTGGTGCTCGGCGACGATGCCTCTGTGGCTAATTTGGTTTTACGATTTCTTCGTACTGTGGGGTTTTACCAGTTGCTGTGAGTCCTTTTGGATGGTCTTTTAGATACTTTTTTATGTTCCCCTTGACGTGTCCTTAGACTACAGTTTTTATTTTGTACACTGTGGTTGACTTATCCCTTTTTATACACATGGTCGGTCAACCACATTCACTGGCTCTGTCATTTTTGTCTCATATTTGTTTCTGTGTGTCTGGTGTCTTTCGTATTTTCTCGTGTTGACTCTGTCAATAATTCATTCACGGTGCATTCTTTCATTCTGCTTTGTTTTCAATCTCATTCAGGCACATTTTTTATCGTTCTGTTTTTTCTGTGTGTTGCCTAGATATGAAGCGGGGGACTGATGGCCATAGCAGTCTAGTCCCCCTCAAACCCCCCATCACAACAACATTCCCAACCTATTTTTGCTCTGCGGCCCACGCATTGCATAAAAACATCCCCCCAGGGGGCCCACAGCTCTTTCGTGGGTACGTGTGTGGCCCGCACGGGGCCCCGAGCCGGAGCTGCCTTTCTTCTGCCCCAGGCTACTTCACTTTCCCTCCCGGTTTATGCCTTCGCCCGGAGACGGGCGAATTTCGTGAGTTACGGTGGTTCTAGTTGTCGTTTCTCTAATTCCTTGATTCCTTACTTTATTACCCTTTGTTTTCTGTCTTTCTCTCCTTGTACTCTCCTAGCCTTCTTCTCCTCATTAGTCTCCGCCTCGGCGTTTGAGACACTTCCTTCCTTCTTCCTCTTCACTTCCTCTAGCCTTCTTCTTTCCTCCCTGTGCGTGTCTGAAAGCCGACCCACGCATTATCATGCGTAGCAGGTGACGGGGTAACGCGTAATTCCCTGCCCCGGGTAGACAAGTAGGGCACGTACGTACCCCCTGGTAAAGGCCAGGCCCAGGGAGGGGTGATTACCCGAGCTGGTACATTCCGAACATGCCGATTGGTCCCTCCGTCAGTTCTCGGGAGGTGTAACCTGAGGTGTGAACAATCACCTAAGGCGGGTAAGCCCTTGGAGAGGGCCCCCACTAGGAAGGAGCGCGCCATCGGAGACGCCGGTAATCACAGGGGACACTTCCGCGATGACTTCCTTCTCTTCTTCTGTAACGTTGACCCAGAAACGTAAGATAGATTCGCCTCAGCCAAAGAAGACTCTGCCCAATCTACCGAGATTTCTTGTTGTCTCTCGCACCGATGGAAAAGATTTCACGTCTGTCAATCCTTTCGTCATCCAGAAAGGTTTAGATGCAATTGCTGGCCCTGTTAAAACCTGTTTGCGTCAGCGCAATGGCACATTGTTGCTGGAAGTGGACAGTGCCTTCCAAGCTCAGAAACTAATCCGGACTACACTGTCACACACGTTTCCTGTCAAGGTAGAAGCGCATCACACACTCAACTCGTCACGGGGGGGGGGGGGGTAGTCTTCACGAGATCCCTTGACGGGTTGTCTGTGAAGACATCCAATCCTATATGTCCAATCCTATATATCCAGGGTGTGACAGCCGTCCATAGGGTAATGAAAAAGGTCGATAACCAGCTGACACCGACTCGTACTGTGTTTTTGACGTTCGACAGAGTTGACCTCCTGTCGAAGGTCAAAGCAGGGTATGAAGTCTTATCCGTCCGCCCTTATGTACCTAACCCAACGCGCTGCTACCAGTGCCACAGGTACAACCATACCCGTGAATCTTGCCCAAATGCAGCAAAATGTGTCACTTGTGGTAGGGACGCCCATGAGGGGGGTTGCCCACCTCCGTCCCCTCACTGCCTTAACTGCAACGGCGACCATGCGGCTTCCTCTCGCGACTGCCCTGTATATAAGGATGAAAAAATAATTCTGCAAATTCGGGTTACGGAGAAGGTATCAACATCTGCCGCTCGAAAGTTGTTGGCGAGTCGAAAGCCCACTGTCCTCCCAGCGGGTACATACAGTGAGGTCCTCACCTCAACTCGACCTACTAAGGATTCCAGTACCCAGACTTGTGATTTTACCTTCGCTGACACAGTTGTGCGATCCGCCAGCACGAAGATTGCCCGTTCCACGTCCCCGCTTCCTCCTGCTGCTTCTAAAGTTCAGTCTTCGTCAACCTCTGGTAAACCGCGGGGACGTAAACAAGATGCCCGGACTTTAAAAAAGGAACCCGTCCGTGAGGATTTTCTGCGTTCTCAGGCTTCCCAACCGTCAACTGCCTCTTCTCGCCGTCACTCTTCCAGAAGAGCTGACAAGAAAAAGAGTTCCTCTCCTTCCCCGCCGAGGCGTGACCCATCCGTCACGCCGTCCAACAGTTGCCGGCCTCGGACGTCTTCTGTTTCACCGGGACGCTCCGTCTGCCGGGCACCCGATCCTTCACTGGCGGTGGAAACTGCCCCTCCTGATCAACTCCGGGAGGTGGCAGACGCGTCGGTCGAACCTATGGACCACGACCCTTTGGCCCTAGACAGCGTTAGCAGTGCTCCCTCGAAATCCGGTCCTCAGCGGCCGTCGAGGTGACCCCGCTTGCTAGTTGGTTTTTATCCTTCTTTCTTCTCTCTTTTTTATCATGGCGCTCCTTCAATGGAATATTCGCGGCATTCGTTCTAATCGGCAGGAGTTAAAACTACTCCTTCGATTGCACTGCCCGCTTCTAGTCTGCCTCCAAGAAACTAAGTTGCGTCCACGTGATCGTGCAGACTTTCCACACTACACCTCTGTGCGGTTCGACCTGCCACCCGTGGAAGGTATCCCAGCCCATGGAAGAGTTCTGATTCTCCTTCGAGACGACGTCTATTTCCATCCCATTTCATTGCATACTCACCTACAGGCAGTTGCCGTCCGCATCACTCTCTCCACATTTACCTTCTCCCTCTGTAATATCTATTCGCCATCGTCATCTGCCCTTACTAGGGCAGATGTGCTACACCTTGTTGACCAGCTCCCTTCACCCTCCACGGTTGTCTAGGGTGGCCTACGCCGTTTGTCCGGCTTCAAGGTCCACTCCCCGATTCCTGGCCTAACCGTGGAGAACGCAGTCCTCGTGGACACCGCTGCTGTTTCCAACGCATTGGGCCGTTTCTTTGCGGAGGTTTCGAGCTCTACCCATTACCACCCTGCCTTTCTCCCTCGCAAACAGGTAGAGGAGGCAAGGCTGCCTTCTTTCCACTCTTTTAATCGTGAAAATTATAACGTCGCCTTCACCATGCAGGAGCTAGACCGTGCTCTCGCCCTGTCCTGATCTTCTGCTACCGGGCTCGATTCCATTCATATTGAGATGCTGAAGAACCTCCTGCTTCACCTTTACCAGGCCATTGTTCAGTCAAAGCTCGACTACGGAAGCCTTCTTTACTCTTCTGCACAGCCGTCTATTCTCCGCCGTCTCAACTCTATCCACCATCGGGGATTATGCCTGGCGACCGGTGCATTTTATACCAGCCCTGTTGAAAGTCTGTATGCCGAGGCTGCTGTATTACCCTTGACCACTCGACGTGACATACTCTTGTCGGTACGCATGCCGCCTGCGGTCGATGCCCAACCATCCATCTTACTGATTATTTTTTGACGACTCACTCGATCGCCGATATCCGTTGTCTGCAATTGCCTTGCTTCCACCTGGAGTTCGGTTTCGCCGCCTACTACAGCGGCTCGATTTTACCCTTCCTTCCACCTTTCGGTTGAGCGAAAGCCCATTGCCACCGTGGCATCAGGCCCAGGTTCACACTCACCTTGAACTTAGTTCGCTCCCCAAGGAGAGCACTCCGGATTTGGTATATCGCTCGAGGCTTGTCGAACTCCGTGTTTCGATAATGCCATATTTATTTACACTGATGGTTCCAAGAGCACTGCCGGTGTCGGATCTGCCTTCGTCGTCGGGGACAACCGGTTCCAATACAAGCTCCCTGACCGGTGCTCGAATTTCACGGCTGAGCTTTTTGCCCTCCACCAGGCCGTTTTGTACACCTGCCACCACCGCCAACCTTTCTATGCCATATGTTCTGACTCACTTAGTGCCCTGCAGAGTCTTAAGGACCCTTTCTCGACCCATCCTCTCGTGTATCGGATCCAACGCTCCCTCCAGTTGCTAGCAGATGACAGCTGTCACGTTTCTTTCCTGTGGGTCCCTGGCCACGTGGGTGTGCCCGGGAATGAGGCCGCCGACATAGCAGCCAAGGCCGCAGCTATTTTGCCTCGCATGGCTACCTTTTGCGTCCCATCTGACGATGTTCAACGGGCTTTTCGCCGGAGTATCGTGTCGCAATGGCACAGTGCGTGGTTTTCAATGTACAACAATAAATTGAGAACTGTAAAACCGATCCCGACCGCTTGGAGGACCTCCTGACGCCCCTCTCGGCGAGAGGTGGTTATCCTGGCCCGGTTGCGAATCGGTCACTGCCGTTTCAGCCACCGTCACTTGCTCCCCGCCGACCCTGCACCGCTGTGCTCCTGCGGTGAACTGCTGACAGTGCGACATGTTTTACTGACTTGTGTTAATTTTAATCATCTCCGTGTAGCCCTTCACTTTCCGTCTACTCTGGAGGAAATTTTAGCTGATGACACACGAGCAGCTGCTCGAGTTTTGTTTTTATCAACTTGGCCAACTTATCCAAGGAAGCCAGGTGAAGCAGGATGGTACGATCCGCTCCCCATGACGTGCCACTGAGGACACGAAGGACATTAAGGGATCGGGCACAACGGTCAGCCAGGTAGGCATAAACGACAGCAAAAACGCTTGCTGGCCTGCTTTCACTAGTTCTTTTAACTGTTTTACTCCCTCCACGTTTATCCGGCATCAAGGTCCACTTCCCAATTCCTGGCCTGACCGTGGAGAACGCAGTCCTCGTGGACCCCGCTAATGTTTCCAACGCATTGGGCCGTTTCTTTGCGGAGGTTTCGAGCCCTGCCCTGCTCTGTATGCCAAAGCTGCTGTATTACCCTTGACCACTCGGCGTGACATACTCTTGTGTCGATATGCATGCCACCTGCGGTCAATGCCCAACCATCCATCTTACAGATTATTTTTTGACGACTCACTCGATCGCCAATATCAGTTGTCTGCGATAGCCGTGCTTCCACCTGGAGTTCGGTTTCGCCGCCTGCTTCAGTGGCTCGATTTTACCCTTCCTTCAACATTTATGTTGAGAGAGAGCCCATTGCCACAGTGGCATCAGGCCCAGGTTCACACTCTCCTTGAACTTAGTTCGCTCCCCAAGGAGAGCACCCCGGGTTTGGTATACCGCTCGAGGCTTGTCGAACTCTGTTCGCGGTTCGATAAAGCCATATTTATCTACACTGATGGTTCCAAGAGCACTGACGGTGTCGGATCTGCCTTCGTCATTGGGACAACCGTTTCCAATACAAGCTCCCTGACCGATGCTCGAATTTCAGGGCTGAGCTTTTTGCCCTCCACCAAGCTGTTTTGTACACCTGCCGCCACTGCCAACCTTTCTATGCCATATGTTCGGACTCCCTTAGTGCCCTGCAGAGTCTTAAGGACCTTTTCTCGACCCATCCTCTCGTGTATCGGATCCAACGCTCCCTCCAGTTGCTAGCAGATGACAGCTGTCACGTTACTTTTCTGTGGGTCCCTGGCCACATGGGTGTGACCGGGAATTAGACCGCCGACATAGCAGCCAAGGCAGCAGCTCTTTTGCCTCGCAAGGCTACCTTTCGCGTCCCATTGGACGATGTACAGCGGGCTCTTTGACGTAGTATCGTGTCGTCCTGGCACAGTGCGTGGTTCTCACTGTACGACAATAAATTGAGAACTGTAAAACAGATCCCGACCGCTTGGAGGACCTCCTGACGCCCCTCTCGGCGAGAGGTGGTTATCCTGGCCCGGTTGCGGATCGGTCACTGCCGTTTCAGCCACCGTCATTTGCTAACCGCCGATCCTGCACCGCTGTGCTCCTGCGGTGAATTGCTGACGGTGCGACGTGTTTTACTGTCTTGTGTTAATTTTAATCATCTCTGTGTAGCCCTTCGCTTTCCGTCTACTATGGAGGAAATTTTAGCTGATGACACACGAGCAGCTGCTAGAATTTTGCGTTTTATCAACATGGCCAATCTATCAAAAGATATTTAACCCTTTTAATTGTTCTTATTTTTTCGTTTTAGCCTTATTTTGATACTCTATCTGGTAGTTACCAATTTTTACGAGATCTAGCGAATCTGTTCTTGTCTGGGCGCTAATGACCTTAGCAGTTGTGCGCCCTAAAACAAAACAAAAATGCATAAAAACATCTGGACCAAAAAACTAAGTGGGATGACAGTCACAACAAGGCAGTCAATATTTGGATAAAAACCGATTACCTTCAGTCTTAAGTCACTCTCTAAATTCCTCCCCAGGGGGCCCACAGCTCTTTTATGGATACGTGTGGGGCCCGCACGGGGCCCTGAGCTGAAGCGGACTTCCTTCTGTCCCAGGCTGGTTCTCATCCCCCCCCCCCCTCCCGGTTTGTGCCTTCAGCCGGAGACGGGCGATTTCATTCAGTGAAAGGTTTTCTTTTTCAGAGACTTCTCCTTTTCTTGGTCCTCTTCCTTTCCTGTCCTTTCGCCTTCCCCTCTTGTTCCTTTCTCCTTGTCCTGGACCCACCCTTTTAATCTCTGCCTCAGCGATTGAGATTTTCCCTCCTTCATCCCTTTTTCTTCCTCTCTTCTTTCCTCCCTGTGTGTGTCTGAAGGTCAACCCACTCTTTGTAGCTGATAACGGGGTAAGGTGTAACTCCCCACCCTGGATAGACATGTAGGGCATGTACGTACCCCCCCCCCCGGTAAAAGATCGATTAGTCCCTCCGTCCGTTCTCGAGAGGTGTGACCTCAGGTGCGAACAGTCACCTAAGGCAGGTGCGCCCTCAGTGAGGGCCCCCACAAGGAAGGAGCGCGCCATCAGAGACGCCAGTAATCATGGGGGGACACTGCCGCTATGAAACCTTCCAAATCTATTATGACAATGACCCAAAAAAAGAAAACATGACGAATCTCAGCCCGATAAAGTCTTACCTAACATTCCAAAGTTTCTCGTACTGATGATCAGGATTTTTCTTCTGTGAATCTTTTTCTTATTCAGAAGGGAGTCGATGAGATTGCAGTTCCCTTGGAGACCTGCTCAAGACACCGCAATGGGACCTTATTACTTGAAATTGAGAATGGCTTTCAGGCACAGAAATTACTTCGGTCTACGCTTGTGCATACTTTTCCTGTGAAAGTGGAGGCTCGCCGCACCCTCAACTCTTCGCAGGGGGGTAGTCTTCACAAGATCACTGTACGGGTTGTCTGACGAGGATATACTCAACTATATATCCGATCAGGGAGATACGGCTGTTAATCGCGTAATGAAAAAAGTTAATGATCTCGTGCCGACTCGTACTGTTTTCTTGATTTTCGGCAGAGTTGACCTACCATCTAAGGTGAAAGCGGGCTACGAAGTCATTTCCGTTCGCCCGTATATACCCAATTCTACGCGCTGCTGCCATTGCCAGAGATTTAATCATACTAGTAAATCTTGTTCTAATGCAGCCAAGTGCGCCACCTGTGGCAAGGATGCCCATGAGGGTGAATGTCCACCTCCATCCCCTCGCTGCATTAATGGCATGGGTGACCATGCTGCTGCTTCTTCACAGGACTGCCCCATCTATAAAGAAGAGCGGGTCATCCAGGAGATTCGCGTCAAGGAAAAGGTTTCAACCTATGCCGCTCGGAAGTTATTAGCTAGTAGGATGCCCGCTGTACTCCCATCAGGTACTTACAGCCAGGTCCTCGCCTCCCCTCAACCAACTAAGGAGGTAGGCACTCAGACCTACGATTTCGCCTCCTGTGACACTGTCAGGACGCCTAGCCCGAAAATTGCTCTTTCCACCTCTCCAATCTCTTCTGCCCGTTCTACAGTGAATTCGTCGACCAGTTCCCACACATCCCGGGCACCTAAATCTGCTGACCAAAGTTCCAAAAAAGAACCTGTTCGTGATGATTTCCTAAAAACTCCGTCTTCTCAATCGTCATCCTCTTCTTCTACTCGTCATGCCTCTAGGAAGGCTCACAAAAGGAACAGCCCCCCCCCCTTCCCCGCCGCAGCATGACTCTCCGGTCGCGCCATCCAACAGTTGCCGGCCTCGGCCGTCTTCTGTTTCACCGGGACGCTCTGTCAGCTGGGCCACGGCCCTTTACCGGCAGTGGAAGCTGCCCCTCCTGCTCAACTCAGGGAGGTGGCAGACGCGTAGGTCGAACTCATGGAACATGATCCTTTGCCTCTCGATAGCGATAGCAGTGCTCCCTCGAAGTCCGGTCCTCAGTGGCCATCGAGGTGACCCCTCTTGCTTGTTCCTTCTTTTCTCCTTTTTTTTTATTTATATCATGGCGCTCCTTCAATGGAATATTCGCGGCATTCGTTCCAATCGGGAGGAATTAAAAATACTCCTTTGATTGCACAGCCCCCTTCTATTGTCTCCAAGAAACCAAGTTACGTCCATGTAACCACTACACCTCTGTGCTTTTCGTCCTGCCCCCTGTGGAAGGTACTCCAGCCCATGGAGGGATTCTGATGCTCATTCGGGATGACGTCTATCACCATCCCATTTCATTGCATACTCACCTACAGGCAGTTGCCGTCCACATCACTCTCTCCACCTCCACCTTTTCCTTTTCCCTCTGTAATATCTATTCGCCATCGTCGTCTGCCTTTACAAGGGCAGATGTGCTACACCTCGTTGACCAGCTCCCTTCACCTTTCGTGTTGGTAGGCGACTTCAATGCCCACCACCCCCTATGGGGCTCTCCGGCACCTTGTCCGAGAGGCTCCCTTTTGGTGGACCTTCTCCAACACCTCAATCTTGTCTGCCTCAACACTGGTTCACCGACCTTCCTTTCTGACACAACACATACTTACTTCCACTTAGACCTCGCGGTATGCAGTCCTCAGCTTGCGCATCGGTTTGAGTGGTATGCCCTTTCTGACACATACTCAAGTGATTATTTCCCTTGTGTAATCCACTTCCTGCATCATTCCCCCATCTCCTCATCCCACCAGTTGGGACATCTCTAAAGCCGACTGGGGGCTTTATTCTTTCATGGCTGTTTTTCACAATCAGAACTTTTCTAGCTGTGACAGTTAGGTCGAATACCTCACAGAGGTTATCCTCACCACTGCCGAACATTTCGTACCTCGTACATCCTCTTCTCAATGTCGCGTCCCGATCCCTTGGTGGACTGCAGCCTGCTGCAACGCTCTTAGAGCCCGGCAGCCGACATTGGAGAATTATATCAATTATAAACGATTGCGAGTGCAATGTCGTCGTGTTATAAAAAACAGCAAAAGTGCTTGCTGGTCTGCTTTTAAGTTCTTTTAACCACTCTAGTCCCTCCTTGGCTGTCTGGTATGGCCTACGCCGTTTATGCGGTATCAAGGTCCACTCCCCGATTTCTGGCCTGACCGTCGAGTACGCAGTCCTTGTGGACCCCGCTGATGTTTCCAACGCTTTGGGCCGCTCCTTTGCGGAGATTTCGAGCTCTGCCCATTACCACCCTGCCTTTCTCCCTCACAAACAGGTAGAGGCGGCACGGCCGCCTTCTTTCCACTCTTTTAATCGTGAAGGTTATGTCTCCTTCACCATGCAGGAGCTACCTGTGCTCTCACTCTGTCCCGATCTTCTGTTCCTGGCCCGATCCCATCCATATTGAGATGCTGAAGAACCTTTCTCCTGCGGGCAAGTGTTTCTTTCTTAGCACCTATAATCGCATATGGACTGAAGGTCAGCTTCCCACAAGTTGGCGGGAAGCCATTGTTGTCCCCCTCCCGAAATCAGGGAAGGACAAACATCTTCCTTCCAGTTGTCGCCCCATTTCTCTGACGAGCTGCATCTGTAAGGTGATGGAATGCATGGTTAACGCTCGGTTGGTCTGGCTCCTCAAATCTCGTCGCCTCCTGACTAATGTTCAATGTGGTTTTCGAAGACACCGCTCTGCTGCTGATCACCTCGTTACCTTGTCGACCTTCATTATGAATAACTTTCTAAGGAAGCGTCAAACGATAGCAGTGTTCTTCGACTTGAAGGCTTATGATACCTGTTGGAGGGCGGTCATTCTCCGCACTTCGCACACATGGGAACTTCGTGGCCGCCTCCCTCTTCATTCAAGCTTTTTTGGCGAACCGCAAGTTCTGGGTATGGGTGGGCTCTGTTGCAGACCGGTTGCCAGACGTAATCCCCGATGGTGGATAGAGTTGAGACGGCGGAGAATCGACGGCCGTGCTGAAGAGTATACAAGGCTTCCGTAGTCGAGCTTCGACTGAACAATGGCCTGGTAAAGGTGAAGCAGGACGGTACGATCCGCTCCCCATGACGTGCCACTGAGGACACGAAGAACGTTAAGGGATCTGGCACAATGGGCAGCCAGGTAGGACACGTGTGTGGAACAGCAAAGTTTCCGATCCAACATGAGTCCCAAGAATTTCGTAGTCTCCACAAAAGGGAGAGCAACAGGGCCGAGACGTAGAGAAGGTGGAAGAAATTCCTTGTATCTCCAGAAATTGATACACACAGTTTTCTCAGTGGCGAATCGGAAGCCGTTTGCGATGCTCCAGGAATATAGACGGTCAAGATAGCGTTGGAGAGAACGCTCCAAGAGACACGTCCGCTGGGCGCTACAATAAATTGCGAAATCGTCAACAAAAAGAGATTCGAATACGTCGGCTGAAAGGCAATCTACGATCGGATTGATTGCAATGGCAAAGATCGCCACACTCAAGACGGAGCCCTGTGGTACCCCATTCTCCTGGCAAAAGGTATCTGACAAAACAGAGCCCACCCGTACCCGGAACTTGCGATCCGCCAAAAACTCTTGAATGAAAAGAGGAAGGCGGCCCCGAAGGCCCCATGTGTGCAATGTGCGGAGAATGCCCGCTCTCCAACAGGTATCGTATGCCTTCTCAAAGTCGAAGAACACTGCTACTGTTTGACGCTTCTTTAGAAAGTTGTTCATTATGAAGGTCGACAACATAACGAGGTGATCAGCAGCAGAGCGGTGTCGACGAAAACCGCATTGGATATTAGTAAGGAGGCGGCGAGATTCGAGGAGCCAGACCAACCGAGCGTTAACCATGCGTTCCATCACCTTACAGACGCAGCTCGTCAGAGAAATGGGGCGATAACTGGAAGGAAGGTGTTTGTCCTTCCCTGGTTTGGGGATGGGGACAACAATGGCTTCACGCCAACGTGTGGGAACATGACCTTCAGTCCATATGCGAGTGTAGGTACTAAGAAGAAAGCACTTACCCGCAGGAGAGAGGTTCTTCAGCATCTCAATATGAATGGAATCGGGCCCGGGAGCAGAAGACCGGGACAGGGCGAGAGCACGGTCTAGCTCCTGCATGGTGAAGGCGACGTTATAATTTTCACGATTAAAAGAGCGGAAAGAAGGCGGCCGTGCCTCCTCTACCTGTTTGCGAGGGAGAGAGGCAGGGTGGTAATGGGCAGAGCTCGAAACCTCCGCAAAGAAACGACCCAATGCGTTTGAAACATCAGCGGGGTCCACGAGGACTGCGTTCTCCATGGTCAGGCCAGGAATCGGGGAGTGGACCTTGATGCCAGACAAACGGCGTAGGCCACCCCAAACAACCGTGGAGGGAGTAAAACTGTTAAAAGAACTAGTAAAAGCAGTCCAGCAAGCTTTCTTGCTGTCGTTTATGATACGACGGCACTGCGCTCTCATACGTTTGTAATTGATGCAATTCTCCAGAGTTGGGTGGCGGCGGAAGGTGCGTAAAGCACGGTGCCGGGCTCTAAGCGCGTCGCGGCAGGCTGCAGTCCACCAAGGGACCGGGACACTACGTGGAGAAGAGGATGTACGAGGTATGGAACGTTCAGCAGCAGTGAGAATAACCTCTGTGAGGTAGTCGACCTGACTGTCACAGTTGGGAAAATTCTGATCGTGAAAAACAGCCACGGAAGAATAAAGCCCCCAGTTGGCTTTGGAAATGTTCCAACTGGTGGGACGAGGAGATGGGGAATGATGCAGGAAGTGGATGATACAAGGGAAATGGCCACTCGAGTACGTGTCAGAAAGTGCATACCACTCAAACCGACCAGCAAACCGAGGAGTGCATATTGCGAGGTCTATATGGGAGTAAGTGTGTGTTGTGTCTGAAAGGAAGGTCGGTGCACCGGTATTGAGGCAGACAAGATCGAGGTGTTGGAGAAGGTCCACCAAAAGGGAGCCTCTCGGACAAGGTGCCGGAGAGCCCCATAGGGGGTGGTGGGCATTAAAGTCGCCTACCAACATGAAAGGTGAAGGGAGCTGGTCAGCAAGGTGTAGCACATCCGCCCTAGTAAGGGCAGATGACGATGGCGAATAGATATTACAGAGGGGGAAGGTAAATGTGGAGAGAGTGATGCGGACGGCAACTGCCTGTAGGTGAGTGTGCAAGGAAATGGGATGGAAATAGACATCGTCTCGGAGGAGCATCAAAACCCCTCCATGGGCTGGGACACCTTCCATGGGTGGCAGGTCGAACCGCACAGAGGTGTAGTGTGGAAAGTCTGCACGATCACTTGGACGCAACTTAGTTTCCTGGAGGCAGACTAGAAGCGGGCAGTGCAATCGAAGGAATAGTTTTAACTCCTCCCGATTAGAACGAATGCCGCGAATATTCCATTGAAGGAGCGCCATGATAAAAAAGAGAGAAGAAAGAAGGATAAAAACCAACTAGCAAGCGGGGTCACCTCGACGGCCGCTGAGGACCGGATTTCCAGGGAGCACTGCTATCGCTGTCCAGGGGCAAAGGGTCGTGGTCCATAGGTTCGACCGACGCGCCTGCCACCTCCCTGAGTTGATCAGGAGGGGCAGTTTCCACCGCCGGTAGAGGGCCGGGTGCCCGGCAGGCGGAGCGACCCGGTGGAACAGAAGACGGCCGAGACCGGCAACTGTTGGACGGCGTGACGGATGGGTCACGCCTCGGCGGGGAAGGAGAGGAACTCTTTTTCTTGTCAGCTCTTCTGGAAGAGTGACGGTTGGGAAGCCTGAGAACGCAGAAAATCTTCACGTACGGGTTCCTTTTTCAAGGTCCGGGCATCTTGTTTAGGTGCCCACGGTTTACTAGAGGTTGACGAAGACTGTACCTTAGAAGCAGCAGGAGGAAGCGGGGACGTGGAACGGGCAATCTTCGTGCTGGCGGATCGCACAACTGTGTCAGCGAAGGTAAAATCACAAGTCTGGGTACTGGAATCCTTAGTAGGTCGAGTTGAGGTGAGGACCTCACTGTATGTACCCGCTGGGAGGACAGTGGGCTTTCGACTCGCCAACAACTTTCGAGCGGCAGATGTTGATACCTTCTCCGTAACCCGAATTTGCAGAATTATTTTTTCATCCTTATATACAGGGCAGTCGCGAGAGGAAGCCGCATGGTCGCCGTTGCAGTTAAGGCAGTGAGGGGACGGAGGTGGGCAACCCCCCTCATGGGCGTCCCTACCACAAGTGACACATTTTGCTGCATTTGGGCAAGATTCACGGGTATGGTTGTACCTGTGGCACTGGTAGCAGCGCGTTGGGTTTGGAATATAAGGGCGGACTGAGAACTTCGTACCCTGCTTTGACCTTCGACGGGAGTTCAACTCTGTCGAATGTCAAAAACACAGTACGAGTCGGTGTCAACTGTTTATCTACCTTTTTCATCACCCTGTGGACGGCTGTCACACCCTGATCGGACATATAGGACTGAATGTCACCATCAGACAACCCGTCAAGGGATCTCGTAAAAACTACCTCCCATGACGAGTTGAGTGTGCGGTGCGCTTCTACCTTGACTGGAAACGCGTGTAATAACGTAGTCCGAATAAGTTTCTGGGCTTGAAAAGCACTGTCCACTTCCAGCAACAATGTGCCATTGCGCTGAAGCGAACAGGTTTTAACAGGGCCAGCAGTTGCATCAACACCTTTCTGTATAACGAAAGGATTGACAGAATTGAAATCTTTTCCGTCAATGCGAGACAAAACAAGAAATTTCAGCAAATTAGGCAGAGTCTTCTTTTGCTGAGGCGAATCTATCTTACGTTTCTGGGTCAACGTGAAGAAAAGGAAGTCATCGCGGAAGTGTCCCCCGTGATTACCGGCGTCTCCGATGGCACGCTCCTTCCTAGTGGGGGCCCTCTCCAAGGGCTTACCCGCCTTAGGTGATTGTTCACACCTCAGGTCACACCTCCCGAGAACTGACGGAGGGACCAATTGGCATGTTCGGAAGGTACCAGCTCGGGTAATCACCCCTCCCTGGGCCTGGCCTTTACCAGGGGGTACGTACGTGCCCTACTTGTCTACCCGGGCCGGGGAATTACGCGTTACCCCGTCACCTGCTACGCATGATAATGCGTGGGTCGGACTTCAGACACGCACAGGGAGGAAAGAAGGATAGAGGAAGTGAAGAGGAAGAAGGAAGGAAGTGTCTCAAACGCCGAGGCGGAGACTAATGAGGAGAAGAAGGCTAGGAGAATACAAGGAGAGAAAGACAGAAACAAAGGGTAAGAAAGGAAGGAACCAAGGAATAAGAGAAACGACAACAAGAAAACACCTGAACTCGCGAAATACGCCCGTCTACGGGCGAAGGCATAAACCGGGAGGGAAAGTGAAGCAGCCTGGGGCAGAAGAAAGGCTGCTCCAGCTCGGGGCCCCGTGCGCGCCACACACGTACCCACAAAAGAACTGTGGGCCCCCTGGGGGGGGGGGAAGGAAGAGTAAAATCAAGCCGCTGAAGCAGGCAGCGAAACTGAACTCCAGGTAGAAGCAAGGCTATTGCAGACAACCGATATTGGCGATCGAGGGAGTCATCAAAGAATAATGGATAAGATGGATGGTTGGGCATCGACAGCAGTCGGTATGCGTACCGACAAGAATATGTCACGCCGAGAGGTCAAGGCTAATACAGCAGTTTCGGCATAAAGACGACTTTCAACAGGGCTGGCATAAAATGCACCGGTCGCCAGGCGTAATCCCTGATGGTGAATGGAGTTGAGACGGTGGAGAAGGGATGGCCGTGCAAAAGAGTATACAAAGCTTCCGCAGTCCAGCTTCGACTGAAGAATGGCCTGGTAAAGGTGAAGTAGGATGGTACGATCCGCTCCCCATGATGTGCCACTGAGGACACGGACATTAAGGGATCAGGCACAACGGGCAGTCAGAGCCTGCCTTGTTGAAAGCCCTGTTGAAAGTCTGTATACCAGCCCTGTTGAAAGTCTGTATGCCGAGGCTGCTGTATTACCCTTGACCACTCGACGTGACATACTCGTGTCGGTACGCATGCCGCCTACGGTCGATGCCCAACCATCCATCTTACAGATTATTTTTTGACGACTCACTCGATCGCCAATATCAGTTGTCTGCAATTGCCTTGCTTCCACCTGGAGTTAGGTTTCGCGGCCTGCTACAGCGGCTCGATTTTTACCCTTCCTTCCACCCTTCGGTTGAGCGAAAGCCCCATTGCCACCGTGGCATCAGGCCCAGGTTCACACTCACCTTGAACTTAGTTCGCTCCCCAAGGAGAGCACTCCGGATTTGGTATATCGCTCGAGGCTTGTCGAACTCCGTGTTTCGATAATGCCATATTTATCTACACTGATGGTTCCAAGAGCACTGATGGTGTCGGATCTGCCTTCGTCATTGGGACAACCGTTTCCAATACAAGCTCCCTGACCGGTGCTCGAATTTCACGGCTGAGCTTCACTGTCAACTCACATGGCCTAAGTTCTAATACCAAACTATGAAAGTTAGGTTACGAGTTAATAACTGTGATGTATGAAGTCATGGTTTGATATCGGAATTGAGGAAACACTAAAATTCAAACTTTATACTTTGTTTTGGTAAAGTGCTGGGAAGTGAAATAACATTTCAAAAACTTGGCCCTAAAGACACACACACACACACACACACACACACACACACACACACACACACACACACACACAATAAATAGACTTGCCGTACGGGACAGCTGGCTGCAGAAGTGTCTTCCATGATTTCTTTAACTGGATGAGTAGATGTCTTTCACGAGCGCCTTTGGTTTGTTGGTTTTGAACTTTTTAGGAAAGCGTGGTTAAATTGTTATGCAGTGTCTAGAAATATTTTAAATTTTGCATCGACATCTATATTATAATGCAGATATTTATTGATGTAAACCGCATAGGCAACTAATAATACAAATTTATTTTGCCACATGCATTTCGCCTATATTTGTAAGGCGTTTTAGTGGCAATTTTTGGTGGATGATAGTCTACATATGGTGCTGCTTGCTGCCTTTAGGTTGCTTTGTTTCTGTCTTTTATTCCATTAGCCCAATATTTCTACTGAGGATGCCTTTCAAATAGACAAAATGCATATGGGGAAAATACTTATATTATTCAGTTGCATCAATAAATATCTACATTATTAAAAGCAACATTGGCATAAAGGACAAAAAATAAAACTAACAATGTTTGTATTGACATCGTATGCAGCATACAATTCTGTCCATTTTGCATTGCTTGGGAGAACATTGTTTTGTTGAAGTTATACCTTTGAAGGGTTTTAGGTGGGACTGGGATTGAAATATCTTAATACTGACATTTAGTATAATAGTGTTGTGATCACTGAATGCTGCATTATATACTTGAACTGTTGCTTTGTTTTTCTGTAAACGAGTATTTAGTCTAATGTAGTCTTGGATGAGGGTGTTACTTATGTGGGTTCACTTAAAAGACCCTGCATGTTCTGATTTTCGAAGATTGGTAAATGACTCCCTGTTTCTGTTTTGAGTGAGAAAATCAATATTACAGTCACCACTTACAGTAAAAGTATGGGCAAACTCAATGCAAACAGAACATTTTTTAATTGAAACATTACTAGCACGGCATTAGACCAACAGTAGGTAAACTTTGGAGTAATTTTCAAAATTCTCTTTCTGTAGCCTACTTCTTCATGTATTTAAATGTAGACCCACAGTTTTATAAATGAACATAACAGATACATTACTTTCTTACCATCAAATGTTTCTAATACATTATTAAAGTTTCAGTGATGTGTGCAAAATCTATTCCATTGCAGGTACTCCTACATTTGGTTAGATACCTGGCAATCATGGTTTCCTGTCAAGAAATGCAATGTAATAAATTGTAGGAGGAAAAATCTCATTTATTGAACAGTGACAGTTTTAAACAGCAAATCTGAGGCATGATGCAGGAATTTCGTTCCATAATCCACAATCCACAATTAACCATCCACTGCGAATAAAAGCAGTCTTTCTTAGGTTCTTTTTTAACAGTAACATAAATAAATTTTCAAGAAAACGGATGGGTGAATTATCGTCCTGTAATAGGTTTTTCTCGATAATTCGTTTTTGCAGAACATTGTATGAAAGACATTTTTCCTGTAACAGCTATTTTCTTAGTAATTCGTTTTTACAAAACATGGTATGAACAAGATTTTTAATGGAGCTTTAATTTGCTGATCACAAATAAAACTTTTCCTCTGTCTCTACGTATTGTGCTTATAACAAACACAGCATCTTGTCAATCCATTTACTGCCATTAAAATTAAATGTCGCCCACATTATCGTCAACGAACATCAAATATAAGCTGAAAGGCAATCGTGGAAGACACTTCTGCAGCTGAGTGTCCCGAATGGCGTATAATAAATAGCATGTTTGCTTTATCCATTATGATTTTCCCCCTTATATTAATAATATAAACTACATTTTCCTCTTCATCACTGCTGATGTTTTGATTTAAAATGTTTGACATTTCTACATTAATTTACAATCTTATTCATACACTGTCACACTTTTGTTACTGTATTGTAAAATCGAAACAGTTTTTCGTTTTCAGATATCGAACCTAGATTTTGGAAGACCACTCAATGTAAAAAAACATCTAAGTCGTCATGGAACATTGGCAATTACCGCTAAAATTCAATATAATAAAATTAAGATTAATAACACATTTGAGTGTAATCCGTTTAATCGTCTAAAACATGAAAATCGTGTGACAAAAATAGGTTAACTTCCAATGTTAGCAGACGACCTTCCATCAAAACTTTCTTCTCGAGAGCTTTACTTGACGGTCCGGTGAGGCAGTGAATGCTGTCATTAGATACGTGTGGAATGTTGTGACAGGACATGTGCTGGACAGCGTACGGTTAAAGCCGTCGGCACACGGAACGGGATGGCTAACGTTAACATGCCGCTCTCAGAGATTTCTGACGTCACAGCTTGCTTTTCCCGTTGAGGAGCCATTTTCTCCCGTGAAAGGCAAAATAAGTTCTGCGATATTTCGGTAGCGTGCCACGTTAAGTCGGACCAATAGGAAGCAAGAACACTGTCTACATCATATTCCAACCTTTCCTGCTTCAGTTTGGTTTCTTTACTTCTAGCAACATGGCTACTGCGTGGACTAACAAATGTCTATTTTAATTGAAGCCACGATGGTAGAACACTCTTATATAATAAATAAAAAAACAATAGAAATGGCAACATTGAAATACAGATGAAACATCGAAAAATATGCAATAATGATTCACTGTATGTAAATAGCACTTCCAGACAATGTAAGACACAAAATCACCCTGAAAACGGCTCGTTTATTGAAGTTCTTGAATACGATGTAGTCAGGAGAGCATTTTTTTTTTTTTTTTTTTTTTTTTGTCAAAATTGATATTTCTAATTTTTAGAATTTCCCCGCCCAAAACCTCTTAATTTCTGCGGTAGTCCCGTAAAATTCTTATCCTTTTCTTTTTACACTTATATTTGTGTAGTATTTCATCTTGTTTCGATGCCACATTCGCATTGAAATATGAATGTCGATTATCGTCATTAATGGTTCTCCTGCCATTATTTCGCCGCTGAATCCACTCCCGTACCCATAATCTTCTGACAATTTTCTCCTCATCTTCGACAATAGCTAATAACGCCAAAACAGATAATTCAGTAGGATCCATTTTAAACACACTCTTCTATGTGTGTGCTTCGCGCTCCAAATGAACTAGCAGACGACTGCGTGCTGAAAACAGTCGCTAGTGAGCTGACAGCCCAAATCACGTTAAGCAGCTTGTCCCGTGTGCCGACCAAGCTGTTTCGTTAGCGTCGTATTTTCCGTTCCCGTTCCCGCGCACGTTAACGTTAACTGTCTCGTTCTGTGTGCCGACACCTTTACCAAATGTCCGCATTTTCGACGTAAAAATGGAACGTCTGCATCTATTTTTACTTTTTGTGGAAGTATCCGCATTTTAAGCTTTCGGAATTAAGAACATCCGACTGTTTTCATCTCGTATCATCAATTATAAAATTTATACAACATTTATTTAAATTAATTTTTATTTACTGATTCTAGTATAACAAATCGATATAGACAAAAATATTGATACTCAGGGGCGCCGACTCTGTGGGTGCTCCAGGGCTCGTGCACTCCCAGGAATTTTTTGGGGGTGCTGAGCACCCACATAAAATTGAGGTGGAAAATAAAATTGTGTAAATAAAAAATAGAGAAAAATCAAAACCTATCTCATGACTCAGAGGCAATGCTAAACATGACTATAGCGAGAGACGATATTTCATACGTGAAAGAAATGATCAGTTTTGTACGCCGGTCCTCAAGCGAGTAGTAATCAGTGTCCTGTTTTACCCACTGTGTTAGCTTTATTCATTCTGAAGCACCTCGGTTTCAAATTTAAAGAAATTTATTGCAAAAAAATGTGAAATCTGAAGTTAAAAAAACAAATGGTGAAAGTTCATTGAATCGTGTACCAGTGAGGAAAAATTTAATGAACTCGTTAAAACTCGCTAACTTTTTTGCAGTCCCAGCCTATAACGCTTCTTTTGAAAGTTTTTCATTAATACAGGCACAATGGACAAAAGAAAAAGATAGTCAGTTGACTCTGTAAGAGGAATTGTGATGGTTAAATTCTACACATTTAAATTGCAAAACCATTTTTAAAATGTTTGTGTCAGCAGTGAAGTTTCAAAAAAAATTAGGTTCAATGAGGAATACTTATTTGACAAGGGCTCAAAAGGCATATAGGCATGTTTGATTGGTGTCATGTTGTTTTATTATTTCTTATACAGTGTCCTCATTTTTAAACCCAAAATGTCCTCATTTTTGCGGTCCATGATCTGGTAACCCTAGAACAGTGTGAACTGGCCTTTGAACCAAATCCAGTATATATTCAACTTCTAGAAAATTGGTTTTCTATAAATATTACATCAAGAGATTATCATCGCACGAATTTTGTTAGTAAAACCGGGACATTTGTATGTCCCGAACGATTTTCTCGGGATACAGGGACGTTTATGTGAAAACCGTTTGATCAGCATAGACATAAAATTGCACTTAATTTACTGCGCCGTTTACGGTTCCAGATAAAATGCAAAGTGAAATCTGAAACATCCTTCACTGATATCGGGAGCTCAGTTCATAGAAACTATGAACACTCGAGAGAAACGCAAGACAACTTTTGCAGGTTTAGTACAGTAATTTCACAAATTTTCTTTATCTCCTCTAAATTTGTTGCAGCATTATTGAGGCATTGTTACATCTCAGCTACGAAGTATGAAGTATTCCCAACCTTCCGATTTCACATCTGGCAACGTTGAACTTGAGACATCCCCTCCACAAGAGCAGAAGAAGGCGGAAAAAATTTGTATCAGCTGGTGTCGAGGTCGACTGTAGAGTGTTGAAAGATGCGTAAGAAGCGTAGAGTTATTTGTTATGCTCCTTTGGTTAATGTGCAAGACACGTTTGCTATATCCACTCGTTATGACGAAGATACACGCTGAAACCATTCGACATACGTGGGAATTGTGAGCGAAAGATGAAAGGCTGATTAAGGTGCATGTATGTTTGACAATTTCGCTGGTATGGCTGTTAACTATGATTTTATTACTGTTACAGATAACACAGATGGTTTTGGTGATAAATTTATGTATTTCGCATATGGTAGTAACCTAATGGCTGCAAGAATACATATTAATAACCCAACGGCTGTTAGAGTATCAAAGGCTAAACTAGTGGTAAGTATTGCAAGTACTATGTAAACAGTGCTAGTTGCTATAGTTAGTTTGCCTAATTGACCGAACTTTCACCTGCTCCCTTCGCTTCAGGATTATCGACTTGATTTCGGGTACTGGTCACAACGCTGGAAAGGTGCCGCTGCCACAGTTGTCCCAGACGAAGGAAAATATGTATGGGGAGCTGTTTGGCAGTTAGACCGATCTGACATGGAAAATTTGGACAGGTAATGAAACTTAATATTATTATTGTCAGATAAGTAACAGTTGGTAATTTGAGACAATATAAACTTTATTAAAATTCCTCTATATCATAGAATGGCTGGGCAATGATCAGTCAGTGTTGTTGCATCTGGTAAATCATGTATGGATTGTTGAGTTTTTTAGGCCTAAATAATTTGTGCCCTAAAGAGTTCATAGCTGTCAAGTTATTTTTGTCAGTTTAAGGTATGGCATGTAAATGCAAATATGGGTTATTGTTTATTTGTTTTGGTTAGTATTACTTTGAAATTAAGATTTTTAATAGAACTGGCGAAGAACTTTTGAAGATTAACAATTTTGAAGTTTAATAAAACTTTGTCAAAATTCAACACATTCTGTAGAAAAACTAAGATGTGAGGTTTTGGAAAGTTACATATACATGGTTAAATTTTACATACCTACCAGGTGGCCTCGCTTGATAATGTTTGCAATCGTGATGTTGACAATAGCCAGTTGTGTGACAATGCAAATGTTTTTTGTCATGAAATCTTTGTTTTATGAGGGCAATTACTTCTACTGAGTGGACAAGAGTACATGCAAGGTAAAGCATAGAGCAGGAATAGAATTATTTATTTACATTGTCGTCTATATGAAATAGCAATAAAGTCAATGTTGGTTTTGTTTAGCAAGAGTAGATTTACTTTAGGCCAGTAACATGCTTGAGCAATTGTCTTTGGGAGCTAAGTTTTTAGGCTGTAGAAATCATTATTACAGTGGAGAAAAATTGTATTATGTTTAAATCTACCACTGAACCAAGTTTTCTAAATGGATAGTTATTGGGAACAGGAAGAATTCAGTACAGATCCCTACATGGCACCTAACATTATTGTTGTAATACTTTTTTTACCAACACAAGTAACTTGCCCTTGGTGCTGTATATATGCTTCTATTAGTTTAAGACTATCATCTCTAATGCCATGAAAGATCAGTTTTTCTATGAGTGGTGTATATCCCATGTAGTCAAATGCTTTCTTGGACTGCAGAATGTCACTTGAGCAAAGCCTATGTCTTCAAAAACTTGAGGTATGTTACAGCTCTCTTCTCCAATCATTCATCACACCACTACAGATATGTGTCAAGTAGCAACTGCTGACATGTAAACGGCATTTTAACTAACTTTTGTGTGAATACTGATAATTATAGTTTCTAAACAGAGGCTACTTTCTATACATCCCTCTTACCTGTATTTGTCAGCACTGTCTGAAGATTTTAAAAATAAACATACTGGAACTTTTGGTAGCTGGGGCAGTGGAAATTGACCTGCAACTTTAGGGCGTGTGTTTATTTCCATTTTTATGTACGAGAACTACCCTACATACTTTAAGCTCAAATATACATTCATTTATGAAAAATATTGAGGGGGTTCACTATACATTTAAATAGCTCCTTTTGCTTGTCACAAAATGTCATTTATATCTTTACTGTCAGATTTCCTCTTATTTGTACTTAAAATAAAACTGAGACCACACTGATGAAAACAGGAAATGCTATTACCCAACCTTTATATCCATTATATATATATATATATATATATATATATATATATATATATATATATATATATATATATATATAATATTATAGAAGGAGACCTTCTAGGTGGGAAAATGGTATAAAATAAAGATTTTTGACTTACCTAAAGTACAGGCTTGTCGATAGAAACACGAAACACACAAAAACACACAACCATTCGAGCTTTCGCCACCAGTGGTGGCTTCTTCGGGGAAAAAGAGGGAGGAGAGGAGAAAGGGAAGGATACGGGTTTTCCCTTCCCTTTCTCCTCTCCTTCCTCCTTTTTTTTTCCCGAAGAAGCCACCACTGGTGGCGAAAGCTCGAATGGTTGTGTGTTTTTGTGCGTTTCGTGTTTCTATCGACAAGCCTGTACTTTAGGTAAGTCAAAAATCTTTATTTTATATTATAGAGGAAAAATTCCTAACAGGAAAAATATACGTAAAAAATAGATAAGGTACACTTACCAGGCGAAGGGGCACAGGCAGTAATAGCAACAAATAAACACACACACACACACACACACACACACACACACACACACACACACACACACACACACACACACACAAATGCTAGCTTTCGCAGCCTAGCTGCTTCATCAGGCAGAAGGGAAGGAGAGGGAAAAGGAAATGATGAGGGTTTTAAGGAAGGGGGTAAGGAGCCATTCCAATCCCCAAGGTAAGTCTTTCCTGTCCCGGGATTGGAATGGCTCCTTACCCCCTTCCTTAAAACCCTCATCATTTCCTTTTCCCTCTCCTTCCCTTCTGCCTGATGAAGCAGCTAGGCTGAGAAAGCTAGCATTTTTTGTGTGTGTGTGTGTGTGTGTGTGTGTGTGTGTGTGTGTGTGTGTGTGTGTGTGTGTGTGTGTGTGTGTGTGTGTGTGTAGACTCCTTCCTTGCTCTTTCTCAGAAGAAGCAACCTAGTGTTGCGAAAGCTAAGCTTTCTGATGTTTCTGGCATGTCTAATATTTGCTAAGTAAACAAACTTCTCAGGTGTCAAATAACAGAAATTGACTTCAGCTATTTACATTATAAATGGATAAATAAAGTTTTGGAAAAAAATAAGACTAATTAAATTCATATCTATTATTATGCAACAGTGGTATAGGGAGGATCCATAATGGAAGCAGATGGGAATAAATCCCAACATGCTTTGTTACAACAAACAGCTCACATCAAAGAAATGCATCGGTTTCTCAGCATGCTTTTTGACAACCGACTCACTAGGAGGCCACACCTTCATCAGCTAAAGCAAAAGTGCTGGTGGTATCTAAATATACTACGATGTGTTGGTCACACTGCCCGAGAAGCTGGCCATCACTCTCGTGCACCTCTGAGGCCCTAATCCAATCGCAACAGCTGTTGGCTTCATATGCTGACCACGTTCATGCTAGCTATGCCCCACCATCGCAGTCGCAAGCTTTTGTTTCCAAATACTACCTTTCCCTCTTCACAACGTCGACCCAGAGCAGGTCTTCAGATCGCGGTCAGGGTTCGTAGTATTGTTTCCTGACGAGTGTCCCCACCTCTCCTTACCACATTCTCCTGCCAATCCCAAACCCCTCCTTGGTCCATCCCTTGCACTTGTCCTGTGACCAAAAGGTGTCAGTTTCACCAAAAACACTTCATCACAAGTTTGTGGCCGAACTAGACACGTTTTGCGACGCAGAAGTAATATAGACTGATGGCTCCCAGGTAGTGGGTTACGCCTATGTTCATGGCGATCACATTGAACAATCCTCCCTGCCCCCAGTTATCTTTATGGCAGAGCTGACAACGATAATTCATGTTCTAGACTCTCCGTTCATGCCCCAGGAAGTTTTGTGTCACCTGCAGCGACTCCACGAGTGTCTTAAAAGCTCTTGAGCAATGTTTTCCCAGTCACCATTTGGTGCGTTCCATCCAAGACTCTGTGTTCGTCTTGGCAAGTCTGGCTGTTCTGTGGCCTTCATCTGGAGCCCGGGCCACATTGGCATCCCAGGGAACAAATGAGCTGATAAGCTGGCAGGAATGAATGAGCTGATCAGATGGCCAAGCAGGCCATCGCCTCCCGCGTCGGATATCAGTACCCCTGAAACGGATATCAGATGGGGTCTGCACCGCAAGATTTGTGGCCTCGAATTCTGGATGGTCAACTTTGAGCAGACTGAATAAGCTCCATGCGATCAAACCCCAACAGCAGCTGGGAAGACCTCCCTCAGGCCATCTTGAAGGGACTTGGTCGAACTCTGTCACCTGCTTACAGGCCATATGTGGCTAACGCATGGCCACCTCTTTAGACGAGAGGAGTCACCAAGCTGCTGTTGTGGCACTCTGTTGAGTGTGGTCCACATTTTGTTGGACTGTTCACTTTTAGCTGCATTGCGGCAGTCTTTTACCCTGCCTCCTGCATTTCCTTCCATTTTAGCCGACAATGCCTCTATGGTTGACCGTGTTTTAGGTTTTATTTGCGTAGCTGGTTTTCATCATATGTTTTAATGGTGGGTCCCTAAGCATGATCTTTCAGGCATCCACCATTCAAACAGTTTTAATCTGTTGTCACTTTCGTATTGTCAGTCCTATTTTTTAACTGGCAGTTTTAGTTTGTGCAGAATGGCTGGCTCATCCATTATCATTGTGATCAACCAGCCAAGATCTTCTGCTGCTTATTTGGTCCACTACTTGTGCGGTTTTCCTTTTTAGTGTTATCTTAGCAGTCATTCTCTCTCTGTACACCCCATGTACTGGATGTAGAGTGCTTGGTTTTCAGCAGTTAATCTTATGACATGAACTCTTAGCTGGGAATGGGGGACCGATAACCCAGTCGTTTAGCCCCCCTTTAAAAACCCCAACAACAATCCTCTGACTCTGAGCTCATGGAACTGGAGCCCATCTGGAACAAAGTTCTCACCCCCAAGACAACTCCAACTAGTTAAGTGTCTCCGCCTTGGTGCAAAGAAAGAGTGAAGGTGCAACCTCCATGATAGGTGGTTCTCACACTTCAGTGGAACTTGGAGGAAATCAGGACACAAGTAGAGGAACTAATTTGACGACTCAAGGGTAGGGGTGTGTGTGTGTGTGTGTGTGTGTGTGTGTGTGTGTGTGTCCACAAGGCAGATTTTGTTAAATACTATTCATTTAACCAAATATTTGTATTACACAAATATAGCTCAGGGGTATAGCACTTGACCGCGAAAGGCAAAGATCACAGGTTCGAGTCCCGGTTCCAGCACACAATTTTAATCTGCCAGGAAGTTTCATATCAGCGCACACTCCGCTGCAGAGTGAAAGTTTCATTCTGGATTTGTATTAAAATTTACTCAGTATTATTTATGCAATCTTTTACTATAGCTAGTTGTGTTTTTATTTTCTCTTATAATTAATTTAATGCACATAATTAACAATATGCAATCCAGTAGCAATGTTTCAAAGATGAATTCATGACATGTAATTGAGTATTGTTTCGGCTCTGATCTGAGGTACAATCCACGCCAGTTTGAACTTTAATTTTGAACAATTATGTACAAGATCTTCCGTGTTAGTCATGTGGAAAGTTTCTAATGGTATTATGAATGGACTATTAATATTTATGCCACATTACGGTGTACCACTCAAACTTTTGTATTCCACACACGAACTGTGCAAATTTGTATTATTGATGTGTGTAATGTGCATTCCTGGTCACATTCATTGTAATTAAGGCTTGTAGGCTGGTCATAAATGAGGACAACTGGGCATTTATGAATCATTAAGTGTTAAATAACTGCAATTCTGTGTGTTGCCTATGTTATTTATAGTGAATTAGTTTTCACCCCATGAGATTTTAGCCATTTGCTACCAAGAGCTACAATCTAAGAAAACACCAAGAATAAACGAACTATGACAAGGTAATGTAACAACAGCAGGATGTTTTCCTTCTCAACACCAGTGCTCCCACACATGAGCTTGGCAAATGGAACATACTTAGCTATTTAATTTTCTCTTTGTTGCCAGAGCCTTTTCCTGCATCTTAGTTGAAGGGTGTGTGACAACCTTTGTGGTAGCAACCACTTTCTGAAGCTTCTGTTCTTCCTCGAGTTTAAACCTGCATACCGCCTTCCATGAAGATACCTTCACAGGGCAGATTATCTGGCTTAAACCTCAGCTACTGTTGTTGCTGCTCCACTTCCTGTTGATTCGGTGGTTAACTTGGTTACTGTGGTTGTTTCTACTGTGGAGGCAACTGTCCTGTGTTTCCCTGGCTGGCTCCAGCAAAAGTCAGTGCTTTGGTGGGCATTGGATACTGCTGAGGCACCACCAGTGCAACCCTACTAGAGCATCTTATTCCTTACAGACTGTGTCAGACCTTAGCTTAGCAACTGATCCAGCAAAGGAGGACTTTTGGGAGATATACAGTGCCACTATCAGTTCTCGTGCTTCCCAGTCTTTCTCAGATATGGTTGCATGTTCAATGCCTTTTTGGCTTCTGCCCACTGGTGGGAATTCCCTGCCTTTCTTATTCAGATTACCATCTGCACTGAAACAAATGCTGTTGCCAAGCATATGGCAGAGCATTACATGCATAGTTCAGCATACAGCCTGAATTTCCACTACCTTAAAGAGCAGATAGTATAAGCAGTTGTCACCATGAAATGTACAGTGCCCCAGTTTAGTGAGTGGAAGTTCTAAAGTGCTCCTGCTGTGTGACCCGATACCTCTCCGTGACCAGATCACATTCACAGCCAATTTCTCCACCACCTCTGTAGACTTTCAATATCAACTGCTTACCCCTAATCAATCAGCCCTGGGCAGTGTTTTCCCTGTCCCAATGGCAGTATAGCATCATCCTGGTGATGAAACTTGGTGCAGATGTGTTGGTGGCAGTTGCCACCCTATCAGCCTCACCAATGTTCTGTGTAAGTGCCTTGAATATATAGGAGTCAGTGGCTCATGTGCATCATCAATGCTTGGAATCTTCTGGCCTCATAAGGAGGGGGTGCTTTCGTCAGGATCACTCAGATATTGTCAATCTTCTATCATTGGAGTCTATTATTTGTTCTGCTTTTGCTTGGTGTGAGCATCTTGTTGCAGTATTTTTGACATCCGGAAGGGGTACAATACCACCTGGTGCCATCATATTCTTGCTACACTGTACAAAAGGGGCCGAGGGGTCTAATTCCAATCGTTCTCCAGAGCTTCCTCTACTCAGATTGTTTTTGGGTTAGGTTTGGTACCTCTGATTACCCAATGTTCAGTAGAATGGTGACCCGCAGGATGCCATCTCTTTTTCCCCTCTTGCTGGGGCAATGGAGTCAGTTCGTTGTCCTTGTTTGCCAATAACTACTTCATGTATTTAAGGTTTGCTAGCATTAGTGTCACTGATTGGAGGGAGCCATCCGAAAGTGTCATGGGCCTTCACCGATGTTTTCAAATACTCTCTGCCTCTAAAACACAAGTTATGAACTCTTTGGAAAATGGCACATTAAACTTTCAAGCAGCTCTGTGAGGTGTTAATACAATGCCTTGATTGCGGGAGCTCGATGTAAGATTTGGCAGTGCCTTCGGTACTCGGCACCTTCAGCACTGCAGATCCTCAACCCAGTTCTCCACAATGGAATCTGATTAGTGACGGCCTGTGGTTTCACCAGCAACAGAAACTTGCTCCATGTGTTTCCATTGTCTGTGCCTTGTCCCAGTCCCTACACTCCTCCCCACCATGGTGGCCCAGGTCACGTCTTCAGATTGCAGTCCAGGTTTGTTTCCTTCTTTCATCACGGGAGTCCCCATTGCTCCCACTTTCCACTACCGTTTCCATATCCTTCCTTAACCCAGTCCTTGCTTGTGGCTTTGTACAAATTTGTCCTGAGACTCAAAAGCCTCAATTTTACCAATAAATCTGTTGGCACTTCCTGGCACTTATTTATTCATTCTGTGCTGCAGAAATTTTTTATATTGATAGTGTTTTGATAGATAACCATGTTGGTGGGTATGCCTATGTGTATGTTGATCATGCTGAAACACATTCTGTGCGTTGTGGGTGTTGTTTTTTACTGCAGAGCGGTTAACATTTCTCATGCTCTTGAACATCTCCAAGCCTGCCCTGGAAAGTTATTTGTTATCTGTACTAACTCCCCCAGTGGTCTGCAAGCTCTTTACCATTGTTTCCCTTGCCATACTTCAGTATGTTATTCACGACTGACCTTGCCCTCGGCAACTCTGGCTTTCCAGTGGTCTTAGTTTGCATCTAAGGGCACGTTGGTAGTTCAGAGAATGAACATGTCGATCAGCTGTCCGAGCAGGCCACCACTTTATGGTCCCTAGATTGGTTACCTTGAAAAGAGTATCAGATTGGCATTGTATCGCAAGGCCCTCGGGATCCAGAGTAAAGAAAGGTCTGAATCGAACTTGCAGAACAAGCTCCATGCAGTCAGGCTCTGTACAGCAGTGGGAAGTCATTTCTGAGGGCCTCTTGTAGGGGTTCATTTGACTGTACCCAGTTAACATACTGCCATTTTCTCTGCTGAGAGGACCTGCCAAAGTGCTGTGGTGCTCTCTTGGACAATGGTCTCCATCCTGTTACTGTCCCCTTTTAGCCTCCTTCTGACAGTCTCTGTCTACCTGCTGTGTTTCCTTTAATTCTTGTTGAGGATACCTCTATGGCTGACTTTTTATAAGTTTTACCTGTAGAGGTAGTTTTTATTATTCCATTTAGTGGTGGGCGCCTGAGCCTGATACCCAGATTCTCATCCCTCCAGCAATTTTAAGCTGTTCCCTACATTTGTGTTGTCGGTCCTGCATCTGGCTGGAGGTTTTTAGTGTGTGTGTGTGTGTGAGAGAGAGAGAGAGAGAGAGAGAGAGAGAGAGATTCTTACACATAATTAGCTTCTCCTTCTAAATCGTAATCATCCTCTTCCAGGGCATTGAAAATATTGTTCTCATTTAAATTTGCCATGTCGAAAATATACAACGCATGAGCACTTGACAGGCAGTAACAACAGTAGAAGATGAAAGTAGTGTTCAAATAGTTAAAACTCAACTCGCTGTGTTGCAACACAATGCAGATAACCTTCCTTCATTTTATGTGGTTACCAACAGACGGCAGTTTTGTGAAGTGGCAGCTACAAATTTTTTATTGTTCCACAAGTCAGACTTGGACACTGTCCACCTGACTAACTACCGCTGAACCAGTCTGGCTCAGGCGTTAACCACTCGATTATTCCTTTTGTATTTTCCTCCTCTCGTGTTGCTTCAGCATTCATTGTCACTCTGTGCATCTTGGGGGTTTCCCCCTTTGGTTATTGAGCCTTCAGTTTTTGCTACATAGAGTATTTTGCTACTAAGTCTCAATGAAGAACAGGGGACTGATGATCTTACTGTTTATTCCTGTTAAAAATCCCACATTGACAACTTGTGGAGAGAGGCAATTTCAAATCCTTTTTTAAAACTTTGGAAAGACTGCATGTGCCAAAGCAGCTATCATATTGTTGGCCTCACTAACTGCATGGGGTAGACAGAGTGGATGGTCAACTGCCACCTCTTCTGACTGTTCAAATCCTGGCACTTATATGAGAGAAGTATGGGGAAAAAATTTATATATATATTACATTATTTTGGGCACTAAAGACCTCATAGTGAGCCCAAAACCCAAATCCATCTTTGCCCTTCCCCCTCCTTCCTCTTTGCCCTTGTTCAATGTCCTGTCTTACTCTTTTATTCTTAATCTCATTCTAATGCAATTGTAGAATAGATGTGAACCATTGATGGAATTTGTTCTTTCAGACATTCATGTCCTGTTTTTCTCTAGCAGCCAACAATACTGCCTTTTGATTTATAAGTTATTCCACAATGGGAAAATGCTACCTTGTAATTAACTTTACCAGTATTACAAGAGTAAAAGCTGCATAAGTTTAAGAATATAATTCATAGTCGCAGTACCCAGTGAGCACAGAATAACATAGAGACCTTACAATAACAGTGAAATGAAGCCGGCCGAGAGTGCGACACCCAACCAACATGGCAGCCGAGCGCCAGCCAGCCACAGCTGTGAGCACAGGGTAGTTCATAGAGTTTGCGCTCTGTTAATTCCTTTTTCATATATTTTAAGGCATTCCTTTTTGACAGCTATTTTTGCCATAAATAATTACAAATTTCATCTAGGGACAGCAAATCATATTATTATATAAAAATAGCATATTTTTTCCTCTGTGTGTCCCTTTAACCTTTTATAACTCAAGGGGTACCGACCGTATTGTCATGCGGTTTCTTTTAATTTCTTCTTTAGAATCCTGGGATAATCTTAGGTTACATTTAATGTCAATACAAATATACGATAAAACCTAAAATAAGAATCGTAACGTAGAATCAATTACCGCTTCTACACTTAAGTCAGCTCTGGAGCTTAAACTAGCTAGGCCAGTGTACATAGCACACACTTGCAGAAATCACAACAAACATCTACAAAAAAATAAAAAATAAACACACATTTATAATTTTTCTTTTCTAAAAGCACTGGCACCAGACGCTTCAGACTACAGATAGTGATGTGGGAGATCTGAAAAAAAATTGACATATGATCTCGCGTCCCTCCCCTCCCCCCCCCCCCCCACCCATGACTTCTATAATTCTATACTATGTACTTTGGCACAGGTTTCATAGATTAGGCTATGCTACAGACGTCACAAATGTGTGGAAGTGGTAAACCATTCTACAGTATTCTTCTTAATAAGACATATTTGTAATTAATATTTCAATTATTTCTCATTTTCATATAGGCATTTAATTATAGCCTACATTGAACTCAAGATTATACCTAAGAAATTGAAAGAAACTGCATCACGAGTCGTTCTGCAGTTCTCAAGTTAAAGTAGTTTAAAGATTACCCGTGAAAAGCCAGAGCGGCTCAGCTAGTTAGTAATAAAATAAATAAAAAGTGTGAGGTCATAATTATTGGATACTGAAAATTGTATCCCAAGTTACTAATGTTTATCAATATTGATCACAAAGTAAAATGTGAGTGGGAAACAGAATCTGTGCTCACTGGTGGGCAAGCTCGCTGAAAGTTAGAATTTCAAAAGTGCCACCGCTCTATTGTATCCAAATTTGTGAGAACACCAGGGGCGCTAGAAAAATGTTGTTTAAGTAAAACAGAAAAGTTAATTTCATTATCTACAACTTTCTCGCTGACGAAAATTACCTGACCAAAAAACAAATTTTACTTTCATAAAAAATAATAGTTTCAATTTTTTTATACACACACAATACATATCGTACTTGCTAAGAACACTGTTGCACTCCTTCAGTATTCACCTGTCTGAAAAATTTGGTAATTTTTTCCTATCCTAAGGGGTTCAAATGACAATGTAATTAATGCGAGTCCCACTTGAAGAACTACGCACTTATCAGCCCATCTCAGTTTCTACACCCAACCAACATGGCTGCCAGGTTTCACTGGCTGTACACTGATGTAGGCAGTATAGCCTGTTTTTCTGTGCTCGTTGGCAGTACCATCCTAAATTTTCTCAGTATGATACAGAGTTTTCATCCCCAAAACGAAATTTCTCTTTTCACCTCAAAAGTTAAAATTTTTGTAAATCTAAGGGACTTCACTGCTGCGGTTATGTCACTTGGCTCACAAACTACTTAAACCAACTTACACTAAAACCCATGCCAAGTGAGGACTCGAACCTCCGACAGTGAGCAAATGTGCGCTCCACAGCGAGGCGCCATGGAGTGCTTGACCACTCCACTGCGGCTATCATCATCTCGGGCTGTGAAGTTCTATCATGAGCACTTGTTATTAATATGGAGTTTGAGTGCTGTTGAAGACAGTTGCTCTCATCACCCATATGCTGCAATCTGAATTTAAAAAATTTCCGTGTACTGTGTGTACAGTATTGTCAGTCACAGACTCGGTAATACCGTGTATCAAGACGTAAAGTTAGTCTTTGGTAGTAATGCTCTTAACGCCACAAGTATATGGGTAAAGCTAGATTATTATTATTATTTATTACTACTTGCAAATATGCCTCTCAGGATTACATGTATTAAACCTGACAATAAAGAAAGATGCTTTTCCATCTTATGCCGTATTGACTTAGTGTATTTGTCGTTGACATCAAAAAAATATTATTTTCGAAGAGCGGCAGCCGGATGTGATGGTTGTATGACTGTGTTGTGTGATTGCGTGAGTGTTCTAAATGAAGGTCATGGCCGATAGCTGAAAGTGCTGTATGTGTGTCTTTTGTATGTGCCTCTCGCAGCTCTCTGCCATGTCTTTTGCGGTGAGTTGTAAACTGTTCTTACTATATTATTAATTCCAACCTGGACTTTCCATTGTTAAATTATAAATATTAATTCGAACTGCAGATGAAAAGTTACTTTGATTTGTGACATTGCCTGTATACCAAACAGAATGAAATGATTATTGGTTTGTTTGTGCATCAGGGTTTGCTTGAGTCCTGTTGCTTTTGCTAGAAGGGATAATTCAATAAACACACTTAAAAATTTGGAAGAGTAGAATGTATTGGAATCTTTATCACTGGACTTAAGACAGTGTAATTTAAACAGCAGTTGAGAATTACCAGCTTACTTGTTTTGTTTGTCTTATTTTGCAGGCAAGAAGGAGTTTCATCAAATGTTTATTTTCCATTTGAGGTTGAAGTTGAAACGCCAGATGAACAGAAACTGCTGTGCCGGTGCTACCAACTGTGTGACACTCCTACAAAGCTAAACCCAGGGCAACCTGTCCCAGAAGACCGTCTTCCCTCAGAACTCTATCTTAGTGTGATAATAAAAGGAGCACAAGAAACAGGTCTTCCAGATGACTATATAAAGCAGCTGAAAAAAATCTCTCACAATAGTTACAAAGGCGATAACAGTACAGTTCTGTCATCTCTAGTTTAAAGTGCACCTAGTAGTGTGCACCACTTCACATTAATGTAATGCCAAGTGTAAGATACTGAAATTTTCAATATTTTTAAAATGTTGATGATTGTTATCTACTGTATGCAGAAACATGCTGTATTATACAGGATGACACTCATTAAACTATATGAAATAAAATTATAACTTCTTAACAGTTTGCATTATTATGTTAAAGCTGCATGATTGGCCACATGCTGTGGTGGGAATTAGCATGCACATGTGTGTTGTAGTTGTTGATTTGCATATGAAAATGTCACAGTACAATGTGCCAAAGTGCAGTGAAGGCCTATGTGAGCCACAACGTGGCTGAAAGGAAGTTTGGGTACAGTTCAGCTGACTCCACTTGAAGACAACTGGTCCAAGTGTGCTAACAATCAGGAATTTGCTTCAGAAGTTAGAGAGAATGGGATAGTGTTTGTGATAGCTGTTTTGACAATGTCAGTCATCCAAAACGGGTGAAAATGCCTGAAAACATTGAAGACACACTTTGTTTCAAATCAGGCCCAGGAAATTGATCAGATGAGCTGCAAAACTGGTGAGAATAAACTGAAAGACAATGACACATTGTTGTTGAAGACCTCCATCTGTTGTCATACCAAATTCTAATATTTCACAATTGGGAAGTCTCTTCACCCTCAGTGGGTGACTGTGTGGTGTGCAATATCAAATCACAAAGTAATTGGTGCAATATTCTTTAGTGACACAGTCACTACTGAACAGTACTTACAGGTGTTGGAAGACATTCACCCTCATTTTCCGAAGTGATCCTGATTTCGACAAGATGTGGTTCATGTAAGGCGCAGCTTGTCCTCATCGAAGTGGGAGAATGTTTGATTTCGTGGAGCAGCATTTTGGCTCTCGGGTACCTGGAGACCACTGTCATAGGCCTTGATTACCTATCTTCTCCAGATCTGAACATATGCTATTCATTTTTGTGGGGCTATACTAAAAACAAGCTGTACAATAACTCTAAACCCATTGCCAAGCTGAAAACGGCCTTTTTAAGAAATCAACAGGATCAATGTTCCAACACTGCATTGGGGCAGGCAGTATTTCGCTATTTGTCTACCACATTATTGCTACAGAAAGCAGGCATATCAAACAGATAGTAACCTAAAGCCAATTACCTGCTGTGACTTCACATGTTGAATTGTGTGCCCCTCATAGTTTGTAATTAAGTTTTGTTTCATATAGTTTAATAACTGTCACCCTGTGTATCGACAAAATATTTGTGCTGTTCTTATATTTTAATGGTGTGTACTTATTGTCTTGCCTGTGGCTAAACATGTCTCAGTGCACGGCCAGCACATCTTGGAACAGTGTTAAACCATCCGGGTTATATGGATACTTCCCACCGACGCCAATCTTTCAGAACTCAGGAGATGGAAACTTGCCCTTCAGCATATTCTCCCTGTTGCCCACCTGGTTCAACCTCTGCTAAATTCAAATTCCCACTCACTGTTCTACAACATCTTTGTTTCGGTTCTCTGGACAGAGGTCTACCTCAGTTGGTCTCTGTCCAACTTCTTTGCTTTCTACAAATGTCTGCCTCGTGTGTGTGTGTGTGTGTGTGTGTGTGTGTGTGTGTGTGTGTGTGTGTAGAGCGAAGACTAGGGGATGGCCTACTCCCACATCTTTGTTATCCTTCGAGCTCTCCAATTCAAACCTTTTTGCCAAAGGGAATGGATGCCCACATGTTGAGCTTGCTGTGCTTTTGTATAAATATAATTTTAAATAGTGGTTTTTGTGTGTCTCATCATTTACAAAGGCTCATTGTCCTGGTTCTTTTATAGACACAATTAGGTGCAGTGAACGTAAGACCCTTGGTGGGTGGCCAAGGGATACACTACATTGCTTGAAGTAGGAAACTGATTGGGTTGTCTAGAACAGTGTCACTAAAGGGTACAGTAGTGCTTTATATACTGGGAATATGAAATTAAGGTTAGTTGTGGTATTTAAGCTATGATTTTCCAACATGAGTGCATAGTTCCTAACTTAGTACTAACCTAGTAAGTACTAAGATGTCAAATTACTGTTTAAAACTCTTTTTCTCATAATACAACACGCTGCTGCCAAATATATAACAGAATGAAATTTTTGTTATGGTTCAACTTGTGAGGAGGAAAAGGGGAAAAAATCCTAATTGGCCCAGGTACCCACATAGTGGGTCAACTGGACCATAACAAGTGTTAGTTCAATACTATTATTGACTAAATTGAGGTAATTGGCCATGCTGTCAAACAAAATAGTGTCACTGCAATGATACTGTAGTAGTTTTAGACAATGTAAGGGAACTCTTACCCAATGACTGGGTTTGAAATTAATCCAAATTTTTGAATAACTTTACTTTTAATAAAGAAAGAGTGTCAAAATTATACAGATAAAGACAATAAGCCCTGTTTCAGTTATTAATATTAAAGTTAGTTGTAATACATTTTGTGTAGTTAACAAGTTAATATTCAATAAGTCACTCACTTGATCAGTAAAGCTGATCATATCTTTGAATCTAGTAACACTCTTTTTATAGGCCTTTGACAGCTTTCTAACTTTTTTTTTCAGTAATTTATACCTCTCCTGTTAACATAAACTTCCTGATTTGGAAGTGTTGTTTGGAAAACATGACTTCATATCCAGCATTTGATTGGGATGTTACTTTTGCAATGTAAAACCTGGAATGTACTATAGATTTTCCAAAGACAATATTTACCCACTCGTATTAAAGTAATATCTTGTTCAGTTATTCATTTGCCACAAAGCATGATCATATACAAAAACCTGGTCACTTTCTTACTTGACTGATCAGTATTATTAAGATCCTACATTTTAGTTTTGTTGCTGGCATTGGGCTTAGAAATGTTCTCTCACATTTGGTCACAAGTCTTTCCTTCATTTTATCAGCTGTTAGTTTCTTTCTTTTTTCATTTTTATTTATTTTCAATTTGATGTATGTCTAACAGCAGCTCTTCAAAACTTTTGTGATATATTCTTGTTGATGTACTGGCTACTACTGTATGATTTGCTGCTGTGGATGTACTGGCTACTCCTGGTGGGTTTGCAGCTATAATGTACTGGCTTGCTTGTCTTGCAGCAGAATTCCACCAGCGAACAGCTACCAGCCGTGGTGGAGTAGCCTAGCGGTCTAAAGCCTCTCGCTGCGGAGCACGCGGTTGCTCGCCGTGGAGGTTTGAGTCGTCCTTGGTGTGTGTGTGTGTGTGTGTGTCTGTGTGTGTGTGTGTGTCTGTGTGTGTGTGTGTGTGTGTGTGTGTGTGTGTTTGTTGTCCTTCGGTTATTTTACCTAGGTTTAAGTAGTTTGTAAGCTACGGACTGATGACGACGCAGATTAGTCAGATAGATTTACAAACATTTGAACAGCTACCTTAAGTGTCTGTCTCTAACACATTCACTGCGGCTGATGGTCATATAAGCGTTTCCGTGATCAACACGCCAGTGCTGGCGACGCTTATAAGCGGTGCGTTCGCTAGCTGAGTACTCAGTTTAGTTTGTTCAGCTGTGCCCTTGTGTTAGTAAAAGGCACGAACGAAATATCTCACAACTTTTTCCCGTCTGCAGTTGTGTGTTTTAGTCGTCTGTGTTATGCATTGTTTGTAATAAAATCAATAAATCAGAGGCACTGTTAAGTGTCAGACAGCATGCAGCGTTTCACATGATCGTCATGCAGCTAAAGTGTACTTGTATGTCTATATCTAGCAGCACCTCTTCCGCAGACATTATATTCTATCAATATTAAGTACATGCACAACATGAACTTACAGGCTTCGCAGCCGGTATGATTCCGCTCTGTGTACGTACGCTTGCAGGTGTCCGCCTAGAGCGTTAGTGGCCCTCACTGGTGTCCGCAGCGAACATGTTAAGCAAGGGACTTCCTTCTTGTGGCACTGTCTTGCGTGGGGGTTAGAAGCTAAAGTTTTTTCCGAAGAGTGAGTGGAAGTACTTCGTAATGTTAATGACTGGTTTCTTCTGTCTTCTGGAAACGGGTAGTCTGTTTTCAACCAGGGATAGTTCCTTGTTGAGTATTCAGACTCCAAAAGATCTCAAAGATGGCAGTTCATATAACTTAGAGAATGACTTTAATGATTACTGCTAACTGATTACATAAATGTTTCATACATTTATTGCAGAAGCTTACGATCTACTACATTCATCTTGACATTTTGACATGTTCTGCCTTAAAGAACCAAACCATTTTCCAATCAATCAGAAGAATGTTCATAATCAATGGAGATTTGAGGCACAGAATATTTCACATAATTCTCAGCTCTTCTTTGCTTCATAGCTGTTCAGATTTCTCTGGGTGCTTAACCACTGTGCATCTGCCTGGAACCTACGCAGACAAGTTCGCTACGCAGTTTCTGGCCTGAGCTTACTAAATATCCCCACAAATAAACCATTTGTCTTGGGTCAAGTTGAAGTGATGTAGTGAACCTTGTTAGTCTAAATGTTCACCCATTCAGACAAAAGATATCAAATTGTTTATTTTCCCCACACATTCAACATTGCAGAGTAACATTATCTTTGTTTATGGTTATTAAAAGTCACAGCTTGTTTATCCAATGGCAGGAGATACTACCACAACTTACAGGTGAGTAAATATTTCAATTATTAGCTCTATACTCTAAAACATATTGCTCTTATATCGAACTTCCTCACAGACAACCTGCAGAGATTCTATTTCTCTTGCACTATGTATAAGATTTAGAAAAATTTAATAATAAATCTTTTAGGTAAATTTTCACATTGGAAACGTAAGGGAAAGAAGAGCAAATGGTCATTATCACTTTGTTCAATCCTAAAGTATTCAAAAATTTTATATCAAGCTTCCTCTTGACCGACCTCATCTCAACCAGTCAGGTCCTTCTGGCCACTTGACTTAGGATTGCAACCACTTTCCACGGTCTGCTTACTCTACCAACAATCGTCCAGTCTCTCTTCTTTCACAGAGGCCAACTCCTTTCCATGTCTCGCCTCCTGACATTATAACAACATAACAAGACCCTTATTCCTTCCTTGCATGCCTTCTTTCTTTCCAACTAATCACAACTTAATGAAAATGCACTCACATAAACTCTTCTTTTCCCCCAACCTTAGTGTGTACAATGTGAGCAAAATAACCCCCTTATATTCATAGAATACTGCAATGTACTTTCATATTGGCCTCCACTGGTATATCTGTTTCGTGCTACACATAAATTAACTATAAGGTTCAGTGTGTGTGTGTGTGTGTGTGTGTGTGTGTGTGTGTGTGTATAAAGTGTAAACTTAATGTGTTTAAGTGTGTGTATATGCGTAAGTGTAAAAGTGTTACCAAGTTAATCCTGTGGCGAACCTCACTGAATAAACACTGCGATAGAGTAGTATGAAAGAAAGAGTACCCCAGAAAGATAGGTAACCCTTCCCACCACGACATGCCATTGGCGAGTGATTAACAACTTGTTTGACGTGAGTGTTGGCATACCCAACTAAACTACCTCCTATAGAAAATTAAGTAATAATCCTTCCCCATGTTACTACTTGTGGAATTTATTCAAAAATTATCAAATTAACCTGTATGAAAATTACAACTAATATTAGACTCCTTTCCAGAATTCCATCTCTTCTCTCTGCCTTTTCTAACAGAGTATCATCGAATTACCAAAAAGAATATGAATCCATCATAATGTTTCTTGATACTGACTCTGCTCATATCAGTATTAGTCAAGATCTGGTAAGATTCTGTACTAAGGAAACGGAAAAAGAAATATTAGAACAGAAAACTCTAACCCAGGCATCAACTGAGCTCTAACATGTGATAGGACATTTATATCCTATCATTGTTTGTCCTCACCAGTTTGAATGGAAAAAGTAGTATAGCATTATGAAGTTCCATCTTCTGTTATTCAACAGAAGCAACTAGTCATAACCTTTAACAATATAGTAATAAGGACAGTTTACAACTCATTGAAAAGATGTGACGAGGAGCTGCGAGTTATAGATGAGTACCGTAAAACAGGGTGACTTGGGACACATTGTGTTTTCTTAGCTTTTTCTCAGCCCGTGAAATGTACGAAAAAAAATATGTATATCAAAATTTAGGTCTGGATTAGTAGATGACATTTATGTATCAAGTAATAAATTTGGTCATTTAATTTTTTTGCGTCTTGGGGGGTGACTTGGGACCATACAAATTTATTTATTATTTTTTTCCCCCGCAAAACTGCATTCACCTCACCAAAGAGGTGATTAGGGACACTGAACAGGTTTTCCTTTTTTCATTTTAAATGTTACCAATTTTAGTATCTTTTAAAGTGAAATAATCACAATTGATATATTAAAATAACAAGAAATGTTGAATGTTAAAAAAGAATCAAAAGAAATATATGTACTGCCTTAAATAGTTTCACATGGAAAAAGTACAAGAATTTGTTTCGTGTTTTTAATTACAGTAACTAGTTTTTTCCACATTACTTTGCAGTTTCATACGGGAACTTGTAACGACAAAGATGAACAAAGAGGGGAACAAGTTTGCACATAACTTGTGAAATAGAAACTTTTTGAATGTCTTCTTCGTTTGGAAAAAACATAAATGTATGATTGCTTCTGAGACTTTGTCAATAATGAAATTCTCACTTTGGAATCTTTTATGGCCCTATGAATGTTTAGAGAATCTCTTAACCTAACCATATTAAAAAAAAAAAACACGGGGTCCAATGTGTATAAGAAACACCAAAAATTTCATTTTAATGCGCTTTTGTGAATTTCTCTTAAGTCTGAGAGGTTTCTGACAATCATGCCCCAAGTCACCCTATGGATATAGGTCTACATTTTTATATTTGTCATTATTAAAGATAGAAGCGGGGATCTCATTTAAACATCAACATAAGGTTACGAACGGCAGAGCAGCTTATCAGGAGTTGCGATGCCACGGCCCATGAGAAAGAGCGTTAAAATTGTACTATGTAAACAAATCGAAGCAGTGTATGCAAAAGATTTTGACGATCAACAAGTTAGTTGCGATCAGTATGGATGTCACTTGATAACTATTTCGAGCATATAAAATAAAGCATGCTATACCTGCTCTCTGATTGACTTCTATGGTGTATTAATAATAGGTCACATGACCGTAATACAAATATCTAAAAATCTCTTATAAATGGTTTTGTGTCCCAACTTCGTCGCCGCTTTTGTGTCCCAGCCTCGTCGTAAGTGTCGGTGGCCGAGCGGAATGAGACCGACACAGTAACAAAGACAGCACGCCGGTGCAGGTACGGAGGGGAGCAGCCAGAAACTACAAACACTAGAGTAAATTAGAAAGAGATATATATTGCACAGAATGTAACAATACTTAACTTTTACATAGTACTGCAGAATGTTGATACATAGTTGTTAGAGGCCTGCCTAGTGCCTGTACAATAGCAAAGTCTTCACTGGTGCCTATCTGATTACGAAGGTCCTAACTGGTTGCTATCTCAGTCCCAAGTGAACGATGTCCTTCAGTGGTGGCCACGAGCGGAGTTGTCGCAGAGGGCGCTCGTGGCTGTCGTCGTGAGAACGCCGCGCCGTCGTGGCGTAGGGCTGAGGGCCACGGCGACGGCACTGGGAGGAGGGCCTGGGCGGGGGCGTTACTGGTGGGACGGGCGTCGTAGCTGAGGCTGGGATCGAGACGCCGTCCGCGCCCCGGTATACACCTTGCGATCCGCTGGAAAACCAGCGGAAGGGCACCCGCCCCCGCCCAGAGGGAGCAGGTCATCTTCTTCTGAGGTGCGTGGCCCCGGCGACGGCGGCACGCACGGTCCCGGAGTCCCTCTCGGTGACGCTGTCATCTGCGGCAGCGGCGGCGTCGCGTCGATCTCCATCGGGACGATCTCGTAGTCCGGGGACGCTGGACCCGTTGACGAACGATGTGTTTGTGCTCCCTGGCGGTGAACTGGGTCTGGAATCAAGAAACCAGAGACAGGATCGCGCGGCCTGTGCAAGCGCAATTGGTTTGCGTGGCGCCGCAGCTCCGACCCTGTGGAAGAACGTACAACATACATATTGCGACCGAGCACACGCTGAATGGTGCCCGGCAACCATGTCTTCTTGTTTCCAGAAAACACCCTGTACAGCACCGGCGTAGAAACCTGAAAACGCATAGCGCCATACGAACCGACTCGGTGCGTGGGAGGCTGCAGCAGGTGAAGGAGAGTGCGGTGACGGCGGCCGTGTAGCAGCTCGGCAGGAGACGGGCCGTCACGTGGCATGCACCGATACGTAGAGAGGAAAATTTGAAGAGCTTGCTGCCTGGAGTGCTGACCATTCATCTTTTCCATGTGAGACTTGAATGTTCGAACGAAACGTTCTGCTTCACCATTGGACTGAGGGTGAAAAGGTGCGGTGGTGATATGCTGAATGCCATTCACACGACAAAATTGTTGAAATTCCGCACTAACAAACTGAGGTCCATTGTCACTGACGATAGTTTCAGGCAAACCTTCGATGCAAAACACAGATGTTAAGGCACTGATAGTACTAGACGCTGTTGTTGAGTTCATGGCAATCACGAAAGGAAACTTGCTGAAAGCGTCTACAACAATTAACCAGCGCGTATTCCAGAAAGGTCCGGCAAAGTCAATATGTAATCGTTGCCATGGTCCCTTGGGGCGAGGCCAGTCTGAGAAACGTTGCGGAGGAGCCGCCTGATGCTCCGCACAAACCGTACACTGTGACGTCATGCTCTCTACCTGAGCGTCCATACCAACCCAGGTACATTGACGTCTGGCCAAATGCTTTGTCCTAACAATACCCCAATGTCCTTGATGCAGGAGGCATAATACTTCTCGTTGCAGGGAACGAGGAACAATCACTCTTGCTTGGTTGTTGTCGGTATGCAACAACAGAACACCCAGACTTAAAGATAATGCATGACGTTGTGCAACATAACGTCGAACCAGAGGCTGATCAATGTCTTTGGCTCTGGCAGGCCACCCTGAGCGAACAAAACTTGCTACCACACTTAAGTCTGCATCCGCAGCTGTTTCCTGTGCAACCCGATGAGAGTTCAAAGGGAAATCTGCGACAGCGGAAGCATCTCTGGAGTCTATCTGACAACATGCCATTTCCGAAGAATCAAACGACACATCCTGGCCAACCGGAAGTCGGGAAAGTGTGTCCGCGTTGGCGTGTTTAGTGGTAGGTCGGTACAAAATCTCATACTGATAATTAGACAATATCAAGGACCATCTCTGAAGCTTTTGTGCCGTTCGTGGCGGAATGGGCTTTGTGGGTGAGAACAATGACGTGAGAGGCTTGTGGTCTGTCAACAAATAGAATTTTCTGCCATAGAGATAATGATGAAACTTTGTGACGCCGTAAATGATTGCTAAGGCCTCCTTTTCTATCTGACTGTAATTCTGTTGCGTCGGCGTCAGTAGCTTGGATGCAAAGGCAATAGGACGATCATGACATCCAATACGATGTGACAGAACTGCACCCACACCGTATGACGAGGCGTCAACTGCTAGCACTACAGGCTTCTGTGGGTCAAAGGGAATCAAACATGCATCACTGAGTAGTGCAGACTTTAGTTTGTCAAAGGCAACCTGACAATCTTTGGACCATACAAAAGGAACATTCTTCCTACGTAAGTGATGCAGTGGAGCTGCAATCTGAGAGGCATTGGGAATAAACCTGAAATAATAGTTAAGCTTTCCCATTACTGCTTGCAATTCATGCACATTCTTAGGAGGAGGCAAGTCTTTGATTGCTTTAAGATGTGACTGTAAGGGATGAATTCCTTGGGCATTAATCACATGGCCTAGGTACTCTTTCAGTTTGAAAAAACGAACACTTTGCTTTATTGCAACGTAGACCTGTTGCAGTCAAAACTTTGAAAAGACACTCCAGGTTTCCTAAATGTTCTTCAACTGTACGTCCGGATACCACAATATCATCTAAATAGTTCGAACAACACGGTACAGAAACTGTCAGCTGTTCCAAAAAACGCTGAAAAATAGCGGGGGCGGAAGAACTGCCAAAGGGTAGGCGTTGAAATTGAAAAAGGCCCATGTGAGTATTAATGACGAAAAACTTTTTGGGCTCGTCATCAAGTGGAATTTGTAAGTATGCCTCTGCTAAATCAATCTTGGAAAAGAAGCGAGACTGTCCTAATTTGTCCATAAGTTCCTCAGGTCTGGGCAGAGGGTAAGTGTCTACAATTGTTTGACTGTTCACTGTTGATTTAAAGTCCGCACAAAGACGAAGTTTGCCTGACGGCTTGGGTATAATTACTATAGGCGAGGCCCACTGACTCGCAGAAACAGGAGAAATCACCCCACTATCTTTCCAACGTGTAAGTTCTGCGGCAACTGTATCACGCATTGCGATAGGCACTGGTCTAGCTTTACGAAATTTTGGAACTGCAGATTCTTTTAAAGTTACATGTGCCACGAAGTCTTTTGCACAACCTAGTTCCGGCGAAAACAAATCACTGTATTTTTCACATAAAGCATTGATTTTGTCCTGAGGCACTACTGACGAAATCTGAAGCACATCTCTTTGAATTGATAAACCAAACAAGTCAAAAGCATCTAGTCCAAAAATGTTCTGTGTAGATTTGGCCTGAAGAACTACAAAAGCAACTGTTTTTGTTACACCTTGAAAAGAGACGGGCAGGCTACACGTTCCTAGCACGGGAATATTTTGACCTGTATAAGCTGTTAACACTTGCTGTGACGGCGACAATTTTGGCGAACCCAGAAGTTCATAAGTATCTTTATTTATTAATGTGACAGCGGAACCAGTATCAAGCTGAAATTGCACCGTCGTATTTTCTATGAAGAGAGTCACAAACAGTTTTTGCATGCGGCGCTCGACAGGTGCGCGAATGTGGGCAACGTCTGCTACGGTTTGTTTACTGCGCTTGCGCGGGCCGCGTAGTGAAGTAAGCGGCGCAGACTCGGACCGCAGCGGATTAACAACACTGTCACTAGATGGCACTACCGCCGGGTCGGCGTCCGCGTAATGCGAGGCTACTACAGAGTCACTAACTACTGCACTACACTCTTGAGTAGCTACTTGATGTCTACTGTCACTATCTACACAGTACTGGGCACTTTTACAAGGAGCAGTTGCAGAAGGCACTATTTTCACTACCGGAATGCACTGTTCATAGTCATTTTGCTTGTCCCGAACCCTTTTCCGTTGCACTGTTTTACGCGCTCGTCGGCGCTTGCTACGTGGTGCACTATATAGTTTTGCCATAGGCGCAGAACTACTTTCTTGCAATTGAGATCCAAGGAAAGCACTGTTCAATTTCACAGCCCGTATAACATTTACAGAATGAACTGTTCTCACACTCTGCGAAGCACTGTTTCTAACGGTACCGTTCTTTGAGTTTTTAATTTGCATACACACAGACTGTACATGTCCTGATTTGCCACATTGATAACAGGTTGTGTTGCGACTAGGGCAATGAGCACGCTTGTGGCGAGACACACACTGGGGGCAAGATTTACGTACATTTTTCTGAAATGAGCGTTGGCGCCCGTTATTCAAATTAGTGTTTTTAACACGACGGGGCGACCTTTGTGTCGCACTTTTACACTGGCTACTGTTCACTGTCTGTTCAGCACGGCCTGTACTATTGTAAGAATCACTAGTGCTACACTGAGAACTACGGCTAGGAAAGCGACCGTTGCGGCGCACTGAATTAACACTGTGGCTTTGCATTTCTACATCTGCTAAGTCAAAAGTATCGTGCGCTTCTATAAGATGCAGTACACTGTCAATGAAGGGTCTGACTGTTTTAGAATTGCTGCCCGAATTCTGGGATCCTGAATGTTCTGCGTAATCGCATCCCTCAACATCACGTCACTATAAGAAAGTCCACAAGAACAAGTAAATTTACATTGGCGGGTTAAGCCCTTCAATTCCGTAATCCACTCTTGGTGTGACTGTTGCGGTAATTTTTTAAGTCTGAAAAATCGCTATCGTGCAGCGGCTACAAGAACTTTTCTCTCATAATGAGCATTCAGTGCATCTACAATTTGTTCAAAGCCTACATCACGAGGAGATGCGAGAGGGAAAAGTTTTTGCAATAGTACGAAGGTCTGGGGGCCCACAATCGATAAGAAAAGGTTCTTCACTCTCTGACCTGTAATTTGATGAGCCGCGACGAGTTCTTGAAACTGTGCGAAATAGTCGCTCCATTCTTCCTCACGTTCGTTGTACTGGCGAAATGTAGGAAGTGGTGCAGCGGCAGGTGTGGGCTGCTGATGTGACGGCTGTTGTTGTTGGTGAGCAGCCTGTGCCGTCAACTGCGACACGGCCTGCAGTAGTTGAGTGATTTGCGCCGTCTGTAACTGAATAATTTCCATTAAGTTTGGGTTCGGGGTAGTGGCCATGCTGACCGATTAGGCGCCGCGCATACAAGTAAATTATAACAAAACACAAATGCAATACGAAAGAGGACGCTCTGCAACAAAAAAGTCCACAAAACACGTAACTGAATATGTTCCCCCAAAAATTCTTATAGTAAGGGTGGGTGGGCGGGAGAAATTTTAGCGTGCTCCGACTGCTGCTGTCTGGCTGCTGTAAGCGGGCTGGTCCAAGGTTCTATCACTCCTCGTCGCCACTTTTGTGTCCCAACTTCGTCGCCACTTTTGTGTCCCAGCCTCGTCGTAAGTGTCGGTGGGCGAGCGGAATGAGACCGACACAGTAACAAAGACAGCACGCCGGTGCAGGTACGGAGGGGAGCAGCCAGAAACTACAAACACTAGAGTAAATTAGAAAGAGATATATATTGCACAGAATGTAACAATACTTAACTTTTACATAGTACTGCAGAATGTTGATACATAGTTTGTAGAGGCCTGCCTAGTGCCTGTACAATAGCAAAGTCTTCACTGGTGCCTATCTGATTACGAAGGTCCTAACTGGTTGCTATCTCAGTCCCAAGTGAACGATGTCCTTCAGTGGTGGCCATGAGCGGAGTTGTCGCAGAGGGCGCTCGTGGCTGTCGTCGTGAGAACGCCGCGCCGTGCGTGCATGGCGGCGCGCGGCGAAAGTAGGTGGCGCGCACTTTGTACTTGTGCGACACCACAAATGGAAAATAAATTACAATCATACAAACGCCGCATCGAAATCCTCGAATAAACTTCGAAATTGACGCCAGATTTACTCGTCATGAAACAGGCAATCTGAGGTTCGTTCCAGCAGCTGCCAGATTGCTTGACGCGCATGTGCAACGCTGAAATTTTGTTCCAGCAGCGCCTTCTCCCGCTTGTGGGAGTGTGGCTGTTTGGTGTTCCAGCAGTTGCCGCAAGCAGCCAGACGCTACCCGAAAAATAGTTAGCTACGGTTTCATGTTTTCGAAACCAGGTTTCGATACACACAACAGTTTGTGTTTCAAAACCGGCATCTTTCACGGTTTCGAAACCATGCGGTTTCATTCCGTTCTGTTTCGGATCACATTAAAAAATGTTCAAATGTTTAACTTAAGGGACTTAACTACGGGGTCATCAGTCCCTAAACTTACAAACTACTTATCAACTACCTTACACTAAGGACGGCACAAATATCCATGCCCGAGGGGGATTCGAACCCCCCTACCGTAGTGGCCGTGCAGACCGTGACTGGAGCGCCTCAGTCCCCTCGGCCACCGCGGCCGGCTCGGATCACATTCGCGGTAGATTGTCGATACACTGAAACCGTTTCTTCCTGTCGGTTTCACGGTTTCGTGTCGGTATCACAACACCGGTGTTTCAAACCACTAATGCAGAAACGCGGAACAGACTAATGGTATCGAAATGTGGTGGTTCATTTTACTGAAGCTCCACACAGATACATATCTTACTAGTATATAAACCATTTAGAGAGTGTCAAATAGTAGTTGACACTCTTGAGTCTGCAGCTTATGATTACTGATATCAAGATTAGTTTGCAAGAGACTGCTGTATTCCGAAATGACATAAATGTCTGCTTTATAAATTAAAAGAACAATAAAACAACGTTCACTATTTGCATTGAAATAACCAGTTAAATTCTAGGTTTATTTACCATATTAAAAACACATGAGTGAAACTACATTCTTTAAAATAAGATACAAGATGAAGCCTGAAATGACATTTTTATACTAACAAGTGTAGATCGCATATTTAATCTCGTGTTAAAGAGTTGGTTTCTTATGAGCGAAAACGGTTACCTACTGTCGTTATTTTTCGACACTCATGTTAAAAGAATTGCATCGGTGGTGTAACGGTCAAGAAGTACAAGTGGTGAACTTGGCTCTTTATTATTTTTGTAATTCCGTATCATCACTTGTGCGCCCTTTATTCCCTATAATTTATTTAGTATGTAGCATTTATGATCCATCACTGTAATATGCGTACCTTATTGCAGTTTGTGAGTTCCTAGCGGGGTAAACTTTTACCTACCATACAGGCGGTCTCGTGTGACTATGTTGGCAACATCAACAACACGGGAGAAAATCTTTATCAACATGTTCCGTACAGACCAAGAAGTAAATATATACTCTATGGTTGACAGGTTCTTGTATGTACCCTTGTCCACATAGTGAAAAATATTGCCCTCCTAGAACGAAGATTTTATAACAAAACATACATTGCTTCATGGTTTCGAAACCACAAATGGTATGGTTTCATTCGTTTCGAAACCGTCAGATATTTGTTTTCCCATCTCTACCGAAAAAATAGTTCTGGCGCGGTCAAGCTGCCAATTTGCGCATGCGCAGAAAGGTCTGAGTTAGTGGGGAATGGGGGTAGCTATCACGTGATACGTGTGTGTTTGTAGCGCGTTTTTCGATTATTTCAAAGTCACTGCAATCCCACTTGAGATCAGATATTTCTCGCTTACACTTCTTCGTTATTAGGAAGGAAATTACTTTAATTATTCCTTTAAACTCACCTTCGCCTGCAACCAGAAACAGTGTAAAAAGCGTTCCAGCAGTGCAAGTTTCAAACAAGGGTTTTTACGTCATAGTAGATGCGAAGTAACACCTGTTTCTTAGCGCTTGAAAACTTAGCTGCTGGAACGAACCTCTTATTGGCCGGCATAACTCAACTCCTGATTGGTTGCTCTGCCGTTCCTCCCTAGCTACCCGATGCCGCATAAACTGCCCTTTAACCCATTACATAAACAGTAATAAGCAGCAAAACACAGTTCTGGCCTCCCACTGCTTCCTACATAATAAAAAACGAAACGGTGTCAAAATATCCCGAGTCACCCCATTTTAAGGTACATCTTACTTGTTATATACTCCGCACTGTACATAAAAAAAACACACACACAAACCACGTCTTCTCGTCTAACTGGCAGTAAATTGTATTAAAGGCCTGGTACATATGCAGCACCATCAATCGTACTGATTTATTTTTGTCATTATAAGTGAGCTCACTGCCTTCTGCAATCGCCTGTAGTTTGCTGTTATCTGATACTGTAACTTTTGTAGCTACGGTTGATTCGAAATAATAAAGCCAGTCTTCTTTATTCGTCATGCAGGTGTGTCTTGTACATCCAGAAACAACATACCACCCATAACTACACGATAAAAATGTAGTAAGAGCCATGAAAACATTTTCGTCTTCGGATTTCACCGAATTTGCAGCAGTTGTTGAAATATTTTGTCTCCTCTTTTACACTATATGTCCAATTTTCTGATATTTGTAGCATTTGAGCGATTTTTAATTTTCAGTATCGCTATTGACGTTAGCTCTTCACAGCTGCAAGTGCTGAATTTGAACTTTCATGTATCAAAATAATTTGATGTTTTGTTGATCCTTGAATAAGGCGCTGGCTTACAAAATAGATAGTAATATGAACACCTGAATTCTCAATTGCCATAATTAATGGCTACGTATATTATGGTAGTCCACTTAGCAAAACAGCTGCTGCGAAATCCTCTACTGTATTTTCTTGCCAATAGCCTACTTCCAATCTGTTGAGCAAGTGACATAATTTTGACAACTACATTTCTATATCTTTCTCAGAATACAGTCGAACATTCATCAGACACTGGCCACAAAAACAGCACCATTTGTCGTAAGTCACGGGAAACGCTAGCGTCAATTGCAAATATTTTGGTGGCGCCACTCAACTGTCGCCACTTGACAGAGTTTAGGTCATTTGAACTTAGTGACGCCATTTCTCAGAATCGTAAACCCCCGCCATTTTTATTTGAAGGCTATTGCTGTATTTGGTGTTTTCGTGTATTTATACCTACGTTTTACAAACAATGTGCATTTTAATTGCTCATCAAATTAAAGATCTTTCCAAAATATGTGCTTTTTAAGTATGGTTTGTTGGTAACAGTAATAGACATCGGAATGCAGGACTAAGTTTTCATGAGAATACTGTAGTTAATTTGCATATTTTATGATGGTCTTATTCAGTGTATGCTTAATATTTGTGTGTGACTAAACAGGTGTTACTGATTACTGAAGGGAGATTTGTAGGTGCACAACAGACTATTTAATTTTACAAATGCGGAAAATGTTTGGTGCTATCAGTGTATTCAGATTCTAGAATTGGTATTTTCATTGCTCATAAACACTTACCACATGGGTTTTAGAAAGGAAGTGACAAGGTTCATGTTGTAGTTTCTGATTGAGTGTATCTGTTAATTATGCGAATGAACTGTATTACAGTAACTGTCAGTACGATTGTACAAAGCATAACCTCAAATCAATATAAATTAAAAAGTCTTAGTTTTTTTCTGTGGGCAAGTGTAGGTAGCTATATTAGGTTTTAAGTTTCCATTACATTGCAAATAGCATCCAGAATATTACATCAAAACACTGAACTTGTTTTCGATGACAACATATCAAGTTGCAGAGATGGCAGGTAATGGCGAGGTGTCCAACTTCACAGTGACACTTATAGTATCACTTGATCAAGTACTGCGTTTCCAATGTTGATACTGGACTTTGTTACAGAGCTTGATAAGCAGATCCTAGGCGAAATTTACTTTTTTATTCGTAATTGGTTCAGTAATAGAGGTTGGTTTTACATGTGCTACTTGTTTATACCTGTCTTTAATGAGTGTTTATACGCAAAATAAATTTCCAAACAACAACATTTACACTTTATTTCCCTCTTAATGTAGTCTTGTATCAATTCTAATATGATAACCTAAATGACAACACCAATGCCTGTTCGAAAAATCTCGGATGACGCCATGTTGGCAGCCATGCAACCAGGATTGTGACAGGAGCGAGTGCAAACGGCTGTGACAGCTCCATTTCCATATAAGCCGTAATGCCACATGCTATGGAGCAGTGGCCAGTGTCAACGTACCTTTAGGGGCTGATGCATTCGTCTAAGAAAGAATAGTATATTTCCGCTGTTGGTCTCTGCTCGTCTATAAATTTACAGACTATATTTTGAAGTTCAAATCATGATAATATACTGTTTTAATGGAAATGGAACATGGACAGATGTTACAAACGCTTCACATTGGTACATGAAATGTCAGTTAAGTGACTATCAATTACTGGTGCCAGTACAAAGAAAGATCTAACCATTATCTATGTGTGTTTTTAAAAAAATGCAGCTTTTCTGTGATCAACCGTTGTTGTTAGGGTGATAGGTTGTATGGAATGGAAATTTTGGTGTTTGAATCCTGTTAAAGCTATTTGTTTTTAATAATTTGTAAAAGAATCGAGGACATTATCATGAATGTATTGCGTATCTTTTTACAGTATTTTGTTATTATATATCGTAACAAATACAGATAAGAGTGAAAACCTGCAGGAACCTAACGGGAGAGTTTAAATTGCTTGACTGAAGTGAGTACGAATGATATTTATAATTTTCCTTCTCACATAGGTGTAGTTGGCAGTCTTTCAAATATGTGTCGATTTACAATGTGTGGTAGTGTAAAAAACCTAAGGAAAAAACTAAAAAATTACTACGGCTTTAGTGAGTAACTCGCTATTGATATTTACATTCTGCCTTGCAAGTGTGTCATTAGGCGGGAACTGCTTGAATGAATGACAGAAATAAGTACCATTGACATTCATATTCTCGTAACTAATAGTAACCTATGTATCCCAGTCAAATTGACACAGTCTGTCTGCCCAGTTATGACTGCTGAATGATATGGTTTTATTAATAAATTGGTAAATTGTGGGGACCAGAAGGCATTAGATTGTCATCAAATATTATTTAATTCACAATTATGATTTCGAACATTTAAGTAATTTCATGTTTCACCAAAAAAATTTCAAATTGTGTGACATCAAATCAACATTCAGTTAGTTTCATGAAACCGGTTGTGAATTTCCATAACTGAGCATAAATCGAAAATATACTGTGTCTGCGCACAGGAACCAGACATAACAAAAAAGTAAAATTCACTTTATGCTCAACACACTGGTATCACCATGTTGTGATTTCATTCGCACATCGATTAGTATTACCATTTACTTCAACGATAGCCTAAATCATGGTTGTGAGTTAAAATGTAACTGCTCACAGGAAAATGATTACATTCCCTTCAAAAATACAGTCTGATGTTTATTGTCAAATATGTAGCGATTTCAGAGTTACTGGTTAAACAAATACCGAATAGAAGAAATGCGAGTGAAAGGAATTGCAACAAAAGTCAGGGTAAGCTTAGTGACACGCTAGGCGTTAGCCTGACGTCATAAGAGCTGAACGTGATACATCGACCTGTCGACACACAGAAATTCTCGGGTAGCGTTCGTTTCACACTGGCATTTGTACGTGGCCGGCGAGAAAGACAGGCCTGGGCACTCAGCCAGGTGACGTGGCGAGAGTAGTGCTGTGCCGACGCGATTGCGGATTTGACTGGTTAGCCGCTAAGAGGCAGTTGGCTGTGCCCCAGCAACTAACCAGTCAAATCCGCGATAGTTCGGTGCAGCACTACTCTTGCCACGTCACCTGGCCGATTGCCCAGGCCTGTCTTATGCGCCGGTCATGGCATCTGTAATCGTGATGTTATTGTAACATAGCAGGCTGTCCTATAGACTTTTGCGAGCACGTGGGAATGACTCAGTGTGGACTGTGCGAATTCATTTTCTTTGTAGTATGTGTGCCATTGTTCGATAATGTATGCTGAGTGGGAAGTAGACGCTTATAAAAAGTTATTTCAGACAACATTAAAAGATTTTAATGTTACAGGAGGAAGCCAGTTTTGTAGGTTTATTCAGCTAGCATGTGATGGGAATTCACTCCCAAGGAGGTAAAAAATCTATTATTATTACTCCTCACACATTAATAATTAGACTTCAAATGGTGCCCATCTTGAGTACACACAACCACCAAAGTTCTGCTGGTCTTAGAAATTGAACACTACTAAACAATTTGATTTATCCAAGTGAAGCTCATTCTAGGTGGCAGAAGAAACCTCTCAGGAATACTGACAGAATCTAGCTTTATGTACGCTATTTATCTGCCTTATAGTTATAGCACTAGATACAAAAGCAGTGTATGCTCACAGGTTGAAGGTGAAGAAAATCAAACTACTTTCGACTAGAGTAAGATAGAATTTATCCACTTTTTCAGATGGAAAAAAAGAGAAATTATATATATATATATATATATATATATAAATAAAATATGTGTGTGTGTGTGTGTGTGTGTGTGTGTGTGTGTGTGTGTGTGTGTGTGTGTGTGTCTCATACACTGACGAAAAAAATGTTTACAGAATGTGCCTTTAGTTTATGAGCATATTTTAATGAAATGTTACTAAAATGTGACACACAAACTGTGTGCAATGGCAGCAGCATTAGTTCTTAATTGGCACATATTACTCAAGAAAACTTTAAATAAGGTAGTACTCTACGCAGCTGGTTTCAACGAGATATATATCGTTCAAACCAGCTGCGTCCAAATCAATTTAAACTACATTCCTATCACTGTTAGTTTGGGAGCTACAACCCTTCAAAGTTTCAGGGGCAGATACCACACACTCTGTACATAATACATGGCTGTGTGGTGGGTGATGGATGTTATGGCGGTGGGAAGTTGATTTACATGAGATGTTCAAATGTGTGTCCATTGCATATTGCAAATGCGCCGTTGAAAGGACCTGCGGACAAGATGTAACATCGCCGGTGTGACGGAGCGACGTATCCTCGATGCGCCGTTTTAGGTCTGGGGATGTGGGCTCAGTGACATAAACACAATCCTTTAGGTATCCCCACAAAAAGAAATCTACTGGTGTTAAATTGGGCGACCTTGTGGGCCATGAATGAGGACCATGGCGCCCCAACCGTCTTCCTGCAAACCTGTTGTTTAGTTCTTCCACAACAGCACTCGCAGAATGGGCTGGGTGACCATCCTGCCGCATCCACATATGGACTCTCGTGTGTAGACACACATGTTAAAGTAGACCACCCAAACTGTCTGCTATAAAAGCGCGATATAACTCACCTGTCAGTGTACCTCGGAAGTAGTGTGGACTAATGATTTCATCCCCAAGGATTCCACACCACACGTTAATAGATCACCTTCGTTGACGGTCGACAGCTCGTACGCACCGAGGATTGTCTGTGGCCCAGTAGTGCATGTTATGGCGATTCACTGCACCATAATTTGTGAACGTGGGCTCATGAGAGAACATAACACTTTGTAAAGACTCCATCGTGAAATTACGCATGGCCTACTCACAGAATGTCACTCTTGCACGGAAATCGTTCCCATGTAGCTCCTGGGTCAGTGACAGGCGGTACGGGTGAAACCTGTGGCCGTGTACTATACACCACACAGATGTGAGGGTGACACCAGCGACTGCAGCAACGGTTCGTAACATGACATGAGGATCGTGGTGTAGTGGAGCTAAAACAAAGATGCCTGTTTCCCCGAAGTCATTGTTCGGCACGTAAGAACGTAATGGCTGCCAGGGCTCTTCGCCTAGGGTATCTCAAGGCATACGCCGTGGCTGCTTCAGTGGCATAGTGTCGGCACTCGCCGAGCATCAGCAACATGTCAACGTACTCGTTTGTGTATGCCATCGTCATCCTACATCAGTAACTGTGGTATACTGAGTCCCGGTTGTTTGTGTGGCTCCAACTGTCGGGTATACGGTCGTGTGGGGCGACAGTCGGCAGTCTAACAGCGCATCGAGGAAGTTTCTCGCTCCGTGACACCAGCAACGTTAAAACTCGGCCGCACCACATTTAGAAGGCGCATTGCATTATGCACAGCGTTTGTGGTATCTGCCCCTGAAACTTTGAATGGTTGTAGCTCCCAAACTAACAGTGGTAGGAATGTAGTTTAAATTGATTTGGACGCAGCTGGTTTCAACGAATACAATGCAGGATAGAAAAAAACTATTGTTCCATTTAAAAAATTACATCTTTGTGCTGTAACTCTTTGGAAAATGATACAATAAACTATGTTCATAGCTCCGCAGAAAGTGTAACATTTCTTGTGTTGAACTACCGCATTAAATTATTTTTATGAGTTGAAAAGGCGCACACATTTACTGAAACACCCTGTATATATAGAAGATACATGAAATGTATGTATTTCATAAATGGCAAGTTACTTGATCTTGGTATGACAGGAGTGGTTTAAGGCAAACTGAAAACCAGTCCTTTCTATTTTCTTTAATCACTCGCCAATTCTCCTACGCGTAAAGTACACAATGCAAAATTTGAGACGAAAACTGGAAAACGTAAACTTGCTGAATAAAAACATTACATTCATGTATAGTTCTCATTATCAAAACGGAAAAGTATTAAAGACACTGAACAACTTTCCTGTGAAGTTCTCAGTAAGACTGTTCCTGTAATCCATATACTCACAAACAATAACTCGATGCTATAGCGATCGACAGATCGATATCCTCCTTTCTGGTAGCCTTCACGGCACTACGTACTGTCAGTAGAGCTCCTAAAAACACAGGCTGGCGCATCCGCCATTTTCATTCTTGCGAATGCTAAACACAGCACGCAGCTTATACGAACACTTGTTTTATTTAAGTTTATTGAAATATTTTACAAGTGTCCGGCATAGAGCCTTAGGTCGTGCTAATTTGAGCTTGCATTCCGCTCTTGTTTACACCGATATGTGTGTTAGACACACAAATTTCTCGTTTTCTCTACTTATTGCTGCTTCCGTCCAAATACAGAAAAAAGAACAAGAAACATATATTTCTGTGATAAAAATCGCGTACTACGTTTAACTGCTGAAACTGGTCATCTAGATAAAATTTTTAAGGGGTCTTGGCTTCTATTTGAATGACTGTCAATATGCGAGGTTTGTTTGCCGTCTTTCCATAAGTGTTTGTTGTCTGCTGTGACAAATTCACCACATCGGATTTTTGTACTCAAATTGCTGAAAGTACTTCTATTATGTTACTGAGAAAGTTTCAGAATGTATTACAAACACTAAAACTAAAAAGAATATTAGTGTACAGGCTCTAAAGTTTACGGCTGTAGAGGCACACAGTGCCGATGTTGGCAACAGCCTTTGAATGCTATTTGAAAACCTAATCGTGTAGAATGTGTTGATCATGAAATAAATAAATAATTCTGTTCCTTCTCTAAGGTTGACAGGTTTTCGTATGTAACAGTACCCTTGTCTTGTCAGTAATTTAATTAATCCTTATAAAGCAACATTAGCACACTACACTGCCACGGGTGTAAGTAAAATTTACCTATTATTCTTTGCCAGTTATGTTACAGCCTCTTATAGATAAGCGTCAATATTGGCACTTACTAACAAGAAATTGAATTGAGAGTGTATTTTGTGATAAAACATCAGGTACCATATTATTCTGTCCTCGATACAAGTTATGACGCTAAAACTTCGAAATACCACAAGTGGCATTCAACGATAGTTGCCTGTATCAGCACAGTAAGCTGCCACAGCCGTAAAGAAACTTTTTGCCCAGTATATTTATATTTTCCATTTTCCATTTTAGTGTTTGTAATACTTTCTCGCAATAATGTAACAGAAGTATCTTCTTGAGGTTTGATTCCATTTCCTGTATAACTTTGACAATTTGTGCAATTTCAGTACAAAACTTTTTGATGAGGTGTATTTCTTAATATACTATATAAGACACACACATTGTGCTCTAAAACAGTATGTTCTGGGATGCTTTGCTGTAATATATTTTGCAGCTGCTAATTCCCTACAAGCAGCTTCTCCGTTAAGAGGTAGTACTTTCAGAAGAGCTAAACAAAACCGTAAGTTCAAATATCACAAACGATTTTTACTATTAAATATTGCTGCAAGTCATAATAACTATTTACTTACAATAAATAACTGTGGGCTCGGTTCGGGTTCCCAGTTTTTGCGCCGACATTTAATGATCCAATTTTTTCTTCTCTTAGAATCTCTCGGTAAACTAAACGTTCTGTAGCCACCTCTGGAATGATTTGAGCAGTTTATGGCAACACAAAAACCTGTAATGTCGTTCTAAAGTGCCGTGACGCAAATCCTACAGCACCACAGTGTGTTTAACTTACGAGCCACGAGAATGAAAATGGCGGATGCGTCAGCTCGTACTTATAGGAGCCTTAATGTCAGTATGACGTCATGATTACAAATGCCAGTGTGAAACGAACGCTACCCAATTGTCACCGGCCAATGTGAACTCGCTGGCTGTCAGCCAAGGAGCTAAGCCATAATACTGGCAAACGGATCACAGATGTAGCTATGCCAGCAGACGACGATGTTCTGAGTATGCTGTATACATTTGCAAAAGAAATTATCCTCTTAGCATCATTGTTAACCACATATCCTTATAATCATGACATGTTCAGAAATAAATTACCATATTCCATAAAGTTTCGGAATTGCAGCCGGATTCCGTCGACTTCTTGCCATGATGTTTCGGCTGTCATCCGTTCAGCCATCTTCAGGTGAGTGCGTTCCACTGGAGATTCTTACTCGCTTTACTTTCTTGACGGACCTCGACCCTGGTCTGATGGTTGTGCAGGCTAAGCATTTGCTGCTATTCCTGCTGTACCTGAAACATAGTAAAAAGTATTAGAACCTGGCTGTATGTGTGGACTTAGACTGTCAGATTACTGATGATGTATTATTATATTTTCTTTTTTCCTGGTTTGCTACAAGATTAACAAAAATCTCTCAGCAGGTCAGGCCAGCGGGTTATTGGCCTGAAGTGGTGTTGTGTCCCCAATTGCCGGATGAACCGGTTGTGGGATTGCTCTGTCTTCTCGTAGAAGGTCCTGGCGGTGACGCGGAATCTCTCTCGGAGCAGTAGAATGCTGGGTTCTTCGTGAAACTGGTCGGTTGGGTAGTGTGTTGGAAGATGCAGGGCAGTCTTCAGAGTGCGGTTCTGGATGGTCTGCAGCAGCTGGATGTGGACGTCGGCGGCGTTTCCAAAGACTGGGGACGCGTACTCGAGCATAGGGCGGACCAGTGACAGGTACAGCGTAATTCCGTGTTGCGACGGTAGCGGCGACTGCGGGATGAGCAGTGGGTAAATACTGGAGATTCTTAGTTCCCGACGACGCCTATATAGCAAAAATAGGCGCTTGAGCATCAGTGATCGTCACAAGCGCGCCCTCTTTCGAATTTACGTCCTCTGTGAAAAACAGTTGACAAACGGCGCGCTGGTCTCTGCGCAGAGCTGAAACTGCATGTCCGCCATCTATCGGAACGCGTCAGTACTGCATAAGGTGGAAAACAGTTCGTGTCCGCACTCTGTTTGAATGCGCACTCAGTACATTGCTTGTCAGATGTACCCATCCCTGGGTTCTAGGATCTGTTCGCTGTACTTTGGAAACTGTAAATATCTCCATTGACCAGTATGGTAAATACGAGTTCTCAAACAGTGTCTTATATTTCGAAATTTGTATATTATCGCAATGTGATTGTAAACTGTTTTTAGAGGGCAGAATATCAGTCCACTTGTATGACCCTCAAGATTAAATTCAGTCCACATGTGTTTAATAGTCCTGTTCAATCGCTCCATTATACTAGCTTTCATCTGAGAAAATCTTGAATAATGATTAAACCCATAACATTCAATTATTGCCTCGAAATGTGTATTGTAAAATTCAGTGCCATGGTCGGTTTGTAGATTGTTCAGAGACCGATTTGTGCCTGTTTGCAGCTGTTGTTCAAACACACGTGCAATTTCCTTTCCTGTTTTTTTCTTCACTGCTAAGCCCCAGGCAATTTTGGAATACGTAACTACTACCATTAGAATGTATCCGAAACCCTTATTTTAATTTCAATATTTTCCCATTTTCACCAGATCGGCATGGCATAAGTCGTTGAAACCCAAGATTACTACACATCTTCATCGAAATGTTCTTTGTGCTGGCTTATGCAGTTCCCGAACAACAGCTGTTTCCATTGTTGTTCGTCAATGATATTTCTTTCTTGGAGTTCTGAAATTATTGATACGATTTCGTTCATGTGGGCAGTATTACCTGCTGCTGATGAAGCTATAAGCAGTCCTAAACGTTCTATTATTTCGTTCAGATCGTCGAAATATATGTACTGCAGAGGCAAATTGGTCAGTATTTTATTCTGAATATCAATACCATTATCACAGTCGAAATTACCGGTTAATCAGGATTCACAATATTCCTTTTTCGTGTCGTTCTTCCTATGTGAATTTGTTATTCGTGATATTTCAGCAACTGTGGATTTGATGACTTTAGAAATATTAACTCCAATAAACTAGGAGTACGTGGATATGTCTGCCCTGACCTGTATTGTACTTTGCATTAAACGTATAGGTAATTTGCCGAGCTTATATGGTTTTTCTTTATGTACTCCATATATTTAATCTATTTTGGCAGTGCTGTGGCAATTAATGTATTCGGTAATAGCTGTGTCTTCTCATTCTTTTTTTTCTTGACCACCTCTTCTTTTTGCATTCCTGACGTTAGCGAGTCTAGTCAAGCCACTGATTATCGGCTTAAACGTTTCTGAGAGCGTTTCTTCTTGCTGCTGCTGATTTAATTTCAACAGGCGTAATTTCTTCCGAATAGCTTTGCGAGCTTCAGTGATTTGTTTGCTTATTTAGTCCTCACTTCCTCAGTTTGTCGACTTTCGTGGCAATTCCTCGTATTGCTCTCCAGAACTCAGATAAGCGTGTGTTAAATGGGTTAATTTTTTCATTAATATATACTCCATGTTTCTCGACGTTCCTAATACGATTGTCTAATGCAGCTATTTGCGCTCTAATTGTGTTGGTTGTTTCCTTGCAATGACTATACATTATTCAGAGACCTATCCATTGCATACTCTCTTACGTATGCACACCGTCTTTTTTAAGATGGAGAATTTCCTGGAAGTTGCGCATATACCGACCGTTATTCAGCTTCCTCGTATTGTCAATAACCAAGAAACCATACGGTGAATGATTCCTACAATCACTGCATATAGATATAAATTCATTAATTGTAAAGCAATAACAAGATTGGCATTATCTCTTATTAACTGTTTGGAAATCCTCAAATATGTCTATCTCAAGTAAAAATTATAGACATTCATGTGACAGCGAAAGCAAAACTATTTGCGAATCTGATCCTGATTTTCCACAGCAACAACGTGGATATATAATGTTTGGTTTTACCTTCTCAGGAGTTGGTATGTCATTGCTTTCGGTAAAGGTCTGGTAGCTAACACCATTAATATTGTGTAGAATTTCCTATTATGTCTGGTATTTTGGTTAACAAGTGTTTTCAAAAACTTATACACATGTTCAAACCGAAATCCCTCAGGGTGTGTTACAGAGAAAAACACACAAATTTGCTTTAAGGGGGGCTTTAAAAACAATTAAGATTTAAAATAAAACTTCTTTTTAAATATATGTACTTGAGTTGACATATTATTTGGATTCAATATTTGGAAAAATAGATTCTGGTTTGGAATTCGGGACATGTTTTATTTAAGATTCGTTATTCTGATTTGATTTGGTAAAATTGGGGTTCAACCCAACCCTAATTATTACACCTCTGTATATCTTTGGCACATAGTAGCAACATACTACAAACTTTATTTATTTTTGTGCCAAAGACAGACATGTTTAATCACCCCATTTCCTTCTAAATAATTATTTAGAAGAGGGGCTTATGCAAATAGCATGGAGCATAAACTAAATGCTGTGGTTTTTGTAATTCCCAAAATTACGTAGTAAGCTAATAGTTGTAATATGAGAACAAATGTTATGAAAACAAATGTTATGAAAACTTTAACTCAGTCATGACTAGTTTTTGAATACATTTCTGTAAATTTAAATATCATACTAGTATCTAATCATAGACATCAAAATATCAACCGTAAACATATTTGTAAACAGAAAATATATCTTGATACATGTATATAAAAATTGATAACACCACAGATGTCATATGGAACTATACCAAAAATAATTACACAAATAGTACATAAAATACATATTTCATATAAATACAATGGTGTTAAAAAAATATTACATACATATAAAATTTCAATTTTATATGGATTTTTTGTTTTTGTTGCACAGCAACATGAATTGTCTCTTGTGAGGGAGTCGCAGCAGACTGCTGAACAGGATCACAGCGCCTGTTTACCAGGGACAGGAAGTCTGGAATGAAATTTCTGATAGACACAGGTTTTGATTTTAGTATATTACCACGAACTGCAATATATCGCTTCCGTCCACCGATTGCATTCTGTTTATCAGCCGCTAATAATTCAACGATATCGCCTTATGGAATGCAGAGTATTGAGCTGGACTTAGGACTTTGCGCACTGAATTGGAATTTCACTATCGCAGACGTCGCTGAGCTAATCATCGGTGCAGATTTCTTGGCATATTACCGACTGTTGCCTCACGTAGTGAATTCCTGGTTCGTGGACAACGCGACTGGCCTAACTTCAACTGGTTTTCGCCGTAGCACCAATACACCCAGCGCCAAGCTCGTGCAAGCGGATGACTGTTAGTACTCATCTCTATTATGTCAATTTCCGACCTTGACTAGGCCCTCTGGAGCCCCAAAACAAGTGCAACATAAGACTGTGCGTTACATTAATACCACAGATGGCCGTCCAGTGTCATGTAGGCCCAGGCGGCTGGCACCAGATCGACTAGCAATAGCAAAGGCAGAGTTTGCCACAATCTTAAAGGAAGGCATTATTCGCCACTCGAGTAGCCCATGGTCTTCAGCACTTCATCTCGTCCCTAAAAACAGTGTAGCATGGCGCCCCTGTGGCGATTATGGAGCACTTAATGCAAGAACAATACCAGGCCGTTATCCGGTTCCGCTGTTGCGAGATTATAATCATGCCTTATATGGTGCCTCACTGTGCTAGATTGTGCCAAAGCTTACACTCAAATACCAGTGGCGGAGAAAGATATACCTAAAACGGCAATTATCACGCCATTTGCCTTATTTGAAACCATGTATATGACATTCGGTTTACGCAATGCAGCTCGGACGTGGCAAAGGTTTATTGATTCAGTATTACAAGGGCTACCTTTTTTGTTTCGCTTACCTTGATATCATCTTGTTATTTTCGGCCACTGAAGAACAACGTCAAGAACATCTCAAATCAGGGTTTGAGCGCTTGGAACAGTATGGCGTAGTTTTGAACACAACCAAATGCATATTTGGGCAATCTAAAATCGATTTTCTCGGCCATCGTATTTCGGCTGCGGGCTCCCTTCCCTTCTCGGATAAGGTTCAAGCTATCCTAGAAATACAGAAACCAAATACCATCAAAGAGTTATGTAGGTTTCTCGGGATGCTGAATTTTTATCGTCAACATTCAACATCTGCCACGAACAGCAGAATTTCAAGAACCCTTGACAGCAGCGCTTTCCGGACTCATGATTAAGAGAAATTGATTAGTACAGTGGACTGAGGCAATGAGTTCTGCTTTTGAGGCTGCGAAACGTTGCTTGGCGGACGCTGCATTGTTGGCCCATCCTAAACTTGACGCACCATTAGCGGTAGTAGTTGATGCAAGTTTAAAGGCTACAGGTGCCGTATTACAACAATGGACGAATGGCTCATGGCAACAACTAGCGTTTTATTCGCATAAGCTGTCGCCTTCACAACAAAAGTGGAGTACTTACGACCGGGAACTTATCGCTTTATACAAGGCTATTAAATATTTCCGGCCTCAGATAGAAGCGAGGGATTGTGTTATCTACAGAGATCATAAGCCAGTGACATATGCATTCTGACACAATAGTAACAACTGTTCACCTCGGCAGTACAATCAGTTAGAGTTTATTGCACAGTTTACCACTAAAATAGAGCACGTCTCTGGATTAGATAATGTGGTGGCAGACTCTCTCTCTCTCTCTCTCTCTCTCTCTCTCTCTCTCTCTCTCTCTCTCTCTCTCTCTCTCTCTCTCGAGTAAACAGCATCTCAAGCCCAATCGACTTCACTGCACTTGCTCAGGCACAACAATATGACCAAGAGCTCCAGATATTGCTGACGGATGACAACATAGCATTACAGATGCAGCTTGTTAGCGTTCCCGGCACAGATGCTAAACTGTACTGTGATGTTTCGACTGGAAGACCAAGACCATTCCTTCCTACTCAATTTCGCAGACAAGCTTTCGACAATTGCCATGGTTTATCTCATTCCGGAATTCGCCCTACGTTCCGCCTCATATCAAAGCGTTTTGTCTGGACAGGAATGGAAAAGAACTGCTGTGAGTTCATGTGTTCCATGTCAACGCAGTAAAATGTCTCGTCAAGTACATGCTCCAGTGGGCAATTTTCCCAACGTCTCCTCACGCACATGTGCATCTTGTCGTAGTAGGCCCATTAAGTCCATCAAATGGGCAACGTTACTTACTTACTATTATGGACCATTTCACTAGATGGCTGGAGGCGGTACCGCTGGACAACATTACAGCACAAACACTAGCCTCAGCCTTTGTGTCCACGTGGCCGTCAAGATTGGAATGCCCACTGCATATAACAGACTTAGGCAGGCAGTTTGAGTCAGACTTATTCACCAAGCTTGCACAATTCTGTGGGTATGTTTATCACAAGACCTCAAGTTACCATCCTGCAATCAATAGTTTAATTGAACGGTGGCACCGATCGTTCAAGTCTGTTCTAATGTCCCATGACACAGCCTGGACAACCGCGCTACCAATTGTGTTACTGGGTCTACGAAATGCCTACAAACCTGACATAGACGCTTCTTCGGCAGAACTGGTTTTCGGCGAAGCGTTACGTCTTCCACGTGAATTCGTTGATGTCAATTCCTTTCAGTCCATTGTGCAAGACCAACCTGATTTACTACGTCACTTGCGCGAACGTATCGCATGTTTTTGCTCACAACAGGGTCCCAGACATGGCACCCCTTACTGTTATATTCATCAAGATGGACAAATGTACACAAGTGATGCTTCATACAGACGGTGTGAAACCTTCTCCACAAGCTCCTTACACAGGTCCAAATCGCGTGTTACAACGAGGTGAATGGACATTTGATATTGCCATAAGTGGCAAGGCCACGATTGTCTCCATTGACCGCATCAAGCCGGCGTACATCTATCAGGATGCATCACCGGCCAAGGTTTCAAGAGAACAGCTCAAGTCGACAAAGTCAGCGTCTCAAACTCAGTCACAGTTGCAAGCTCAACAACAGCCCACCTCTTTTCCACAACCAGTGCCCACAACCCGTTCCGGACGGCACGTACATTTTCCTTCACGTTTTAGAAGATAACGCTCCGCTTCCACCGCAGTGGCTGATGTGGCAACTAATCATCGTGTACTGTACGTCGTCGTCGTGTTTATAAAGTGAATTCGCGCGCCGCCACAGATGTTGTTGCTGCAGCAAGTGTGTTTATTTTTTATTTTTATTTATTTATTTATTTATCTATTTTTTGCAAGTGTCCTGTTAATTTTAGTACATAGTTACGACTGTAATCTTCTCGTTTGAAACATTGTGCTTTTTGTTAAGTGATTAGCAAGTGGGCAAAGTTTATTATATTTATTATTTTTATTTGTGTTAATTATCTTTGGTGTTTTTTTTAAAAAAAGACGATCGTGTGTTATCTTAATACTCATCTGTTACTATTGAAATAGTGTATGCAGTTTTTCCTTTCTCTATCAATAAATATAAATCGTGTGTTACGGCAGTCTTTTTTATTCTACTGCAACAATGGTTATGGGCCCAAGTGTGCTAGCTAAAAAAAAAATGAAAAATAGATAACCCCGTTAGTGTCAATTATCCGATGAAAAAAAAATCTCCCGTGCGACGCCGACGAAATATCTGCCGACTATTTTTCGTGAGACGCATTTGAGAAACGTTAATTGACGCAGAGTTTGTGTTTCGTGAATCTTACGAAAAACAACCGTAAAATGGTAATTGGAATAGAGAAAGATGACTGAGAACAGACACACCATCGAGAAATTAAGTGGAGTGAATTACGCTTCCTGGTCGTATCAAATGAAAATGATTCTCATAGATTGCGACTTGTGGACTGTAATTGAGCCTGGTGAGACGGAACCCAGTGAAGGTGCATCGGCAGCCGATAAAAAGGTGTATATATCACGTCAAGGTAAGGCACTATAAAAAATTGTACTTTCCATATGTGATGAGCAGCAAATGCATATACGAAACTTGTCAAATCCAAAAGCAGTATGGGAAGAACTTCAGAAATTATACGCTCCACGAGACAGCAAATTTCGTATAGTGCAACTGAGACGGAAGTTATATTCGTTAAAGATCAATAATTGTGAATCCATGGAAAATTATCTAGGGCTTGTAAATAAAACTGTAGCTGATCTAGCGAATATAGGTGACGAAATTGAAGATGGGGATTTAGCAATGACTATTGTGTGCGGACTTTCGGAAGAATGGGATGCAGTAGTTACAGCTCTGTGCAATTTGCCAGATAATGATTTTAAGTGTGTTACAATTAAAAGGCGGTTACTTGCTGAAGATGCTAGACGTCAGGATTATAATGAAGGTAAATATTCTGCAATGTCTCTGAAAGCAAATGTTGGTAGTCAGAAGCACCGAAAACTGCGACTTTCGGAACGTGACGGAAGAAAAGAAGAAACGAAGAAAGAAGCAACGCAAAAAGGTAGTTTTGTTTGTTACAATTGTCATAAAGTCGGTCACATATCCAGAAACTGTCCTGAAAAGGGAAAATTAAAAAAGGCACAAAAGAAACTAGGCGCTATTAGTATGAGTGCTGCGTGTGGTACAGTTACATTGGATGGCGATAATTGGATAGTGGATTCCGGCGCAACTCATCACATGGCTCCAAATGAAAATTATTTTTCAGTTGTTGATAAAAATATTGAAATCGTAACTCTAGCTGATGGCCGACAAACAGAAGCTGTAGGGAAAGGTACGGTAAGGGCAAAGATAATTAACAACGAAGGTTTGGCTGATGAATTCGTCGCTAATAACACGCTGTTTGTGCCTGAGATCGACTACGCAATATTGTCTGTGAGGCAGCTCACTGAAAACGACAAAAAGGTGATTTTTGATAAAGAAGGTTGCAAGATTTACGACGAATTTGGAAGATTGATCATTAAGACTCAACAGAAAGGTCGTCTGTATTACTTAAATACGAAACCGTGCGCAGATAACAGATCAATAAACTTGTTGAAAAATGACGAACGTGGAAAATCACTTGACATTGATCTATGGCATTGTAGGATGATGCATGTCAGCAAGCGTACTATTAACGACATAAGTAAGGGGGTAGTACGGGGATTAGACTGTGAAAAAGGCGAAATAAACCCGTGTGACGACTGTTTGGCGGGGAAATCGGCGAGGAAACCATTTCCAAAAACGCGATCAAATGATTCGAAAGAACGGACAACCACTTTAGAACTCGTTCAGTGATCTCATGGGACCTATTGACGTTCCAAGTTTTGGAGGCAATAGATATTTGAGTATAGTCGATGATGCAAGCAGATATATATTTGTGCGTTTCTTAAAAACTAAGGATGAAGCATTTGAAGAATTCAAGAAGTGGAAGATACAAACTGAAAGACAAACTGGAAAACGATTAAAGAGAATTCGCAGGACAATGGCCTAGAATTCTGTTCACGCAAATGGTCACAGCTCTGTGATGCTGAAGGAATTTGGCATGAAGTAACAATGATCTACACGCCTCAGCAAAATGGTATAGCTGAACGCCTCAACAGAACATTAATGGACATGGTCAGGTCACAGCTGATAGGAAGTGATTTACCAAAGAGTTCTTGGGCTGAGCTAATGTACACAGCAGCATACATTAGAAATCGAGTTACAAATAGCCACAATAACGACAAAACGCCCTATGAATTGTGGACAGGTAGAAAGCCAAGTGTGAGACATTTACACATGATTGGATGCGAAGTTTTTGTTCATGTGCCCAGACAAAAACGTCGATCTAAATTATCCACTAGGGCAGAAAAAGGCATTCTTGTAGGATATTCTCTGTATGGCTGTGGATACAGGATCTGGGTGCCAGAAACAAAAGAGGTTATTGAATCCAGAGACTGTACATTCAAAGAATTTTTGAGTGGCAAGTGGTCAACTGAAAATAAGAAACAGAACAAATTTATTGATCTGTACAATGAAGAAGAATTATTGTTTCCAAATACCAGTAATGGTGGTGACAAACAAAGTGAAAAAGAAGATTCAGACACTGAAGAGGAATTTTATGGTTTCTCTGATCAGGAAGAAAAATTGGAAGAGACTGGATATAACCAGGATCTTATGGAACATGCTGAAGCTTCACAAAGTGCATACAGACCAAGAAAGGAAGTAACAAAGGGGAAAATGAATTTAAGTAAATGTCATCCAATGACACTTCGTTCAAAAGAGAAGGCACATACTGAAGAAGCACAAATAAATGCCATACAAGGAAGAAACAATGATGAACCTTTATCATATCAGGAAGCAGTCAATTCTGATGAGGCAGAGAAATGGAAAGTTACAATGAATGAAGAAATTAATTCTTTGGGACATCATGAGGCTTGGAAACTGTCTGTGCTACCACCTGGTGTAATTCCTATAAAGAACAGATGGGTTTTTAAAAGAAGATAGTTCGTGGGAAGCAGATTTTTAAAGCTCGTTTAGTTGCAAAAGAATTTACTCAAGTAGAAGGTGTAGATTTTAATGAGATTTATGCTCCTGTTTCAAATTTTGAAACTATTCGTTTACTGATAGCAGCCAGTGTTGAGAAAAATTGGCACATTGATCAGTATGATGTCAAGAGTGCACATCTGCATAGTAAATTAAAGGAAAATGTATATATGCTCCAGCCAGAAGGTTTCATCAAGAAGGGCCAAGAAAATTTGGTTTGTAAATTGAACAAGTCAATATATGGACTGAAACAAAGTGGTAGATGTTGGAATGATCATTTGAATAGATCTCTAGAAAAACTGGGATTTATTAGAAATGACATAGATCCTTGTGTGTACAAGATGAATGCAAAGGAAGGAAATGCTATTTTGTGTGTATATCTAGATGACATGCTTGCTTTTGCACAAAATGAAAAGACAAGGCAAAAGGTAAAGACTCTTTTAGAAAGTTGTTTTGAAATCAAGCACATGGGCATGGTTTCACACATGTTAGGAGTGAAATTTGATTACAACAAAGATGGAACAATTTGTCTTTCTCAAAAGGAGTACATCAGTCAACTTCTTGACAGATTCGGACTTCAGAATGCTAAGGGAGCTAAGACTCCAATGGAACTGAAACTGCCGTCCGTTGCCGAAGATGAAATTTGAGTGCGTGGATCCCGCGCGCTGCCGCTCACTGCTGCCGGTCCGATGCGCCGTCGATCGCCGGTTATGGATGACTGCGCCTGAACTCTGCCAGTCACTAACCGTCGTTAACCACGCGACGCGATTCCGTATCTGCTTGCAACCGTTCGTAACTGTTCACTGTTCTATACACACCCTAATCTCTCCGTCCGAGCAAGTCCAACGTGAACTTATCCCGGACAAGCCCCCAAATGCGAGGGTGAAGGTCGGGGTGAGAGTTTAAAATAGAGAAAGTTTAATTCTCACAAACTCACAACCATCAGCTGCGAACCAAATTCCTAAACATGCAAAAACACTGGAACTGTGATTGCGAATGTTTGACTCGATTTCTAGGGGATGATATCACACGTTCGCAGCTTTCCTTCCCTGCATATGATTAACAAAACAAATTCATAATAAAATCAAGTTCATGAGAGAAAAAGGGTGTACTAACTACTACTTTTGAAAACACGTGAAAGTTCACTTTATGTTGTTTATTTCACAATCTCAGAACCCTGTGGCTGATACGTCTGTACGTCGACACATTTACCAAATAAAGCTATAGCTCGTGAGCCCCCAGACAAAATGATTATTTGTCGTGAATTGTTGTCACACCATGTGGCTGTCTCAAATACCGTTTATGTTTATGCCTATGCGACGACACGTGTTACATTAACAAATCACAGTCACTTTAATTCAATGTGATGCACACCTTGTTTCACCAGCTAAATATTCACAAACACACAGTAGCACTCGATTTAACTTGGTACAGTCTACGACGAGCAACCACACGTGGCGATTGCCACAGACAAATCTCAAGTCACCACCTCGAGATCCACATGCCGACTGAATGCCGAGCGACGCCGCACGGCCAGCTACACCAAGTGCTCGCGTCTCGTCACTTCCTGCCCTCGCACGCGCGCGTGTCAAAACTCAACTGCTGGGGTTTTTTCCCCTACGTCATCAACTTCCCCATGTGAGCTGTTGTAACCGATTTGCCAACGTACAGCGCTCAGCCAATATGTTTCTAAAACTTTACTTAAAATCAAAATAATTACACTACACATTAAATAAATTGTCTTCTTAGGTTTTTATATTGGTATAAACATGCTTTGTACTATTTATCATAATCGTGCAATTTCTTATGTCACAGATAAGTGATTTAACTGAATACTTTAAGATAAAATACACAAGATTAATTGAAAATAAAATGAGAAATAGTTAATATATTATTTTTATAAACAAAACATTGCCATGCTAGTTGTGTAACTGTCTTGTCTTCATTGGTAATTTATTACTTTTCATTGTCAATTAAACATATTACGTTAGAAGTGATTATATCAGCTAATGTATTGTTTATTTATCAACAGGCTATTTTGTAATGAGGGCCTTAAAGGTTCCTAACTGCATCGTATTACTTCAAATGCCAGTAGTATTACAATATTTGTGCACTGCACTGTGCCTGGCACTCGCCATTGTCCCTCTCTCCCCTCACCGGAAACGAACTGGAAAATCCTAAGTTGGAACAAGCCACCAACGTCGGCCTGCTTGCTGGCCTCCCGTCAGCTACAAGCACACAGCAAATCTCAACGTGGAGAATTTCTACCTATGGCCTAACTATAAATGTTGTCACCCAACGGTGTACATGCATTGCTACCATAATTAATAAGATTAAAATTGTGTAACATTTAGTGTATTGGCATGGTCAATGTTTGCAGTGAACTTCATACTGTTTAATTATCAAATGCTATTAATTAGCAATATTGCTATTGGGCGGTAACCTCACATGAAGAATCTAAAAATCTGCCTTATCGTGAGCTTATTGGTGGGCTTCTTTACCTATCACAGAGAACACGACCAGACATAGTTTTCTCTGTGGCAAAGCTAACCCAATATTGTTCAAAATTTAATGTAACCCACTGGAATGCAGCTAAAAGAGTGCTGAAATATGTAACAGAAACAGCAGATTATAAACTCAAATATTACCCCACTAGTCAAATACTCGAAGCATATGCTGATGCTGATTGGGCTACTTGTACAGAAGATCGCAAAAGTGTTACAGGATATGTAATATTACTAGCAGGATCTCCTGTGTACTGGAAGAGTACGAAACAAACTGCAGTAGCATTGAGCACAATGGAAGCAGAATATGTGTCAGTTGCAGCCTGTGCAAGAGAAGTGGTATGGATGAGAGAACTACGAAAGAGCCTTGACCTCAAAGAACTGATTGGAAAATCAACGCCTGTGTGGTGCGATAATCGAAGCTGCAATTGTACATTCCAAGAATTACATTGATAAATCAAGAACAGAACATATTGCCATAAAGCATCATTTCATTAGAGAAAAAGTGATGGATGGTACAGTTGACATCAGATACATTTCAACAGATAATAATCAAGCAGACTTGTTGACAAAACCCTTGTGTCAAAATATTCATGAGCGTCATTGCAAGATGATGTTACATTCAAAATGATATGTGTGGTTCTTTTAGATATCATTTCGAGGGGGGGGGAATGTTAAGTGATTATCAAGTGGGCAAAGGTTATTATATTTATTCTTTTTATTTGTGTTAATTATCTTTGGTGTTTTTTTAAAAATAGACGATCGTGTGTTATCTTAATACTCGTGTGTTACTATTGAGATAGTGTATGCAGTTTTTCTTTTCTCTATCAATAAATATAAATCGTGTGTTACGGCAGTTTTTTTTATTCCACTGCAACACTTTTGATGTGACGATTATACTTTAATGTAAAACGTCTCTCATTTGTATTTAATGTATTGTATCTACAGTCACAGGTCTACTAAATAAATTATTTCCAAATGGTTTCTGCAGAGAATAATTCCGCGTTCTAGCGGCTTGAAAGATACGCGCTAACAAAACGTCGGACAGTTCTGCATCAGCTGCCTCGACACCTTTGAGTAGTCTCTCCAGTTTGTGGTTAGTTCGAACTCCTAAAATGCAACGAAAGATATTAAAGAAAACTGAGCACTTTATTCACCAACCATGAAATACAAAAATCACAAAATCAACAACAGAGACTATATATTTAATGTATAATTTCCTTGCTTTCGGCAAAGATTCTCTTTTCTTCCTTTTACACAGTGTCTAACGTCGCCACACCAGCTTCCCCCTCCCCCTTTTTTCAAGCCGGATGCTCCCGGTATCTTGGGGTACTGATGTTTGACTCTTCTCCCCACTCGGGTGATGAATGGCAGCGGTGACTGCTTGGTGTTGTCTTCTACCAGTGGTGTGAACTCTTCCCTTGACTCCTGTCTTGCATGTTCACTGTTGGTTGCCAAAAAGTCAGAAGCTTGACATGACTTAAACGATTGATAGAACGTCCACTCGGAAAACCATTCAAGGTATTTTTCGTGTGCGCTGTAGGTAAAGACGTACTCGCTTCCTCCATTTGCGTGAGAGGCGCGGTATCTTCTGTCATCTTCCTGTTTATTTTGTCTTTCGTCGGGGTCACCACTGTGGTTAGTTCTGCTATAACTAACTACTAAAATGCAACGAAAGATGTCAGAGGAAACTGAACACTTTATTCACCAACGATGAAATACAAAAATCACAAAATCAACAGCAGAGACTATATATTTAATGTATAATTTCCTTGCTTTCGGCAAAGATTCTCTTTTCTTCCTTTTACACAGTGTCTAAAGTCGCCACAAGTTTATTATAGAGCTCACTGCAGCAAAATAAAACATGCAATTGACTTTGATGTAAAATAACAATGCAGATTCTTAAGGCTGACTCACACTGTCTGTCACGTCAATGTCACATCAAGTAGTATTCACACTGTCCATCAGTGTCCGTCACATCAATTCGCCCATCTCAATATGCGATGTTGAAAGTGAGGTTATGAGTGGCGATCTGTTATTGTTATGTAGAAAGTCATAGTTTAATACTAGAATTGAGGGAACAACAACGCTAAATGTTTTTGACGGCCAAAGAAAACTTTACAGTGTATGTTTTTGGCCAACTTACTGGGAACTGAAACAACATTTCAAAACATCGACGTCTATTTTCAAGCGAAAAATAAACATATGAAAACATCAAACAATACTTATAAGAGCATAAGTAGCGCCTGTTTGCTTTATCCATTACGATTTGCCCACTGACATTGTTAATATCTTCGTAAACAACTTAATTTTTGTCTTTCATTAGAACTGACTTTTTCATTTAAAATGTTATTTAATGAAAAATGCGTAATCAAATTACAATCTTTTTCAAATAAACAGTTTACTTCAGTCTTTTCTGTTACAATGTTATGTAACATAAACCATTTTGAATTGGCCTTCATACACTATGTTTACATGGAACACATCTTCCGGAAGACGAAAACCAATTTTCGTAAACCGTTTTTCGCTGTCGTGTTTACATGGCATAGCCTGAATCGGATTTCCTAGCCCACTTAAATACGGCGGCTGAAAAACAGCTGATTCAGTTCCAGATTTAAGGAGAGTTGACACGATCATGTTTACGTGTGCCAATGGACTTCAACTTGCGCAAGTGAACGTTCAGTCCAAGCAAGTCCAGTGTAGCTTGTCAAAATGGCGCCAAATGATTTGATACGTGCGAGCATCTGCATTGTTTCATTAATTGCAATACAAAAAATCACCGAATGCTTAGATCAGAAAAAGAGAAGACGCAGATATTGGGTGCGAAAGTGGATCGCGAGGAGAAATGAGTTGGGAGCTTCCACAGTTCTGATCAGGGAGTTAGAAAATGAGGACGAAGCATCATTCGAAAATCAGAATGAACGTGATCAAGTTTCGGCATTTATTGAGTCTGGTGGGCTCAACTATTCGGAGGAAAAATTGTTTCGCTTGCTGCCACAATATTATTTAAAAACCGATCAGCAATGTTTAACCACGGCAATGTAGGTACATAAATTTCAGTTTCTGATGAGCCACTTTCATAGAATTTCTAACTTTGTTCTTCTCTATGAGGTAAGTGTTCCTTAAACTGCTTATTTTTGCCTTCGCCGCATTCTCATCTATCTGTGGCACGTTTTCTCGCATTCCGTTTATGATTGATTTTATTGCGTCCTCTTTCATGTTTCCATCTTTATAAATTGGAAGATGAATGTTCTATAAACACCGTCGTTCTTCGTAGAGCTTCAGAAACTGGATTGTAAAGTGCAACGGACACTTTCTTGTAACTGACATTGCCTTTCATAATAATAATAATAATAATAAAAGAAAACTAAATATACATATCAAAACCAACACGCAAACGTAAAAACAGAGACTACAGATGTTATTCGACACCAGTGGCCATCTTGCGGAAACGATGAAAAAGTAGTGGGGGAAAGCCAACTTGCGCAAGTAAGTTGACTCGACCTCAACTTTCATTTTTACTTGCGCAAGTAGCGAATTGGGGTGTTCACACGTACATTTCGACGTGCGCAAGTCAACGTGCGCCAACGATACATGTCCGTGTCAACCCCCCTTTAGTCAGCACAATCACTATTTTCCTTTATTTAAATACACAAATTCATGTTCACTCTAATATTTATACTTGTATTTCACATTAGAAAATATCAATCTTTCAATATGTGCCGAAAATTATTACAAGAATACGCAATCTGACAAGCCAAGAACACTTCAAAAACGGTAGCGTTTACATGGGCACGAAAATCGATTGTGGAACTGGAAAACCGCTTTAGAGAAGCGGATTTCCAGAATCGGTTTTGGAGTGTTTACATGACCAACCAAAAGCGGAATTGGGAAATCGGTTTACGAAATCCGGTTTTGGGAGCACATGTAAACGGGGTGATAGGTCATCTAGGCTGTATGTGCATTTATTCTCAGGCTGAGTACATTCTCAGGTGAAGTATATTGTACAACTCGATTTATTCATGCGAGTCTGAAACTGTTCTCCAATGTAGGAGAGTAAAGTACATTCATTCACTACGTTTACATGGAACACATCTTCCGGAAGACGAAAACCGATTTTCGTAAACCGTTTTTCGCTGTCGTGTTTACATGACATAGCCTGAATCGGATTTCCTAGCCCACTTAATATGGCGGCTGAAAAACAGCTGATTCAGTTCCTGATTTACTCAGCAGAATCGCCATTTTTCTTTATCTAAATACACAGATTCATGTTCACTTTAACAATTATACTTTCATTTCACATTAGAAAATATCACTCTTTCAATATGTTCCGAAAATTCTTAACAAGAAAACACAATCTGACAAGCCAAGAACGCTTCAAAATCGGTTGCGTTTAGAGGTTCGTTCCAGCAGCTGCCAGACTGCTTGACGCGCATGTGCAACGCTGAAATTGTGTTCCAGCAGCGCCTTCCCCCGCTTCTGGCTACTTGAAGTGTGGCTGTTTGGTGATCCAGCATTTGCCGCAAGCAGCCAGACGCTACCGCAAAAATATTTCTGGTGCGGTCAAGCTGCCAATTTGCGCATGCGCAGAAAGGTCTGAGTTAGAGTGGGGGTAGCTATTACGTGATACGTGTGTGTTTGTAGCGGATTTTTCGATTATTTCGAAGTCACTGCATTCACACGTAAGATATTTCTCCTTTACACTTCTTAGTTATTAGGAAGGAAAGTATTTTAATTATTCGTTTAAACTCACCTTCGCCTGCAGCCAGAAACAGTGCAAAAAGCGTTCCAGCAGTGCTAGTATCAAACAAGGGTTTTTACGTCATAGTAGCTGCGCATGCGCAGTGACACTAGTTTGTTAGCGCTTGAAAGTAGCCGTCTCGCAACTGCTGGAAAGAACCTTAGATGGGCACAAAAATCGATTGTGGAACTGGAAAAACCGCTTTAGAGAAGCGGATTTCCAGAATCGATTTTGTAGTGTTTACATGACCAACCAAAAACGGAATTGGGAAATCGGTTTACAAAATCCGGTTTTGGGAGCCCATGTAAACGGAATGATTTAGTAAAGGCCAATTCACACTGTCCGTCACGTCACGTCACGTCACCGTCCGTCAGAACATTCCGCAATGTATTTCTAATGGCGGCATTCACACTGTCCGTCACCGGACCGTCACGTCAGGTCAACGTCCGTCAAGCTTTCTCGAGAAGAATGTTTTGACGGAACGGCCGTCTGCTAACATCGGAAGTTAACCTATTTTCGTCAAGCGAATTACATGTTGCAGTCGACGATTGCACTGTTTATATGCAAATGTGTCTTATTCATCTTTGTGCTGTTGTTATACCTCGTTTTAGGGGTAAATCTCAAATGTTTCATGACGACTTAAATATATTTGTCAATTGAGTGTCCCCCTAAAATCGATGTCGGATATCTGAAACCAAAAATTGGTTTATGTTACGTAACAATGTAACAGAAACGACTGAAGCAAACTGTTTATTTGGATAAGATTGTAATTTGATTAAGCATGTTTCATTAAATAACACTTTAAATGGAAATGTCAGTTCTAATGAAAGACAAAAATTCAGTTGTTTACGACGTATTAACAATGTCAGCATGCAAATCGTAATGGTTAAAGTATACAGGCGCTATTTATGCCCTTACAAGTATGGTTTGATGTCTTCATATGTTTATTTTTTCGCTTGAAAATAGATGTCGATGTTTTGAAATGTTGTTTCAGTTCCCAGTAAGTTGGCCAAAAACATACACTGTAAAGTTTTCTTTGGCCGTTAATAACATTTAGAGTTGTTGTTCACCCTTTCCAGTATTAAACTATGACTTTCTGCAACTAGACCTTAGGGACCGACGAACACCGGAAGTGACGTACTGTCGAAAGTTCAGAGAATATAGCAAAAGCATTGTAAGCGTGTGAGCGGTATCTTTGATAATAAGTTTTCTGGCACGTACAGTATCGTTTTGTGTTTTTGTTGTTGTTGAGTATAAAAGCATATTTTCATCTGCCAGGAAGTGAACGAATTATAATCCTAACCCGGCACAAGGAGTCCAGATATTTTAATCTATACTTGACGATAATCGAAAGTGCAAATATTGTTGCGAAATAGAAACGTGCTGTTCAAGCTATGTAAAGGTACGTAAGACGATTGGTTAAAATAATTGTTGCTACAGTATTGTATTTTCTCTAACATATAAATGCATACCCTGTATCTGTGTTTAATCTTCACTTTAATTATGGGGATTAGAAGTGGAATGGGTACTAGTTGTTGTCTAGGCTACATACCAGTAATCCAAGAAATGTGTTTTGAGAGGCTATTTAAAAATTTAATGACATTTCCGCATTTTGAGTTGCCAAGTAATGTAATTCAACTTTACTTTCAGCCACATAAAGTGTGTAAATGCAAATTAAGAAATGCCGTCGAACTGAAGCTATTACTGTAAATTTGAAATACGAAAATAAAAAGCTGAAAGATAAGGGTTTGTATGAATTTATAATTTACATTAACAGTTTATATGCCAAATATTTGTTAATAATCGTAGCTGCTAGTAAGGAGTAAATTTACTGGGACAAGAGTGTATTAATTTAAACATTTTGAACGAATTTAGATACTTTGCTTTAAAATTTTATACAGTAGAATACTGAGTAGATACACATATTCTGAGGACCAATACAGCAAGGAAGAATTGTGATTACAATCAACTCTACACTAGTTCTTTGATTACTGTTGTAGACTGTCAACTTGCATGGAAGTAAATACTGATTTATTAGTAAAACGGACAAAATGATTGAGAATGTGTGATTTTCTAAATATATCTTCTAATTTACCATGTACATACCTTATCTTAAGCTATAAATTCTGTAAGTTTCGCTGAAATTGTTGGTTTCGTAATTATGAAACACTACACGTATTTTTTATCTACCAAATATTTTGTGTGTGTGTGTGCGTGTACACAAACTGTTTATGCAATTTGAAAAGTCTTCCCTTTTCTGATAAATTTTTACATATGGCAATGGCAGCTTGATGTGCAAATGTTAGCAACAAAATGTTTACTTTGCACTGATAAGTTTACCAAGTAGGCCAGGGTATGCAGAAGAACTTATCAACCATAGAGGAAGAACAGCATTAATTATTTATTATGTACTCAATACAAAAGGTTATTCCCCTCATCCATTGCATTTAACATTGACAGTATCTTCCAACATCAGCACTGTGTCGCTCATTGTGGAATGGGTCTACTTGATAGGCACCTTCAGTGGTGCTTGTCTTGAGTATCAACAATGGCTTCTGCTGACAAGACAGCCTATATAAACTTTTGGCACTGTCAGGAGTTACTCCCTCCATCCTTACAGTTCGACCCAGCTGTCCTGTTTGTTGAAATGACAAAATTCTTGCGCCTCGCCTTCAGTAGGAAACCTAGTTGTGCCTCCCACATCTCTTACTTGGCAGCTCACTGTGTTTGCTGTCCCAATGGTTTTTGTGTCTTAAATGGTATGTAATAGGTATCACACCTCCTCCATTTATAATGATGCCTTAAGTCTGTTGAAAAATGGATTATGATTGCATCATTTATTCATCTGCCTGACCATCCATCTTATGTTGTCTTAACACTGTCCACCATTGCAGGATATGGCTGTTCTGGCCCTGTAAAGAATCTGTTGCCTCATTGAGTTTGCTTTTGAATGCTGCTCCAGCAGCTCTGCCTTACACTACTACCCACATTGCCAGCGAGTGTGAATTTTTCACCCCCCTGGCTCATGTCTATTTTTAACTTCATATGTTTCCCAAGTACGCTACCCATGACCAGCTGTATAGATGAGTTTCTCCTGCTTTATATGCTGTTTGAGGATTAAATTTTTATCTATATCAATGGTTTCAGAACATTGAGGTGTTGGGTGTGTCTTTGTAGTTTACGATGAGCCTTCCCACAATTGGCTACTTGAATTGTGTTCGATCTTCACAGCTGAGCTCTAGGCTCTATACCAGTCCATCCAAAACATTAGGCAACACAAACTCACAAAAAGTGTTGTGTGCTAAGACTTTCTTAATTCTCTTCAGAGATTTTGTTTTTTGCACTCCGTTCACCCCTTAGTAGAATGGATCCAAGACTCTTCACTTTCTCATTGTCAGGGAGCCAACGAGGCATTCACGGCTACTTTAGTATACAAGGGAATGACACTGCTGCTCTCGTCCCTTGACCTGCCAGATATTCTGTTTCCTCATATGATCTTCATACAATTGTCTGTCGGCATGTAGTATTACTGTGGAGTATGCATTGGTCCTCAGTCCTTGGGAATAAACTCTGGCAAATTTTAACCTCTCCCAATAGCTTTCTCCACCTGCTTGATCCACTCATTTTGATGTCATGGCTAGTCATATGAAAATGATTTAATTGCAGATTACTCACTATCTTGCTGACTCAAAAGTAGTATTATGAACATTTTAGTTTGTAATTAGTACTGTTACTGTATTTGGTACAATTCTTGATTTGGTCATGTGCATATCAGTATCAAAATAAATTATTTGTGTCATCTTTGCTGGATATGCTGAAAGTTAAGTACATATCTTTTTAAAGTTTCAGTGAACATTCAAAATTTGTTCTGTTACTTGTCACCTACTTTGGTAGTTAACAAAACAAAAAAGTGGTTATTGCTGAACACGTTTCTGAGCCATTTGCAGACTTAGGTATAAATAACTGTTTCCTTCTAAATTCCAATTAAAAATACTCTTGAATAATTGTGGTGAAAAGGTTGGTGGTTGTACACATCATTCCAAATACATCAGTGATTAGAGGTAAAATTATATTCACTGTGTTGGCAGCCTAGTGTGGTGATGTTGGCAACAACTGTTGGATGACCTTTGAACATGCAGACACATAATGAGAGAAATAATCATTTATGTTGACTGTGAAATAAATAATTAATGCTGTTTCTCCACTATGACTGACAGGTCTTTGTGTGTGCCCTTGACCGGTCAGTGAATTAAATATTGTAAATTGAATATTTCTTTGCCAACAAATACACACTATGCTGCTGACACAGCAAGTAAAATGTAACTGTTAGCAGTTAGTGTGTATATGTGTGTGTGTGCTCCATTTATTATTAATTTGCAACTCATTGCCAAAGTTTAGTATTTTAGGTACAGAATGTTATGCATTTTCCATTATTCCCATGGGTACAATTTTACTTATGGCACTGGGTTCTTATAATGCTGATGTCGACAATAATTGAAAGCTTTATCACATAGATTGTAGGGAAATCTTTCACATTGCCCATGAATTAAATAATGCTGATCCTGCGCTATGGTTGATATGTCCTTCCATGCATCATTGTTTGGTCAGTAAATTAGTTATCCTCATAAGTGAACATTTTGGTTCCAACATTAACTCATTAGACCACTGCTGCCTTAAGTAAAATATAACTGCTGCTATGTTTGGATTAAAAAGATTAAATAATTCAATTGGTATAATTTTGATTTATTTTCAGAAACAAGTTGCATACCTGGGTCCATGTCAATACTGCAAGAATACACATCCAGTCTCTGCTTCCACTGTATATGTACTGGAATTGTTACTGAGGATAGACTGGTCAATGCTAAACATTATTCTTTTAATTTTGCTTTCTGCAGGAAATTGAGTACCATGTCAAATAATGTTAATATCAATATCAGATACAATTTAAAAAATAAATATGTGTACACATTTCACCTTGTTATGTACATGTCGTAATACTTGCATCTCATGTTGCAATGAATGTGGTCACAAGAGAAATTGTAATTTTTTTTTATGTATTTTATGATTATGAACTTCTCAGTATGTTCAGAAACAATTGTCACCAGGGTGTGTAAACTGTATTGTGGGTTGATAATTTCCATGATAACTTGTTTGCAAACATCATTTGTACTGATGTAGTGTACTTAAAAATTTCATTTAATAAGCTAATATGCAGTAACTTTCCTCTATCTGGCTTTGGAAAAAAGCTGACTTCAGATAATTTGTAGCAACTTTTAAACTGTAAATAAAATTTATTTTAACTTGAGAAACTTGTTAATTTCTTTCCTGTGTGTTCAGAAAAAAATCCTGTTGTCTTTTTTAAAAAAATGAAAGTGAGATAATTGAGAAAATTTGGTAAGAATGACGCTATTGCCTTTTTTTGTGGGGCATTTAGTTTTCTGTGGTGAATACTAAGCAGCTCTGACTGGTTTTCTTTTATTCTACATTGTTTGTGCCCTCGACATTGACAACATATTATACTTTTTAAAAAGAAATGTAATATTAATTTCATACACTAAATGTATTCTTAAACTGTAATGGATGTGGGGAGGGGGATGGCAAGATTGAGGATATAATTGCAGATGAAAACTTTTTCCCGGCACATTTAGAAGCATAAAATATTAAGTACAAAAATTTTAATTAATTGAATTGGGGGGAAAACTGGGCAAGTAAGTGTCACCTAGTTTTAAAAGTTGAAAACAATCATTCTGTTAAAGGAAGATTCAGTGGAGAAACTTATGAAATTACAAGGAGATTGTAAACATGAAGCCTGTCATTGGAATGAGTCAATTCATTCCATTGCAATTGTGAACAAATAGCTTTAATTATCACTATGATAGGTGTGAAACATGAAGTACTCTTAGACCAGACATACTCAACTTTTTTCCTCCTTGGCCAAAATCTCGAAAGTTTTATTTCAAATGGGCCACAACATTATCACAGGATAAAATAACACTGCGAAATAACTACACCCATTTCTTTTATCATCAAAATCTATTTTAATATATAATTGTACGTAAAAAATAGATGAAGTACACTTACCAGGCGAAGGGGCACAGGCAGTAATAGCAACAAATAAACACACACAAAAATGCTAGCTTTCGCAGCCTAGCTGCTTCATCAGGCAGAAGGGAAGGAGAGGGAAAAGGAAACAATGAGGGTTTTAAGGAAGGGGGTAAGGAGCCATTCCAATCCCGGGACAGGAAAGACTTACCTTGGGGGAAAAAATGGAGGGTAAATAAATGCACACACACACCCACACATTTACACAGACACAAGTACACTTAGGCAGACATACTGTAGAAAGCAAAGAAGTTAGAAGTTAGACAGAGATGCCACTTGAGGCAGAGGCTCTGTCCAGAGAACCAAGGCAAAGATGTTAAGATGGTGGGTGGGAATTCGAATTTAGCGGAGGTTGAGACAAGGTGGGCAACGGGAAGAGAGAATATGCTGAAGGGCTAGTTCCCATCTCCGGAGTTCTGAAGGATTGGTGTCAGTGGGAAGTATCCAGATAACCCGGACGGTGTAGCACTGTGCCAAGATGTGCTGGCCATGCACCAAGGCATGTTTAGCCACAGGGTGATCCTCGTATATATATATATATATATATATATATATATATATATATATATATATATAATTGTTAATAGAAGAGTACATTGCTTTTTGAAATATAGCTGAATGTATTGTTAAGATTTTCTTATTTTTTTAGAATTTGTGCACTTGTTCTTTAGCCAAATCATAATTAATTTCAAAGAAAGATATTTAAGAACTTCAAAAGTTTGAGCAGCTATCTGAAACTGCTGGAACTTTTTGGCAGCCATTTCCAAGCAGTTACCTTTTTGTTCGTAACATATGTTAATCAATGGAATATGACATTTAGCGATTAGGGCGAGCGATTACTGTGAATTGGCACTATGGTACTTGCCAGAGCTGGACAGCGTTAACCAAAATGTTAACATCATTAACCCATTACTAAAAAGTTAACTCTGAACTATTATTGCACCCTGTGATATGAGTGCTGGAAAGAACTGAAGAATTCAGGATAAAGATAAAATATTGCGTTAATGTGTATTAATCGTTTATAAACTTTGGGCCAGCAGTTCCATTAACTTCTTGTCTATCCAGAGTGCATCTCCCATCCGCCCACAATTCTCATTAGTCCTACGGTACTAAAGTAGCGCCCCTCGACCATATTCCTCATTGTTCACCATCAGGGATTCACACACAAGGTCCAATGATTTTATCAGATTAGCAATGAAGACTGGAACCCAGAGTGCCATCATCACATGTGTATACTACTTATATATTGGTGTGATGTCTTCTTTAGAAAGACATCACACCAATAAGTATTTGCAATTAATGTTGTGCGTGTGAAAAAATTCAAAACGTTTGTAAAACTATGTGAGTAACTGCTTGGTTATTAGTCCCTAGCATACAAACTACTTGAACCAAGTTTAACTAACCTAAGGTCAACACATACACCCATGTCCGAGAGAGGACTCGAACCTCTGACAGCGAATGGCCGTGCACACTGCAGCACGGTGCCTCAGTGCACACAGCTATTCAGCCGCAGCTGTGAAAGTGTTTTGCAGAAATGGTAATTTCAGTAGGCAAACGGCCGTATATATGTATTCCTCTGCCTTTACTATTTTTTCCTTGTAATAATTGTCTGTTAAGGTGATCATAATATAACTACTCAGAATGCAACAATGCCGTTTGATTGGTATACAGTATTGAAGTTTACAATGAAATGAGTAACAAGCACAGAATCATAAAATAGCAAATATAAAATAAAACACATATATTCACAGTAGTTGTATTAGATACATCCAAGTATTAAAAATTAGTAAAAATCTTGCTTAGGTAACTTGATACAACTTTTGACACTCACCTGCTCATGTTTCAAAAGTAAATGTCAGTGTTTGAAACTTTTTTTTTTTTTAACTTTTAAATCTACTATAGATGTTGACAGCTGGCTTTTATTTAGAACTCTACAGCCTGGTACTACCTATCTTGATGTAATTGCATATATCAAGAGAGAATGCTGGCGTTAAATATTCTTACTTAACTTGGCTGCTGAAATTTAAATGGCTCAACAGACTTTTCATGGAACGTAGTTTAAAGAAGAATAGCTCTGCTTTCAAATTGGATTTACAATACCACTGTCTTACAACACCCCTCTGTTTGCACTGGGGATTAATAAGAAAAACAGCAGTGTGTGGTGTGTTAACGGTCCTAGAGTTCTGGCATCTGTGAACCACATCCAATAGGGACAGTCCATGTCAGTTTACAGTGATGTATCAATTATCACAACAGAAAAAAAAAAAAAAAAATTATAACTCTCTGAGAGAGGGACCATAGTTAAATTAAAGAGGAGTTATATTACACAGTTTTTGGCACTCAATTATGAATTTCTCACTTCTTCTGAAGTTCTGGATTGGAAACGCAGTGCCGTTTGGTGATATGGACGTTGGTACAGTACATAAACAAAGTTAGTAAAGATTCCGTGCCACGGCGGAGCGGCCAAACGCATTGAGGCGCTATGCTACGATGTGCGAGGCCGTTCCTCGTCAGGGATTCGAATCCCCGCTAGGGGAAGGATGTTTGTGCCGTCTTTAGTATAAGCTAGTTCATAAGTAGTTTGTAAGTTTAGGGACTGATGACCCCGTAGTTGAGTTCCATAAGCTCTACAAACATTTCGAAAGAGTTCGTAATTTGTGTGCTACAATACTCACGCTGTTGAAACAATCACAAAGAGCAGAGCTAGCAGTAGGAAAATCCAGCTTAGCAACACCAACTTCAGACTGCAGATCTCGAAAATCCATGCATCATCACGCAGGTGGTATAAATGCATTCTGAATTCAGTACAGTATGTTAGGGTTATGAAATAAAGCAAGACATTTTTACACTGCTAAAAATATAACAAGTTATGTCTTGTAACGTCACATGATCCAGGGTTTTTTATGTCAAAAAACCGGAACATTTAGATATCACAGGAGAACCTGGTAGGGACAACAGGACTGTACTCAAAATCCCGGAACTCCCAGCGAAATCTGAACGTCTGATCACTTTATAAATGTTTGTAAATCTATCGGACTCAGGTGCTTGTCTATTAGTCTGTAGCTTACAAACTACTTAAACTAAGGTACACTAAACTATGGACAACACAAACAGCCATGCTCGAGGGGGACTCAAACCCCCAATGGCAAACAGCTGCGCCCACCGCAACATGGCACCCCGGTGCTCACAGCCAATCCACCACGGCTCTGATCACTTTAATTAGCTGTACGAAAAAATTCTGATCGAGAGGTAGGATAGATATATTAGTCATCCAATGGCATCTGGACTATTACATGTTGCTACTCAGTTGAATTTCGTGACCAACATGGCACATAAATTGATATATGAGTGCAGAGAACAGGGAGAATGTTATCTTTCTGACAAACGTACATGCAGCTCATCTTGCCCCTCGTGTTATATGGAATGTTTATTTTCATAGTGACAGTGGACTGACGGTGCTTTGATATTTACGGTTGCATATTAAGCACAGTGCTTTCCCAACACACTTTACAAACAAATACCAATCTTCCCAGTAAGCATAAAAATGGCACACTTATATCCTAAACTTTTTTTGTTCATGCTGAACTCTCACAAGACAGATTAACAGTGTCACACATGATAGAATTCAGAATGGATACTTCAGTGCACCAAAAAGGATGCAATTGTGAGCACTATCCGAGCTGCCACCCGGGGAGGACAGAGAGGGGGAAAGCACCGGAGCAGCACACTCAGAGTGCTTCACAACAAACAACATGTGCTGTGGAGAAAGTGCTGCTTAAATTCTGGGCACTGCCTTCATCAATTTTGCTGTTCACATCTCGCCCATTTTTATCAGCCAGTCATTAGAGATTCGGCATAACTGTAGACTGGGATACCAACCATCTGCTTTGACCCATGACGTCAATATGTCGGAAAACCAGAATACGGGATATCTTAATACTTCTATATTGTAGATACAAATAATCTGTAGTTATTATAGATAACAGAATGTACCATTGATCATAGGTCTTAGCTCAAAAATTCACGTCTTTGGTGCTCACATAGGAGGAAAAAAAATATCTCGGTTAACCTACACCTAACCATCAGAGAGAATCTACAGATCACTTTTTAAACACAAAGTATTAATCTGTTTTGTTTGTAAACAAACTAACGTCTTTAACTCAACCGCCATATAATCACTCACGCCTTCTACAAAAATTCTGCGCTGTGATGACGTCACAGGTCAAAGCTGACGGGCGGTATCTCTGTCTACAGGTGAGCCAGAGATTTTTATTATTTTGAATACCGGATGGCTAGCTTGCCGGACCACAAGTGGCCTGCAGGCTGGGTACTGCTGTCTTAGACTGTCTTAGCATCCCACATTTTTCTTACATCAATTAATAACTGAATGAGAACAAAATCAACCATGTTTGAAAGTGGGGCCTTACTACAAGACAGCAAATGGAGTACCTGGCCTCGTTTGCTATATTTGTTGCTTTCCATGATTATGCTTTTTCCAAGTCTTGCATTTGTCATGATACATGTATAGTCACTTATAAACTGTACAACCACTACTACATTAGTTCCAACATAGTTGGCTGCTGCACGCTTAGCAGTGGATGTTTCAACTCATGTATCAATTCATGTCATACTATTTAGTGTTTCTAATCATTTTTATATGTTGCAGAATATGGATTGAGTTAGCTGTTAGGATTTTATTTTGCATAAGTGACTCATTTCTGATAAGCCAACAAATATTAGATAACTGATCAATTACCATATAATCATAGTCAATAACTGCAAAACAAACCACTATTTTCATTAATATTTTTTAAACATTTATTTACTTCATTACAATAGAAAAAAATTGCTCAAGTTGTGGAGTGTCCTAAAGAGAACTAGGGAAACATATAGTTGTGTTTGTCTCAAAAGTGGCAATGGTAAATCAAGGAGACTTGAAATATTGGTTTCATCTTGTAATCTAATTAAATGAAATTAGGGTGCATCTGTATTGCATTGTTTCCTTTTTGTCATATGTAAACACTTTAAACAGCAGCATTTTTACAATCCGTGTCATGGCAGAGCATAGAGTTTTCAGATGTTGGCTACGGCCACTGCATGTGACAAGCCACTCAGGTGGTAGTACACAGCAGGCAATGAAATTCACCGTTTTTTATTAACACAGTATTCAAATGTTTCACACTAACACTACTGTTTTGTTATTAATTGTTCCAGTGACGATTACAGTCAATTTACTGAGTGGACAAAGTTACATCGAGAACCTGTCAACCATAGAGCAGGAACAGCATTAATGATTTACTTCATTGTCAGTACAAAAAAGTAATTATTTATTACAAATAAATAAGGTCAAATTACGGTTCAATTAAAGACCAGTGTACAACTCGTCGGATTTGACCAATGATTTCGTATTTGAGTTAACGACGGTAAAAGTCAATAGTTTGTGTACAACCAGAATATAGAGTACGATTTTGCATTTAAAATGTGATTGGCTGTTATTATCTGTGCTACTACTGGACAGCTACAGCCACTGCCAACATCGACACTTGACACGGATTGTAAAATTTTACCTAACAAATTTTTAACCACTCTGGGCTTGTCAAAATATTAAAATTTTACTTCACGATCTTCAAAAATGCAATCACACAGAGTAAGGAAAATAATCCATGTCGACCATGAAATAAATAATTAATGCTGTTCCTGATCTATGGCTGACAGGTTCTTGTATGTGCCCTTGTCCAGTCAGTAAGTTAAATATATTCTTACAGGCTCGCTGCCAACATTAACACACCATGCCACCAACAATAAGTAAAATTTATCATGTCATGTGAATGTAGCAAAACCTTGGCTAATACTATAATAGGGTGGAGTAAGTGCAACTCAGAGTTTGATTAGCCTACATCAACTTCACAAAAGTATGTAAAGAGAAAGAACTGTGTTATCCTTATCAAACTGTTTGATACATGTGGGATTTATTTAACAAAACACTCCAATGTAACTTCATTAATGGTATAATAATTTCAATTTCTATGTGATCATCGTCATTTTCGCATATAGGTGGTGTATATTCAGGCTAATATCACTATACAGTTGGTGGTGTAAGAATATATGTGGACCAAGAGTGCACAATGTTTTTCTGGTTCAGACTATGTTTATCATTCAAATACATTAATGATAATCTAATTTATGAAATGTTTAGCAGAGTAGAGTGCAATATGTAGTGAGTTCAGTTTATGTTGAACTTCGAAAACAAAACATCAAACAAGAGTACTTCTCTCCTTCCTACACTTGGTTCAGTTGGGGAAAATGTAAACTATAATACACAGTTTGCCAGAGTGGTATATGTGGAAAGTGTGCACCCCATAAAATAAATAAATAAATCCTGTGTTGTTATTAATGTTTAAAATAACATAACAGCATTAAAAATAATCGAAAACCAATATGTTTATACATAAAAAATTATTTAATTTAACAGAAATTTGTACACAATTAAGTATCCAAAATACACTCTTCTGTCACGACTTGGAGCCACCTTGTCACAGATTGTTTAATATCTTCTAAACGACTTTGAAAGCTCTGTCACCTTTGTTGGGAGTAATCGGCCTTTTAATTAGGAAACTACATGTACTACAACAAAGAGCAGCACTAGGAATTATCACGGAGGATAAATATTAACCCAAGTTTATGCTTCCCCCAGTTATACGCTTACAATCATAAACCCTGTTTACAATAATTGGAATCCAAAATTTTGTTTATCTTTACTCTCTGGGCACTCCAATTACTGTACACACGGCACATAGTACACACACAAACATAAACAAAGCGTTTCATGCGCAAAGGCACCAAAGATCTTCAGTGCCAAAGAAAGTATAGTGGTCAAAATAATATCCTATGGTCTGTGAATTACGTCACTTCCGGTGTTCGTCGGTCCCTAAGGTCTAGTCTTTCTGCATAACAGATCGCCACTCATAACCTCACTTTCAACATCGCCTATTGAGATGAACGAATTGCCGTGACGGACACGGACGGACAGTGTGAATACAACTTGACGTGACGGACAGTGTGAATTGGCCTTAACTTCCACACATATTCACGCGGCTCCAAAATGAAGAGCCAAAGAGCTTATGTCCGCGTCAACAAAGATCTTTGACTCGCGCAGAAATTGTGCTGTTCAGGTGTTCATTCATTGGATGACGTATTTACGAATTACGAACATCGCGGGTTAATGGTTAGCAAAAGAAACAATGTTATAAAATACCAAGGAAACGCTGAAGATTATATATAACTATTTGCGCATTATTGACAATGGGAGGAAAATTCTTTTATTTTGCTTACGGAAGTAATTTGCTAGCAAAAAGAATACATATAAACAATCCATCAGCAATAAGGATATCAGCAGCAAAACTTAAGGTAAATCGGAAAGAGGAAAAACAAATTAATATTATACGAAAATCATTACCACAACGTAGGCTTTTCGAAAATCCGAGGTACTGTTGAAGGATTTAGGAAAATTGTTAGTTCTGCATTGCCTTTTTCCAGGATTTTCGACTGGATTTCGGAACGTGGGCTGAGAGATGGAGAGGTGCCGTAGCAACGATAGTGCCAGAACAGGGCAAACACGTATGGGGAGCAGTATGGGAAATTGATCAATCAAATTTGGCGGATTTAGACAGGTCAATCATTTTGCAATATAGATAACGTATGAGGTAACTGCTGAAAAATAATCTAAAGTGAAGATAATGCGAAATATCTGGGTTTCCGAGCTGCCGATTCAATGTTGCAGTTCGTCAGATTACTAGAGAAAAAGAAAATTCAATGCACATGTTAATTAAACTGCCATTATTACTGCAATAGAGTCAATGCAAATGAACTGGTACAATAAAAATTAACTTTTTTGCTTTAGCATTTTTAAATATTTGATTTTTTTTAAATATGTGATTACTATGAAATAAATAATAATTTACCTTAAATCACTACTGAATGGCAGCCATTTTTAATTTGTAAGTGCGCGACCATTTTTCATTTTGGAGAATCTCTCTGTCCTGACTTATGATACAACACTGCAACTGACATGATTTTTTAAAATTTGTTGTTATTTTTTAAATAAAAGTCTCGACTGTAAAATTGTTTATTACATAACGTAGGCTACCCTAAGTTCAAAAATAACTAGTGTGGACTACATCGAAATTTTGGTATCAAAAATGTCAAATTCCACTTTTAGGCCCCAAAATAAGAAAGAGTGCTTTATCATAGTCCTCTTTCTTTCTCTAGTTAATATCATAAAGTTCTAGCTGTATACAGAGCAAGAACAACTTCAAATGTTCCCTTAACTTTATTGAATTTTTGAAATTTCAAAATTTTCATTTTCTGTAAAGTTTGGGTTGGTTATCTTTGGTGGGAGCAATATGCAAATCTGAATTTTACAGTTTGTACTCCTATATGACTGCAAAGTATGATACTGTAAAAAATTTTGCATTTTTATTCTGCTTTGGACAAAGCTGTGAATTTTTGAAAATGAGGAAATAATTCACATTGCACTACTGTTGATGTTATGGCTGTTGCCTAATTCACTTGTGATATTGGCTGTTAATTTATTATTATTGAAGTTAAGCTTACTGAGTTATAAACATAACTGAAATAAACATGTATATTATTTTGACAGATTAAAATAAATATTTTCAGTTAACAGACTTTCAAGATATGATGTGTACTAAACCTAGTGTTGAATGTTAAGAACACTTACTTCTTCAGAAAGCATTTTTGATATATAATATGATCCCCCAGGTCAAGCAATGAAAGAAATGTGTACATGTGCAACAATGCACTTCACTGGCAGAGACCCTGTTTCCACCTTAAACCATTCTGTATCTCCTATACTGGTCTTTACACTACTAGCCATTATTTGTACATAGCTTTTACCATTTGCACTTCTGCTCTGTTTACTTGCCTTTTCCTTAATACACCCAAACCATCCGCCTATGCACACTGTCATAAGCTTTCTTGATATCAATAAAAGACATCACCAAGTCTTTACCAAACTTCCTTCTTTTCTCCATCATAAACCTTAGCATAAAGATTAGTTCAAAAGTTGATCTGTCTTTTCTAAAACCAAACTGTTCATCTTTCATCTCTTTGCCTCCTAATGTATTTTCGTGCCTATCAGCAGCTCAGCGAGCATCTTTATGGTGAATTGTTACTTATCCTCCATTATTGACTTTTCAATACTTTCTTCAAGATCTTAGGTACCTGGGCTATAAGAGTGATCCCTCTGTGGTTGATGTAGTCCTGTTTGTCACCTTTGTTAAAAATTGGGATAATTAAACCCTTTTCGCATTCTTCTGGAATCTCTCTATTCCTCCAAATTATTCTAAATAATTTATATAGCCACCGTAATCCTACTGGGCCTGCTGCTTTTGTCATTTTTCTGGTCACTTCATCTACTCTCGCTGCTTTACCAATCTTTATCTTCTGCGTGACTTCCTCTATTTATAGCTTAGTTATCCCCTTCTCCTGTTCTTCTTCCCCTTCCTCCATTATTCCTTCTTGTTCCCCATCATCTTCCTGTACAGTACGTTTAACATTCGATAGCTTTGAAAACTATTATTCCCATCTTTTCAAAATGCCATCTCTTTTGTACAGTAGCTGCGTCGCATCAGTTTTTACAAATATTGTGTTTTCCCTACCTTTCACACTATTTTTCATATAAAACCCTTTTACTTCCTTTGATATCTTCCTCTATAGTTTCACTGAAACTTTAGCAGCTTTTCCTTTTTTCTTCTTTTAAGATCTTTTGGCATTCATTCTTGGCTTCTCTATATTTTTGCCATTTCTCTGCATCTTTGCTGCCTATCCACTTTCTCCATACCATTTCTTTTTCTTTATCTGCTTCCTTTACCCTGATGTTCCACCAAGGAGTCTCCTTTTCCTTTTTCCACACGTGCAGCTCTACAGAAGGGTGGAGAGACTGATAGATGCTGACCTCGGGGAAGATCAGTTCAGATTCAGGAGAAATGTAGGAACACGGGAGGCAGTACTCACCTTATGGCTTATCTTAGAAGACAGGCTAAGGAACGGCAGACCTACATGTCTAGCTTTTGTAGATTTGGAAAAAGCTTTTGACAATGTTAATTGGAACACACTCTTTGAAATTCTGAAGTCAGCAGGGATACAGCATAGGGAAATGAAGGTTATTTACAACTTGTACATTAACTAAACAGCTACTATTAGAGTTGAAGGACATAAAAGGGATGCAGTGGTTGGGAAGGGAGTAATGCAGGGATGTAGCATTTCTCCAATGTTATTCAATTTATGCATTGAGCAAACTGTGAAGGAAAACAAAGAGAAATGTGGAGAAGGAATTAAAGTTCAGGGTGAAGAAATAAAAACATAGCGTTTTGCTGATGACATTGTAATTCTGTCAGAGACAGCAAAGGACCTGGAAGAGCAATTGAATGGAATGGATAGTGTGTTGTAAAGAGCATATAAGATGAACATTAACAAGAGCAAAATAAGGGCACTAGAATGCAGTCTTAGAAAATCAGGTGATGCTGAAGAAATTAGATTAGGTAACGTACAATAAAGGTGGTAGATGACTTTTGTTACTTGGGCAGTAAAATTACATTAGGCTCACAGTACAGAGGATATAAAATGCAGAATGGCAATGGGAAAAAAAGCGTTTTTGAAAAAGAGAAATTTGCTAACATCGAATATTTATTTGCGTGTAAGGAAGTCTTTTTCTGAAACATGGACGATAAATAGTTTAGACAGGAAGAGGATAGAGGCTTTTGAAATGTGGTGGTACAGAAGAAAGCTGAAGATTAGGTGGGTAGGTCACATAACTAATGAAGAGGTACTGAACAGAATTGGGTAGAAAAGGAATTTTTGGCATAACTTGAGTAAAAGAAGGGATCAATTGTAGGGCACATTCTTGGACATCAAGGAATTGTAAATTTAGCATTGGAGGCAAGTGTGTATGGGGGGGAGGGAGAGGGAGATCGCAGAGGGAGACAAAGAGACGAATAGAGTAAGCAGAATAGTAAGCAGATTCAGATGGGTGTGGGCTGCCATTCTTATGAGAAGATGAAGGGGCTTGGTGTGGATAGAGTAATGTGGAGAGCTGCATCAAGCCAGTCTCCGGACTGAAGACAACAAAACCAACAATCTTGCACAGATGTTTACTGCACACTTCACAAATCCCTTTCTAAAATGTGTCCATTCCTGTTCCAAGCTTTTTGCTTTATTTTGGGAATTTCCTACTCTAGTTCCTCTTGAAACTTTTCCATTGTCTTCTTCTCTTTTAGCTTCCACACCTTTATTTTTCATTCCCTTTTTTCTACTAGCTTAATAAGTTTTCCAAGTTTTAATTTGGCTCACACCACTTTATGGTCTCCGTCAAAATCTCCTCTTGGCATAGCCATCACATCTGCTGTCTTCGTCTATCTTTTTCCACCAGAATAGGGCCAATCATTGTCTTTCTGTCTCTCCATCCATACCTAGTTATTTTTTGTGAGTTCTTTTTCATAAACCATGTATTTCCAACAATTAATCCATTTCTTCTAGAAAAACCTATTAACAGGTCTCCATCCTAATCCTGATTTCCATAACTAAATGGGCCAATAATATCTTCATTTCCCTATCTGTTCCCACATGTGCATTCATATCTCTCATTATTATCATTTCTTTATCTTCTATACACTTTTCCAGCTCTTCTAGACATTCACCTACCTTTCCTGTTTAGGGAGCGTAAACCTGTATAAAATCTTTTATTCTACTTTTGCTTTGATTATCCTGTTGTTAATCGGGTAATTTTTTTCACATACTGGTCTAGGTCCTCTCTCACTATGACACCAATGGCATTCATTGCCTTCTCTCCTCCACTCCAATATAATCTAAACCCTACCTATAACAAAACAAATGGATGCACTGTTTTTGGTCATTGACCCAGTGGCACCCTTGTATCTCATCCTGAACTGAATATGTAAGTTTTCTGCAAAATTAGTAAGAACCATGCTTTCAGTTTCATGAAGTTGTGGCCCTTTTTTTTCTCATTGCTTTGGATTTTAGGAAGATAGTGACTTCTGAAATTTTGTAATTTATCAATTAAAGATTTAAGTACTCTCCTGAGATGTAAGTACTGTTGTCATGAAAGGCATTGAGAACTGCCCACCACTTTATTTTAATATTTACTGATTTTTAATATTTTTCGTTCGCTTGAGTTCCACGGGGAGACCAAACAATTGAATCCTGCCTGTTTCTAAAGCGCTTCTGGTTGGCATCAGATGTAGAGAGAGAGGTGTCCACAGTGAAGGGTGCGGTGGCACCACAGCGGACCAGATGAAAGCTGTCGTACTGGTGTTTTTGCAACGCACAGCAAAGTGCAGGAAACCGCCTGTAATTTATCAATCGGACCTCCCAAAATTTTGTAAGAGGAGTATCCCGCTGGGAATAGTTGGCACTGGCATGGCGCTCACCAGGGGTGTTGAAGTTTGCGTCATTAGCGCCCTGGGAACGGGAGCCGAGCCAGAGACGTACAGTTAGGTTTGGGTCAATGACTGACCTGCAAAGAATACTTTCCGCGCAAACGGCTATATAGGCATATCACGTGGGAACTGTTGTCACTGGACTGCAACAAGCAGGTGGGCAGCCTTTTCCATCTATCTTGGTGCCGTATCCAAGTATTGAAGGGAAGTTGGTGCCTAGACAGAGATTGGATCTTGCTTTATAGTGAGGGTGTGGCCTCACGTTTTGTGAGCTGAGTGTGGAGCAGCGCTCCAAGAGGGACTCAGTTAAAGGACGCCAACGAGTGCAGTCGAATTGACATAGGTGTTTGTTTTAGTGTGTTTTAGACTTCGGTTATTTTTCCACCTATTGCGGACTTGGAGTTTCGGATCAATTTTCAGACATTTTCTGAAACTTGTATCGGTCGACCTGAGTGTCATCGAGGTGTGAATAGACTCAAGCAGTCTGAATCAGCTGCACCAACATGCTGACAATGTTAAAAAAGCTCTGGTGTCAATTACACACTCGACAATCTTGTGTCTAGTACACATAGTCCGTGTTGGCGAGACATAGCCGAGCCTGTGGTTTTGATACAATGTGCCTACGGTGGACACAGGCTGAGAATAGGGCATTTCTTGCTTCTGTCTGGAGAAGTTTTCTTGCAATTGGGCTGTGATTTTCAGCACTACAATGCACTACCGCCGCCGTCCTGATTACAGTGACGCCGGCTCCAGCTGCACTTGAATGAGTATCACTTGCAACTGCTTATCTGGGCAAGAGTAAGGATTCTTCCTTTTTGACAGTTTTTTTTTAAACATTGTTTTGTGTGGATAGCGCTCGTAATTTATAGCACACCCCTTGGTCTCCTTCGTGCCTCTGAGTTATTTCCCATTGTGCGAAAGACCTGTATATTAGGGAACTGCAAGTCATTTATTTATGTGATATTTGCGTTTATTAATGTACAATAATCTGTGGAATTTTTAAAGTTCTAAGAAATGTTACAGCTTTGTCAGTTAATGGGTGTTATCATACAGCTGATTTTTGTGTAATAAATTAAGTATATTTTGGGTCATCTATGGATCTTATTCAGTAGTTAGATCTCCTATTGTCATCATTTTTGTTGGGTATTTGTTTACCAAGAGGCCAGATTTTTAGGGCACATTTCAGTAATTGTCATGAGGGGTCTGCTAATCCACCCCCATATCCTTGTGCTCTCCATTTCCTACATTTCTGAACCTCACAAATCACCCTACTTGATGCTCAATCCACCACAACTTTACAATCATTTCTGCCCTGTTGGTTTTCCCCACTGTTTGATGGTAACATTATTGGGCTTTTCCTACTCATACTTATTGAACGGTATCCTTACTATCCTTACAAACCCATCATGCAGTCATAACTGTTAGTGTCACAGACCATATAATGTAGTAACTCTTTGTAGTTAAGGTCAATGAATTTATCACACACAATCATAAGTTTGCCAATATGATGAAACAAACGAATGCATACAGAGTGTGTTCCTTAGAAGCCAGCCAAAATACATCACTTAGGGTGAATGTCACAAAATTTTGACCTTCCAGTGTTGCATTCAGGGCTAGCAATTTTGAAACCTACATTAAGTTCACTTAAAATTGACAGCACTAGGAATTTCTGCTTTGTTGTTTTAGTTAATTTTACACAACAATTCTTCATGTATGCAACACGGCTTAGGCCTACTGAATAGTAACAAACTGTATAGTCTTCTATGTTTTAAGAACTATAAATTGAATTGTGTGTACATGTACCAAATATATAGGCCTACTGAATTAATGTACTAAAAGTATAAAAAAATAGAGATTGTTGAACTGAAAGGTAAACAAACACACCCATACACATATACACGCAAACACACCAAGGCAGACGTTTGTAAAAAGCAAAGAAGTTGGACAGAGATACTAGTCGATGCAGAAGCTCTGTCCAGAGAACAGAGGCAAAGATGTTATAGAATGGTGAGTGGGTATTTGAATTTAGGGGAGTTTGAGACCAGGTGGGCAACGGGAAGAGAGAATATGCTGAAGGACAAGTTCCCATCTCCGGAGTTCTGAAAGGTTGGTGTCAGTGGAAAGTATCAAGATAACCCGGACAGTGTAACACTGTGCCAAGATGTGCTGGGCGTGCACCAAGGCATGCTTATCCACAGGGTTATCCTCATTACCAACAAACACTGTCTGCCTGTGTCCTTTCATGCGAATGGACAGTTTGTTGCTGGTCATTCCCACATAGAACGCTTCACAGTGCAGGCATGCCAGTTGGTAAATCATGTGGATGCTATCGCAAGTGGCTCTGCCCTTAATCGTGTACAACTTCCGGGTTATGGGACTGGAATAAGTGGTGGGGGGGGGGTGCATAGGGCAGGTTTTACACTAGGGATGGTTACATTGGTAGGGAAGGTGGATTGGGGATTTCATAGGGATGAACTAGGAGGTTAGGAAGGTTAGTTGGGCAGCAGGAAGACACTCTTGGTGGAGTGAGAAGGATGTCATGAAGGATGGATCTCATTTTGGGTCAGGATTTAAGGAAGTCATATCCTTGCTGGAGAGCCATATTCAAGAGTTTGATCTAGTCCTGGAAAGTATCTGGTGATAAGAGGGGCACTTTTGGGGTTCTACTGTGGAAGGTTCTGGGTTTGGGGAGATGAGGAAGTGGCCCTGGTTATTTGCTTCTGTATCAGGGCAGGAGGATAGCAGCAAGATGTGAAAGCTGTTATTAGGTTATTGGTGTACTGGTTCAGGAATTCGGGACTGGAACAGACTCGTTTGGCACAAAGACCTAAGCTGTAGGGTAGGGAATGTTTTATGTGGAATGGATGGCAGCTCTCATAATGGAGGTACTGTTGTTTATTGGTAGGTTTGATGTGGACGGATGTGTGGAGCTGGCCATTGGACAGATGGAGGTCGACATCGAGGGAAAAACAAACATATGTAAATGCTAATGGTAATGCTGGTTTATAAAACTATAAGTACTGGTACACACGTCTTGTAATGAGTCATGAGTTGTGAATGCCACCAGAGCTGCTGGGGAATTTCTCGAGCATTTTAGGCCTTACTTCATGTTGATTCTTGTGGTCTTCAGCCGACAGACTGGTTAGATGCACCTCTCCACTCTACCCTGTCATGTGTAGGCCTTTTCATCTACGGATAATAATGTCAACATACATCCTTCTGAACCTGCTTACAGTATTCATCTCTGTCTGCTTCTACAGTTTTTACCCTACACACTTCCTTCTAATGCTAAATTGACATTACTTGATGTCTCACAATGTATCCCACCAACCTACCCCTTCTTTTACTCAGAATATGTCACAAACACCTTTTCTTCCCAAAATCTGTTGAACACCTCCTCATTAGTTACACGATCTACCCATCTAATCTTCATCATTCACCTGTAACACCACATTTCAAAAGCTTCTAACATCTTTTTGTCTGAACTCCACGTTTCATTTCTATATAATGCTACACTCCAGACAAATGCTCTCAGAAATGACTTACTAAAATTTAAATTAATATTAAATTATTCTTCAGAAACACATCTTCCCATAGGCAGTCTGCATTTTATATCTTCTTTACTTCAGCCTTCAGAAAATATTTTGCTACCCAAATAACAAAACTCATCTACTGCTTTTATTGTGTCTTTACCTAATCTAATTCCTTCAGCATCACCTGATTTTCTTACATAACATTTCATTACCCTTGTTAATGTTCATCTTACATCCTCATTTGAAGACACTGTCCATTCCGATCAACTGCTCTTCCAAAAGTCCTTTGCTGTCTCAGACACAATAACCATTTCATCAGCAAACCACAAAGTTTTTATTTCTTCTCCCTGAACTTTAATTTCTTCTCCAAATTTCTCCTTGTATTCCTTCACAGCTTGCTCAATATACATTGGGGAAAGGCTACAACCCTTGTTACTCCCTTCCCAACCACTACATCCCTCTCATGCCCTTTGACTCTTGTGACTGCTGTCTGATTTTTGTACAAGTTGTAAATAACCTTTTGCTCCCCATATTTTACTCTTCCACTCCCATGAACCACAGACATTGCCGAGGTGGGGTGGCTTGCGTGCCTCAACGATACAGATAGCCGTACCGTAGGTGCAACCACAGCGGAGGGGTATCTGTGGAGAGGCCAGACAAACGTGTGGTTCCTGGAGAGGGGCAGCAGCCTTTTCAGTAGTTACAGGGGCAACAGTCTGGATGATTGACTGAGCTGGCCTTGTAACATCAGCTAATGTGGCTTTGTCACACAGCTACTGTGAACGGCTGAAAGCAAGGGGAAACTACAGCTGTTACCTTTCCTGAGGACATGCAGCTCTACTGTATGAACATATGATGATGGCATCCTCTCGGGTAAAATATTCCGGAGGTAAAATAGTCCCCCATTCGGATCTCCGGGCGGGGACTACTCAGGAGGATGTGATCATCAGGAAAGACAATACTGGCATTCTGCGGGTCGGAGCGTGGAATGTTAGATCCCTTAATCGAGTAGGAAAATTAGAAAATTTAAAAAGGGAAATGCATAGGTTGAAGTTAGATATAGTGGGGATTAGTGAACTTCAGTGGCAGGATGAACAGGATTTCTGGTCAGGTGAGTACAGGATTATAAATACAAAATCAATTGGGGGTATCACAGGAGTAGGATTGATAATGAATAAGAAAATAGGAATGCGGGTAAACTACTATGACCAGCACAGTGATCGCATTATCATTGTCAAGATAGATATGAAGCCAACACCGACAACAGTAGTACACGTTTATATGCCAACTAGCTCTGCCGATGATGAGGAGATCGAAGAAATATATGAGGAGCTAAAGGAAATTATTCAGACAATTAAGGGAGAGGAAAACTTAATTGTTATGGGAGACTGGATTTCGGTAGTAGGACAAGGAAGGGAAGGGAAGATAGTAGGTGAATATGGTCTGGGCAAAAGGAATGAAAGAGGAAGCCGCTTGGTAGAATTTTGCACAGAACATAATTTAGTTATAACAAACACGTGGTTCAAGAATCACAAAAGAAGGTTGTATATGTGGAAGAGACCAGGAGACACTGGAAGGTATCAGATAGATTTTATAATGGTAAGACATAGATTCCGGAACCAGGTTTTAAAATGTAAAACATACCCAGGGGCAGATATAGACTCTGACCATAACTTGTTGGTTATGAACTGTAGGCTGAAACTAAAGAAACTACAAAAAGGTAGGAAAATAAGGAGATGGGACCTGGATAAATTGAAGGAACGTGAGGTTCTTAAGAATTTCAGAGGGAGCTTTAGGCAACAATTGACAGAAACAGGGGAAAATAAAACAGTAGAAGAGGAATGGGTAAAATTAAGAGATGAAATAGTGAAGGTAGCAGAGGACAAAATAGGTAGGAAGGCAAGACCTACAAAAAATCCTTGGATATCACAGGAGATACTAAATTTAATCGATGAAAGGAGAAAATATAAAAATGCAGTAAATGAAACAGGCAAAATAGAGTACAGGCGACTAAGAAATGAGATTGACAGGAAGTGCAAAATGGCTAAGCAGGAGTGGCTAGAAGCCAAATGCAAATCTGTAGAAGAATGTATAAGAAGGGGAAAAGTAGATACAGCCTACAGGAAAATAAAAGAAACATTTAGAGATCAGAAAAACAGATCTATGAATATCAAGGACACTGATGGAAAACCAGTTCTCAGCAAAGAAGGGAAAGCTGAAAGGTGGAAAGAGTATATAGAGGGGCTCTACAAAGGAAATGAACTTCGAGACAATATTGTAGGAAGGGAGGTGGATGTAGATGAAGATGAAATAGGAGATACTGTATTGAGAGAAGAATTTGACAGAGCCCTGAAAGACCTAAGTCGAAACAAGGCCCCTGGAGTAGATGATATTCCCTCAGAGCTACTGAAGTCTCTGGGAGAACCAGCCATGACAAACCTGTTTCACCTGGTGCGTAAGATGTATGAGACAGGAGAAGTACCATCAGACTTTAAGAAAAATGTTATAATCCCAATTCCAAAGAAATCAGGTGCAGGCAGGTGTGACAACTACAGAACCATCAGTCTAATAAGTCATGGTTGCAAAATATTAACACGAATTATATCCAGAAGGATGGAAAAGGTGGTAGAAGCCGACCTCGGGGAAGATCAGTTTGGGTTCAGGAGAAATGTAGGAACACGGGAGGCAATACTCACGTTACGGCTTATCCTAGAAGATAGATTAAGAAAAGGCAAACCTACATTTCTAGCTTTTGTAGATTTGGAGAAGGCTTTTGACAATGTTGATTGGAATAAACTCTTTCAAGTTCTGAAGCAAGCAGGAGTAAAATATAGGGAACGTAAGGTTATTTATAACTTGTACAAAAACCAGACAGCGGTTATCAGAGTTGAAGGGCATGAAAGGGATGCAGTGGTTGGAAAGGGAGTAAGACAGGGTTGTAGTCTTTCTCCATTGTTATTCAATTTGTACATTGAGCAAGCTATAAAGGAAAGCAAGGAGAAATTTGGAGAAGGAATTAAAAACATTGCGTTTCGCCGACGACATTGTAATAATCTCAGAGACAGCAAAAGACCTGGAAGAGCAGTTGAAGGGAATGGACAGTGTGCTGAAAGGTACATATAACATTAACAAGAGCAAAACTAGGGTAATGGAGTGCAGTGTAAGGAAATCAGGTGATGCTGAAGGAATTAGATTGGGAAACGAAGCAATAAAGGAGGTAGATGAGTTTTGTTATTTGGGCAGTAAAATAACAAATGATTGTCGCAGTACAGAGGATATAAAATGCAGAATGGCAATGGGTAGAAAAGCGTTCTTGAAAAAGAGAAATTTGTTAACATCGAATATTGATTTAAGCCTAAGGAAGTCTTTTCTGAAGGCATTTGTATGGAGTGTTGCCTTGTATGGGAGTGAGACATGGACAATAAACAGAGTGGACAGGAAGAGGATTGAGGCTTTTGAAATATGGTGCTACAGAAGAATGCTGAAGATTAGGTGGGTGGATCACGTAACTAATGAGGAGGTATTGAACAGAATTCGGGAGAAAAGAAATTTCTGCATACCTTGACTAAAAGAAGGGATAGATTGGTAGGACATATTCTTAGACATCAAGGAATTGTGAATTTAGCGTTGGAGGGAAGTGCGTGGGGAAAAAATCGCAGAGGAAGACCAAGAGATGGATACAGTAAGCAGATTCAGACAGATGTAGGTTGCCGTTCTTATGTGGAGATGAAGAGGCTTGCTCAGGATAGGGTATTGTGGAGAGCTGCATCAAACCAGTCTCCGGACTGAAGACCACAACAACAACATTTTACTCTTGCTACCTTCAGAATTTGGAAGAGTGTATTCCAGTCAACATTTTTCTCCAGATCTACAAATGCTAAAAATGTAGGTTTGTCTTTCCTTTAACATACCGTATCTTCTAAGATGAGTTGTAATGTGATTATTGCCTCGCATGTTCCTTCATATCTCTTAAATTGAAACTGATCTTCCCCAATGTTGGATTCCACTAGCTTTTCCATTTGTATGTAAATAATTTGTTTTAGTATTTTGCAACCATGACTTATTAAATTGATATTTCTGTAATTTTCACATTTGTCTGCACTTGCTTTCTTCAATTTCAGTCTAGAGTTCATAACCAATAAGTAATGGCCAGTGTCTGTATCTGCCACTGAATATATCTTACAGTTTAAAAGCTGGTTTCTAAACCAAGTGTCTTACCATTATAAAGTCAAACTGGTACCTTCCAGTGTCTCCTGGACTCTTCCATGTATACAACCTTCTTTCATGATGTTTCTGACACTTAAATTGTGCTCTGCACAAAATTCTACCAGACGATATCCTCTTTCATTCCATTTCCCCAGTCCAAATTCGTCTACTATATTTCCTTCTTTTCCTTTTACTACTACAGAGTTCCAGTCCCCCATCACAATCAAGTTTTTCTCTCTCTGAACTGCCTCAATAATTTCTTTGATAATGTGTTCACTATGCTGTTGTAGTAACTTACCCACAATCCTATTTTCTTATTCATTGTCAGACCCACTTCTGCGTTACCACCAACTGATTTTATATTTATAACCCTGTACTCACCAGACCAGATATCATGTTCATCCTGCCACGGAACTTCACTAATCCTCAGCATATCTAACTTAAACATATCCATTCCTCTTTCCAAATTTTCTAGTTTACCTACCCGATTAAGGGACCCTTTTGTTTCTCTTGATGATGACTACTAATTTCCCACCCGGAGATCTGAGAGGGGGTTCTATTTTACCACCAGAATATTTTACCAAAGAAGATGCCATCATTATATATTCATACAGTAGAGCTGTATGTCCTTGGGAAAAGTGACAACTGTAGTTTCCCCTTGCTTTCAGCTGTTCACAGTAACTACATGGAAAAGCCATGTTATGAGGCCAGCAAAGCAATAATACAAATTGATGCCACTTGTAACTACTGAAAAGGCTGCTGCCCCTCTTCGAGAACCACACATTTGTCTACCCTCTCTAAAGATACCCCTCGTCTGTCGTTGCACCCATGGTATGGCTACCGGGAACATTGGGGCACGCAAACCACCCCATGTCGGCAATGTTTGTGGTTCATGAGGGTGGCCTTATTTCATATGCACATTAACCCTAGGACTCTGTCTGGTGTCATAGATGATTTCAAACATCTTTACTGTGGATGAAACAATATTTCTGTGTGTGTTTTTTTTGTAGAACTTTATGACTTTTGTCACACAGGGTTGCAGATCTTTCACATTTTTCTAGATCAATTGATGTAATATTTAAATCAATAATTAACAATAACTATTGTGGGGGTCAATTATGGCCCCAGTCAGATTATATGTAACATTTGTAGAATTTATAGTTATCAACTGCCAGTCTCTTTCTTAGGTATTTTGAGTTGGTAACACTTAACTCAGAACTACAAATTGAAGAGAAAACCAGTACTGTTGCATCACAACTCAAGAAAATTAGCTTTTTACACACTTCATCAAATGAGCTCTTACTTTACTATGGAAAAGGGTATGAAATGTTAGTCATTAGCAGTATTTTATGAGCTTGTCAGTATAGCTGCACTAGGTGCTTACAGAATGCTGGAACGTCATTTGATTTTACCACAAGGAAATTATTAGTAGTATCAAATGGTTTGGATTTGATGATCTGTTAGACAATGGGCATGTAGATCAAACACTCTACAGTTGGAAGAGAAAGCGAGGCAGATGCTCCAATTGTCCCTGAACAAAGGACAAAAAAATACAGTTCAACCTGTAAAAAGTGTAACAAATTTATTTGCTAGGAACATTCTGAAATATTTACTACACGCAAAAGTTGTGGAGACAACTATGGAACAGATTCCGGTTAGAGTTTTTGAATTATGTCTCCTGTTGAGTGTTTCATCACATTTTCTGTAAATCTAAAGCCATTGTGAAACATTTAAACAAATGATGACTTAAAATATTACTCCAAGTTCAGATATGTAATTACTGTGCCACATTTAATTTAAATGGCTGTGAAATGTCTCTAAAAATAAACAGACTGCATTAAACCACAGTACATTGATTACTGAATGAATAGTATACACAATCATATATTGATTGGGATCATGTATGATCCCAGAGAGAATACTAGAGAAATTTTAGCAGATTGAGTCCTAGGGATAAAATATTCATCGTGAGCACTTGTTCATGCATACTTTTATGGCCCTTAAAAGCTAATGCTTATAATTGTCAAAGATATTCTAATGCATTGCTTTATAAGTCGTTAGCAGTTAAACACAATATCCAGAACTGAAATTTGTCTTATGTGAACAATTTAAATTCTTTAGATTATTTTATTTTAATTTTTATCCATACATTTACTAATTCTTTCACTAATTTTGTTTATTTTTATTTCAGACAAGAAGGTGTAGACGATGGCTTTTATTTTCCCATGCAAGTTGATGTGGAGAAGCTCTCAGGAGAGTTCGTAAATTGTCGCTCATATCAGCTTTGTAATAAACCAACAAAGATACCTGAAGGAGATGTTATTCCTGAAAACAGACTGCCATCTGCACTTTATTTGGATGTTGTCATACAAGGAGCGATGGAAACTGGAGTACCAGTTGATTACATAAATAAGTTGAAAAAGATACAACATAATGGTTACAAAGGAGATGGCAATAATCTACAGTTCTTGGTTTCAAGTCAGTAGTTATTAGCAGAAGCATATAAATTAAACATTGTTACTTAAAGGAGACAAAAGCAGGGGGAAATTAAAATGGCTCCTTCATCAGTTTATGTAACTGAGAAAATGTACACTATGAAATGTATGAAAAAAGTGTTATTATCTGTCCTTAATTTCATTAATTGTATATATGATTTAATGCAGTGACAACCGGTAGTCTGGATAGAGCTACAATAAATATTATTATGGGTATTTATCTTCCACAAAGCAGATATTGTACTCCTGGTTTTTGAAATACACCTTTGTCTGGTAAAATATATCCGTGTGAAAACAAAATCTTGATGTGTGGGATTCAGAACAACCAAAGTCTTTATGTCAAGGTTAGAGTAAGTGCCCAATTCTGTCCCCTTTGGTCATTCACCTTTTACATAACAGAGGGCACCCAATCCTCTGACTGAACATGCTGAGCTATTGCACTGGCTAGTCTTTAACACCACCAAAGCTAGTAGTTGTATTTGTCATCAATTCACCCAGGCATCTCACTGAAACATTTCATCATGGACTTACCACTGTTAAGTTTATCCTACACTCAAGTAGATTAGTGCCCCCCCCCCCTCCAAAAAAAGCCCTCTTATTTTATTAGTACAATGTTAAAATAACTTGCATTGGAACATGTAATACTTTGTATGTAAGATGAACAAGCACACTCTCATGTTGATTTCTCTGTTACAGTGTCAATTAACATTGTTGTCAGTGACAGTGAAAATGTCACTGGAATTACGCAGTAGTTCTAAATAGTGTATACATTACCATATACACTCGAGTAATCTGCGCATATTTTTTTCCGAATTTATGAAAGAATAACTGGGGTGCGCGGATTATTTGAATTTAGGTTGGTATTACTCCATCTGCAACAACAAAACACAATAAGCAGGCATTACTCTGCTTTAAAAAAACAGATCCATTCAGGCCAGTACTACACAATAATATTTTCAATCAAATCTTTGACAAAGAAATATTATCAAATATTTGTAATATTTCTTCATTGTGGTGTTAAAAAGGGGTATTATGGTCGTCATATTTCAAGATAGCAGATAACAATAACTTTTTATTGTGCGCTGCCTTAGCCGGTCACAAATGTGGTGGGGTAGCGTATCTTTCTGGCAGTTTCTTTGTCAGCGCAGCTGGCGCATATGAACAGTTGCATTGTTGACGTAAGAATGGTACCATCTTCCTGAGTAATAAAGTATGTTATCTACCTAAGTTGGGTATTATTCGGTACAGTACCACCATATTACCCACACCGGTATTGGCATGTGACAAAGACTATATCTGGAGAAGACAGGATTACAGCGATTTCTTGCTACTGGGTTTAAACATTAATTGCAGCGCAGCTTTGCAGCTATGTTCAACACACACACACACACACACACACACACACACACACACACACACACACACACACACACATCGATAAGCAACAGCAATGCTAGCGTTCAGAGTGGATGCATTTTACATTGCAGTGGAGAGAAGACAAGTAACTTTTATAATCAAATATACGGCGAGGCACTAAATTTGATGATATTTCTTTGATGAAAAATACATGTAGGCCTATGTCGAAGTAACAAATAGTATACGACAAAAACGAAGAGACATTGTTCACGTCCTGCGCATGAAAACTTACTACAATCCTGAAGAGCAGATAGGTGACAATGGCTTCTAGTTCAAGGACTCTAAGGATGGTAATTGATACTGATAAAGCCAGTACAGGAACGTCTGTCGTCAGTAATCATGCAGAAGGGAAGAATTCTCCAGAACTGCCATACATAGGATCCATGACAAAATCAAAAGTCAGGACATTGCAGCTGGCTCCAAAGGGAACCTAATAGCGGGTCGCTGTTCTTTCAGGAAAGGGAGCAATGCTGTGAGACTCGAAGTTAACCAACTGCCGGCGTGGCGCAATGGATAGCATCACCAATTGCGGTGCTGAAGGTCATCGGTTCAGTCCCATCCACCAGCAAAAATTTCTTTCTTTTTAATTATCATTTACAGAATATTCCACGTTTCTTATGTTCACTTGTAATTTCTGAATGTTTCTTATGTTAACTATTCTTCTAATCTCTGGTATGTTCTGTTTGTGTATAAATAGCAGAGCACTCTGCCTGAGAGGCAGTTAGTGCTGCGTGTATGTTAAGTTCACAATAAACCTGCTTTCAGTATAAGTGCTGTGTTCAGTTGACAACCCTGCCTTCGAAGTCAACGCGACACTATTTTGAGTTTGTGTGTGTGTATGTGTGTTTGCGCGTGCGCGCGCGTGTGCACGTGTGGGCGTGGGTGTGTGTGCATGGCGCACATGCATTCATTTTATTTTCCTTCACTCACCCGCCTCCCCGCCCCATCCCTAAGCTGCATCTCGTTCCTCCCTTCTAATACGTACATACTCTGGAATGCTGTGCTGTATCCATCCCCATCACCGTGACACAACCTTCCTATCCGCTATCCCCTCCCCTCTCCTATTTTCACACCACAGAGCGTGATTCGAAGTGTGGCAGCCAGAGATGACGGTTGTGTGACTGTGTTGTGTGCCGGTGTGATTGCGTGCATGTTCCTATTTCTTAAAAAGGCCATGGCCGACAGCTGAAAGTGTTGTATGTGTGTGTCTGTCGCAGCTCGTATCACGTCTTTGCAATGAGTTGTAAACTGTCCTATTACTACATTGCACATTTCAGAAGTACTGCATAATTCCAATGATATGTTCAGTGTCACTGACTACAATGTTAGTTGACAATGTAACAGACAAATCAACAAGAGAGCATGCGTGTTCACCTTACATACCAAGTGCAGAGCACCACCAATATTCACCGCTGCCCTCTTAGCATGATACAACAACTTAGGATGAGCCATATCAGGTCAACTATTGACAAGCAGAACCCCAGAAATGATTGAGAAAGTATGACAAATGCTGGCACAAGATCAGCTATGGACTCTCAGATCGATTGCAGAGGAATTGGGCCTTAGCAAGGACGTATTACACACCATGGGTAAGTGGGAGATATGCTCCTGAGTTGTGCCACAAGCTCACAGACGAGCAGAAAGCAAAACAGGGCGAATTTCTGGTGATATCACTTCCACATGTGACAAGGATCTATTGCTTCTGAATACCATCATCATGGGAGATGAGACCTGGAGCTACCGGTTCAAAATGGAATCAAAATGGCAATCGATTTCATGGTGTTCACCACCTTCGCCACAACCAAAACAAAGCTGTCTGCAAAAATCCAAGGTGAAAACACTGTTGATCACCTTCTTCGACAACAATGGCATTATTCACAAGGAATGTGTTTCTGCAGGTCAAACCATAAAAATAAATGTTGTATTGAACCAATTTTACGGCTTAGTCTAGCAGGTTCTGCCATAATTGCACAGGACTGAAAACTGGATGTTGCTCCACAACAGAGCTCCTGCCCACTGCGCAATCCGCATGCAACAATTCCTGGTGCAGAAATTGATAGCTGTTCTTTAACACTCTCTGTACTCCCGTGATCTGGCTCCTGCAGACTTCTTCCTGTTACCTGCTTGAAGATGGCCACGAAAGGTGAACACTGTGCAGCCTTTGCTGGTTATTTCCAGAAGCTGTATGAACTTTGTGAAATGTGTGTTGTAGTAGGTAGCAATTATTTTGAAAGGCAATAAAGAACATTTGTTTGTATATTTTGTTTTGTTTGTTGTCTGATAGCATTCACCGAACATTTTATACACACCATGTATACTTGACGTGTGCCTACTAATGACTTGGTTTACTATAATACACTCTTTATTAATAGAAAAACCATGCTCTGAAAGTCTTAACCATGGTTCGGAATGAAAAACTTTTGAATAAAACTATACAACTACTGCTAGGTGGTATCACCATGCAAATAGTCTCTCAAAAAGTGATTGATTATCAACTCACTCCTGTAATTTGCACAGAGATCCAAAAATACCGCCTTACCAAGAAGCTGCATAAATTATTTCTCAGTCCTAAGTACTTATCGAATTCTGTAAAAAAATTTCTGCAAGACATTCAGATTCTAACTTTGCTAGTCCTTGGGCTGCTCTCTCTCTCTCTCTCTCTCTCTCTCTCTCTCTCTCTCACACACACACACACACACACACACACACAAAACTTTGGAAAATGGTGTGAGCACATTTTGATCAGAAAGTCCATGCACTCAATCCTGAAAGTTAAGAAATGTTTGTCAACCACTTTTACCTATCTGACGTAAGATCATAGAACTTGATATAAGATCCTGTCTAATGTGGGAATAAGTGTAATTGTAAATAGTGACAGCGAGTGGCAATGTGTTACAATAATCACATGAAGAGGGCAACATAAAAAATGTGAATAATCTTAATAGTTCATTTTATACAGAATAAAATGAACCCATAGCATGAGAACTGTTCATGACTGAATTTTTTATTGACCACACAAAAATGTACAACAAAAATATTTTCTCTATAGTTAACCACTGAAGATGCTTTAAAATAAAGCGAAATGCGTCTGGTCTCAAGTAGACTAATTTAAAGTTGCAAAAGTTGGTAACCTAACCTATACAAAAATAAATAAATAAATAAAAATAAAAAATAAATTAAGTGGTTGTTTTTGTTGTGTGCTATTCAAAGAGGAATGGTAAAGAAATAATCTGAAAATAGTATGAACCCTCCGCCAGGTCCTCAAGTGTAAAGTGCAGAATAGTCATGTAGATAAACATTATATAATGCAAGCAACAGATCTTTCCTTTACATCACAAAGCATGCAAATTGTTGCAATATTACTCCAAGAAAACAAAATGAGAAACAAAACACAAAAATAAAAATACTATAAATAAGATACACATTAGACAATTTGATTAATGATGAAAATTCTCCTCAGAGATAATAAATATTGTTGAAATGAGATAGAATGGCTGGCCAGTACTTACCATTGTGCTGTACCGCCGATAGTAACACAAAATGAAAAAACAGAAAAAAAGGGACAAAGGGACAAGCTTTCGGAACAGAGTTCCTTCGTCAGGTGGGAGAGAAGGGAAGAATAAAGGATGGGAATAGATGATGGGAATAGAAGGGAAAGGTGGTTCACGACCTAGGTCACGACCTAGGTCGTGAACCACCTTTCCCTTCTATTCCCATCCTTTATTCTTCCCTTCTCTCCCACCTGACGAAGGAACTCTGTTCCGAAAGCTTGTCCCTTTGTCCCTTTTTTTCTGTTTTTTCATTTTGTGTTACTATCGGCGGTACAGCACAAACATTAGACAATTTGTCGGACAAAAGTAATGACTTTCAGTAATTCAGATAATAAAATAAAACTCACAACATTCTTGTTTCAAGGTTTATCCTGATTAAGCAAATGATGAATAATTAGAGATTGAAATGTTGCCAGCAGTGAAATTGGATTTCCCACCCAAAACATATGCAAAACCGCTAGTAACCACTAGGCAGTTTTGTGTGGAGAAAAAAAGAAAAAGTGTAGATTAAATCAAACAATGGAAATTCCAGGAAGATTTTATTTGAAAGGAATGAGTCACAGAAAGGTTCAGATAACAGATTGCAAACAGATTGCAACCTTCATCAGACATAGAAACACCCTCTCTCACACACAAACATTACTTCTATTTGCAGCTGCTGTGGCTAAACTGCAGGTACTCGGGACGGCTGAGGTGAAAGCAACTAGTGGTGATGGTGAGGAGGCAACACAGAGAAAGAAGCAAGAAGGGCGGGGAGAAATGCAAAGCAGGGGAGGGGGAATACGCCAGTGCCGTCTGTCGGAGAGGGAGGAAGGGAAGGGGTTAAAAATGGAATGTGTGGTGGAATGGAAGATGTATGTGAGGCTGAGTGTGGGCACGGATGTAGAGGGGAGTTTGGTTGGGCAGGAACTATTGAAAATTTAGGCTTGGGGGATTGCAGAAGTGTAGGATATATTGCAGGGAGAGTTACAACCTACACAATTCAGAAAATTTGGTGTTTGTGGGGAGGATCCCTATGGAACAGGCTGTGCAGGAGTCACTAAAGTGAGCAACATGCTGCTGGGCTCCATGCTCTGCAACAGGACGGTACAACTGTCTCCTGACCACATTTTGATTTTGGCCCTTCATGCAGACAGACAGCTTGTTAATGGTCATGCCCACATAGAAAGCTGCACAGTGGTTACGGCTCAGTTTGTAGATCACATGACTGCTTTCACATGCTGCCCTAACTTTTATAGGATAGGATATGCCTGTCACATGATTGGAGTAGGTAGTAGTGGGATGGTGGACAGGGCAGGTTTCGCATCTAGATCTATTGCATGGATACAAACCATGGCAAGGGGTTGGAAACAGGAATGGACAATGATATTATGTTGGTTTGGCAGGCAGTGGAATATCACTGTTGAATGGGTGGGGAGGTAGAGTTGGTAGGGTAATTCTCATTTCATTGTAAGATGAAACATCGTCAAAATCTTGGTGGAAAATGTAGTTTAATTCCTGGTTAGTAATGGGTCACAACAGGAGTGCTCCTTTTTGGCTAGACAGTAGGTGTGAGGCTGAAGGCGGGTGACTGGAGAGACAGGGCATATGAGATATATTTCTGGATGAGGTTGGGAGGTAAATACTGTCAGTGAAGGGCTCAACAAGGGTTTGGGCATATTTGGAGAGGGAATATTCATCACTGCAGATGTGATGACTATGGGTGACTAGGCTAATAATTATTTTGTGTGGATCATTGGTCTGGTGCAAGTCTTTCAATTGGGCGCCACTTCGGCGACTCGCGTGTCCCTGGTAACTAGGCTGTAAGGAAGGGACATTTTGGTGTGGAATAGGTGGCAGCTGTTGACATGGAGGTATTGTTGCTGGTTGGTAGGTTTGAAGTGGACAGAGGTACTGATGAGAACATCCCTGATTGGAGGTCAATGTCAAGGAAGGTGACTTCTTGTATTCTTTAGGACCAGGTGAGGTGAATATGATGTTGAGGTTTTGGAGGAATGTGGATAGTGTGTCCTCACCTTCAGTCCACATTATGAAGATGTCATCAGTGAGTATGATCCAGATGAGAGGTTTAAGATTCTGGGTAGCCAGAAAGATGCCATACAGATGTCCACGGCTGTACTGCAGACTTGTTTATAGGTGATGACTTGAAAAGAGAAGTAATTGTGGGTGAGAATGTAGTTGATCAGGATGGCAAGGAAGGAGGTTGTGGGGTTGGAGTCAGTCAGGCATTGTGAAAGGCAGTGTTCAACAACAGCAAGGCCTTGATCATTAGGGATGTAAGTGTTGAGGGAAGTGGCACTAATTGTGATGTGTTTGGTACCAGATGGTAAAGAAACAGGAACTGTAGAGAGTCAGTGGAGGAAATGGTTGGTGTCTTTTATACAAGATGGGAGACTGTGGGCAATAAGTTGAAGATGTTTGTCATTTTTTCCAGTTTTTATTTTTCCTTATAATTCAAATCTCTCCACACTCCTCTAAACCTCTCTTTTATCCTTTCCCATCCCTTCCCTTCACTGTATTCATTGCAGCAATTCAAATTCCCGCCTATCAGAACCTTTAAAATCCATCATGCAATGCAGAACTTTCCATCCCTAACTTTAATTGGCATCTTTCCCCCTCAACTCCCCACCTCACTCACAGTCTAGATGCTTGTGTCGCTGGAATGGCTGGACATGATGGTTGTATGTATATAGTTGTCTGAGCGATTGCGTGAATGTATGTGTTTCTTTTGCTGACAAAGGCCACAGCCGAAAATGTAAGTTGTGCAAATGTGATTATCTATTTTCATGTTTGTCAGCAGCTCAGTGGGTCTCTTTACGGTGAGTTGTTAGCTATCCTGTATTATTGACATTCCTATAGGATTTTTCATTGCTAAAATATCTGCATATTTTGTATTAGAAGAATGTATCTCTGTATCAATTGGCATTGGTGCTTAGTTGCTAGATAAATTGTGTAATTTTATATGTTGCTGTGCCATTTGTATTTTTGGAACATTACAGAGCTTTTTTTTTAGGGCAAACACTGCAACAAACATTAACTCCAGAACATTTCAAATGAGAAGCCTAGTACATCAGTACCTGAACTAATTTCTAATGGAAGAAAAAAGATAAAAAGTCATATTTTGTGCTCAGTATTGGTATATGAGACTATTTATGATGTCAAAGATAGATGAAGATTACTTACCAGGCGAAGGAGCACAGGAAGTGATAGTAGCACAAATAAATTAATAAATTTACACACACACACACACAAATGCTAGCTTTCGCAGCCTAGCTGCTTCTTCAGGCAGGAGGGAAGGAGAGGGAAAAGGAAATGATGAGGGTTTTAAGGGAGTGGGTAAGGAATCATTCCAAGTCTAAGTCTTTCCTGTCCCGGGCTTGGAATGAGTCCTTACCCACTCCCTTAAAACCTCATCATTTCCTTTTCCCTCTCCTTCTCTTTTGCCTGAAGAAGCAGCTAGGCTGCGAAAGCTAGTGTTTGTGTGTGTGTGTGTGTAAATTTATTAATTTATTTGTGCTACTATCATTTCCTGTGGTCCTTCACCTGGTAAGTAATCTTCATCTATTTTTTTATATATATTTTTCCCGCTAGGAATTTCTCCTCTATAGTTTTCGTATCATATATTTATGATGTCAAATATAAGAAAAGTTATCTGCAGTTGGTATAATTATGAATGTTTCAAATTTGTGACAATAGGCATTTCCGAAATAAAAGGCTTACAAGTCTTCATTGAGGAATTTTTGTTTTTTACTGTCTTATAAATAGAAAACAATTTACAAAGGTTTGAATTACATTTTTCTTTATGCCTAAACCTAATGCATGTGATTTGGGACAGTGGGACTAAACTGTGCAGGTCATCAGTCAGTCCCCCGGTGGGGAGGGGGAGTAGTGAGGATAGGAAAGAAAGGAGAGAAGATATGAAAGGAAGGAGAGGAAGCGAAAGGAAATACAGTCCAGGGAGGAAAGAAGGAAGAAAGACTGCATTAGTCCATACTCATGAAAGAACTGTGGGCCCCCTGTGGGGGGGGGGGGGGGGGGAATTGTTTGAAACAATTTGAGTTTTTGTTTAGGCAAAGGTGAAGCTTGCATTTCATACACATAATATTGATAAAAAAAAGCTGTAAAGTAACAACAATTCATTAGAACTCCCTCAGCACACTACTAGTGAAGTGTAATAAAACAAAACCATATTGAAAAGTATTGCCCACATGAATACAATGATCATTTTTATAAATAAAACTACAAAAATGTCAGTCACAAACACAATCTAGCAATCCAGCATGTTAGGACCAATGATGAATGTAAATTACTGTACTTTCTCCATTTTACTCCATTTCCTAAATGTGCCCATAAATGTGCCTAAGTGCCTGATGATGCATACTTTACACAAATAGAATTTTCATTTTTACTGAAAACTGCATCTACTTTGTCACATATAAATACGTATTTCAACACTCAATATATATTAGCAAAACCAAATATAATTTTCAAAATGAAACCTACCTGTGTTTTAGTTTTATTTCATGAAAGAATGACCACAACCTCAGGAAAATGTTCGCAACACATACATGATAAATGCTCACACACTGAAAATGGAAGCATGTGTCATATGCACTGGGCCCATTTCATGTAGACTCTACTTCAACCTACAATATTGCTTGAATTCTTCCAAACAGAAGAGCCACGATGGTATGATGCGGATCTCTGACAATTGGCATTAAGAGGTTAAGATGGCACAGTAACTAACAACAAAAATGAAATTGCATAAGATGCTTTAAGTATGTAGAAATTAAGGAATGAATGAAATACATTACGAATTAACAATGAAATCCATATTATTCTGGAAGTAATGAACAAAAGGGTGTGTAAAACCACTGACATTATGAAGAATGGAAAGATACTAATGTTCCACAGGAAGTTTTGTATTAAAAGCACAAAGAGGATGTGGAGTTTGTGGACGAAGACAATTCCTTTTGACTAGAAGAAGGCAATGTTTGGTTGATGGAAGTGGGCGGCAAGTAAAGCGAACCCTCTTGTCTTCACCTACAGAATTACTCTCATGATGTCTCTGTGTCGCAAGACAATGAAATAGGATCCCAATCACTGACTCACTGTCTATACCTTTAAACAAATGCCGTGTCCTCAGCACATCTTTTGTGTTGACCAGACACCACAGTACATTGATCTTCTCATACATCCTCAAAGAGAGGTGAGAAAGGAAAGTGATGGTTATGATAGCCTTGTATAGCATCTTCATTTTGGAAGATTGTCATCATTATGATCTTCACTGGGGGATTATTGTCTGCTGGAAATAAAGCCTGCTTCTTTATAGCGTTGTTCAAGTTTTTCTTTTATCAGGAGAGTGATGACACACTGAGCCATGATTGAGGAGTGAAAAGGGAACAGAGACAACCCATAGCATCACTTTAAGAGTTATGATTTTTGGTTGTATATACATAACATGCACCTAATCTTGCTTGAGGTTATTCTGAAGAATGGAAGGAATGCTGTACATTTGTCTTCTTTCCACATCAATTCAGAATAAGAACCTATGATATCTCGTCACTTCAATGCTGCACATTTTGTCACTAATGCAGCTTATAGCTTATACCAATAGCTGCATTATTTATTACTATCCAGAGCAGTTTTACATCATGAATAGTCTTTCACAGACCACCATTTCAAAAATAAAATAGGTACTGAAACAATGCTCATCAATATTTTGCTTGATAATGGCTATTGCAGGGAAAACATTTAAATAACTGCAATTGAAATTTTTTCTACATCATTTATGTACAATCACAGTGAATCAATGGAGCATCACAGAAATATCACAATTAGTTTTACAAAGACAGGAGAATGAAAATGTATTATTTTTATCAAACTTCTTGTTGTTGTTTCACAGATCTTTCAGTTATTATGTTGATAATAGCTTTGTAGCCAGGATGCAGAGTGAAATGTGTGTTTACAATCTTGTATCCTGATAGTAATTCTTGTACTTTTGGCTGTGTTAATGCTAATTCCAAAGCCTCATCGTGTGTTAATTTGTCCATCTCACAACGTGGCATACAGACTGTAGCATTATCAGCACCATTTACCTGAAACAAATGATTATAAATTGAGTGTGATAATATTTTTATTTAACAAACCTTCCAGACATCAGAATGAGTCTACTCCATTTTGGATGTCTGGTTCAGGAAATGTTTTGAATTTTTTTAAGGAGAAAAAAGTTGTTGTCCAAGATTGCAAAAATTGTATTTTTCAATTAAAATAAATCATTTTTCACCTATAGAGCATTATCAGATAATATAAAAAAGTGAAGGCTGGGCTTCCTTAGTCATTACTACTACTAAATGGCATTAAAATGAACTCAGGATATATAATAGCTATATGTCAAGTATAAAATGTAAGGGATCTCCAGTGTGCACCAGCATGAAATCCATATATACAGCTATATGGAAACTATGGAAACAAATATTACATTGGTCTATTGTAATAAATGTGCTAACTGACAAACACAATTAAAAAAAAAAAAAAAAAAAAAATATCAGTGCCTACCTCACACACCTTTGACGTCAAACGCTCTGAACCGCATGAAATCATGCTTGGAATAACAGGCAATCATAAACAGAACAGTGGTGTGCATCATTTCCATGCAAAATGTTGCATTGTACCTCAAGTAACAATTTAACAGAGAGAAACAATGTAACAAAATATCAATACCATAGGAAAGAAATTAAATGTAATTTAATGGTATCAGTGTCTCATTTCATATTCAATCAGCAGCCATACTAATCATATTTTCAAATGATGATTTACTTCTGATGCACTTACAACACTCCATTAGTTTGATATAGGAACTGAAGCCACGATTGTAATATTCCTCATAAATGTTCTCTAGTAAACAGTCATCAAAATTCTTTAAATGCACTAGATAAGGTCTTTTTGGGTGGCGAAGGTTCTTACTCACTGTGATTTGACTGTTTCTGTTGCTCTTGAGATGAATGTAGTACACAGCTTGAAGAGACAGGTTTGGTTCCTCCTGTCCAGATCCCATATTTCTATCCAGAGTAATGTCATGTGTTTCTGTGACATTGTCATTATATTTATGAATAATTACATTATATAATATATCCGCGAACTCTGAATCCTCGGCCCGGATGTGATTCACATATTCAGCATGTCGCATCTTGGTCCCTAATATGTGACCCCATACATTGGATTAATTTTCTCCATGATATTACTGCACTGTACACAGTAACTCAATTGCGAACACTCCAAGAGACAAATATGTACTGCAGCTATACCAGTCACGCAACTGGAGCACTCATTAGTGCAGTTACACTATGCCACCATCTAGCGGTGCTAGCAGACAAGTGTTGGCTTTGCATGGAAATGACACACACTTCTGTTTTGTTTATGAGTGCTTGTTCTGCTAAGCATGGTTTTGTGCGGTTCTGAACATTTGCGGTCAAAGGTGTCCCTTTTCAGATGAATATAAATAAATTGGATTAATACATGGGTCCTAGTATGGTGACACAAATGCAACAAAGTGGACAGATAAATGTCATTTCAAATACAAATGGAGTACTATGAATGAAAGTAATTTTTTTTTTTAAGGTAATGACCAACTTACAAGGCTATTGGCAGCAATATTTGTGAGCAATATAGATTTGAAGCCGTCAAAAAATTGTCAACAGGTAAAATTCAATCAGTCATTTAGTAAATTGCCATCCCTCAATTATAGATGTTTAAAGATGTCTAATTGTTCCCAAAGAACATGTTTTTGCCCTTTAAGTTCTTTGTGACTTCTAAATTTTTCAGAGTGTGGTTGGCAATAAGTAAGTGTTCGGTAAATGTAGATCTATGTATGTTTACTCCTTTCTTTCCTGGTAACTGCTCTTTATATCTTGTCTTCACAGCTCTGCCTGTTCAACCGAACTATTAACATGCACTGTTATCACAGGTTAGTTTATAGATGCCTGAATTAGAAAAACAATCACCTATATTTTCGACTGTATGGAACAATTTTGTCTTCAACTTCTGTCTGTAGAAAAAGAAACATTACATTTATAATTTTTCATGTGTGAATTTGACTTAATCTGTCTTATTGGATTCCAAACCAAGCTTTGATCGATTATGAGGTTTCAGAATAAAGGTTCCTTATTAAGCTGAGATGGTAATTTGTACTTATTCCCTTTATGTATCCCTAACTCATGGCCTAGGTTGTGAGTAGCCTTTCCCTTCTGTTGCCTTTCTTTTCCCTCCTCTCCTACCTGATGAAGGAAATACTAATTTCCAAAAGCTAGTATAAACATTTTGTCTCCATTTGTGTCTTTTTTGTGTCTTACTATCAGTGGTACCAAGCTAAGGTAAGCACTAGCCAGCCACTCTTTCTCTTTTGAACAATACTTTTAATATCTCAGTGGAGAATTTCCGTATGAGTCATAAAATAAAAGCATGTGATGTTTCTTGATTTTTTAGGGGGTGTATATATATATATATATATATATATATATAATAGAAGGAGACCTTCCAGGTAGGAAAATGGTATAAAATAAAGATTTTTGACTTACCTAAAGTACAGGCTGGTCGATAGGAACACTAAACACACACAAAAACACACAACCATTCGAGCTTTCGCCACCAGTGGTGGCTTCTTCGGGAAAAAGAGGGAGGAAGGAGAGGAGAAAGGGAAGGATACGGGTTTTAAGGAAGTGGAAAAGGAGCCATTCCAATCCCAGGAGTGGAAGGACTTACCTTAGGGGACAAAAAGGAAGGTAAACAAATACACACACACTCACACATATCCACATCCAAACACACTTAGGCAGACATTTGTAGAAACCCAAAGGATACGGGTTTTAAGGTAAGTCCTTCCACTCCTGGGATTGGAATGGCTCCTTTTCCACTTCCTTAAAACCCGTATCCTTCCCTTTCTCCTCTCCTTCCTCCCTCTTTTTCCTGAAGAAGCCACCACTGGTGGCGAAAGCTCGAATGGTTGTGTGTTTTTGTGTGTGTTTGGTGTTTCTATCGACGAGCCTGTACTTTAGGTAAGTCAAAAATCTTTATTATATATATATACGTAAAAAATAGATGAAGTACACTTACCAGGTGAAGGGGCACAGGCAGTAATAGCAACAAATAAACACACAGACACACACACACACACACAAAAATGCTAGCTTTCGCAGCCTAGCTGCTTCATCAGGCAGAAGGGAAAGAGAGGGAAAAGGAAATGATGAGGGTTTTAAGGAAGGGGGTAAGGAGCCATTCCAATCCCGGGACAGGAAAGACTTACCTTGGGGGAAAAAATCGAGGGTAAATAAATGCACATACACCCACACATTTACACAGACACAAGTACACTTAGGCAGACATATAAATTATAGAGGGAAACTTTCCCGGTGGGATAAATAAAAATAAAAATAGAAAAGAGATGACTTACCAAAAGGACCGGCTCGTCGAGAGAAACAAATACTCTCCCGGGATTGGAATGGCTCCTTACCCCCTTCCTTAAAACCCTCATCATTTCCTTTTCCCTCTCCTTCCCTACTGCCTGAAGACGCAACTGGGTTGCGAAAGCTTGCGATTGTGTGTGTGTGTGTGTATTCATTTATTTATTTGTGATGCTGTCACACCTGTGCTCCTTCGCCTGGTGAGTAATCTTCGTCTATTTTTTATATTTTATATATCTGCCTAAGTGTACTTGTGTCTGTGTAAATGTGTGGGTGTGTGTGCATTTATTTACCCTCCATTTTTCCCCCCAAGGTAAGTCTTTCCTGTCCCGGGATTGGAATGGCTCCTTACCCCCTTCCTTAAAACCCTCATCATTTCCTTTTCCCTCTCCTTCCCTTCTGCCTGATGAAGCAGCTAGGCTGCGAAAGCTAGCATTTGTGTGTGTTTGTGTGAGTCTGTGTGTTTATTTGTTGCTATTACTGCCTGTGCCCCTTCGCCTGGTAAGTGTACTTCATCTATTTTTACGTATATTTTTCCTGTTAGGAATTTTTCCTCTATTATAAAGATTTTTGACTTACCTAAAGTACAGGCTCGTCGACAGAAACATAAAACACACACAAAAACACACCAACATTCGAGCTTTCGCCACCACTGGTAGCTTCTTTGGGAAAAAGAGGAAGGAAGGAGAGGAGAAAGGGAAAGATACGGGTTTTAAGGAAGTGGAAAAGGAGCCATTCCAATCCCAGGAGTGGAAGGACTTACCTTAGGGGACAAAAAGGAAGGTAAACAAATACACACACACTCACACTCACACTCACACGTGTGTGTGTGTATTTGTTTACCTTCCTTTTTGTCCCCTAAGGTAAGTCCTTCCACTCCTGGGATTGGAATGGCTCCTTTTCCACTTCCTTAAAACCCGTATCCTTCGGGGAAAAGCCTTCTGTTCCCATCCTTTCTTCTTCCCTTCTCTCCCACCTGACGAAGGAACTGTGTTCCGAAAGGTTGTCCTTTTTGTCCCCTTTTTTCTGTTTCTTCATTTGTGTTACTATCGGCGGTACAGCACAATGGTAAGTACTGGCCAGCCATTCTATCTCGTTTTTAACAATATTTATCATCTCTGAGGAGAATTTTCTTCATTATTCATATATATAAGAGAATCTCTTCTTGTCTAGACCGGTTAAATTTTCTGTTGAGGTCCTACTCTTCCAATAGTAGTCAAGGCCATTATACTTCGTCACAAGTAATGAAGTTATGTTGAGAAGTAGTTACACCAGAAGATAAATTGCAACTACTGAAATGAGAACTCTTCACAGCACATTTCTTATAAACACATCAGGGTTTTATTTGATCCATAACTACAGAATATTTGAGTCCAGCATCTGGTTTACACCACGGTACATCCAGATGTCTTACAACTTTTTAACGTGTTAGCTCAATCAGAACCAATCAACAACTATAACAACTGAATGACAATTCCATGGTACTTTAATTATTCTGAGGTTCACCAAAGTTTATTAAGGAAATAAAATGTCTCTTTGGAACCTCTTATGACAAAGGGGAGGTTTATTTTCAACAATTATCCTGTTAAAGGTAACTTAGGACAGTAATAGTCCACAAAAAACATCCTACAACATATAAAAAATAATTCATTTGGACATCTTGTCCATCCAAGGTGAGCATGTAGTGTTTGAGACACTACAAGCACAAGCACTGTTTGAAAAGAATACTGAATCCAGACATTCCTACATGCAGTGCACAACATACAAGATGACAATGTAATCTCCCATTCCACCCACCCCTCCCCCCACACACACAGTGACTTTATGGAAGTAATGTCTGTAGAGTTGCATAATTAGTATAAGTATTGGTATTGTTTGGAAAGATAAAGGACCGGCAGTGGACTGTGTCAAGGGCTTGGAGCAGATAGTAGTGAGTTAAACTGAGCTGCTTGTCTGGGGTTTGTCCAAATTGACTTAAATATGGGAAAGGGCCATGCTTTGTACTTGGGTATCATATGACACCCCTAAAACAAAATGGCAATCATTGGAATGGAGGCATACTTCATCCCCAATGAAGGTTAAGCCTAAGCAAATCTTGACACATCAGAAAGTCATGTGCACCATTTCTTGGGACAGAAAAAGGTATTTTGCTGAATGATTTCTTACCACAAGGCGAAACAATCAATGCACATGGTTATTGTGAGACCATTAAGAAATTACACTGTGCAATATAGAACAAGTGTCGAGGATTACTGTCAAAAGGTGCCCCCCATTATGATAATGTCTGACCTCACACGAGAAATGTGACCAAAAATGGTAATTTCACTGGGATGCATTTGATCATCCTCCATACATAGACTTTCATCATTTCTTACACCTAAAACTCTGTCCTTGGTGGTCTACACTTCATCAATGATGATAAGCTGAAAGACCATGTCACCACATGTTTGAATACACAGGTGGCAACCTTCTATGAAGAAGGCATAGAAAACCCCTTGCCATGCTATGACAAGTGCCTACAAAATTTCAGAAGCTATGTAGAACAATAGTTTAATAGTTGTAACTTTATGTACAATGCATATTTTTTCCGTATCTGTACACATTTGTTTTATAGAACCAAACAGAACTTACTTTGAGAACATACCTCATATCTGCAGTTAAGGTAGTTGCTGGGGCCTGAAGGCAGACATGTACTGTTCAACCCTAAGATAACATCGAGCAAAACTTCTACATGGAATACTCAGCAAATCACATTTAAGTGCCTGGCAGAGGGTGCATTGAACCACCGCTATACTATTTTATCTCCCATTCCATTCTCAAATAGCGTATGGGAAGAAAGAATACCTGAATCTCTCCGTTTGAGGTCTGATTTCTCATATTTTATTCTGATGATCATTTCTACCTATGTAAGTGGGAGACAATATATTTTCGCATTCGGAGTAGAATGTTGGTGATTTGAGTTTCGTAAGTAGCCCATGCCGCAGCGATAAGTGCCACTGTTGTAATGATTCCCATCCCAGATCCAGTGTCATTTCCGTAACGCTGTCTCCCCTGTAACATGACAATACAAAACAAGCTGTCCTTCTTCGGACTCTTTCGATGTCCTCTGTCAAACCCACCTGATAAGAATCCCACACTGGGCAGCAATACCCCAAAAAAAGGAGGACAAACATACTGTATGCAGTTTCTTTAGTAGTTCTGTTGCATCTTTTAAGGGTTCTGCCAATAAAACGCAGTCTCTGGTTTGCCTTTCCCACGACATTATCTACTTGTTCTTTCCAATTTAAGTCTGAAGTAATAGTAATTCCTAGATATTTTGAGGAGTTTACGGCATTCACTTTTGATTGATTTACTTTGTAAACAAAACCATAAATAGCCCAATATGCAGGTTCTTACAGCATATAGTCACACTTGCTTTAATCTTAGCTGTGATAAATGCAGTGCAGGAAAAGCATAAAGTCGCAACACACAAACACATTCACTTAAAGAGAGGAAAAAAATAACCACATTCACTTGTTTTATGTTTAAATTTTGTCACAGTGCAAAGGAAACCAGGTAATAGTTTACCATTTTGTTAACATGTACATCATTAGACACAGTAGTTGTTTGGGTTGAGCAAGGGTGACGAAGAAATCAGCCACATACAAACTAAAACTTTTCATGAAAATCACAAAAAATTTGAAATGTGAGTTGAACCCTTTTCCTATCTACATACTTTTGTCTTCAATTATTAACTGTCCACTTACAAAATCTGGTGAACTGAATGCTAACCTTGCAAAGAAGATCCAAATTATGCTGCTGGTCAACATCTGGCCACTTTTGCTGGTGAACTGGTGCATCCCAAAGAATTTCATTTGAGGTGGTATCAATCCTGTGAGGTGCCGCTAAAAATCCAGCCCACAGCTCAGATGCAAAATGTGGTGTCATCGGAGCAAGTACTATAATAAGAGTAGCAAGAGCCCTCTCAAACTGCTGGCTGGTTGCAATTATTTCCTTTGGTGTTTGCTGCAATAAAGATGAGAAGACAATTGCTGTTTCTTTATTATTATTAGATAGTTCAGGTTGATAAACTTATAATTGAGAATAGAGAGACCATTCACTAGAAAGAAGAGGTGCTTAGTAATAAGAGGTTCACATAAAAAGGACAGAAGACTTGCTAACTTTTGGATGATTCTCTCTCTTGCCCCCCCCCACCCCACACACACACACACAGACACGCCTTTGTCCGTACATAATGTCAGATGAATGCACTAGGTGACATTGCTTTCAGTAGGTGGATTGTATTGGGAGCGGGGTGGATTGGAGTGCAGGTGACTAGTGTTGTAGTGGGATGGGATGAAATGGCATGGTGGCTGGGCTGAAATGTGGTACATAGGGGTTGCAGGATTGCGAGCTAAGTATATTATTTTTTTGTATCAATGTCAAGCTTTACACAAACAGGATGGCATGTGGACATGAAATGGGAAGGATGAGGATGGAGAAACTTCTGGGTGGGTGTGGAGAAAGATTTACAAAACATAAGGGAAAGCCACTTTTGGGAGTGAAGGATGAGTTGTAAAATGAGTTCTCATATGAGTAGTTCAGAAATGCTGGTAGAGGAGGGAGGATCTATTTGGTCTGGGTGGTGAACAGTGACTGAAGTTGAGCATGTCATGCTCTGCTGCATGTTGTGCCACAAGGTGGCTCACGTCACTCTTGGCTATAGTTTAATGATAACCATTCAGTTTGAATGGTCTTATACAAATATAAAAATCTAGGCAATTTTGTAGAAATTGTCTTTATACCTTTACACAAAAAACTTGACAAACATGTACATTGATTGACTCAATACAGTAGGCTACTGATCTCATTGAAACTACAGATAAAATCGTTTTCTGGTGGTTGCAACAAGACGTTTCCACTTCACGATACTGAGTGAACTTTCAACAGGTATACAGTATTTACGTAGGTAAACATTTGACCCAAAATTCTAGTTGTGAAATGCCGGAATAAAGTCTTACGTTTAAAATAATTGCTGACCAGAGGAGAAAATTAATGGCAATTTGTTGCTATACTGCCGGAAAGAGCAAAGAAACCATAATGCCCCTAAATACCTCTAAATGTCTGAATTCATCCTATTTCACAGTAACCATACAGAAGTTCCTGTTTAAAAACTTTATCTAATTACTAAAATAGCCTACTAACTTTTGATTTTCTTGGAAGAAGAACACATGACTTCATTGCATTTTTTCCTTTCCCTGAAAGCCAGAGAGGGGAAGGGGGAGAGGGGAAATTGTCTCCATGTATGGGTGCCCTTGTTTGAAGGTAGTTTTGGTACTAAGTCTTCTTAGTTCTCCACTCATAGCCCAAATACAAGATGCAATTACAGTGTCAACAGAAATCTAATGACATAATAATGGAAAGTCCAGGTTGGAATTAATAATATACTAATAAGTACAGTTTACAACTCACCGCAAAGACGTGTCGATGAGCTGAGACAGGCACATACAAAAGACACACACATACAACACTTTCAGCTATTGACTGTTGTTGTATGACTGTGTTTGTGCCTGTGTGATTGTGTGCATGTTCTATTTTCTGAAGAAGGCCATGGGCGATAGCTGAAAGTGTTGTATGTGTGTGTCTTTTGTATGTGTCTGTCTCAGCTCATCGATACGTCTTTGCGGTGAGTTGAAATCTAATGATACATTGATTTGTACTGTGTGTAATGTATAAACACAACAGTGCCATTTGTAATAAGTCAAATAAAACAAATGTGACTAATTATCATTTTTTCAGCAGCTGTGTGTCTGATAACATACAAATATGATGGTGCTAATGTATGGAAGTTTTCCATATGAACTTACTCGTAAACTATTTGTAAGACCTTGCATTTTGGAAATAGCCACACTCAGTTGATATGTTTCATTATAGTTGAATGTTATGCTCTTCAGGTAATAGTTTCTAGCATCTAAAAGTCTTGCTTCATGCTCTTCTAGTTTTGCAGGATCTGCAGACTTTTGTTCCAGGCTTAGAGAGGAACGGACATCTATAAATGTTCTTATTGTAAGCCAGAGGCGATGCTGCCATTTCAAAATGCCAGGAAAGGCTAGAGAGAGGGAGAGAGAGAAAAAAGGTCACTAATCTGTATCTACACAATTTGACACTACATAGATTGAAAGAACACTGACCATATTGAGAGCATAATATAAAAAGGTACAAAATATTATACAAACAAATAAATCTACATCATAATTTTGTCCTACTTCATTCCTCTTAGATTGTCTACCTCATATTTATTCAAGAATTTCTATTCTTGGAATAATTACTTCTTGGTACGCTCAATTTAAAGCTTTAGTTTGCTAATGGGAAACTATTAATGAAACATTAACAAGTGACAAGTGTTCTTTGACAAGAATTTGAAACTAGCTGAAAAATGGCCCTGCCAAAGCACAAAAGAGGAAATATATTTCTATCTAAACAACACTGACAGAAAAGTGGGAAACCAGCTGCCTCAGTCCTCTTTCCGCATTCCTCACCAAAAATTTCTGACATGCAAATAATTTTATGATATTTTAACACAGAACGAACTAAATCCTTTGACCCAGTCTCTCATCCTAAAGGAGGTTTCATACACATCAGCTGCCTTTCATTGCCATTACCTAGACATGTCTCTCTCCCACTGTCTCATTTTCCTCCCATTAGCACTTTCTTCTGCCTGTCTCTCCTACTGCCACTGCCTTCATTCATTTTTCTCCATTTTGGTTGCCTCCTTGTGCTACTGCCTGTGTCCCATTCTTTTTCTCTTACATTGTTGCTACCTCTTCCTTTCTCACAGTCTGCTCTCTGTTTCTTCAATCTTGATTATCTTCTCTTTATACCAATCCTTGCAGATTGTTTCCTTGGCCTTCTAACTTCTTGACTGAGAAACTAACACTGAAGGTTTGGGAGATGGGGCAAAAGTGGAAAAAATTTTGTTTTTAAAGTTGACAGTTTGGAGGATTAACATCTGCAAAGCTTATTTGTAGTCTACATTCACCTGTCTTATTCAATTTCACTATCTCTTCTCTCTTTTGCTCTTGTTGTCACTATTTTTATCCATTTATCTTATATTTATGTTTCTGCCTCTTTCCCACAATAACTAACTGTTCTCTCTTTCTCTCCTATTCAGACTGTCTCTTCTTTCTCCCAATGGCACTCTGCTAATCTCTTCCAGCAGGATGAAGAAGAAGAAAGAAAGAAAAAAGTGTGAATATGTTCACATGTCAATTTTTTTGGTGAGGAAGGTGGAATGAGGACTGTGGCAGTTGGTTCCCCAATCTTCTGTCAGGGCTGTTTAAACAGAAAAATAGCCTTTTTGTGCTGGTTCCCTTCTTTTCCTTGCAAAATCGAGGGTGTGCTGCTTATGTGACAATTTATTTCAATATCTTGGTACACTTACACACAGAGTATGACAAATAACAAAAAGAAATTCATTAGCTGATAGCGTTCTTGAAATTGAATGATAAATATCTGGCATTAGACAAAGGCGAGCACATCACAAGCATTCATCCTTCATATATGACACCAATATCTCGAGAATTCAATAAGATATTATTGTGGTCTCCATTTTACATAAAATTTTGGTATCTCCACTGAATTTGTATGTATGAGCTAAAATCAAACATGTGTAAAATCTATGCATTGGGTTTTTCCCTCTCCAAACTCTTTAAACTATGTTGCAATACTTTACTTAATCTGATGCTGCACAGTAACTGTAGCGAAAAACAAAAATAAAATCTATCCTTCACTGAGCAAAGATATCGAACAGTAAGTTGTGGAAAAATCAAATTTTCCAGAGTGTAGATTTCTTAAATTGAATAATAAGTTTCATAGTAGTCAGAACATCATTTCTTAACTCAACTGACATTTTTGGTATCCAAGCATCATCATTTATTGGGTGTATCTAGATAAAATATAAAGATTATCAAAAAGGAGAGAATGATGTTTCTAGATTAACATCTTTTTCTTCTAATGAAATACTGGTGTTGAAATGATTTTGAGAACCTAGTTGTTCACCATTGTCGTGCAAATAGCTCAGACATTCCTGATGACACACTTTAAGCTATTAAAGTAGCTGAAATTAAAAGATAAAGTGAATGTATCAGGAACATGTATTTGAAGAAGGAAAGGATATTACTTATATCTATTTGGCAAAACTTTCAGAGCCGTGATAGTATCTTACTTTTCTGTGATAGGTACTACCATTTTAATCATTTCCTGAACCTTGGTCAGTTTTTAACAATGCATATGCTGAAGGACAAAAAGGGGGAGTAGCAATATTCAGTTGTTTTTTTCTAAAAGAAAGATTTTCACAACCTTTGGAAGAAATTTCAAATAATAATAACGTATCCAAGAAAAGCTTCGAGTTGCTAAGATTCGTCAGTGTAGGGAGATGGGCAATAGCCTCCATAAGATTCTATGTAGGCTGAATGACGTCCTTCAACATATTCTACTTTGGTCTGAAAAAAATTGTGACTTCCGAAGGTTGCCCTTCAGACTTGCATTTGCAGTTTGGTGAAGAGGGTCTGGTGGTTATCTAGGTGCTCCTGCTGGGAGGGTCCTGAGCGATTATGTCATCCAGGTAATTCATGCAATTATAGTTTATACCATATAGAGACAGAGTGATACAGGACATGTGGAGGGGAAGAGTTATGGAGGAGTGACAATTACACAACAGAGGAGCCTGTGGGAGAAACATTGTCATAAGTGGCAGCTAGCCATACACTTAGAGAATTAATATTATCGGTTGCCAGTGCAGAAATGGAGGGGGATGCGCAGAGTGGCTGAAAACTTTTCTCTTCCTGCATGAAGCGTACTATGGGTACATCTCAAGCAAGTTGTTCTAAGAAACATTGACTGTTGGTCACTAGAATGCAATAAGGTGTTCACCCATATAAAATTGCCATTTATGTCTGCCTTATACCTTGGTCTTTTCACGTATGGTAAACAGCTCGTTCTTTTTCAACAGTTAGATATATTAACCACTACTTCACAATATCTTCTCTCACTCATGGATTTCACACTTCTCAATTCTTTTGAATATGAAACAAATGAGGCATACCATCATTACAACACAAGACGGAAAGGTGATATGCACTGTGAATTGAAAAATCTGTGTCTGGTACAAAAAGGGGTAAAGTATGCAAGTACAAAAATCTTTAATGCACTCCAGAGTAAGATAAAGTGTCTAAAAGGAAACAAAAGGCTATTAAAAAAAAAGCTAAAGGAATTCTTCAACAGAGATAAACAGTAGTAATTCAGATTTATGGATTTAATCTGTGACCACAACTAATCTGCACTAGAACTGCTGTGTTTGCAACACCTTATGTATTTGTATTTTTGCTTTCTTATTGTATCTGTATCATATTTTATATCTATTGGTATTTTTGTAATGTATTGTTTTCTATTTTTATTGGTACTTTTGTACTGTATTGTTTTTTTTTTTTTAACTCTATTGTATCTTTGTATTGTATCCACTTTGAATCATACCAATCCCATGTGTTACATGACTTAATGGATTATATTGTATGATATACATATTGTACATGCATTGGACTCATTCCATATCCATGCGTATTCACGCCATACTGGATCTATGGAATATGTATCTCAAATAAAAAATAAAATAAAAAAATAAATTGATGCTAAATCACTCACAGTAAAACTCAGTTTTTACAATTTCTAGCGTAAAATGCAACAAAAACTGGCATTTTGATTACGCAGAATATGTTATATACCACGGTACACGAAGAGCCGAACTCTGCCTGTGAGTACGCCGACGGCTGCGAGACGGTGGCAGTTGTGTTGGCCGACCTGCCACCTAGCGAGTGCCAGCACCAGAAAGCCGACTGAACTGCAACACAGCTCAGTGTTCTATTCTGCTCCAATTGATGTAAATGCTGCTCTAGAAATGTGAATTAATTATGTACTTTCATCTATGCCCTATACAAAGTGAACTATTGTCTGTATCTTATTTTCAACTGCAGGTACTACTGCTAGCGCTAATTGTATCACTATTGAGAAGTTACTTCAGAATGGGCACATGATAAATGAGACTGAGCAGTTCAAATTTCTAGGTGTTCAGATAGATAGTAAGCTTTTGAGGAAAGCCCATGTTCATGATCTTGTTCAAAAACTAATGGCTGTGTTGTTTCCCATCCGAACAGTATCTAAAATAAGTGATAGTTAAACACGAAAAATAGTTTACTTTGCTTATTTTCAATTGATTGAACAATATGTGGCGTAAGCTCGAGAATCTCTTGCTGAGCCCTGTTTAGTAGCCTGGGAGTTCTGAAATTAGCCTCTCTATACATATTTTCTTTAATGTCATTTGTTGTTAATAATATTTTGTTATGCTCAAGAGATATCAGTTTTCACTTAGTTAATACCAGACATAAATTGAACCTGCAATAGGATTACACCTCCTTGATGTTTGTCCTGAAAGTATTCTGTCACATCTTTTTTTTTAATAAGCTGCCACAAGAATTCCAAAAACTTAGTGATAATCCATGCACTTTCAAGACTAAGCTGAAGAGTTTCCTCGTGGCTAACACTTTCTGTTCTGCAAGGAATTCCTGAGAAAATTACAAAATTAAGCAAATTTCTGTTTTACATTCTTGGTTCTTTTTACTTATTCTTAGGCCTGTTTGTGCATGTGATTGTAGTATGTTTCACTGTATCTATTATTACTCTTTAGTTGCAATTTGATGTAATGACTCAGTCCATGACCATGGAGTCTTGCTCCTCAATCTGGTCTTGCAGAACATGATAAATATAAATAAAATAAACAACAAATACTGAATTTCTGAGAAATGTGTACTTACTTTCAGGCGACCAGTTTCTGTGGGAAGTAGGTGCAACATTTCCTAATATCAAGAGGCGGGCTGTATCAACTCCGTACTCTCTGAATACAGCTTCTGGGTCAACACCATTGTGTTTGGACTTACTCATTTTCTCCCATGCAGCAATGACAGGTTCTCCAGTTTTTTTCTCTACAGGCTTTTTCCCTGGAATAAATAAATAAATAAATAACCAATAGCATTACCATATCAGAGAAATGTTTCTTCACTGCATGCTATAAGAACATACACACACAATGAATTCAATATTTTCAAATTTAACTTGTGAAACTTGATAAACACTAAAGCCTGTGTGTGGAAATTTGATCTTTACTGGTTCAACAAAAGAAATCAGTTAAATTGGTATCTGATGGGTTAGGATAAACCTCTGATGGCACGGAAACAAGAAGTGATGGGTTGGTTGCCTCAGTGGTTTGTTATGGTCTGTGAAAGACGATGAATAATGGAATGCAGATATATGTAAACCAAATCAATGATTACACACACAACTTCACACTGATAGCCAGCCCCACTCCCCACACAAAACTAGTGGATGATATGTATAGTATGCAGAGGAAGTAAAAGTCACATAATGTACTAAAAAGATCTTAACTTCAGCTTTGAATCAAATACTTAAACTTGTAAAAGACCAGGTTGTAATGTCAATAATAAGAGGATTCACTGCAAAGAGCCAGAGGCAGGCTTGTAAAAAAGACAAACATATTCACAAAATTCTATGTTTTGGTGTCAGCTTTTATCAGAAAAGTGTAACATTCACACAATTATTAAGTCACAACTCATATACAAATGGCCCCCATCTCTGGACCCACTGCCTGAATGAGCAAATGAGAAGGGAATGAGGATGGATGTTGGACAAGGGTATGCAGTCAAAGAAGGGGATGGGGGAATGAAAAGGGGAGGTGGAGAGACTGTGGTGGGGAGGGGGGGGGGATGAAATAGGCGGTACACAGTTGGGAGAGAGATGTAGGATGCTGAGATTGATACAGATAATGGTTATGCCTTACTCGGACACACTGCCAGCACTTTGTCCTACTCTAGCAGCTGCCTTCCGCATTACTCTTTCTTCTCCCGTGTGATGATCTTCTTCTGTTTCGCGATCTCCCGCTCCATTGGTCAAGCACACTTCTGGAACTTTAACTTCTCCAACTCACACGCCGCCGCCCACACATATTTGTTTCGGGAAACTGCTCAAAATTATTTCGCGCGCCGCCATCTGTGCTCACACGACTGTGCCTTCCCCTCATACACCAGCAACTGACACGGCAACTGCTTCGGTGCCTCGGCTGGCCCGAAGACTTCTGAGCCACTGCCCGCCACCGTGCTGCCCTTTCACACACTGACGGCTGACACAGCTACCAGTCTTCTGCCAGCTCACTTAGTGCCATGCCCCTGTGCTACCTCACGCTGTCACAATGAACATTGAGCTCGCGAGTAAACAAACACTGGCTGCTACGCTCACTGGTTTCAGGTAGTTATGAACTGCACAGTGTACAGACTTCATCTAGTGGACGGCGCCATTGAACCCTGGCCCCCACCTGCCAACACCATTGCCACACGACACGCCTCGGTCAACCCCCCACCCCACCTCGTCAGGGAGTCCTCCGTACTGTGGGGGAGGGCTGTGTGGCAGCATTACTCTATCAATCTATACAACAGCAAAACTCAATGTATATCTTTGCGCCAATACGTTTGGGGCAACAGCGTCACTGGTCACAGTGTCTGCTGGCCACATTTTCCTCAGTCTGGTTCTGTACTTACATATGTCAACAATAAAGTGCTTTTCTGGATTCACATATGTGGTTTCTCTGGGGCTCACACCCCTCATAATTCCGATAATCTGGTTTCAGTGATATGCACAATCATCATGAAGGTGCTCAGAACAATGCACATTTATCACAGATTATATGCATATGCTCAAGTAACACCTGCATAATGACTTATAATGGCTGGCATGGTCTCAAACAAAGCAGCTCAGTGTACTTTTGCTATTATATACCTCAATAGTTCATATATAACTGAAATATGGTAGCAACAAGTTAATGATATCTTATAATATATAAACATCTATCAGCTGCAAATTCTCATTTTGACTGTTTTTCACAATAATCTCATCAAAAAGCAATAGCAGCGTTGTGTAGCAATTACTGACAATTTATTTTTACACACAAATCAAAAGTATTGTTGTATCATCTGGGTCTCCTGAACACTGACTTTGAATGTGTATATTGTATCAAGAACACAGCACAGTAGATTATCCATAAACATCACTAAACCTGCACAAAGATGTAAACAACCACTTATGTTGACTTTAGTTCTGCCATGCCTAGAAGCTCATTTCTTAAATTTGATGTTATCCACAAGGTTACTTTGTGTCAGTAAGTACTCTGATAAAGGGAAGTTTCCAGTTGTCTCGGAGTGAACTAAAGTGATGTTTGGACATGGAAGAGATACACGAGCTGTCAATGATTTGCCTTGCTCTGGCTGCCCAGAGGCCACCACACCAGCTGATGACCTTTACATACAGGTTTCAGGTCTGAGGAACCATGAAAGGAACACCACCATACTGAATGATGATTCTCTTGCAGTCACAGGATGTCGAGTTTTGACTGAAACTGTATGGAACAGGATGAACGACATGCAAATTCATCCTGATATCTATGGCGAGATTCAGTTTTGACACCTAGACATCATGCAGCACAGTACAGGTGGGCTCAACAGAATGTTGAAAGGACTCGTCAAAACTGCCATCAAGTGCAATTCACAGATAGGAGATGCATATGCCTTCAGCCAGACATGTATAGTACAATCATATTGACAGCATTTTGGTAAGGGATTCATCTAAATGAACAACAATTCTCAGGTTCATTGTGTACATCTTGTGAATGTGTGCCTTCATAATGATGTCATCATAAGATTAGAATGGCCAGTGTGCTCTCCAGACTTTAACCTTGTTGAACAAGCCTGGGATACATTGAAAAGGGCTGTTTTTGGATGAGAAAACCCACCAACCAATCTGAGAAATCTATATCGAATTGCCGTTGAGGAGAGGGACAGTCTAGTTGATCTAGTGGACAGTACGCAACAGAAATACAGGCACGTATCATTGCAAGAGGAAGTGTTACCACGTATTAGTGGTGCTGGTGTGTGCTGACACCGGGAACATTAATTTAGAATGTCTAGGTTATTGTTGTACAACTTGTCAATTTCTGTTTCTATGAGCAATACAGAGAACTGAAATGTTGCTTTTGTATATCTCTATTCCATTTTTATGTAAATAGTCATGAATGTCTACAATTGTGGCAATGCAACACTTCTTTCAGAGGGTACATAACAATCTTCATCATTACTGCTCAGTTAAGTTACATTAACAATTTTATTATAATTAATAACTGAGTAGAATACTTATTGAGAACTTGAGCACAAAACTGTGGGAACAGCAGAGAAAAAGATATCACATTGAATCGAAGAACAAATTAATTATAAACATTTGAATCATATCACGTTCCTTCACTCTGATGATGAAAGCAATGCATTACGACATGGAATTCACAAAAGGTAAAAAATTGCTGGTGGCCATACAGACCGGTGACTACTCGACTAACACTTGTAATATAAGGTTGTCATTTTTCGGGGGCAGGGGGGGGGGGGTCTGATAAATAGCTTTATTATTTAAATCAACAGCCAAGATCACTAATTATCTCTCTATTTAGATAACCAGTTTTAGCAGATTGTACTGCCTTCATTGGGTCTGCCATTCACATTTGTCACATAGGAAACTACAATTTTACCAAGTTTTCCATATGATGTGGCATATGTGTATGATAGATCCAATGATGGCATTATAATCTGAGAAAACTGGTTATGTAAATAAAAAGAAAATCAGTGATCATTGTTGTTGTTTTATATAGTAACACTTTGTAACTCATGAGGATTGACCAGCACCCACAATCATCCCCCCCCCCCCCCATGCCTCAAAAGTCTTCCTCAAACTATGCCAACATAATTCATGAGCAATGGGTGGTGTATTGTTTTGGTGAAAGTACTGTGGATGAACAAATTATGATACAAACAACTGACAGTCAGTCATTTAAGGGCACACTATTGGGGACCACTTCTTCTCTTAGTTAAAAATACTTCTAATGATTCCTGAGCAATACCATACTAACAAGACCTATCTGTCAATTCATGTGGACTTCAACTTAATTGGCATAATTATATCAATACAGCTTATCAGTCCAGATGACTTTTTGACTTTTTTTGGATGTTTTCGTTTCCAATTGTGATGTTCCTCATGTTTATCTCTGTGCCATGTAATGTGTGCAAAGATGCACATGTTGTGGTGGCTGCTGTATACTATAGCAAGGGAGGAGGGGAAGGGGGTTGTGGAATGTTCCGCTGCTCACCAATAGTAACAGTGGAGTGCTAAGCTGTTAAGTGATTTGCTGCACAATGGTATGGACATCTGTTTTCACAATCCATCTTATATATTAAAAGAATCTACGAAAACTAAAGTCAGTCGGCCAGACCAAACTACCTGGCCAATTTCCTTCATTTTTGTTTTAAACGATAGGTATTAATCCACAGATTTGTCATCAAGTATCAGAATTTACACAACTCTCGCCTTCCTTTTTCTATAATCAAACGTGATTTCCTTCTGTATATTTCTTGTGTGGATGTCCTTGCTGTAAACTAAAGTCAGCTGGCCAGTCCGTTCTATCCTCCAATTTCCTTCATTTTTGCTTTGAACAAAAGGTCATCAAATACCAGAATTAACTTAAGTCTCTCCATTCTTTATTTTTATTCAAATGTGGTATCCTTCTGTCTTTGCACTGAATATTTTAATCTGTTTGTTTTCTAATTAAGGTAGGTAGTTATTTTTGACCTAACACCACTCAGCAGATCAAGCTCTTTCATTTGCACTTTTAAACACTTGCATAGATTGATTCTGAAGAAAGCTGTGTGTGAACATCAACTTTACTTCCATTTTTCCCCAACTTTTTTGTTATTCCACTAAGGGGGCCTCTAGCATTATCTTAAATTTTTAGTACCATACCCAGACATTTGAGGAATACATATTTCCTCTGGAAAAGGAGTGGGTGGCGGAATGGAATAGCAGTAGTAAGGGATCTGGCCACTGATTAAAATTAACAATGTCAAATGCAAATTAAAAACTCCGACCCTGCAGATGTGTGATGAAGGACAATAATAAAGAAAAAGGCTATCTGAAAGCATGATACAATATTTGACTCTAGAAATGGTGGTTTTTCCTCGGAGGGGTGTACTTTTAGGATACCTGAATACAGTGGCTTATGGAAATTCCAGTGCCTCATCATCTTAGAGAGAGTGTGTCCTATGCAATAGGCTTTATCAAATGCAATAACACTGCTCCTGTTCATCCTGTGTTAGGCTGTCATGTGGACTGCTATTAAACATAAACTACATCACTGTCACATGATAAGCCACATCATTCTTCTATTTCTCAATACAGCAGCTATTTTTAATACAATTGCTCAAGAGAGAATGTGTATATTGTAAATGTTTTGAACTGCTCCCCATCCCACAAAATAAAAAATAAATAAATAAGGGTCCAAGAATTTTAATGTTGAATTTTAATCTTGAATCTATTTCAAATATTCTATAACAGTTGTACAACAATGATGATTTGATTTGTAATTGAAAGTGTACATTATAAATAGGATTACAGTCATTTAAAATGAAATTCTCTGTCTTCACTAAACATTGGTGAATGAAATACATTTTCATCACTTACTTACGACCTTTTGTATCATATAACTTGTACATCCTACTGGCAAAATGTGTTAGCCTTATTTTTTTTTTACAAATCAATGCAAAACACAGAGTTATTTTGAATAAAAATACAAAGACGGTGTACTAACCAGATAAGTCCACTTCTGATTCTGGAAGGTATTTTCCTGTTGCTTTCACTCTGTAACTTCGTCCCATCACCATACCTTGTACAATGAGTTTGGCAAATGGCTCCTTGTGTGGCACAAGATTTATAGAATGCAAGAAATGATTCATAAATCGAGCATAATACAAGTGAAGTGTAGCTGCAACAATAAGAAAATGATGAACAACATCCACAAATTATATTTGGAAGAAAATTGACACTAAGTAAGAACATGTGCGCATGCACGCGCGTGCGCGCGCGCACACACACACACACACACACACACACACACACACACACACACACAACACACGAGTGAGAGAGATATATTGGTCATTTTTTAAAGTTTTATTTGCACAAGCCATTGAAATAGCATATATTAGTGGTTATATGAATGCATAGAGGCTTTTGAAATGTGGCGCTACAGAAGAATGCTGAAGATTAGGTGGGTAGATCGCATAACTAATGAGGAGGTACTAAGCAAAATTGGGAAGAAAAGGAATTTCTGGCATACCTTGACTAGATGAAGAGATCAATTGGTAGGACACATTCTGAAACATTGTGGAATTGTAAGTTTAGCATTGGAGGAAAGTTTGTATGGTAAAAATCACAAGAGACAAATACAGTAAGCAGATTCAAGTGGATGTTGGTTGCCGTTCTTATGAGGAAATGAAGATGCTTGCTCAGGATAGAGTGGAGTGCTGCATCAAACAGTCTCAAGACTGAAAAAAGACCACAACACAACACAGGAAAATATGGAAATAAGAGGGAAAGAGTGATGTAGATGTTAGTAGAGGCATGTTGTAAACAGCTCTCATAGTCTGAGGATGATTAATTATGTCAGCTAAATGAGAATTCAAATGTCAACTGTGTTAGAAACGGAATCAAAAAGTTGATGAAACATAAATTATAGAAGGAAACTTTCCTTGTGGGATAAGCAAATATAAAAAATAGAAACGGACGACTTACCCAAAGGACAGGCTCGTCGACAGACACAAATGAAATCACACACAAACACACATACAAGCTTTCGTAACTGTGGGTCGCTTCTTCAGGAAAAGAGGAAGAAAGAAGAGGAGAAAGGGAAGGATATGGGTTTTAAGGAAGTGGAAAAGGAATCATTCCAATCCCAGGAGTGGAAGGACTTAACTTAGGGGATTGGGATGACTCCTTTTCCACTTCCTTAAAACCCATATCCTTCCCTTTCTACTCTCCTTTCTTCCTCTTTTCCTGAAGAAGCAACCAACGGTTGTGAAAGCTTGTATGTGTGTTTGTGCGTGATTTTATTTGTGTCTGTCGACGAGCCTGTCCTTTGGGTACGTCATCCATTTTCTATTTTTTTATATTTGAATCAAAAAGTTGGACGCATAAGAAATTAATCATGACATGGACTTTTACCAACTTATTAGGTCTATATCTACATACATACTCAGCAAGGCAGAGGGCGTGTACTCCCCAGTGTACCATTTATTAAGCAAGCTAAATCAGAATTCAAATGCCAATTGTGTCAAGAATGGAATAAAAAAGTAGGACACATAAGAAATTATGGTAATTATGACATGGACTTTTACCAACTTGTTATGTCTATCTCTACATACTTGTCTCTGCGCATCATCCATCTTATCCTGTGTGGACTCTACAGAAAGGGCTGCAATAGATTCTGCAATTAATTCTGCTTCTTGCAGTCTTTTGAAGTAGGTTTCTGCAGAAGATCCTCTGATAGCCCTACTTCTTATAAATGCTACATACACTTCATCAGTATTCTTGGATGTGATGATTACAATTATGAAACATAATTCAGTTTAAGCTCACAGGCACATGCTTCTATATGTTGCTTTAGACTCCCCCCCCCCCCCCTTAAATATTTTACATAGTGCTAACTTTTGACATAAATGGAAACTTCTCCTCTCCCATTATTATATGTACCAAGAGGTTGTATCCAGTGACATTAACCTTTTCCGTATCAGTGACAATGTGATGATCAGATAGGCATAGGACATCTATTATACAGTCAGTTTCTATATCTTCTTAAGAAACTAGAAACCCGTCCATTTTATACTTCAACCCCAAAACATTTTCATGAAACATACTAATATTTAACAATGCATAAACCAATTGGAATGTCAATAATGGAGGATAGAAAACAACTCACTGTAAAGAGGTTCACTGAGCCACTTAGAGGCACGAAAAATAGACAATCACATTCATACAATAATGGATAAAACACTTCAACATTCATACAACTTAAACTTTTAGCCATTCCACATCGGAAAAAGAAACACACACATTCATGCAATCATGCAGACAACTAAACACATAAAACCACCATCTACAGCTGCTCCCGTGCTACAAGCATCTTGAGCGTGAATGAGGAGGGGAGTGGAGGGGGAAGGATGCAGGGTAAAGGGGAGGCCAATGTGAAAGACAGGCCCTGGCGCACATGTCATGTCACGTAAGCAAGGTAGTCCTTAGCTGGTGTGATTGCTAGCTGATTGGTCGGCCGCTGGGGCACAGCCCACTACCCCATAGCGGCCAGGCACTCAGCTAGTGATCGTGCCGGCTCAGGACTACCTCAATTACATGACATGTCGTGTGCGCTGGGGCCTGTCTTTCTTGTTGGCCTCGGTAAGAATGGGGATGGAAAGTTCCGCATCACATGATGGATTGTAATGGCTCCGATAGACAAAAATGTGAGATGCAGCATTGAATACAGTGAAGGAAAGGGGTAGGAGAGGATAAGGGAGGTGTAGAGAAGTTTGGGGAGTGAGTGGGGGGATTTTAAATGATAAAAAAAATTATAAGGAAAAAATACATGAATAAGAATAAAAAGTAATTAATTAAGGAGATATTGTAAGGGGCATGCATATGTTTGAGTTCTAATCTTTCTGATTTTATCTTTATGGTCTTTATGCAAAATGTAAGATGTCAGCAGCAGAATTATTCTGTAGTCTGCTTCAAATTTTGACACTCTAAATTTCTTCAACAGGGCTTCTAGAAAATAAAGTACCCTTCTCTACAGCAACGCCCATTTGTGTTCCCGAATCATCTCAGTAATACTTGTGCATTGCCCAAATCTACCAGCAACAAACCTATCCACCTGCCTCTGAACTGCTTCTATGTCATTAAGGCATCCAAGTTTTTCAGAAATAAATGAAAATTACCTAATGTGGTCCTATACATGTTCCATTTCATATTGCTCTGCAGTGGAACACCTAGATATTTAATTGTTGCTATTCTGTCCAGCAGCACACTACTAATACTGTATTCGAACATTACGAGATTGTTTCCCCTACTCATCTGCATCACCTTACATTTTTCTACATTTAGAGCTAGCAGCCATTCCTCACACCACATCCTGCATCGTGCTACAATTATTCAATGATAACACTTTCCTGAATATCACAGCATCATCAGCAAACAGCCACAGATTGCAAATCACTCTGTCAGTCAGATCATTTATACAGATAGAAAATAATAATGGGCCTATTACACTTGCCTGAGGCACTGTAGATGATACCCTAGTCTCTGACAAACACTTGCCATTGAGGACAAGACTGGGTTCTATTACTAAAGTAGTCTTTGAGCCACTCATATATTTGGGTACCTATTCTAAAAACTCACACCTTCATTAGCAGTCTGCAGTGCAACACCATGTCAAACACCTCTTGAAAAATGATAAATATAGAGTCTGCCTGTTGCCCTTCATCCATTGCCTGCAGCAAGATTTCATGAGAGAAAAGGGCAACTGAGTGTTGCAGGATTGATGCTTGCAAGAGCCATGCTGATGCATGGACAGATTTTCTGTCTCAAAGAAATTTATTATATTACAACTGAGAATATGTTCAAGAATTCTACAGCAAAAACATAGGCCTATAATTTTGTGGGTCTGTTGTTTACCTTTCTTATACAGAGGAGTCACCAGTGCCTTTTTCCAGTCACTTGGAACTTTAGGCTGGATCAAACATTTGTGATCAATGAAAGCTAAGTAAGGGGCCAATGCCACTGAGTACTCTTTCTAAAACTGAACTGGTACCCCATCTGAATAGTGACTTGTTTGTTTTCAAATGTCTCAGCTGTTTCTCTACACTGGCTATGGCTATTAGCCCATTATTGTCTTCATTTGGGAGTTAGTGTAATCATCAAATGAAGGTACGTTTGCATGGTCTTCCTGCAAGAATGATTTCTTAAATGTAATTTTAAAACTTCAGCCCTAATTTTACTGTCTTCTATCGTCACCCCCAGAATGAGCAATGAATTACTGGATGCCTTTGATCCACTTACCAATTTTACATAAGGCCAGATTTTTTTCAGGTTCCCGGCAAGATCTTTTGCTAAGGTAGAACAGTGGTAGTTGTTGTATGCTTCACACATCAATCTTTTTATAGTCGCACAAATCTCTACTAATTTTTGTCTGATCTGATTTGCTTGACCTTTATTGAACCAAGAGTGCAACTGCTTTTGCTTTCTCAGTGTTTTTCAAATATTATTATTGAACCACATTGGGTATTTCCCATCCCTAATCCACTTTGTCAGCACATATTTCACCAATGCTTTATTTGGAATGCATTTACATTTTGCCCATAATTCCTCTACATCCACTGTATTGGAACTAAACAATGTGCATTCATTCCTTATGTGGGACGCTAATAATTGTTGATCTGATCTTTCTAGCACAAACACTTTCCAAGCCTTCCTTACCGATTTATTAAATTTGGTGACCATTGTTGCTATAATATCTAAAACAATTCCATTGTGTGTGGGCTGAAGATTTAGCTGCTCAAAGCAGTGCTCAGGAAACATGTTCAACAGTAATTCAGTAGTGAAACCGTAGGCATCCCACTCTATACTCAGCATGTTAAAGTTTCCCTCAGCTAATAATGCATGATCCAGGTGCCTTCGCACTACTAAGTGTAAACGTTCTTTGAATGACTCCAGCATTGTGATGGTGGAACTGAGGCTCCAGTTAAGTTCATTTCACTTATACCTCTTAAATGTGTCCAGATACTCTCACAATCACTCTCAACTTCGAGCTCAATACAAACAATGTTTTGGCAACTGCAATAAAAACACCCCCTCCAATTGTATCTGATCTATCTTTGTGATATACATTCCACTCCTCGCTAAATATCTCAGTGTTTGTAAGTCAGGATTCAGCTAGCTCTCAGTCGCGAGGTTTATTTAAGCGCAACAAATTTCCTGCAATGCAGTCAATTCAGAACCTTGATCGTAATACTCTGAAAATTTACTGCTAATATTTTGACAGTTGAAGAGTCCTTCTGAATGCGGCCTGATTTCACTGTCTGCATATTGACTGACGAGTGATCATCAGAATTAATGCCTAGCTAAAAAACTCCCACATGCACTCCACAAGTACTCTGCTCCCCGAGTAGCTGCTTCCTTTGAGTAGTGCATCCCTGATCTAGCAAGGGAAGCCCTACAATGTCCCACACCATAATGCAACAACAGACCTCATTCATATTAAAATTTGGAGACTTTTCATTGATATAGTATTGTAAATTAACTGACATTTTGCTTCTAACGTGTAGTGATTTTAAAATCTGTAAGTAAATTTTAGAAAAAATAATTGCAGAACACTTGGATGACTTTCATTCTAAGAATATTTTCAGAAAAATGGAGCTAGATATTTTACATAAGTTGGATGATGGAATGATTTGACTTACCATGTTCTTTGCCTCCAACGTATATGTCAACAGGCATCATACCTTCTACTTTTTGAGGCCTGAATGGTGTATCTTTATTATATGGATCAAGGTATCTGAGAAAATACCAAGATGAATCTACAAATGTGTCCATTGTGTCTGTTTCTCTAACTGCATCTCCATTGCACCTGAAAGGGAAGTCTTCATTTGCCAAATGCAATACACAACATTTTGGTGCTGAAAAACCAGACAAATTAGAAGAAATTTAAACTAAAAAAAAAATCACTCCAACACACACGAGTTAATGTGCTTTGACTTTTTGCAAGTAATCGAGAAAAGTTTTTGAATGTTTTGAAATAGTCTTTCAAGCTTATTGGAAATCATTAACTGCTCTTGTTAGCAAACAACTGATTAATATAGGGTAATTTGCATTCCATTTAAGCAAATGTTAGTTTTTCATGTATCTCGATGCATATGATGACATATCCCCTGGAATGTGCTATGGTGTTGCAGGTAGATTCACTGATATATTTAGAGTACACACAGGATAAATTGGCAGTAGATGCGTAGACAGCTGGGGAAGCGTGGGGAGAGCAGTAGTGGTGGGGGTAGTGGCCAGAGCAGTGAGAGGAAGTGACCAGTGCTGGAGGGGAAGTGAAGTGCACTCTAAACTCAAGCCCACGCTCCACTACCTGCCACAGTTTTATAAATTCTCTCTTCTGTACCTAACCATACCATCAAAAATACCTTTTTCTAATTGTTTTCTTAATTGTTATCATTTTATTAACATTACATATCTTACTTCAAAATACAAGTTACTTAAAGTGTTAGTTATATAACATTTGCGATACAGGATATCGACTGATTTGTTAGTATTACTGGTGTGCATGCAGGAAGTATGTTATTTCTGATTAACTTGCAAATAGAAAAAAATTTCTAAGTCTTCAATCTACTGCACTCATTTGGGTAGAGTTTAAACAATAAGTCAGAAACAATATTAAATCAAACACCCAAAATAAGAAGCATGTTAATAAAACCAATGGTATTTCTGTTGGCGCATTATAGAATGTGTTTAAATTTAAAAGGAATGCTCACTTTCTTTTGTTCTACAGTGTTGTAGACCAAAAAACGTAAATGTTTCCTTTAGCCTTTAGACACGTACCTGAAGCCTAACTTGTGAGGTAGGTACCACAATGAAGAAAAAATACCTTCCCTTGAAAGACGTATTTTCCTGTATTACAGGAAACAGGCGCTGTTTGTTTCTCACATGAAACTGTTTATCAATCTCCACACACAAATTGTTCATGAAAATCATCTAAATGTAAGACTTTTTTCTGTTTATTCTGCTCTTTTCCGGAGTAGAGAAACCTGCAGAACTATTTACAACTAATTTATTTGCATATATATGTATGTGGCATCTGTTCCGAAAGAACAGACATCATTTCTGATCCTGCAGTTGCTATTCTTTCATATTCACAGAACGCATGACATCAACTGCCAATGGACAGAGCTGAAAATGTGTACCCAGCTGGGACTAGAAATTGACTCTCCTGCTTTCTGAAGTGCCAGGCAAGTTCATTCCTTCGTTCAGATGGGGAGGCCACGTCAGTCCACTTCCACTTGCCAGCCAATGCACATAGAGTGAGCACACTGCTGTAAACGGCGTGACAGCACAGTCTCCAAGGACTATAGGGGCAAAAAGAGTTCTGTATAGCCAGTCACAAGAGATTGTTTTCAGTGTAATGAAATTTATGTCAGAGGGGGCAAAATAGGGGAAAATTCCCATTAAAATGTCCTTGAAAGAGTGCAGGCTGCTGTTGATATTTCACTTGAGACAATAAGATGAAAAGAAGGCGAAAATAAATAAATCAATCTATATATATGTATAAAAAATAGAAATCGAATAACTTACCCAAAGCACAGGCTCATAGGAAGACACAAAAACACAAATAAAAACACACACAAACACAAGATTCAAGCTTTCGCAACCGTTGGCCACTTTTTCAGGAAAAGAGGAAGGAGGGAGGGGAAAAAGGAAAGGATGTGGGTTTTAAGGGAGTGGAAGAGGAGTTGAGTCATTCCAATTCCCGGGAGTGGAAGGACTTGCCTTAGGGGGGAGGGGGGGAAAGGAAGGGTAAACATGCGCACACACACCCACACACATACACATGAAAACACACCAAGGTAACATTTGTAGAAAGCTAAATGTCTACAAACTTAATAATAGATCACATCTAAATGAAATAAACATGACAACATATGGGAGCTCAGAAAAATGTAGTGCAGCAAAAGAAACTATAATATTTTGAATACCTTAAAAATCACAAGAGTAATAATATTATACAGGAAAAAGATATGTAAAAAAATATAGAAAATAGATGAAGTCTACTTGCCAGGCGAAGGAGCACAGGCAGTGATAGTAACAAATAAACACACACACACACACACACACACACACACACACACACACACACACATACAAACGCTAGCTTTTGCAGCCTAGCTGCTTCGTCAGGCAGAAGGGAAGGAGAGGGAAAAGGAAATGATGAGGGTTTTAAGGGAGTGGGTAAGAAGTCATTCCAATCCCGGGGCAGGAAAGACTTACCTTGGGGGGGAAAAAGAAGGGTAAACAAATGCACACACATTCACACAGACACAAGTACACCTAGGCAGACACACTGTAGAAAGCAAAGAAGTTCTTTGCTTTCTACAGTATGTCTGCCTAGGTGTATTTGTGTCTGAGTGAATGTGTGGATGTGTGTGCATTTGTTTACCCTCCTTTTTTCCCCCAAGGTAAGTCTTTCCTGCCCCGGGATTGGAATGACTCCTTACCCACTCCCTTAAAACCCTCATCATTTCCTTTTCCCTCTCCTTCCCTTCTGCCTGACGAAGCAGCTAGGCTGTGAAAGCTAGTGTTTGTATGTATTTGTGTGTGTGTGTGTGTGTGTGTGTGTGTGTGTGTGTGTGTGTGTGTTTCTTTGTTACTATCACTGCCTGTGCTCCTTCACTTGGTAAGTAGACTTCATCTATTTTTTTACAAGAGTAATAATGTACAGTGTCTGAATATTTTGACACTGGCTCTTAAAATAAAGAACAATAAACAGTTTGGGCAATTTTAGCTATTTTATTTCATGATTTATTTCATTTTTATATCTTTTTCATTATGCAAAGGTTTGTCAGAAACAACATATACTCCACAAAAATACAGTAACAGAGTACACAAGGAAATGTCTCACATATTGTCATTTTAGTCTGATTATTTTACTATTTTTGCCAGTTACTTCATTTATATGTGAATTACAATTAACATTAAGAACCAGTGGAATTTAAAAACGTTCATTCATGTGGCCAAGCTGTCATCACTATTGGTTGGTTGGTTGGTTGGTTTAGTGATTACAGATCATGTCTCACCTACAAAATTTCCATACCAACAAGTAAAACATTAGTGGTGGGTAGCGCGTGAATGAATTTCACAATGAACGCTTCACTCATATGAAATGTCACACTTCATATGGTCCACACAAACTAAATTGCCACTAGGTGTGGTAGCTGGCAGGAGCTACGATAAAGGCATTTTCCATTACAGTTGCTCCCATCAACCATTGCACCTGTGCCTACTTAGTTTGCACACAAAGTAACATTAACAACTCATTTGTTTCAGTCACACTTCATATGGTCCACACAAACTAAATTGCCACTAGGTGTGGTAGCTGGCAGGAGCTACGATAAAGGCATTTTCCATTACAGTTGCTCCCATCAACCATTGCACCTGTGCCTACTTAGTTTGCACACAAAGTAACATTAACAACTCATTTGTTTCAGCTATGGCTTGCTCACTCACTCTTGTTTCTCTCTACCTCTGCACAAAAAAAAAAAAAAAAAAAAAAGGATTTACATGAAACAATACCAATGCCTGAACACGGATCTTTACTTTCTTAATATGAGCACTATTATTCAAAACAAAAATAAACAGAATAATTAAGGTAGGTATAGATTCTTTATGACAGTGCTCTGTTTACATTTTCCTTTTCCTATTCTAGCATAATCTATTTCAATTAGCTCAGATGGTGTAAGTGTGTGAACTACTGGCTGCATGTAATTGCATAGCACTGCATCTATTGGTCATATTAGTAAGTAATGAGTGATTGAAACACAGTGAACGAAAGCTCTGCTGAATGGCAAACTAAGCAGTGATGTCAGGCATCAGTACAAACTACTTCATTTGAACACTTCACAGTAAAGAGTGTAAATGAGTGAAGTAGTTTACATTGTAAAGTAACAAAATCAGCCCCTTTCCTTAGAGAAACCCGGTACTAAAGTACAGTGGAATATTTGATTCCCAATGCAGTAGATAAATTAACTTTTGAAGTTAGAACTACAAATTTTCGGATTTGGATTCAGGGTTCGAATTTAAAAGACACATGTTTCAGTATTTTTGGAAATTCAACCATCAAGGGGGTTAAATTGGAGAGGGGATCTTTTTCAAAAATCTTTTCCTTTTAAGGCAATTTTGAAGCTACAACCACATAATTTGGTATATGTTTTCTTGGTCAGAATTAAAAAGATACGTGTTTCAGTATTTTCAGAAAATTAATCATTTATGAAAAATTTTTGAAAATACATTGCTACTAAGTCAATTTTGAACCCAGAATTACAAAAAATGATTGGAATTTAAAAGAGTCATGTTGGGGTATTTTTCAAAATTCAACTATTAAGGGGTGCCATAGGGGGTTATGAGTAGTAAAATCAAATGTTCACAAGTTTGTAAATCTTAAGGGACTTAACTATAGGGTCATCAGTCCCTAAGGCTTACAAACTAATTAAACTAACTTAGACTAACTTATACTAAGGACAACACAAACACCCATGCCCGAGGGGCGAATAGCAATCCCGACGGCAAACAGCAGCGCGCACTGCAGCATGACGCGTCAATACACACGGCCATTCTGCCACAGCTACAAGTAGTATCACAACATTTCATTATGATAATACTTAAGCTTTATCTATGAAAATTTATATTAAAATTATAGAAGGAAACTTTCTTGGTGGGATAAACAAATATAAAAAATAGAAATCGGATGACTTACCAAAAGGACAGGCTCGTCGGTAGGCACAAATAATCACACACAAACACACATACAAGCTTTCGCCACCACTGGCAGCTTCTTCAGGAAAAAGAGGAAAAAAGGGGAGGAGAAAGGGAAGGATATGGGTTTTAAAGGAGTGGAAAAGGAGTCATTCCAAAGGTAAGTCCTTCCACTCCTGGGATTGGAATGACTCATTTTCCATTCCTTTAAAACCCATATCCTTCCCTTTCTCCTCCCCTTTTTTCCTCTTTTTCCTGAAGAAGCTGCCAGTAGTGGCGAAAGCTTGTATGTGTGTTTGTGTGTGATTGTTTGTGCCTATCGACTAGCCAGTCCTTTTGGTAAGTCATCCGATTTCTATTTTTTATAAAAATTTATATTAAGAGGGAGAAACAACTGGTGCAGACCAACCAGCCTACACATGTGAAGCAGCAGGCGTTAAGCTAGTTTACTTAAATAAATGTATGTATGTAGAAGCAAAGATCACAAATTGTGTTTGTTTTCAATAGTTTTTGACTACTAGAGCCTAGGAAATATATTTTGTACTTTAGTATGTACTTATAAAAATGCAGTAGGCTTTTTAATCTTAGTGTAAATGGAAATGAAGAAGAAAACTCTTTCTTGCTTTGTCCATGCCCCCTCTGGAAACCCTCTACAGATTTGTTGAATGGAAGTTAACAAATCAGTTCTTTCATAAATATGTATTAAGTATTTCTTCCCAACATGTACCACACCTATAAGAATTTCCTCAGTGAGGGTCTGAGGAGCACAATGTGTATCTAATATAATCTGTAATTCTAAATATAAAAAATAGAAGAAGATTACTCACCAGGCGAAGGAGCACAGGTGTAACAGCATCACAAATAAATAAATGAATACACACACACAAACGCTAGCTTTCGCAGCCTAGCTGCTTCATCAGGCAGAAGGGAAGGAGAGGGAACAGGAAATGATGAGGGTTTTAAGGAAGGGGGTAAGGAGCCATTCCAATCCCGGGACAGGAAAGACTTACCTTGGGGGAAAAAATGGAGGGTAAATAAATACACACACACCCACACACAGACACAAAACCCTCATCATTTCCTTTTCCCTCTCCTTCCCTTCTGCCTGATGAAGCAGCTAGGCTGCGAAAGCTAGCGTTGTGTGTGTGTGTGTGTGTGTGTATTCATTTGTGTGTGCATTTATTTACCCTCCATTTTTCCCCCAAGGTAAGTCTTTCCTGTCCTGGGATTGGAATGGCTCCTTACCCCCTTCCTTAAAACCCTCATCATTTCCTTTTCCCTCTCCTTCCCTTCTGCCTGATGAAGCAGCTAGGCTGCGAAAGCTAGCGTTTGTGTGTGTGTGTGTGTGTGTATTCATTTATTTATTTGTGATGCTGTTACACCTGTGCTCCTTCGCCTGGTGAGTAATCTTTGTCTATTTTTTATATTTAATTTTTCCTGCTAGGAATTTTTCGTCTTAATATTCGTATCATAATCTGTAATTCTTTCAATAGTTAGTTTCCACTGAGCTCCACTACCATGTGAAGTGAGACATAGTCAGTCTTGAAACTTTTTTAAGTTCTATGGACTCAGTGCCCCTTGAAGACGATATGCTGAGTAGAAAACAGAGTATTTAAAAGGATAAGATTATGTTTATCTATACTAAATCTGAATGAGTAAAGAGAAGGGTCTACATTTCTTACACAGGTAATGTATAATTGGTCACTGACAAGTTACTCACTTGGAACTTACTCACCTGGGACATTTTGTATGTAGCCAAGTGGTTGCTTCCTTCAGTGAGAGTCTTTCTTTCCCTGGCAACTGTGGCAATACCACAGGCAATTCACTGACTGGAACTGGCTGGGGTCCCTTGCAGTTAGAACAATGTACCACTGGTATAGGTGTGCCCCAGTATCTCTGCCTAGAAATCAGCCAATCATGAAGTTTTGAACTTGTTGGGTATCCACCAATACCTCGCTGTCTGGCAATTTGACAGATGTGTTCCCTTACAGAACTTCTACTACCTGAAAGTTCGGGGGTACTACATTCTTCTTCCGGAATGCTAAAAATTGTGATGTTGGCAGAAACGGCAAAGTCTTTATCAGAGTCAGAAATTTCTGGAATGCCCAGGTGCATATCCGTGCCTTCACTAAACTCTACCTGGTCAGTCACAAATATTGGAAGCAACTGATCAGTAAATGGATTTTTGGCAAACACTGGGAGTCTCACAAAGCCTTTGGAACAAACAATCTCCTCACTTTTTCCATATATTTGGTCCAGAACACTGTTTGGGGCTACAGCAATGAAGGATGCACCAAAAATGTACTCTGGCGATTCAGTCCACACAGTTACAGTTCGTTTGGAACTATTGTCGGTGTTAACATTAGGTGTATCAAATAATTCAAACTGTAATGTGGTTCCATTACATTCACCAATCCAGTGTCTTTGTAAGTCAATAATATCACGCCAATTCTTCAGGCAGGGGTCATCGAGACCATCAAGTAGGGATCTAAAAGAATTATAATTATTATTAAACAATGAAAAGTCCAGGTTGGTACTTGAAAATATAATAAGGATAGTATGTAAATCAATGCGAAGACAAGAGTCAAGGCAAGACAGGCACCTAAAAAAAATACCACACATACACACACAACTCACATTTGGACACTATCCTTACTCAGAAAAGAAACACATACTATCATTCCTGCAATCATACAGCAACACTTCACAGATACATGACTGTCATCACCAGCTGCTGTGTTCTGAGTTACACTCTATGATGATGGGATTTTTGGGGGTGGGGGGAGGAGGGGAGAGGAGAGGAGGAAGGAATAGGAAGGATGCAGAGTTGGTAAATGGATGCAATGTGGCTTGCATGTAGATACTATTGGATAGAAAGAAATACAGCTTAGGATGTACATAGATGGCCTGGGTTCTGAAACAGTTATTGAAAACAAGCTCATGCTAAGCTGCATGTGATGCCTCAGGGTGGTCAATCTTGTTCTTGTGTTCAGTTTGGCAGTGGCCATTCATCCAAATGGACAGCTGGTTGATAGTAATATAAACAGCTGTGCAATGATTGAAGCACAGCTGATGTGTCGCATGATTGCTTTCACATGTTGTCCAGTCTTTGTGATGGGAATGGAGTAGGAAGTGCTGGTTGGGTGGATTAGACAGATCTCGGAGCTGGATCTTTCTCATAACCCTCAATACCTTATTGTAACAAACAAATTCTACAAAACAACCGGAAGAAGGCAACATGCAACAGTGTCCAAAAACTTGATGGATTTTCATATATTGGCAATGCAGTCCAACACTCATAGTAATTTTACTGACATCAGTGAAATACATGACACAAAGCAATTAGCACCCACATGGCACTTTCCTATGCCAACTGTCAATGGACTATTTGGAGGAAGTTTTCCTAGCTTTCCCAAACCCCAACCTATGGCCTGGTTTAGTTTCATTGACTATATTTTCATGATTTGGATTTGAAGCGGGACACCAATCCTACTTTCTTCACAACAACTTCTCTTCTCCCATCCGCTTCACCCGGGCAAACAGATTACCCTCCCCGGAACTGGTACACAAATAAATTTCCCATGCCATATCCCCAAACATCCCAAATCCTCCCATCACCTCCAACAACCAGCTACAACAGAGCAATCTCCCTTCTTCTCCTCCTCCCCCCCCCCCCTCCCACACCCTTGTCACCCAATACCACCAAGGGCTGGAACAACTAAACCACATCCTCCATCAAGGCTTTGATGTTTTTGTCACCATGCCCAGAAATGAGAGACATCCTGCTCAAGATCCTCCCCAACTCTCCTAAAGTGGTGTTCTGTCTCCAATCCAACTTCCACAACATCATAGTCCATCCATATGATACCCACAATCCCAGCCTCCTTCCACAGGGATTATATCCTTAAGGAAAATTCAACTGTAAGACCTGCCCAGTCAATCCACACACCTAGCACTGTCTATTGCCGTCCCGTAACATGATTATCTTCCCCCATAAGAGGTCGAGCCACTTGTGAAAGCTGTTGGGTGATCTACGACCTATGCTGTAATCACTGTACAGCTTTTTATATTTAACAACCAGCTGTCAATTAAGATGAATGACCACTAACAAACTGTGGCCAAAGACAAAGTAGATCACCCCGTGGCGAAACACGCAGCTGATGATAATTGTGTGTCTGTTAAGTGTACCTGTGTTATTGTATGACTGATAGTACATGTTTCTTTTCTGACAGATGGTTGCGGCCTTGAGGTGAGTTATGTGTGAATGACTGTTTTTTATGTGCCTGTTGCAGCTCAATGCTTGCCTTTATGGTGAGTTGCATATTATCCTCATTATATTATAAAATAATTATTGTTTTAATACAAATGATTCTGTTATTATTTTAATAGCTAATCTAAGTCAACCAAACAATGAACAATAACAGTAGTTTTTTATTCCAGATTGGTAGTAAATGTGCAGAATTTACAAAATACATGTTTTCAAAATGAAAAACTTTTACTTTTAGCAGAGCATATAATAGTATTCCATTCCACAACACGAAAATAGCTTAATGTGCACAGCAACCAGTGATTGCATGTTACACACATTTTGTTTACATAACTGAAAAAGCATTTTCAAAGAAAAAATCAATTTAAATATGCGTTTCAGAGATATTAAAAAATAGAGAATAACACAATTACAAATAGAACATATTAAAGTTATTAAAATAAATGAATTTACCCATGTTCAAAGGTTCATACTTTTGATAAAATCCAAGACACGAGAAATGAATTACAGTAATTTACTAAACCATATAGTTTTAAAAGTAAACTGTAAATCATAAATTTTAAGATATGAAAATTAATAAGTACGTGGAATAATACCTTGAAAAGCTGGGGACTTCAACCAGAATTTACAAAGCTGTCTCATAATTAAGGACTCTAGACATTTCATTACCTCAGAATATTCGATAAAAGAGTGGAAGGGGGGAGAGAATACATATACTTTTTGGCCACAGTAAGTTGAGAGCAATTTTACTGATACTGTTTCTAGCAGGGAAAATCAGCAAGAGATTCACTTATCCTGAGTGTTGTCACCATTTCTGCCCACCACCTCTACTTCTTGTGAGGGTAGACATAACATATACCAGAATTTGACAATATTTCTGTGAAGGATAGGTCACTACTCACCACAGAGGCACCTGATGAGCCACGGAAAGGCACAAATAATAGAAAACAACTGCAAAGCTTTTGGACAACATAGCCTTCATTGGTAACAAACACAAACACTCTCTCTCTCTCTCTCTCTCTCTCTCTCTCTCTCTCTCTCTCTCTCTCTCTCTCTCCCCCCCCTCTCTCTCTCTCTCTCTCTCACACACACACACACACACACACACACACACACACACACACACACAGAAACAGACATGACTGCCGTCTCTGGCCACTGCAGCCTGTCTGGGAAAGAGAGCACAGCTGAGGCAAGAGCAACTGGTGGTGGGAGTGAGGAAGTGGCAAGGAGAGGGAAACAGGAGGGAAGGGGGGAGATGCATGGCAGGGGTGGGGGAATATGCCAATGCTATCTTCTACATCTACTTAAGTACTCCGCAATCCACCACAAGGTGCGTGGCGGAGGGTACACTGTACCACTACTAGGCATTTCCTTTCCTATTCCACTCCCAAATAGAACGAGGAAAAAAGAATGCCTGTATGCCTCTGTACGAGCCCTAATTTCTCATATCTTGTCATTGTGATCACTATGTGAAATGTAAGTAGGAAGCAGCAAGATCGTACTACACTCAGCTTCAAATTCCGGCCCTCTAAATTTCCTCAACAGAAATTCATGATAAGAATGTCGTCTTTCCTCTAGCGATCCCCAGTTGAGTTGCCGGAGCATTTCCGTGACACTCGCGCATTGGTCGAACCTACCAGTATCAAACCTAGCTGCTCGCCTCTGAACTGCTTCTATGTCTTCCTTTAAATTGATCTGCTGCGGGTCCCAAACACTTGAGCAATACTCAAGACATGGTCATACAAGAGTTTTATACACAGTCTCCTTTACAGATGAAGTATTCTTCCCAAAATTCTACCAATAAACTGAAGTTGGCTGTCCGCCTTACCCACAACTGTTCCACTTCATATCGTTCTGCAATGTTGTGCCTAGATATTTGAATGATGCGACAGCATCAAGAAGCTCATTACTAATGCTGTATTCGAACATTATGGGATTGTTTTTCCAAACACATGTGCATCACCTTACATTTTTCTACATTGAGAGCTAGCTGCCATTCTTCGCACCAACTAGACATTTTGTCTAAGTCATCCTGTATGCTATTACAGTCAGTTAAAGACGACACCCTCCCATACACCACAGCATCATCAGCAAACAGCTGCAAATTACAACTTACTCTGTCCATCAGACAATGCGGAAGGAAGGGAAGGGACTGGCGGGATGGAAGGCGTATATAAGGATAAAGTGGCACAGGGAAGGAGAGGGGAGGGTGGTGGGGGCAGGAACTAGTGAAAATTTAGGCCTGGGGGATTGTAGGAGCTTAGGTTATATTGTAGGGAGAGTTCCCACCTGCACAATTCAGAAAATCTGGATTTAGTGGGATGAATACATATGGCACAGGCTGTGTAGGAATCATTGAAGTGAGCCACATTATGCAGGGCTGCATGCTCTGTAACAGGATGGTCCAGCTGTCTCCTGGACATAGTGTAATGGTGGCCATTCATTCAGATAGACACCCTGTTGCTGGTCGCACCCACATAGAAAGCTGCACGGTGATTGCAGCTCAGTTTGTAAATAACATGGCTTTTCATACATTGCCCTGTCTTTTATGGGATAGGAAATGCCTGTGTCAGTATGTGGTGGTAGGTTGGTGGGAAGCACATGTTTTGCATCTGTGTCTATTGCACTGATATGAGCCTTGGGGAAAGGGGTTGGGAGCAGGGATGGAGTGGGGATGGATAATGGTATTATGTAGATTTGGTGAGCAACGGAATACCACTGTGGGGGCGGGGGAGGGGGTGGGCAAGGAGATATTGGATAGCGTATTTCTTATTTCAGGGCAGGATGAAAGGTAGTCAAAACCCTGGCAGAGAATGTGGTTTAACTGCTCCAGTCCTGGGTGGTACTGGGTCACAAGAGGGTTGCTCCTTTGTGGTCGGATGGTGGGTGTGGAGAAGGAGGTGGGTGTCGGGACAGACAGGGCTCACAAGATCTGTTTCTGCACAAGGTTTGGAGCGTATCTGCAGTCAGTGAAAGACTCAGTGAGGCGTTTGGTGTATTTGGAGAAGGACTGCTTGTCACTGCAGATGCAACAACGAGTGGCTAGGACATATGGAAGGGTCTTTTTCATGTGGAATGGGTGGCAGCTGTCAAATGGTGGTATTTGTGATGGTTGGTTGGTTAGATGTCAACATGGAGGTATTGTTGATGATTGGTAGCTGCCATCCATTTCACACCAATCACATCTGCAGTGACAAGCAGTCATTCTCCAAATATGCTGAGGCCTTCACTGACCGCAGTTACCCTTTCAAACCTTGTGCAGAAACAGATCCCATTGGCCCTGCCCACCCAGCACATGCCCCATACCCAGCGTCCAGCCACAATTGAGCACCCCTCTTGTGACCTGTACCACCCAGGACTGGGCAGTTAAACAACATTCTTCGTCAGGGTTTTGACTACCTTTCATCCTTCCCTCAAATGAGAAATACCCTACCCAATATCCTCCCATACCACCCCTTATAGTGATATTCCGTTGCCCACTTGAATCTACATAATACACTTGTCCACCCCCACTCCATCCCTGCTCTCAACCCCTTTCCCCGAGGCTCATATCTGTGCAATACACACAGATGTAAGACCTGTCCCTTTCTACCATCCCATCACCACATACTCCAGTCCAGAAACAGGCATTTCCTTATCCCATAAGTCATGTTATCTACAAACTGAGCTGCAACCACTGTACAGCTTTCTAAGTGGGTGCAACCAGCAACAGGATGTCTATCCGAATGAATGGCCACAGTCAAACTGTGACCAGGAGACAGCTGGACCATCCTGTTGCATAGCATGCAGCCCTGCATAATGTGGCTCACTTAAAAGATTGCTTACACAGCCTGTCCCATATGGATCCTTCGCACTAACACCATATTTTCTGAATTGCATGGGTGAGAACTCTCCCTACAATATACCCAACACTCCACACAATCCCCCAGGCATAAATCTTTGCTAGTTCCTGGCTCCACCACCTTCCCTCCCCTTCCCTGTGTCACTGTATCCTTAAGTACGTCTCCCATGCTGCCACTCATTCCAGTCCCTTCCCTTCCTTCTGCCCTATCCATCAGACAGCAATGGCGTATTCCTCCACCCCTGCCGTGCATCTCTCCCCTCCCCTCCCGTTTCCGTCTCCTTTCCGCTTCCTCTTGGCAGTTGTGTGTGTGTTTTTCTTACTGACAAAGGCTGTGTTGGCCAACAGCTTTGCAGTTGTTTTCTATTATTTGCGCCTTTCCATAGCTCATCAGATGTCTCTGTGGTGAGTAGCGACCTAGCCTTACAAAAATATTGTTGAATCCTTCCTGGATTTTCCATTTTTTTTTAATTATATTAGAATTTGAATAGCATTTGTACCTTCACTCGTCTAGTGTGACTCAACAATGAAGGATATGTTGAAATATGTTCAGCCAAAATATAACTGGTGTTTGTTTTCTTCCTGTCATCCATACAAACGTTCAAATTATCATGGCCAAACAGTACGAGAATTGGATTTGGACAGAGAGAGAGAGAGAGAGAGAGAGTTGGGGGGGGGGGGGAGATGGGCACAAGCACATGCTGATTGCTCCAGCTTATAGAATGTAGGTAACTGCCTCTCTGACCATGCTTTAAGTGTATACTAGAAATTTTACTGGTAAACGCTTCACTTTAGTTTAAGAAAGATGTTTATTTAATTTACAGTTAAAATGTGTAAAATATCTTTTTATTAATTAACACAGTTAAAAACAGTTAAACTAACTTGGAAAATTGTGTAGTTTTAATGAACCATTGCTTAAGTAATTTTTTTTCCACTTTTGCTCCAGATCTCCACGAACAGCCATTAATGTCAACTTGTTCATCAGCCAAAACTGTTTCATCCACTGGATCCCAGTTCACCAATGACTAAAAATTGAAAATAAATACCACCAAATTAAGAAAATTACAGCAAACAGGGTATGGTATGCTGTCTTAGGTCATGAAACAAGGGGAGGAGGAGAACAAAAGTGACTTAAAAACAGTCAGTGGCTGTTAAATGAAAACATTTTTAAATTTTATAATGCTATTAAACATTTCACATTACATATATATTTAAAAAAATTGGAGATGTATATAACAGCATAGCCTATGTTTTCCCTAAAAATGATACTAATGATGAACTATTGCAGCTCAGTATTCAATGGAAACTGAGGTTGATGTAACAACTGAAGAATTAAACTACAAACTATAAACAGATGTGATACACTCAATAACGCAAATAACGGAAGACATAAGCTAACCACTCATTTTATAACTGAGGCTTCACATATGCACACATGCGTGCACGCATACACACATTCAGTATCAGATATCTTGGACATGGAAAGTTGACAGGATTTGCCCTGATTTTTGAGACTAGATTACACCAGGAACACTGATCCAAAAAATTAAATTACAGAGGCATGGCTTGTGAGTGAAACAAAAACAACAAGGAGGAAGTTTAAGGAAAGGAAAGAAATTTGAAATAACAGATCTGAATATGGCATTGATAATGTTAAAGGCCAGAATCATTCAAACCAGAGAAAATATGGGATTGTTTAAGTAAAAAAGTACATTTCCATAAGTAACATTTGTACATATTTTCAATAAATGTAGGACACTTCTAGCTCCCACAGATTTTAGAAAAGCAACTGATTGTGATGACAGAGACAGGAAAAGATCACAAATCAGTGTAATGTCACTCTTGAATTAAACAAAAGGTCTGTAATTTATGAGTCACAGGTAGAAAGCATGTTTAGTAATCATTCCTTAAATATGGTGGAAATATATAGAAGTAATATTCCATTAATGATGAAAATTCTCCTCCGAGATAATAAATATTGTTGAAATGAGATAGAATGGCTGGCCAGTACTTACCATTGTGCCTGTACCACCGATAGTAACACAAAAATGAAAAAACAGAAAAAAGGGGACAAAGGGACAAGCTTTCGGAACAGAGTTCCTTTGTCAGGTGGGAGAGAAGGGAAGAATAAAGGATGGAACAGAAGGGAAGGGTGGTTCACGACCTAGGTCATGAAGGTGGTGTTTCGGGGAGTGTGGATGTCAGAGATACTGCATGTATGTACTGAGCCAAGCCAGAGAGGATAATATAACTAAAGAGGAAAGATCAAGTAGTAAAGAGAAGAGAAGAGAGTGAAATTAATGATGCTGAGGGGTGTAGGAGGGGCGGGGGGGGGGGTGTCTAAAACGTTTTTCATAAACAGGGAAATATCGATGGACACACACACACACACACACACACACACACACACACACACACACACACACACACGGAGAGAGATAGAGAGAATGACAGAGAGAGCGAGAGGGCGGGAGAGAGAGAGAGAGAGAGAGAGAGAGAGAGAGAGAGAGAGAGAGGAGAGAGAGAGAGAGAGAGAGAGAGGTAGGTAGGTAAGGAACGGATAATGAATAGGTGAGCTGAGGATGGAGGAAGGGGAGGGGTTAGCGTAGATTTAGGCCAGGGGGGTGGCGGGAGGAAAAGGATATGTTGGAGGGCAAGTTCCCACCTCCGTAGCTCTGAGGGACTGGTGTTGGTTGGTACTATCCAAATGGCACGTGTGGTGTAACACGTGCCCAGGTCCCTGGAGTTATGCTGGAGGGCATGTTCTGCCACAGGATATTGGGTGTCCCCCAGGCGAACAGTCCGTCTATGCCCATTCATCCGCTCAGCCAATTTGTTGGTAGTCATACCAACATAAAAGGCTGAACAGTGGACACATGTCAGCTGGTATATGACATGTGTTGTCTCACATGTGACCCTGTCTTGAATTGGGTAGGTTTTTCCTGTGGTGGGGCTGGAGTATGTGGTAGTGGGAGGATGCATTGGACAGGTTTTGCAGCGGGATCGGTTGCAGGGGTAGGAACCATTAGGTAGGGAGGGTGGTTTTGGGATGTTGTAAGGTTGGACAAGGATGTTGCGGAGGTTGGGAGGACGGCGGAAGGCTACTCTGGGTGGTGTGGGAAGAACAGTTTGGAGTGATGGTCTCATTTTAGGGCATGACTTGAGAAAATCATAGCCCTGTTTGAGGAATTTGTTGAGGCATTCCAGGCCAGGATGGTACTGGGTGACTAAGGGAGTGCTTCTGGGTGGTCTGGGGTTAGGAACATTGTTTTTGGAGGAACATTGTTTTTGGAGGCAGAGGAATGGACAGCTCGGGAGATCTGTTTGTGGACGAGGTCTTTAGGGTAGTTGCGGGAGAGGAAAGCATTGGATAGATTGTTGTTGTAGCTGGTGAGGGATTCGGAACTGGAACAGATACGTTTCCCACGGATGCCCAGGCTGTAGGGAAGGGATCGTTTAATATGGAAGGGATGGCAGCTGTCAAAGTGGAGGTACTGTTGTTTGTTAGTGGGTTTAATATGGACTGAGGTGTGGATGTGAGACTCAGCAAGGTGAAGGTCAACATCGAGGAAGGTGGTTTGAGTTTTGGAGAAGGACCAGGTGAATTTAAGGCTGGAGAAGGAGTTAAGGTCGTGGAGGAAGTTCAGAAGGGTTTCTTCACCGTGAGTCCAGACCATACAGATATCATCTATGAATCTATACCAAACCAGGGGAGGCAACTTCTGTGTCTTAAGGAATGCCTCTTCCATGCGGCCCATGAAGAGGTTGGCATAGGAAGGGGCCATCCTGGTACCCATAGCTGTCCCCCTGATTTGTTTGTAGGTCTGGCCCTCAAAGGTGAAGTAATTATTGTTGAGTATGAAATTAGCAAGTGTGACAAGGAATGAGGTTTTTGGGAGGCTTTCAGGTGGGCGTTGGGAAAGATAGTGTTCCAGAGCTGATAGACCATGGGTGTGAGGGATGTTGGTGTACAGGGATGTAGCATCAATGGTGACAAGGAAGCTATCACCTAAATTTAATCACACTGCCCTGGTCAAGGATCTCCTCTCATTCACCCGTAACCTCAACTGGAAATACCACTTCAGCACCCAGTCACAACCCCCAGGCAGCAGAGCGTGTGTGTGTGTCCATCCATATTTCCCTGTTTATGAAAAACGTTTTAGACACCCCCCCCCTGCCCCTCCTACACCCCTCAGCATCATTAATTTCACTCTCTTCTCTTCTCTTTACTACTTGATCTTTCCTCTTTAGTTATATTTATCCTCTCTGGCTTGGCTCAGTACATACATGCAGTATCTCTGACATCCACACTCCCGAAACACCACCTTCATGACCTAGGTCGTGAACCACCTTTCCCTTCTGTTCCCATCCTTTATTCTTCCCTTCTCTCCCACCTGACGAAGGAACTCTGTTCCGAAAGCTTGTCCCTTTGTCCCCTTTTTTCTGTTTTTTCATTTTGTGTTACTATCGGTGGTACAGCACAATGGTAAGTACTGGCCAGCCATTCTATCTCATTTCAACAATATTTATTATCTCTGAGGAGAATTTTCATCATTAATCGAATATTACCTTCGTGGTCTACATCCTTCTTATTGTTTCAACTACTTTTATCTGTTTGCTTTCATTCATAACTTTCGTCTGAACTCTTTCTATCTCGCCATTGTTGTCTATATTCCTTCTGTGACGTCTTGTAATTAACTATCCTCCCATATATTTCCTACAATTGTGCAATTTTACGCCCACATCCTTTTATTTGATCATTTACTAAACAGTCATTTTTTAAAGAAACGCCTCCCTTACTGGAGATTGTTGCAACAATCCAACATTGTGGCATTGTTTACAATTTATTTCGACCATAATCCCAGCGACTTTTTCGTTATGTCTACTGTATAATGGCGTTTTTGGTTGTTTATCAGAGGTTTGACCATAAATTTTGTGCCGCTGGTAAGTTTTAAGGTGCCGCCAGCGATCTTTAATGGACGGTAATTACCTTTTATGCGCAGCTAGCAATCGTTTTTCTGCCGCCAAAAACCCGTTTTTCGGCCCTCTACGATCATTTTTCGTAGTAAATTCTTTCGTTGAACTTTTTTATATATTGATTTTTTTTTTCAAAATATTTTCGATAAATTTTCATCCTTTTATACCCCTTTGCGTGTGCGTGTGTATGTATGTGTATGATATATTATCATTTTTTCAAACCTATTATCCACCATGTATCCCAACCCTATACCACAGTACCTTCAGTCATTCCGCAAACATGCATTTGCTATAGCCAAACTGCAATCCCACATTCTTTTCCTCCAGTCCTGTTTGTCATTCGGAACAATCCCCAAAGGGCTCACTTTAAAAGTTCCCATCTCTGGGTGCAATCCTTGTCTCCATCAGTACCTCCTACAGTTTCAAATTCAGCAGTCCTTAGCTCTCACCCGTCTTATCCTCCAACAGTATGTTGCCTCGTGTAACCACCACTACCAACAACTCCTCTCTCTCTCCAAAATACTTCTCCTCTCAGCACCTGGCTCAAATAACACACTTGGATCCATAATACAACAAGCCAACTGTAAACTTGAACTGCATGCCACACAACACCTTAGAAAACTGTCCAACCTACTGGTCCATCATCTCAGAAGTGGTATCCCTCTTCCCATAATCCACAACCACCCACCACACCACCACCCTCAAAACCCCCCACTCAATGGCAACAAACCAAGCCTGGCTTCCCTACTGAATCTTCCAATCCCAGCACACACCCCTCCTAGAACCTATCACAACCGTCACCACATGCAGAAACCACCCAATACCAATTCCAATTCAGTCCTTAACCTCTCATCCAAATCCCTCTCCATTCCAGAAATATCTGTCCTGTCTAAAGGCTTAACCTTCTGTCCTACACCTAAATTTAATCACACTGCCCTGGTCAAGGATCTCCTCTCATTCACCCGTAACCTCAACTGGATATACCACTTCAGCACCCAGTCACAACCCCCAGGCAGCAGAGCCGCTGTTGAACCCTGTCTTGAACAATTCCAACCTCCCTCCCAAAAAGATCCTCCTGCTCTTCCTCAAAACCATCCCTTGCAGGCATTCCAGGAATTCCTCACATCAAGCATTGCTTCCCAATCCTTCCTGAACAACATACCAACCACTCCTAACATCAACCCAGCTGAATCCAAAGCCATCCGAGAGCTGAAAGCGGACCGCTCCATTGTAATTCTCCCAGCGGACAAGGGTTCCACAACTGTGGTACTTGATCGAGGGGAGTATGTGGCAGAAGGGCTGCGTCAACTCTCGGACACCTCTACCTACAAACCTATTCCTTATGACCCCATTCCCTCAGTCCAGGCTGAACTACAGAAAATTCTTAAAACCCCAGGTCCGTTACAAGGTCTCACCACTGCCTCCTTAGAACTTCTCTCTCCACCTGAACCTCGCATGCCTACCTTTAACCTACTCCCTAAAATCCATAAAGAGAACCATCCTGGCCGTCCCATAGTAGCAGGTTTCAAAGCTCCAACAGAACGTGTCTCAGCCAACACCTCCAACCTATAACCTGCAGGCTCCCATCCTATATCAAAGATACAAACCACTTTCTGGAACTCCTCAAATCCATCCCTATGCCCCTCCCACGTGATAGCTTCCTTGTCACCATTGATGCTACATCCCTGTACACCAACATCCCTCACACCCATGGTCTATCAGCTCTGGAACACTATCTTTCCCAACGCCCACCTGAAAGCCTCCCAAAAACCTCATTCCTTGTCACACTTGCTAATTTCATACTCAACAATAATTACTTCACCTTTGAGGGCCAGACCTACAAACAAATCAGGGGGACAGCTATGGGTACCAGGATGACCCCTTCCTATGCCAACCTCTTCATGGGCCGCATGGAAGAGGCATTCCTTAAGACACAGAAGTTGCCTCCCCTGGTTTGGTATAGATTCATAGATGATATCTGTATGGTCTGGACTCACGGTGAAGAAACCCTTCTGAACTTCCTCCACGACCTTAACTCCTTCTCCAGCCTTAAATTCACCTGGTCCTTCTCCAAAACTCAAACCACCTTCCTCGATGTTGACCTTCACCTTGCTGAGTCTCACATCCACACCTCAGTCCATATTAAACCCACTAACAAACAACAGTACCTCCACTTTGACAGCTGCCATCCCTTCCATATTAAACGATCCCTTCCCTACAGCCTGGGCATCCGTGGGAAACGTATCTGTTCCAGTTCCGAATCCCTCACCAGCTACAACAACAATCTATCCAATGCTTTCCTCTCCCGCAACTACCCTAAAGACCTCGTCCACAAACAGATCTCCCGAGCTGTCCATTCCTCTGCCTCCAAAAACAATGTTCCTCCAAAAACAATGTTCCTAACCCCAGACCACCCAGAAGCACTCCCTTAGTCACCCAGTACCATCCTGGCCTGGAATGCCTCAACAAATTCCTCAAACAGGGCTATGATTTTCTCAAGTCATGCCCTAAAATGAGACCATCACTCCAAACTGTTCTTCCCACACCACCCAGAGTAGCCTTCCGCCGTCCTCCCAACCTCCGCAACATCCTTGTCCAACCTTACAACATCCCAAAACCACCCTCCCTACCTAATGGTTCCTACCCCTGCAACCGATCCCGCTGCAAAACCTGTCCAATGCATCCTCCCACTACCACATACTCCAGCCCCACCACAGGAAAAACCTACCCAATTCAAGACAGGGTCACATGTGAGACAACACATGTCATATACCAGCTGACATGTGTCCACTGTTCAGCCTTTTATGTTGGTATGACTACCAACAAATTGGCTGAGCGGATGAATGGGCATAGACGGACTGTTCGCCTGGGGGACACCCAATATCCTGTGGCAGAACATGCCCTCCAGCATAACTCCAGGGACCTGGGCACGTGTTACACCACACGTGCCATTTGGATAGTACCAACCAACACCAGTCCCTCAGAGCTACGGAGGTGGGAACTTGCCCTCCAACATATCCTTTCCTCCCGCCACCCCCCTGGCCTAAATCTACGCTAACCCCTCCCCTTCCTCCATCCTCAGCTCACCTATTCATTATCCGTTCCTTACCTACCTCTCTCTCTCTCTCTCTCTCTCTCTCTCTCTGTCTGTCATTCTCTCTATCTCTCTCCGTGTGTGTGTGTGTGTGTGTGTGTGTGTGTGTGTGTCCATCCATATTTCCCTGTTTATGAAAAACGTTTTAGACACACCCCCCCCTGCCCCTCCTACACCCCTCAGCATCATTAATTTCACTCTCTTCTCTTCTCTTTACGACTTGATCTTTCCTCTTTAGTTATATTTATCCTCTCTGGCTTGACTCAGTACATACATGCAGTATCTCTGACATCCACACTCCCGAAACACCACCTTCATGACCTAGGTCGTGAACCACCTTTCCCTTCTGTTCCCATCCTTTATTCTTCCCTTCTCTCCCACCTGACGAAGGAACTCTGTTCCGAAAGCTTGTCCCTTTGTCCCCTTTTTTCTGTTTTTTCATTTTGTGTTACTATCGGTGGTACAGCACAATGGTAAGTACTGGCCAGCCATTCTATCTCATTTCAACAATATATAGAAGTAAGGTAAATTAGAGTTTAAAGTCCCATTGCCAATGTGATTGTCAACAAGACTGAGCACATGCCAGGATTTTTTCTCACCCCCCCCCCCCATATTTTTTTTAAATGACGGAGTAGAAAATTCACCATTTCCTTCCAACGAATCCATCCTGGCATTTGTTTGGAATGATTTCCCAAAATCACATAAAAGCCCAATCTGAATGGCCAGAGGAATGTTTGAACCACTGGACTCCCGAATCCAATCAGTGTGCTAACAACTGCCCCACCTCACTTGGCAATAGAGGCTTTAAGCTAATTTTTGGGTAACCCAAATTCAGATTCCCTTCTATCCCCTTTCTACTTCATTCTGCAATGAAGAATTTTTGTTTTTCATTTCTTTTTCAGACAACATCAAAATATTTCCAGCCCCTGGCTGTGTCTGCAAGAAAAACAGCCTCTGTTTCCTATCCTTCCACCAACTTAACCTCTGCAATCTGTCTCATTCTTCCCCTCTTACCTGCATTACTTCTGCCACTCCAACAACCCACCTATCTCTTAGACTTTCTCTTACTCTCTTACCCCATATCCTCCTTGGTATTCTGTCATCATTCTCTTGATATGTCAAATACCATTTCAGTCTTGACTATTCCATGATTTATGTGGGGATATCTCTTCCAAAATATGTCTGGGTCTCTCATTTCTAACTCTATTCTTTTCCAGCATAGAGTCAAAGATGAGTCTGGGACTGTTGAACAGCAATGTTTGTAAGTCTTCTGTAGCCAGTGTACAGTGTAGCAGTAACTCTTAGTTTTATCATTATATCCGTTTACATAATTGAATTCTTAAATTTGTTGTTTTTGCTTGTGGGTTTGAAAAGGGTAATTTTTAACACAATTGTCAATAATTACAAAACGACATGTTGACCATAGCTGTTTATTAATACTCAGTGCTACCAGTTTCGGTTTTGTACCATTGTCAAGCGTTAGCCTGAAGTACATAAAAAGTTATTAAAGTATTAGTCAACAAACATAAAACGTTAACAAAATTACAGCAAGATACATGTCAAGTACTTACAGAGATTAGCTAATAGCTTAACATGTCGGAATATAAAAATACAAAATTATACCACAAGTATTCGTTGTCATTGTTCAAGTTATTGTCACAGTAGCTGACTGCTATAGAATGAAGGATACATTGATGAGTATGAAGTAACATTATTTTAAAAAAACCCAAAGATAAGAACATGTTTACATTAAATTTCACTGCACAAAGATTATAGGGCATACAGTTATGCTATGTCTATAACTGTCTTTGGTCCTTAGGATCTATGATGTAAACAATGTGACTTATGTTTATAAACAAGTGCTATATAATATGATGAAGTGGAAGTTTGAGATGTACATATTCAATGCTATGCAACTGTGATGCTAATATATTCTACAATTTGTAGCTATACATTACATCAATGAAATGACAAGTGCCTGTTTAGCTATGGGAAAGGAAACGTAATTTCGGATACTGAAGTCAAAAATAACGTTATTACAAAGAACTTTCGAGTTAATTTTCAAGCAGTACAGATTATGTCATTAAAAGTAATATGGAAATGTTATTTCTAATAATCTGAACATAATAATCTGAAGTGACAAACTTAATAGCACATCTTAGTTTTGGTGTAAACATAGCATGTTGTTGTTATGTTGTTATGGTCTTCAGTCCGGAGACTGGTTTGATGCAGCTCTCCACCCTACTCTATCCTGAGCAAGCCTTTTCATCTCCTCATAAGAACGACAACCCACATCCACTTGAATCTGCTTACTATACGCGTCTCTTGGTCTCCCTCTGCGATTTTTACCCCACACACTTCCCTCCAATGCTAAATTTATGAATCCTCGATATCTAAGAATATGTCCTACCAAGCGATCCCTTCTTTTAGTCAGGGTATGCCAAAAATTCCTTTTCTCGCCAATTTTGTTCAGTACCTCTTCATTAGTTATGTGATCTACCCACTTAATCTTCAGCATTCTTCTGTAACACCACATTTCAAAAGCCTCTATTCTCTTCCTGTCCGCACTGCTTATCGTCCATGTTTCACTCCCGTACAAGGCAACACTCCACACAAATGCCTTCAGAAAAGACTTCCTTACACTTAAATTAATATTCGATGTTAGCAAATTTCTCTTTTTCAAAAATGCTTTTCTTCCCATTGCCATTCTGCATTTTATATCCTCTGTACTGCGACCATCGCATGTTATTTTGCTACCCAAGTAACAAAACTCATCTACCACCTTCATTGTCTCATTACCTAATCTAATTCCTTCGGCATCGCCTGATTTTCATAGCTGTAGCATATTAATTTAACTGCCCAACATGGAAAATAAATGTGTGAACCACAGTAACATTCTGGGGCTTATTATACTATTGTTTGATATGAATACATGGAGAGAAAACATTGACAACAAAACCTTGTTTTGATATTAACATAACAAAGTTACAGCCATAGGGAATTAAGGTAAGTTTATTACATCATTCAGTTAAGTAAACAATCTTTTGTGAACATGCATTTGAAATTTGTCATTATGATACACACAAACATATTAACCAAAAAGGTTATGTCAGCCTAAAAACACAATTGTCAAGAATAAAATTTAAAATGTGATGTAGCTTAGAAATAAAGCGTACTTATCTAAGATATTGGGTTCAATAGAAAAATATATTGGGTCCTGGATATATGGTAAGAAAAGTAATGTGCGGGGGGGGGGGGGGGGGCATATGGTGGGTATGTACAATTGTGATGGGTGTGGTGGAGCTTAATGAGCCAACTATAATGAAATTAAGAAGCAGGTGCGAGACAATGATTGGGGGAAGAAAGATTGTGAGTGTATTGTATATACCAGATGAAAGGCGAGAGGTAAGTAACTGTTCGGTTTATCAGTCAATACATTAACATGTAAGTGGCTGTGGAGTATTGCGATGTGTGCAGGTGTGGTTTAAAGCTATGAATTGATTGTGTGTGTGTGTGTGTGTGTGTGTGTGTGTGTGTGTGTGTGTGTGTCCGTCTGTCTGTGTGTGTGTCTGTTTGTCTGTCTGTGTGTTTGTCTGTCTTATGAAACACTTATGTGATTATACATGTTAATGGATGGTATGGACAACTACTGGTAAATATATAGTGGTGTTTCTTACTGTAAGTTGCAGGATATATTAAAAAAACTGTAAGTCAATTGATAAAATTGCAAGCATTGTGAGTGATAAAAATGTTGAGTGTAGACTTGAGCAACTACAGTAAAGTAGTGCAGAAATCATTTTTTTCATCCACAGGTATAAAACAACCGAGTAGCAAACAGTGAAACCCAGTGCTTTAGCCCAATATTTTAAGGAGATAAGTACAAATTAAAAAACAACAATAACAGTGAAAATACAAACTAAGTTGTTTATAGGTTTGTAAATCACTTAAGAAATTTTATACATATTCTATAGTTGTACATATGGTGTATTGCGTGATGAAAGAACAATGCTTTAGACATAAGTAAAAACATAAGAAGCCCTATAATAGGTCTTGCAGAGGATGGGCAAATGTTTCAGAACAGTGGTATACTGTTCTTCACTTTACATATTACAGTAGTAGGTTATTGAAAAATGCTACAGTAAGAATGGTACAACTGTTCACCAGTTACTTATAGTGGTATAAATATTTATATTTAAAGAGACATAAATTACATTAATGATAATAATATAGCCTGATATGCTTAAACATATAATTTTTTTTTTTTTTTTTTTTTTTTTTTTTTTTTTGCACTCTATTTCTCACTATTTGATCATCCTAAGTATAAAAGATATAAAGGAATTCAGAATAAACTTGCATTATTATTGTTTCATGCTCTCTATATATCACTATTGAAAATTAGAATGGTGTAAGTACAAGATTAACAAAGTGTATGTTGGATGTCATCCTGATTAATAATGACATGTACATGAAGTAAATAGGAAAGAGCATGACATTGTGTAGTATTTAATAGGAGATAATATAAGACTATACTTAATATGAAATATAATTTAAGAAGCATATAAAAAGTCCTATAATAGCGCTTACAGAGAATGGGCATATGTTGCCAAACAGTGGTATACTGTTCTTCAATTTAAATGTTACAGTAGTGGGTGTTTGAAAAATGATACAGTAAGAATGGTACAAATGCACTATTTACTTACAGTAGTATACATATTTATATTTAAAGAGTCATAAATTACATTAGTAATAATAATATAGCATAATTTGCTTAAACATATAATTTTTTTTCTCACTATATTATTGTTTCATGCTCTCTATATACCACTAATGAAAAAGAGGATAGTGTAAGTACAAGATTACACAAAGTGTATGTTGGATGTCATCTCGATTAATAATGACATGTACATGAAGTAATACACCATATGTACAACTATAGAATATGTATAAAATTTCTTAAGTGATTTACAAACCTATAAACAACTTAGTTTGTATTTTCACTGTTATTGTTGTTTTTTAATTTGTACTTATCTCCTTAAAATATTGGGCTAAAGCACTGGATTTCACTGTTTGCTACTCGGTTGTTTTATACCTGTGGATGAAAAAAATGATTTCTGCACTACTTTACTCAATGATGTAATAAACTTACCTTAATTCCCTATGGCTGTAACTTTGTTATGTTAATATCAAAACAAGGTTTTGTTGTCAATGTTTTCTCTCCGTGTATTCATATCAAACAATAGTATAATAAGCCCCAGAATGTTACTGTGGTTCACACATTTATTTTCCATGTTGGGCAGTTAAATTAATATGCTACAACTATGCTATGTTTACACCAAAACTAAGATGTGCTATTAAGTTTGTCACTTCAGATTATTATGTTCAGATTATTAGAAATAACATTTCCATATTACTTTTAATGACATAATCTGTACTGCTTGAAAATTAACTCGAAAGTTCTTTGTAATAACGTTATTCTTGACTTCAGTATCCGAAATTACGTTTCCTTTCCCATAGCTAAACAGGCACTTGTCATTTCATTGATGTAATGTATAGCTACAAATTGTAGAATATATTAGCATCACAGTTGCATAGCATTGAATATGTACATCTCAAACTTCCACTTCATCATATTATATAGCACTTGTTTATAAACATAAGTCACATTGTTTACATCATAGATCCTAAGGACCAAAGACAGTTATAGACATAGCATAACTGTATGCCCTATAATCTTTGTGCAGTGAAATTTAATGTAAACATGTTCTTATCTTTGGGTTTTTTTAAAATAATGTTACTTCATACTCATCAATGTATCCTTCATTCTATAGCAGTCAGCTACTGTGACAATAACTTGAACAATGACAACGAATACTTGTGGTATAATTTTGTATTTTTATATTCCGACATGTTAAGCTATTAGCTAATCTCTGTAAGTACTTGACATGTATCTTGCTGTAATTTTGTTAACGTTTTATGTTTGTTGACTAATACTTTAATAACTTTTTATGTACTTCAGGCTAACGCTTGACAATGGTACAAAACCGAAACTGGTAGCACTGAGTATTAATAAACAGCTATGGTCAACATGTCGTTTTGTAATTATCTGAAAGCTGTTATGCCCCATCTATTCACCGTTATAATTGTCAATAACATGAGAAACAGTAGCAACTCACTGTAAATATGATCACTAAGCCACAGGCAGGCACACAGAAGAGACAATCACATTCACACAACTTTCAATTTTCAGCCATAGTTCTCATCAGAAAAAGCTACAGATAATTCACACAATCACACAGACATAACTCAGGTAGCAGGGTACTTGTGGAATGCACATGGAAGATTTATATGATAGGAAGTAGTTGCTGTTCTGATGAACACTGCCAGTCATCAAACAGACAATGAATCGGGCTCAATCAGATAAAAGACACTTTGTAAAAATATTAGCAGTATGTTTTCAAACCATTTGTAACAAGGTTTCCAAATTTCCTGCATTGCACTCAGATAATCCCTGAGATTTCTGGTCAGGGGAGTACAGGGTTATAAATACGTGTAAGTTACTACAAACAGTATGGTGAACACATTATCGTAGCAAAGGTAGTCACGAAGCCAACACCGACCACAGTAGTACAAGTTTATATGTTAACTAGCTCTGCCGATGATGATGAGATCAAAGATATATATGAGAAGATAAAATAAATTATTCAGACAATTAAGGGAGATGAAAACTTGATTGTGATGGAGAATTGGAAATCAGTAGTATGAAATGGAAGGGAAGGGAATGTAGTAGATGAATATGGACTGGAGAAAGGGAATGAAAGAGGAAAATGACTAGTAGAATTTTGTGCCGAATACAGTTTAATCATCAGAAACACTTGGTTTAATCATCATGAAAGAAGAATGTATACTTGGAAGAGACCAGAAGACACTGGAAAGTACCAGATTGACTTTATAAAGGTGTTCACAGAAATAAAAGTAGAATACCAGGTACCCCGTAATAGTTTAATATCTCCTACCTAAGAGTAGGAGGAAAGTGAAGAACAGATAGATATTGGAAAGTTACTAAACCTCAGATGGAATGATACAATCCACTGTCATGTATAAAGTTTAAAATGGAATCTGCCATAGAGGCATTGTCAGCTAAAAGAGGTAAGACTTCACAGAGATTAAAAGTTTGCCTCTGAGCGACTAAAATGGAGCATTCCAGTAAGATGTGGGTGACTGTCAAATATGCACCACACCAACACTGAGGAGGATCCTCATGATGGAGAAGGTGACCGTTTGTCAGCCAAGTATGGCCAATATCATATGGAGTAAGCAGAGGACGACTAAGTCCCTGCTAGGGGTCCACATGGAATACCGCCACACACTGGTTGTCTCCTTTATTAACCTCAATTTTTTTTACATTTATGAGATGCAAGTGAAAACCATTTCATCTGCTGTGTGTATAGAGGCTAGTGTTGCAACGTCGCTAAAGCAGTGTAGCCAACTTAACTCGCAGTAACGCGAAAAGTTAAGTGCAATGTTTCAGCGGCCCGGGTATAATATGCATTTATAAACTTTGCGCTGGCGCACGCACTCGCGAAGTCAAGCCCACCAAAAATAAATAAAATTAAACAATGTGTGATGCAGAAGTAAAAAGATAAATAGGATCTTAGCCCTAAAGATATATGCACATGTTATGAGGGACGATAGACTGGTACTTGCATAGAGACGTAAGAGATAAAGAAAGAGAAATTGGTGATTAGAGCAGAAAATGAGAAAGAAGACAGACCCCAAAAGACAGAAACCCATTCCTTGTCCCCCTCTCTATGAACCCCATCCAATTCTGTTCTTCACAATGAGGCTGCAGGCAGCTTGAAATATCCATATAAGATGGTAATGGAACCTTTAGAACAGAATTTCATTGCTTCACTCCATGGATCCCAGAACCTCTAATCACCACTACAGACAACCATAGGTGATTGAATGACACTTACTAGCTCAGTGTGTGTGTGTGTGTGTGTGTGTGTGTGTGTGTGTGTGCTTGCGTAAAAGAGTGTGTGTAGACGGTAGAAAATCCCCTGTACAAAACCCTAAAAAATGTATTCAAACCTTATAGAAAATTAAAAAACTCCCATTAATGTTTATCAATATGTAAGTTTCTCTTTTGAAATTGGTAGCATTCACCATAAATCACTGTATTTCCTTTCACTGTAAAACATATTTGGAAAACTGGTTATTTTATAAGCCATATTAAAGCATAAACAAATACAACAAACATATTTCATAATAAATCTCCTTATATCTTGGAAGGTAATTACAGTCATAGTCGCGATATTATGAATGGGAAACTATGTTTCCTGTTCACATTCCCAAGTTATCAATTTCACTGAGATATAAATAATTTGATAGAATAGTAGTAGGTAGTTATTGAGAGTTTAATGAATAGAAAAAGAGTGAAAGAACTGTTCTCATGAAAACAAAAGTAGAAACACAGATCAACTAACTCAGGGCCTGCAGTTGTCACAAGGATGTAGCTTCTTTTGTGATTTACTTACATTTCTGATCACTTCATTTATTTTAAAAGAAAAAATAATGTGGCTTTCATGTAATTGGCATGTAGAAAACATACTGGGTTATTTATAAGTTATCATAAATTTATGAAGCTGCAGACATAATGTAAAGCAGAAAATTCAAATATTTACTCTCTCTACTGCATAGTCTCCAAATATTGATTTACAATACATGAACACATACCATTGTATTACGATTTTCTCAATCTATAATAAATATTATTAGTATCTTTAATTCACATATTCACGCTCTCTTGCAAGCATATGAACAAAGGTTCGCCATCGCTGCCCTACACCGATAACGTCAGGAATTTAATTATGTCTTCAGAAGTCTAGGTCCTGCTATTTGGTTGCCGGAGACAAGCAATTATCTAATGTGGAAAATACTGGACTTCATATAGTATCTTGATTTATAATTATTGATCAATGTTCTCTTGTAGTACTTGAAAATTCTCTCTTCCACTATGAAATTATTTACTCATACAGAATTTTATACTTTTTCATACAAATCTGGTTTTATTAGCATCCAGACTAACTACTACATAGAGAGAACATATCATGTCGCAAGCTCAAAACATAATGAATTCACATTCCAGAAAACAGAAGACATAAGCTTACAATAATAGGGCTCCAATAGTTCACAATTTGCCAATACAATAAGGCCAATTTACAACTCACTGCAAAGACGCAACGGTGAGCTGCAACAAGTGCATGAAAAAGACACGCAAATGCAACACTTAAGCTATCGGCCAAGGTCTTCTTCAAAATATAGAATATTCACGCAATCACACAGGCACACAACACAGTCACATAACCGTTATCTCCGGCTGCCGCACTCTAAATTCGGAGTGACTGTGTTGTGTGATTGTTCTATATTCTGAAGAAGACCATGGGCGATAGCTTAAGTGTGTCTTTTTTACATAACTGTCGCAGCACACCGTTACATCTTTGCAGTAAGTAGTAAACTGTCCTTATTATAATGTTTAATTCCAAACTGGAGTTTCCATTATTAGATTCCACAATTTGTTATATGTCTACTGTGATGAGGTCGGCAGCAACTTCTCTGAGAGATAGCTGCTCCATTCTTCTTATTACTTGTGTGCAGCATTATACACATGCACAAACAGGATTTTGCACACAGCATCTGACCTTGAAGCCTCTAACTCTGCCAGAAGTAGACAATATTAAGACAGCTAGTGTAAATTGTTACTACAATTATTATAGAAATACAAACCAACAGCTGTTTTTCCATGATTTTATTTTTACATGGCAACCAGTTTCAGTACTACATTTTTGTCTTCTTCAGAAAGAAGGAAGATTAGGGTTAAATGTTCCATCAAGTGTGGTCATTAGAGATGACGTACATGCTCAGATAGGTATTGTCATGGATAGGGAAGGAAATTAGCTGTATCCTTTGAGAGGAACCAGCCTGCCATTTGCCTGGAGTAACTTAGGGAAGTTACAAAAACCTAAACCAGAATGGCCAGAGGTGGATTTGAACTGTCATCCTTCCAAATGTGAGTTCAGTGTGTTCAGTAACATAATCACAAAAACATCAAATAAGAATAAAGAAATAGCAGTATCCATCAACTAAAAACATAGAGGCACTAGTATCTATTTAGTTGATGTTTTTGTAATTGTGTGGAGGACTGAAGATGACATGTATGTAATGTCAAAACTGTTTGAAAAATGGGAAAAAAGTTGTGGGTGTATATTTGTATATCAATTCAACCAGCTACAATGCCAGAATTCATACCAGTAGGGTGACAAAAAATCTACACGTTACAAGAATTAGTTGAACTAAAAATACAAAAGAATGGAAAATATGACTGAAATATCAATAATGGAGGATAGGTAACAACTCACCGTAAAGAGGCTCACTGAGCTGCTGACAGGCACGAATTTAGACAATCACATTCACACAACTTAAAATTTTCAAGCATGGTCTTCGTCAGAAAAAGAAACACATACATTCACACAATCACTCAGACAACTACCCACACAACCACATATCCAGTCACTCCAATGCCACAAGCATCTAAACAATAATAATATAGGGATTCTGGTACTCAAAATGATTCCCAATAAGTAAAAGGAAAGTTATGTAGATTTAAAAATGTTTGGCTACTTAAACTGAAAACAATTGAGAAATAGCAATATCAAAAGATCATGAACAATTGAAACAACACACAATTTCAAAATGCATTTATTAACTACTTACTGTGGATCACAATAAATGTTAATAGTTGTGTTTATGAACTTCTTTACTGATTTTAAGAGACATCTATAACTCTAAACACAAGTGTTACCTCCTTTTGATACACCAGGCCAGCTTCATACAATTTTAGAAAAATGTACTGCGTCCAATGGTAAAATTTAGGGTCGCAAGTTGACAGCTCTCTTTTCCAGTCAAAACTGCAGCCAAGCTTCTGCAATTGGGTCTTCATGTGAGAAATGTTACTCTTGGTCCATTGATGAGGTTCAACTTTATGTTCTATAGCAGCATTTTCTGCAGGAAGTCCAAAGGCATCCCATCCCATTGGATGCAGTACCTGAAAATTATACCCACATAAGGGAAAAATGTCAGTTGTAAATTTAGAAATAAATCATGCAGTATATGGCAAACTGTAGTTCAACGAATAAGGCTTTGAGCATCCAGGTACCTCATCAAATTAAGCCAAATTTTTATGGGTTCAAATGTATGACTTGACTAGGAAGTAAAGTTTAGAATGTCAAGCAGAAGCTTGCTGAAAGAACTAAGTGTACTAATTACTGCTTGCCAGAATGTGGTATTTATTCCTTGATCAATCAATAGCTCAATTCACAAGAGGTCAAGAACAAAAATAAGAATAATCTTCATTAAGGATGTAAGTCATTCACTCCAGAAAATTGACCATTGTTCAGGAACACATATTTTCAGATTTTCAGCAACCATAAAAGGTTTATCTACTAATAGAGTACAGTAGATCCTAATGAATTTATAGATGGCCTGTAACGAAGCATGTTGGGATTTATTCCCATCTGCTTGAATTACTGGACCTCCCGACACCAGTGTTGCTTAATAATAGGTATGAATGTAATTAGTCTACTATCATTTTCTCTTCCAAAACCTTTGTTATTATTTAACGTGACTAGCTGAAGTTATTTTCCCATTATGGAGCCATAAGTGCATTGCAAACCTTTTCAAGTGAATCAATGGAGTAGAAATGACAGCTTTTTCGATGCATCATCAGTTATTACCTTTTCTAAGTGATACAACCACCATTGTGCATTTATCTATCTCATGACTTTTCTCACCACAGTGTAAACATGGCCCCAATTAGATGGTGAAGATGCATAATACTTTAGTCTGCCATCAAACGTTTTTATTAACAGGTATAATGCAAGAGACTGATATTGATAATACTAAGAATTTCAATGAACAAGGACAGATTATTCAAGTTTCCATATTACATGCAAAGTTTCTGCTTAAATCTAAAATTCCATTATAACATATCAGAGCAAAAATCTGAACTTGGCAGCAGCATACTTAGATTGATTCATTATCTCCTTCTACTTAAGGATAATTGAAGTATACAATAAATACAATGATAAAAATATAGACTCACATTTTTTCCATTCAACATGTGAAACCGTGCCATTGCATCGCTTATTGCATACACACGCACATGGCCCATATGTAATTTTCCAGAAGGATATGGTATCATTGAGAGTACATAACATTTTGGTTTATCACTATTCTCATCAAATACAGGGTTCTTTATCCTATCCTTCCAGTATTCTTCAATGCCATGTTTTATATCAATGCTGAGGTCTTCATTCTGCAACACACATGAAAAACTTAACAAATAATTAAATTTGCTTTTCTTTATGAGTAACAAACAGAGCTTGAAATACAGAAACACAAAAACACTAATTTCAGAATTGTTCAAGAATGCAATCACAATTAAGCCCAACAGTAATCATACAATGAGGTGGCTTTTACAATGCATCATGGCATACTGGCCTCAATTCAGCCCTGAATCGAAAGGGCGATGGGGCCAAACCAGGGTGTGTGCCCCAGGCAACACTCTCAGAGGACTGTCAAAGGGTCTTCAAGACAAATTTTCAGGCACCTAATGAGTGGGGGATTTGGGGGGGGGGGGAGAGAGGGGCACTATGACGTTTGTACCCCAGTTGGAAAATATAGTTCATGTAACAAGGCAGTCTAGATCGCAATTCCTTTATTTATTTCCCTAGTAATCAGTTTCGGTCACTTACATGTCCATCTTAAGACCCCCCAACTGTAATGATATATAATATAACAATGGAAAATCCGATAGGAATATCAATAATGGAGGATAGGTAACAACACACTGTAAAAAGGCTTGCTGAGTTGCCGACAGACACAAAATAGATACTCACATTCACACAACTTAAATTTTGGGCCATGGCCTTCATCAGAAAAAAGAAACACGTACATTCACACAATCACTCAGACAACTATGCACACACAACTATGATGTCTGGCCACTCCAGAAACACAAGCTTCGGCAATGAATACAGTGAAGGCAAGGGGCAGGAAAGTATAAAAGGGAGGTATAGAGGACGGTGGGGAGGGAGTGAGGGGGGGGGATTTGAAATGATAAGAATAATAAGGAAAAATACAAATAGGAAAAATGTAAAAATAAAGTTAGGGAAAAAAGGAAAAATTAAGTTGGGAAAAAAAAAAAAAAGGAAAAAATAAAGTTAGAATTTTTTTTTAAAGTAATAAGTAACTTTATTTTTCCTAATTCCTTATTATTCTTATCATTTCAAATCCCCCAACTCCCTCCCCACACTCCTCTACACCTCCCTTTTATCCTTTCCCGCCGCTTCCCTTCACTGTATTCATAGCTGCAATTCAAATTCCCACCTGTCGGAGCCTTCAAATTCCATCATGTAATGAGGAATTTTCCATCAGCACGTTTACCCAGCATCCTTCCCCCTCCACTCCCCACCTCACTCACAGTCTACCTGGTGTTGCTGCAGCGGCCAGACAAGATAGTTGTGTGTGTATAGTTGTCTGAGTGATTGCGTGAAAGTATGTGTTTCTTTTTCTGACAAAAGCCATGGCTGAAAATTTAAGTTGTGTGAATGTGATTATCTATTTTCGTGTCTGTCAGCAGTTAGTGAGCCTCTTTACGTTGAGTCGTTACCTATCCTTCATTACTGATATATAATACCACAACGATTTTCAACGATGATGTGAAGAGGTACGCTCGTGATCTTCCTCACTTGATCCAACCATCTGCTTCCTGCTCTCCCTCGTGGTCTTCCGCCTTCAATTTTTACCTGCAAGATGGTATTCTCTAAATTATCCCTGTTTCTTCTCAAGATGTGCCCAAGGAACTGAAGGTATTTTTGACTAACACAAGAAGATAACATTCTGGTGATGTGCAGTTCTTCTATTATTGAAGCATTTGTTCTTCTTTGTGTACATGGTATGTGTAGCATCTGCCACCAACACCACATCTCAAAGGCATCAATGTGGCTCTTATCACTGCCTTTCACGGTCCAGGTCTCGCATCCGTATAAGAATAAAGGAAACACCAACACTTCTACCAAGCGCATCTTTGTTGTCTTTGATATTGTCCGATTCTGACAGATCTTGGTCAATTTGATGACTGTGGCTCATCCAAGAATGATTCGTCATCTTATCTCTTTGTCACACTTTCCTGTGTAATTGATCAGGAAGCCTAGATATAAATAATCATTCATTATTTCAAGATCTTTTAAACATCCTGTAAGTTGGTGTTGATCCATGCTTTGGCAATTTATAACCATCAATTTAGTTTTTTCATGTTTATCTATAGACCAAAATTTAGTCTAATGCCTTTCACTCTTGAGAGCAGATCACTAAGTTCTTCCTCACTTTCTGCTATGGGTGTAGTATCACTGTGAAGTGTAAATTAATGATTTTCCTTCTGCCAATTGAAATCCCAGCATTCTAGCCATCCATTGCTTTCTTGATTACATACTCTAAATAGATGTTGTAGAGCTGAGGTGACCGTATACAACCTTGTCTAACATCATCTGTCATATTAAAAAAACTCTGAGTATTTACCATCTACTTTTATGGTTGTGGTGTGGCTATTATAAAGACCGATGGCCACCACTTGTTTTCAGCTGGAGCTGCCTAAAAGGTTTAATGTTGAATGCTGTAGAAGTAGGCTTCAGTCGTCCTTTAAATACTGGATGCTGCACCCTCCAATTCCAATGGTGGCCAATCAAGTATACTTTCTAACGGAAGCTATACGACAATGGATTTCAATATGCAACAAACTAAATTGTTATATAGAATAGTTAATCAAGTTGAAAAATGTAAAAAAGATTTAAAAGTGTATTATATAGGGTCATATAAAAGATATGTAGCATATAAAAACATGGAAATCCGTGTGATGGGTTTTGTTAAAAACAGAAATCAGAGGTACTATTTTACCATTGTCAGATTATAAATTAAAATATTGTTGTCATTATGTCAGAACTAAAATAAACAAGCACCAGTTTGGTGTTACATGTGAACGCATTACATCTGTAATAAAATCCTTTTTGATAAAGTGTTTGCTTTTCAGAGCCCTTGCCTTAAAAATAGTTTCCAGGTGTTTTGTTGTCTGTGACAGAATTACAATGTTATTAGCAAAACACAATGTTTTAATTTTTTAACTCTGAACTGTAAGACCTCCAAATTTCTCCTTGCTTTTTTCCTTCACAGCTTGCTCAATGTACATCGGAGAAAGACTACAGCCCTTTCTTAATCCCTTTCATGCCCCTCAACTCTTCTCAACTGCTGTTTGGTTTGTGTACAAGTTGTAAATAATCTTATGTTCCCTACATTTTACCCTGCTGACTTCAGTATTTGAAAGAGTGTATTGCAATCAACACTGTCAAAATCTTTCTCCAAATCACAAAAGCTAAAAATGTATGTTTGCCTTTCCTTAATCTATTTCCTAAGATAAGTCACAAGGTGAGTGTTGCCTCCCATCTTCCTACATGTCTCCTGAATTTGAACCGATCTACATTGAGATCAGCATCTATCAGCCATTCCATCCTTCTGTAAATAATTTATGTTCAAAATTTGCAACAATGACTTATTAAACTTGTGTTTCTGTAATTTTCACATCTGTCTGCACCTGCTTTCTTCGGAATGGGGATTATTACATTTTTCTTAACGTCTAAAGGTATTTTGCTTGTCTCATATGGCTTACACACACCAGATGAAATAGTTTTGTCATAGCAGGTTCTCCCAGAGACTTCAGTAGCTCTGAGAAAATGTTCATAAACTCCAGGGGCCTTGTTTTGACTTAGGTCTTTAAGTGCGCTGTCAAATTCATCTCTCATTATAGTAGCTCGTATTTCATCCTCATCTACTTCCTCTACAAGTCCCACAATATTGTCTCTAAGTTTATTTCCTTTGTAGAGTCCCTCTATATGCTCTTTCCACCTTTCAGCATTCCCTTCTTTACTCAGAACTGGTTTGCCATCTCAGTTCTAGATATTCATATAACTATTTTTTGTCTCCAAATGTCTTAAGTACATAGTACCTATTTTTCTCCTAGTTATATATTTTTCTACAGACTTGCATTTGGCAGACTATTTCATTGATGATATCTTCATAATCTGGACTGAAGGTGAGGACACACTATTCACATTCCTTCAAAATCTCAACACCTTCTCCTGGTCCAACTCAACTCAACGAGCCAACCTTCCTTCATGTTGACCTAGTCCTCAAAGATGGCCTTATCAGTACCTCTGCCCACATCAAACCTACCAACCATCAATAATACCTCCATTTTAACAGCTGCCACCCATTCCACACCGAAAACTCTTTTTGCCTAGCCACCCACGGTCATCACATCTGCAGTGGCAAGCACACTCTCCAAATATGTCAAATGCCTCACTGAGGGCTTCACTGACTGCAGGTACTCCCCAAACCTTATTCAAAACCAGAGATCACACAATGATTTTATTTCTTCACCCTGAACTCTAATTCCTTCTGCAAATTTCTCCTTGCTTTCCTTCACAGCTTGCTCAATGTACAAATTGAACAACACTGGAGAAAGAGTACAACCCTGTCTTACTCTCTTCCCAACCACTGCATCCCTTTTGTACCCTTCAACTCTTCGTAACTGCTGTTCGGTTTTTGCACAAGTTGCTAATAACCTTCCATTCCCTATATTTTACCCCTTTATGTCCAATCACCCACCAGCTCTTCCACATCCACTGTCTGACCACAAAGGAGCACCACTCTCATGACCCAATATCACCCAGGACTGGAGCAGTTAAACCACTTTCTCCACCAGGGTTCTGACTACTTTTCATCCTCCCAGAAATGAGAAATACCCTGCTCAATATCCTCACCCCCCCCCCCCCCTACAGTGGTATTCCACTGCCAACCAAATCTATGCAATATCCTTGTCCATACCTACTCCATCCCTGCTCCCAACCCCTTGACCCATGGCTCATATCCCTGCAATAGACCTAGATGCAAAACCTGTCCTATCAACCTCCCATCACCACCTACTTCAGTCCTATCACATGCATTTTCTATCCCATAAAAGGCAGAGCAACCTGTGAAAGAAGTCATGTTACCTACAAACTGAGATGCAACAACTGTGCAGCTTTCTACACAGGCATGACCAACACCAAGCTGTCTATCTGGATGAATGGCCCTTGTCAAACTGTGGCCAGGAAACAGCTAGACCATCCTGTTGCAGAATATGCAGTATTGCATAATGTGGCTGACTTCAGTGACTTCTACACAGCCTGTGCCACATGGATTCTCCTCACAAACATCAGCTTTTCTGAATTGTGCAGGTGGGAACTCTCCCTACAACATATCCTATGCTCCCACAATCCCCCAGGCCTAAGCCTTCACTCCATTGCTTCTGCCCCCCTCCCCACCCCCCAGCGGCCTCATTTATTTATTTAGGCACTGGTGGTAGTTCAGGATGTTTGCGTAAGGGTCAGGTTGAGATCACTATAAAAGGTATTTTCAGCAGCATTTCCGTGGTTTGTGTAGGTTGACAACATACCATATTGCGTGTAAGTGGTGGTGTGTGATTATTACTTTTGGCAAAGCCAAAGAATGTGAAAACCAAGAAACTGGTTGTGGTGACAGAGTGGTCTGTACTGTAGCCAGAGGTCTAGGTTAGGTTGGGAGGCAACAATTTGTTTGTGACTTGGTGAAGCCAAGGAATATGAAAGGAGAAAATCTGGTTTTGGTGACATGCGGAGCTAAGACGTAGCCAGAAGTTTAGGTTAGGTTGGGAAGCATCAATATGATTTTCAGTTGGCAGATGATGGAAGTGATTGATACTATTTCTTTGTTGCTTGGGGTTTGAGATGGGGGAGGGAGGTTGAATTGGTATTGCTGTTTTCATTTGAGGTGTATTATGGGTCAATGGAACTATTCAATTCCTTTATAGTTCTTTGCTTGTTTTCAGTTTTTATTTTGTATGTTTTTTAAATTATATTTTTGTGTGTTTTAAAGTTGGCATTTGTCATTTTTTCACACTTAGAATGTCCCTGCCCAAAAACCTCACATTCCTGCACTTGTCCTGTTAATATCATTATATTGGTTTTACGTTAATTACTGCATGTTTATATGTGCATTTCTCAGTTTTTTGTGACTGTTTTGTTCACCACATTGGCTATGAGTATATACATGTCATTCTGCCTTGCTGACGATGTCATCGGTAAAAATAGATGGGTGAAATCGTGTTGTAAAATTATGCCCTCAGTCTTATAAAAAATGGATGGAAGAGTAAACAAACGAATTCTTGTGAACATAGTTCACCAAGAAAATACAGCAATCAAATCAATAACCTTTATTGGATTGCTGAGACTGTGAAGAATGAAAGGAAAGTATGAATAATGAATGGAAAGTTAAAAAAAAAAGTGTTATCTCAGAAAATTGTTATTTATTGTAAAGGCATTGGATTGACCCAAACTTTCATTTGTCCATTTTTATAAATTCTAGTGAAGTTTTAAGATTTTACTGATTGGACTTACAAAGAATATATCTGATCTGAACAGAAACAGGAAGGAAGCTTACGGTTCAACATCCCATCAAAATCGTGGTCATTAGAGATGGCTCAGCTGAACTGAGTAGGATGGTTCAAGCACATGAAGTGATACAGTCTCATGAAATGATCTTAAAATGTCAAAGAAATCAGACTCTTTCAGCACACCATCTTCTAGTGAGCTAATTAATGAGTACAATTCCATACGCGTAGTTGGAAAACTTGCTCATGTCATGTCAATGCATTATGTAGTACTGCAACCAAAAAAATTCAGAAATTGTGACTCGTTTCAGTAACAGCCTGATTTTTTTATTGCTTGATTATGACCTCATTTTTTCACCATATGCTTACAATTTACATTCTTAAGAAACATGTTGTTCAAAATTTTTGGGATGGTTTGTAAAAAAACGGGACACTTCAGCTATATGAGGGTTGATCCCGTAAAATACAGGACCCCTGGTCACTGTATCACAGTACATCCTACCACTGTAACAAACTTTTTTTTTTTTCCACCCGCTATCCAGTACAGAGGACCTTTAGGAAATGGACATACTTCTTACACACACCTCATTTCACAAACTGCATTCACAGTGATGTCACTAAGGCCTTTCCCTTACTCAACCTTGCCGCTCAGCCAAACACAGCTTACGGCCAAACGAGACAGACCGACCCAGCTCATACATACCCCTGCACCCAAGTGAATGCAGTTGCCTCTTCTACTCTCCTTGCCCACCAGTCTGCATGTCAGCACAAGGTTTGGGGCCAGCTGCCTTGGGCCCAAAGCATTTGAAAAAATATATACATTATTTAAACTGTCTGAAATTTAACTTGGTGTGAACTAAATCACTGAAGAATACCTGTCGACTTTGATCCCTGTCATTGGTATTTTCTGTTGTAGGGCTATGACTCGAAACATTTTTTTCTTTTGTCACAAATGTGTTACTACTTTTTCCAATACAAATGCATCAATTTACACTAGCTATCCATCTATCGAGCAACCTTATTTAACTGAAAAACACTAATTACTTGAAACTTTGATCATCCATAATGGCAACTGGTGCGCCTCGGTTGCACAGTGGTAGAGTGCCAGACTACAAATCCAAAGGTCGCGGGTTCGATCCCCGCCAGGTCCTAGGATTTTTATCTGTCACTTTTCACTTCTTTCACCTCTGGCAGTATTGCTCATGTGAAAAATACCGAGTAGCACCGTGGTTCGGAACCCATGTTAAACTGTAGGTCCCCTTATAACTGGCTGGGTAAGTCAGTTCGAAGGTCGGAGGAAGGCAACGGCATACCACCTCCAAATAGGACCATGCCTAGTAAAGCACTGTGGTGTTCAAACCAATCTTCGGATTGTTGACTGCTTTACCTTTAATGGCAACTGCTTGGAGGGACATTGCACCACAGCAAAGTTACTTTGTGTATAAAGGAAAGTTTTATTTTGTGAGTATTTTATGTTGTTTTTCCATTTAATATGTCCCCATCTCTGAGGTCATGGCATCGGGAAAAATTGACCCAAGTTTTCCAAAGTAAAATTTCCTGAAAATCCCCCCTCCCCAGATTTTGAGACATGAATTTAGAATTTTTCCTGACGAATTTTGAGATCTGAAGGGGTATGTAAATAATCAGACTGCAGCCAGCAATTGTCAAGTGTGCATAAACAATTGTTTTAATTGTGTGTGTGTGTGCACTCTCTCTTTTTCTACCTAAGGCCAAAATTTTCAGTCACAGTTGATTTGCGTTTCCTCTGTGTGTTGGACACTCAGAAATTGTCTTTACAATGTGATGTGAACTATCCTATTATCATTATTATTAACATTAAAATCTGGACTTTCAACTGTTAGTAGCCTATGTAAATAGCTAGACGAAAAATTCCTAGCAGGAAAATATATATAAATTTTGAATTAAAAGCAAGTTATTGCCCCCTTTACAGGATTTATGATATGAAGGATAAGTAAAGAGGTAAGTTCTGTAAATGAAAGCCATATTCAGTAAATGAATGTGTGTTTATCAACACCTTAAATTGGAATTTTGAGTCAATCTAGGTACCAAGTGGTTCAGCACTGGTTGCTTCGCTACCTAAGAGGGGGAAAAAAAGAACAGAAGTAGTTTATGAACTAAATAAGATGTTTCATACATACAGAACAAACATTTATTTATCAAACTAGATTGGTGTTGCTAGATGTATTTCCCTTGTAAACTTTAGATCTTATGCGGTAAAAAAAACACTGCATGTTGTATTCGTACAAGGAGTAACGGTAAAAAAAAAAAGACCAATCACTGCTAATGAACGTTTATTAAAGAGGCAACATTTGTGATCTTCGCAGAAAATTTTGCAATACATGCACAGTATGAACATTTTGCTTGCTTATGCCATGGGCCACCCAAAGAGATGGCAGCATCAGATATATTTTTCAGTTGGTGACAACACTGGACTTCAGTGTGATTTTACAAAAAAGGGTGTGTCTGGAAGCCGAGAGGTCGAGGGATCGAATCCCTGAGACTTTAGTATTCCTTTTAAACGAGCGTCACCTCTCTACGATTTGTACAAGGTCGTTGGTCAACACAAAATAATACTAGACTGCCAGCTACCTAACGAAGATAAAAAAAAGTAGCTTACAGAAAAAACAAAGTTCTAGTATGAAGTTTGAAGCTTTTTCTTCCCCCAAGTCGAGAATATTAATTTGTATTCGACCTGTCAGTTATAATAGTTGAATGATAAATTCGTGCAACAGGGTGTAATGAAGTTGACTGCAGTGCAAGGAGCTGGTTACTTCTCTGGAAGCACCTTTACCTGGGCGTAATTTACAAACTTTATGTCAATTGGTGCGAATTTTCTTATAAAATGCTAATGATGTAACTTCTGATTCACAAAAATGAACGTCTTCCTTTCATTTATTTCCACTTACCCATCTCCTAATTCCACTTGATAAACACCTACTGTTGTTCTCATACTTCGAAAGTTTTTCGAGAAGTAAACTTGAGAAAGCTTTCGAAATACTCCTCGCCGGTATATGCACCATTTTTAAGTTTTGTTGTTTTCTGACTAGCTTTTGAATGACACAGCCCTCTCTACCATTTTAAAATTTTAATTAATGTGCTAAAAAGTTCTATTATATCAGTGAGGGCAGATCCTTGAATCTCATTTCCTTCAGTCTCCTATTTACTCTAATATCGAAATACCCACCAACCACGTTTCCCTATTGTTTGTAAACTTTTTGGGAAGTGCAAACCAAGGAGGTTAAATCCTTGGTACAAACAGCTGGTTGTTGACGGTAGCCAGAGATGAAGTGAATCTTGTCCAACTTAATCGGCGTAAGAAAATTATAAAAGAAAGACCAATAATTTGCACTTATATTTATATTTTTTCTCGCCGTCATTGAAAATAAAATAACTAAACATTATCTAAATATGTTCTGCCAATTGGGAAAGTTGCCAAAGATACTACAACAGTTGTTAATGACATATCTTTGAAACAAAGTCCTTTTCTCGTGTTGGCTGAGGGAAGTGTGGTGCATGCGTGATAATTAAATAGGTGAGTTGTATCCGAAACCATCTGGTTTTATTTACGAGATTTAAGTACATCAATAGTTTATAAGGTATCTGTTTAAATATAACAACCAAGTTACATGTGTGAAGCTGTGTTTTTTAAAATTTACTAATCCATTACTACAAGACTTAACCTCTTACAGTGCCAGGATGGCGCCCAAAAGGAATAATATGATCCCTAATGGGCATTTTCATAAGGATTGGCAGCGATTTGTAAAAACATGGTTCAACCAACCTGCAAGAAAAATTAGGCGAAGACAAAACAGAATTAAGAAAGCAAAGGCTATTGCTCCTAGGCCAGCTGCCGGTCCATTGAGACCTGTTGTTCGATGTCCAACATTCAGGTATCACACAAAACTGCGTGCAGGTCGTGGATTCACACTGGAAGAAATAAAGGTTGGTGTAATATTAATGTGTTATGCATATGAAGTTCTGCTTTAGCGTAACTACTCGTTTTCAAGTGCTATTCAGTAGTTACTCTTTAATCACAATGAAAGCATTTAGATTAAGGGCATAGTGTAAGAAATGCTTAGTTTATTTTTTTCACCAAGTGAATCATAGTATTAAATTTTGATTCTTACTTAAGACTGCCTTGCAAGTGCTGTTGACGTTTTCAGCTTAATGTACTTTACCTATCGAGAGCTTGTGATTACACAGAAAAATTCCGTCACTTCGTCCACATGAAAGTATTTTTTATTTTTAATTATGTATTCATATCAATATCTGCTCTTGGAGGTAAATAGTGCTTAGCCCCTATTTAAATTCATTTTGTAGGCTAGATATTAACTTTATAGGAATAAACTGTATAATATAGCTCTGAGTAAGCCTAATAGCAAGTTTATTGCATTATTTTTTCCAGTTAAGTTGTTTGTGGCACTATTTATGTTCTCTGGTGATCAGCAGACTTAGAAATTTTACCTAACAAAACGAATGTATGTCTGTTGGCTCTGAGCTACCAGTTGTGATTTCTATTCTTCAATTGTAATATTTCAGGGTGCTGGACTAAACGCAAATTTTGCAAGGTCTATAGGCATTGCTGTCGACCATCGCCGAAGGAACAAATCTGTGGAGTCCTTGCAGCAAAATGTACAACGTCTGAAGGAGTACAGATCTAAGCTCATACTGTTCCCTGTTCATGAAAACAAGCGGCTAAGGAAGGGTGAAGCCACGGTATGTTATACTTTTAGTGTATTCAGTTCTGAAGATGTAATATTTGTTGCTCTAGCTTTATGGATTACAAAATTCTTTAAGATAAAGAATTTTTTTTTTACAATAGGCTGATGGTTGTGTGGGTCCATTTAGGTCTTCGGGTTGTGTAAAAGTGCTGGAATGAATGGCAATTTTTTGTATAATAGGTCTAGTTTGCAATTTGATTGCAGTACAGAAATTGTTTTATCTGATTCTGTGGGGCTGTTTAGTTTAGGTCTCTTTTACGACAGGCCTTGGATGGTAGCTCTTCATTTTTCTGAAAACTACATGCTATACCCAACTGTCTATAAATGACTAATGCCTGAATTTATGGTAATTTAAATGGATCTTGGCAATTTGTTGCCAGGCCTGAAATTATATTTATCAAGCATATGAGTAAACTGATGAGAAGGCTGGTGTCATGACTAGAACGTTATTTACATTGGTCACCCTAGAAACTACAAAAGATGTGTGCATTACTTAGAACTGAGACTTAAATGCTACACACTGCAGAGTAGTGTGTTAATGTTTGTTACAAATTATTCACTGAGGATTATTAATTTACTCACCAAATCTGTCAGTTATTCCGGATATCAAATCAACACACCTATTTTTACTTCACCATTTTGAATTTTGCTAAAATTTACTATACTTACAGCGGATGTTGAGATAAGAAAAATACCAAATTTCAATTTTTTACTTCAAACCATTCTTGAAATACCAGCCAAAATTGTGTGAACGGACTTCTTCTAAATTGCCGTGGGAGCTGCTCTAATTGATCTAGAGAGCTAGGAAAGGTGTCATTTTGCATGCTCTTTCCAGGGATCTATGGTACAACAAAACATAGCTTTTAATTAGTATTTTGATTTACTTTTTTTACAAAAAGTACGCAATTGAAAATTTTCAAAATATTTCCATAACTACGTCACTGTTATAAATCACATGGCAAAATATGTGTGGAATGTCGATGGGTTCATTGTAAAAAAAACTCATTTTCACTAACAGCCCTAGCTTGACCAAACTGACCTTTAACAAACAGGAATTTCATTAAAATATACTGAAAGGTAAGTTTTATTTTTATTTATTAGTGTCGAAAGCGTTGCATAAAGACAAAGACAAAGAGTAAAACTATGATACTAAACGAAAGAGATTATATATAAACAAATTACAAAACCTCTAAATATAATCAGATAAATTAGCAAGCTCAACGGCATTCTCCTTGGTCTGCAATAGGTCCTCCTGCGTGCAGGATACTGGGCTCTGAGGGCAGCTATACAGATGCTTGGTGGTTTGTTTGGATCCGCATTCTCTGAGAGGTGTTTCATCCCCGAGGTAGTTCCATTGGGCCATGTTGTCATTTGTTCTACCCACCCCACTTCTTAGTCTGTTGAGGGACTTCCACGTTTTCCTTGGCAGATTTTCACCTGGGGGAGGGCCTCCACAGGTGGAATCCATGTTGCGATATCAGCATTTCTGGTCGTCAACAGGTTTTGTCGTGTAGTTGATGTACTACAGTTGTGAGTAGTTTTTATAAAACTGTTCCTGGATTTCAGCCTGTTTGGGGGAGTTTGGTGTCCATGTAGCAAGTGAGCTGCATTTTGTTCTACTTTACGTCTCTCTATCTTTGAGGCAACTTCCCGTCTTATATCTGGTGGGTATACCAAACAAGGCAGGCGTATTCAGCAGCAGAGTAACATAGTGCAATTACCGTTCTGAGTACTGTCGGTTGGGCATCCCATCCGCTGTTTTGATGATATTGTGTGGGGATACCTTTTATGTTTAGGCACTGCTTCCTAAATGTCAACACATGATCCAGTGTGACCCCCCAGGTATTTTGGGTTATAGCAGTGCTCCAGTTCTGTGGCATTCCGTGTTACTTTGCGTCTTTGTTTCGTAGGTGAAAAGCGCATACTTGAGTTTCAGCTGGATTGGAAGTGGTTCTTTTCATAGTACGCTGAAAGAGTTTTAAGACCATATGTTAGATGTCTCTCTACAGTTTCGAAATCTTTGGCTTGAGATATTAGTGCCAAATCAGTGTAGATGTACCTTTTTGTGTTAAAAGGTTGTGGTTGCTTGTTGCTATAGATGTTAAAAAAGGTTGGTGCTAGGACACTGCCTTGGGGCAGACCGCTTTTCTGTATTCTCCATCTACTTTTCTTGCCATCTAGTTCAACATAGAAGTTACAATTCTGGAGTAAAGTGCCTATGAAGCTGGTAAAATAAGTCTCTTGTTAGCTGATATAGTTTGTGCAACATTTCATGCTGCACAGTGTCATAGGCTACGGAAAGGTCCCAACTACTGCTCCTGTAATCAAACTCTGCTCAAAGCCATCCTCGATATTTTGTCAGATTGAGGATTTGTGCTGTACAGTTTTTCTTTGGTCTAAATCCAGCTTGTTTGGTATCTGTTGTGGCTCAATGACAATGCTGAGACAATTGAGCAGCATTCTTTCAAGGACTTTATAGAGATGGCACAGAAGAGATATAGGTCGGAAGTTCTTGGCATCGGAAGCTGGCTTGCTGGGTTTAAGGGTGGCAATTATCCTGGTCCTCCTCCAAATTTTAGGAATATGCCTTCGTGTTAGGCAGTTATTATAGAATCACAATAGCCATCCCGTAGTCACAGATCCGAAATGCTTTATCTGCTCTACCAATATATCAAGTCCTGGTGCCTTACCGGATTTGCACATTTTAATAGCAGCTTTAAGTTCTTCCAGAGTAAACTTAGTGGACAAGTCGTTTTCTTTCTAGTGTGTGTGCTTCCTACTACTCTTAGACATATCCATCGTTTTTGTTTGGCCTTTGCCGGTTCTTGGGATAGTGTCATTCCTGATCTTGTTGTATCTACGCTGAAATGCTCAACATCAAACAGTCTAAGGTATTTGTGCAGTTTTGACGTTAATTCCTTGTTCATGCTCGGAATGTATGAGGTACGGCAGGCTCTGGGGATCGAAGGAGTCTGGTACTGGTTCGATGTCAAGTAAGTAAAAAAACTATATCAAAACATCACCTCATTAAAACAAAACTGATCAGCATACTTGATAATTTGCTAATTTCATGCAGCTAACAGTATATTAACTGATAAAAACAAAAACTTTTGTGGTTTAACCTCAAACTGAAATAAAGCATGAAAAACTAAAAGTATTTACATAATAGTTCTGGTCCATGATGTTTGGAATGAAGCTATTAAAAAAATCAAATACATATGCTCGTTTTTAAGTAAAAGGTATGTATACATTAGCCAAATTCAACATAATGGGCACTAACGATAATTTTGAAACAACTTTCTATAAATGACATAAAAGTTTTCTGGGTATGGTACCGCGTCATGATGTAAGGCTATTACTTAAATAACCAACGTTTCGGCCAACGTTACAGTGGCCTTCATCTGGGTAACTGGTGTGAGCTGGTTGTTACTACACTTTATATTACTTTGATTTAGACATTACGTCATAATTTTTTAAAATAAGCGATGTTATTGGTGAATATTATGCGGAAGAGTGGAACTTTATTTTGATAGGATGCTGAGGTGGAAGGGGTGGGGGTTAGCCGTTGCCTATTGCTTCTTGCATAGCGAGACATGATTGGTGTTCATCGGCGAATGGGGTGAGGGCTTCCGTTTCTCTCCTGCTGGCCGTGGGCCGCGCGGCGGCAGTAGCTTACTGGTGACGCTCGCGTGTTGTGATTTCAGTGCGGCCTATTTCACTGTGATGGCCGGTAGCCAAGAGGGGGCAAGTCTGAGTCCATCTTCTCTATTCATGTTATTGGGGTGTTTAACAATTTCGATGGCTTCCCTTATCTTGCGTTTGACCATCCCTGGTTGCTTGGCGAGTATTCTGGAATCGTTAAAATTTATCTTCCTGCTGCAATCTTGCTGGTGTTCGGCTACTGCAGATTTATTGTGTTGGCCTAATCGAATGTAGCGTTCATGTTCGCGTATGCGTGTTGCCACTGCCCTCCCTGTCTCACCTATGTACACTTCCCCACACTCGCATTCCACCTTGTATACTCCTGATGCATGTAATGCGTCTATGTTGTCCTTTGTGGAACCAAGTGCATCCTTGATCTTGCGACTGCTGTAGAAGAAAGGCTGGATTCCTACCCGGCGAAGATGTTTGGCAATGCGATCTGTGACGTTTTTTACATAAGGTAAGCGTGCTGCTGGCTGCTTTTTGTTGACTTCCTGCCTACTGATGTTTATTTTATTTGTGTCCATGGCGGTGTGGATCACTCTATGGTTGTAGCCATTTGCCAGAAATGTTGTTTCTAGTTTGTTGAGCTCAGCTGTTTTGTTGTCTTCATCACTTAGTCGTTGCGCGCGAATCGTCAGTGAGCGGATAACAGAGTTCTTCTGTGCTGGATGGTGGTTTGATTGAGCGTGCAAATACCTGTCGGTATGTGTAGGCTTCCGATATACCCTGTGCCCAAGTGTGTCTTGCCTAGTTCTATAAATTTCCACATCTAGGAATGGAATAGCGCCATCCTTTTCGATCTCTAATGTAAATTGGATCTTCTTGTGCAATTTGTTTAGATGTTCATGAAACTAGTGTAGTTCCATCTCACCGTGGGGCCATATTGCGAAAGTATCGTCCACGTATCTAAACCAGCATCCAGATGAAGGCCACTGTAACGTTGGGCGAAACGTTGGTTATTTAAGTAATAGCCTTACATCATGACGCGGTACCATACCCAGAAAACTTTTATGTCATCTGACTCTGGCCGCGGAAGCCTACGTAATTATAACTTTCTATAAAATATACATTACCTCCTGATATGAAAATTAAGGGCTATATTGCAGTGTTTGTTGCCCACACGCTGCAAATGTTGGCGACACTACAGAATATATATGTATACACGACAGCAATCAACCATTGAGCAGGTATAGCATGTTTTATTTTATGGTCTGTATGAAACAATGATCATTTTAATTGAACATTAGGTCAAGTATGGATTAAACAAAATGATTTTTTAGTTTGAGGGCGCTCTGGTTCTGAAACACTAAAATTGTTTTCCCATAGTCGTTCACGGCAAAGTTCCCAACATACGCACCATACTAATAAAACGGGCAAAACACTGCAGTTTTACCAAATTATTGGGAAAATGCTTTCAACTCAAAACTTAAATTGTCTTTCATTAAGAATGTATGTTCTCTCTGTCGGAGTAAATGGATTTATTTTTCTGAGAACATCCACAATTGACACCCACAGGACATCTGCATGTGCAGGATAGGAGAATAACTTAGCTGCTCCACATGAATGAAGAGAAGTTATTTTCACTTAGTCAGGTTCTTTGGTTGGTCCCCCCCTTCCCGTACAATGTACCCAAGCCACCAGTTTCTGCCATATACAGTGGTAACTTCAGTTTGTTACTTCCCTCTCCCAACTCTCGCATATCACTTGAAAATTATTTGACTATTTTTATGTAGTGTTGGTAATGAAAGTGTGAAATTGCTGTATTCCTTTGATTGTCAATGACTCTTCAAGCCAGCTTTTTAATGTTTCTGGAGCGGTGTAATCTTCATGAGTGGAATACGCAGAATCAACATTTGTGATATTATCTACTAGCTTAGTAAATAGATTTCGTGGGGTTTGGATCTGATTTTGGTATGGCCTTTGCAAACTTGCATGTCCTGCCAGTCTCTTAACTGAACCCCCCTACTCCTCTACCACAGCCCTTTCCCATGTGCTGTGGCTGAAAGGAGCCACTCAGTCTTCCCCGTGAAGGCAAAGGTTCAGGAAAGTGTTTATTTTTGTACTGAACAGCAGAACTGACAGAATAATAGTGTATCTTTTTTGGAAGCTTTTGAAATTTGTTAAATAAGAAATTATTTATTTGTTAAAGGTCTGTTTGGTCAAACTAGGGCTGTTAGATAGTCTGGAATATTTTAAAACTGAACCCATCGTCATCCCACATTTATATTTTGCCATGGACTTAGCCACACGTGATGATCGCCCTTTGGCTAAACACGCCTTGGGGCACGACCAGCATATCTTGGCACAGTGTTACACCGTCCGGGTTATCTGGATATTTCCCACCGACACCAATCCTTCAGAACTCTGGAGATGGGAACTCGCCCTTCAGCATATTCTCTCTTCCCGTTGCCCACCTGGTCTCAACCTCCGCTAAATTCGAATTCCCAACCACCATCTTAACATGTTTGCCTCGGTTCTCTGGACAGAGCCTCTGCCTCAAGTGGCATATCTAACTTCTTTGCTTTCTACAGTATGTCTGCCTAAGTGTACTTGCGTCTGTGTAAATGTTTGGGTGTGTGTATTTGTTTACCCTCCTTTTTTCCCCCCAAGGTAAGTCTTCCCTGTCCCGGGATTGGAATGACTCCTTACCCACTCCCTTAAAACCCTCATCATTTCCTTTTCCCTCTCCTTCCCTTCTGCCTGATGAAGTGGCTAGGCTGCGAAAGCTTGTGTGTGTGTGTGTGTGTGTGTGTGTGTGTGTGTGTGTGTGTGTGTGTGTGTGTATTTGTTGCTATCACTGCCTGTGCTCCTTCGCCTGGTAAGAGTATTTGAACTGTCATTCAGATAGCCATTCTTTTGCTTTATTCTGTGTTGGAAAATATCTTGTACTTGTTTACAACCATTTTCATAACCTAAATCTACATAAAGTCATTTGAAGTGCAGAGGGTTCATGGACCCGCTTTTATTTTTCTGTACAGTTCCATTCGGTAATAGTTCGCAGGGAAAAAGTACCACCTAAACCTTTGTTTGCGCTCTGATTTCTATTATGATGGTCATGTCTCCCTATGTAGGTGGGTGCTAACAAAATGTTAGCATTTGGAAGAGAGAGTCTTGGAAAGAAATTTCACAAATAGATCATGCTGCAGCAAATAACACCTTTCTTTTAATGATTTAAACCCCAACTCTTGCATTTCTGTAATACTGTCTCAGTTGCATCACAATAATACGAAACGAGTAGCATCACAATTGCTATTGTGTACTGAAGGCATTGTTCTGCTGCTAGAATACTTTATATATGAAGAGAATTTCTTAGGATTCTCTACCACTTCAAACTTAAAATGTCATGCAAGTTGGTATTGATCTATTGTTTGTGAAAAAAGATCGTTATTATGAATGAACACACTTTGTGAAAGTGGTGTAGAGATTAGCACACAGGGCTGGCTGGCTGGCTGGCTTTTTTTTTTTTTTTTTTTTCCTTCTCTGGAAAGTGGCAGTTGAAGCCTGGTTCCATCCATCTAGATTTGGGTTTTCTGTGACTGCCCTAAATCACTCTAAGCAAATGCTGTACTATGGTTCCTTTAAACAGTATTGACTTACTTCCCCATTGTTGATCAGATCTAGATTGCACTCATTCCTATGTGTTGTAACTAGAAGCTTAAAAAGACAGTCAGTAGGGGATGAGGGTAGAGATGATGTGAATCAACCTTAACTGTGCTTGCACGGTTGATAAAGTGCAAAGTGGATAGCAACAATGCTTCTCAACAGTAAAATGGCCCAGTAAGCATACTGTTCACTACCAGCCCTTGTTGATGCAGGTTTTTATGAATTGCATGAGTGAATGATCCAAACAAATATGGCTGCATTATAAAAATTTAGATTTACTAGTTATAATTGACTACCATTCACATTTTGGGGAGCAGGGTTGTGCAAACTTTGGAATTCTATGCCCCTGCGCGCGCGCGCGCGCGCACACACACACACACACACACACACACACACACACACACACACACACACACACTTATTAATATTGCACACTATTGCATTCTTTTCTCTAGAAACAAATTAATAAAAAATATATGCCAAATATTAACTGGGTAAGTTGTGACTTACGCACAGTCTCAGTAAGTTTTAAATATTTCTTATGAAGCTAAAAACACCAAAGAGCTAATCCCAGATTATACACAACCATATTGGATTTTAAATAAATCTTCACCTCTTGTTATTAAAAATACAAAAAATAAAACTTATGGAATGTATAGCATGTAGTGAACATGCATGAAATAGTAATGTTTCTTTGACCTTGATCCTTATGATTATTAAAATCATATTCTCTATGCCCTGTTAATAAGCACTTGGTCAGATCAATCCCATACATAACATAAAAATAACTTTAAAAGAATAGTACAGAAAATTTTGTTTAGGTTGTGCTGGACAGCTTTTAGATGTGAAAAATATCACATATTGAAAATACACAGCTGTACCAGAAATATTTGATTACAGATTTTGGCCCAAATCAAGCCCTCTTCAGCTCCTGTACAGAATAAAAATGTGTGTGGACATGCATTTTTTTTTTTTAATTTAGTAGATTACATACTGATACATTTCCATACATGTTTATAGGAAAATACTTACAAAATAGGTTTTAATTGTACATTTCAATATTGCTAATCATAACACTGATTTGGGCTGAAATTGATAGTTATTAATATTTCCAGTACTGCTGTGTATTTTGAAAATGCAATTTTTAAACTACGAAAAAATCTTCGGTGAGTTCAGAGATATATTTTCACTCTGTTAACAAAATCAGCAATAATGCACAAATAAGTCAGATCCTGGTAAATCACTATGACAATATTATTTCTCATTATTATCTTTCTTACGCAATTGAACCACCCCTCTGAAATTGCAGATTAGAGTTGTAATATCTTTTCCTTCCAAAATCGATGTTATTTTGTATACAGGTAAAATATTTTTAAAAAAATCAAATATTCCTGCACTTATAAAAATATATTCCATGTTTTCTTGTTTTACACACATCTAATAACTAAACCATGCACTTAGTTACAAAGATAAAACTTGTATACTGATCTGTTACTGACTTTTAATTTCTTTACATCAGTAGTTTTATGAAATGGGATTTATGGGGGAAAACTCTCATAGACTGATTATAGTTTTTATCTTTTTGAGCTGTCTGTTCTTAAATATTTTCATTTCTTTTTCTTTGTAATAAAAGGTTGAAGTGAAAAATTGCCAAATATTCGTATCACAGGATCACTCATCACTGTTACTGAAAGTGTAAGATATCACTAAAGGTTGTAGAAGCAGATTACGTTTCCAATCACTGCCCCCTCTAATAAACCTATTGAGAAACAATCTCAGAATAAACAGTAGAAATGTCAGTCTAGGTATGTTTGTGTTTGGATATGTGTGAGTGTGTGTGTATTTATCTTCCTTTTTTCCCCTAAGGTAAGTCCTTCCACTCCTGGGATTGGAATGACTCCTTTTCCACTTCCTTAAAACCCATATCCTTCCCTTTCTCCTCTCCTTTCTTCCTCTTTTCCTGAAGAAGCGCCCAACGGTTGTGAAAGCTTGTTAGTGTGTTTGTCTGTGATTCTGTTGATGAGCCGGTCCTTTGGGTAAGTCATCAGTTTTCTATTTTTTTATATTTCTTTATCCCACCAGAAAACTTTCCTTCTATAATTTTCATTTATAACTTAATTAATATTCCATCCACTTAATAGGCATGAGTGGAGGTGATACACTCAAGACACAATAATCAAGGGGCCAGAAAGAGAAGAAATTGAGAAGGGATTGATGCAGTGTTGTAACATATAGCCATGCTGTTCAATCTGTACATTGAATAAGTAAAAGGAAACAAAGAAAATATTTGAAAAAGGAATTAAAGTTCATAAAGGAGGGAAACTTCAGAATTTTTATAGAAATCATTGTAGTTGTGCTGCTAATATTTACCAAGTGATAAACTAACAAATGAGAACTTGCTCAATACAGAGATTGATTTTAATAGAATATCAGTATTGGTATGGCTTGTATTTTTATCTAACTGCAACCCTTCCATGTCAGAATTTCTTACTCTGAAGACCTTCTCCCTTTTTTATTCTATTGGTATTAATGTAATTAAGATGTTTTGGGTATATTGGATACTACGGGAATGTATTTGTTGAAAAGACATGTTAATTCTCTCATTCTTTATCAGGAGGAAGAGAGGAAGGTGGCTAGCCAACTGAAAACAACAGTGATGCCAATAAAGCAGCCGTCAGTGAAACCTAAGGCCAGGACTATTACCGACGAGGACAAGAAGTTCTCTGCCTTTACTGCGCTGCGCAAGGTATGTGCCTCTTCAGTTGTAAGATTCTTGCCTGGTGTTTTAGAGCCAAATGTGCTATTAGCTTCTTGAGATGTGGCAATTTTTCCTCCATTTTAATGTTACTTTACATAACCATCATGGAGCAGAGAATCTAAAATTAATCTCATTTTCTAGGCACGTGCTGATGCTCGTTTAGTTGGTATAAGAGCTAAACGACTGAAGGATGCTGCTGAGAATCCTGAGGATGTGAGCAAGGCAGGCAAAGAAGCAAAGAAGAAGAAGAAGTGAAGTTGATGTTAATTGTGTAACATTTTCACAAATAAATGAAAAATGGAATGTGTTGTTGTATACCACACTTTGATTTACACATGAATGCCTTAAGTTCCACCCACTAAAGTATAAGCAGGCGGGGGGGGGGGGGAGAATTGTGGTTTTTTGTTTTTAGGAAAGGTTTACATATGGATATGGGGAATGAGGATAAGAGTCTAATGGTTGAGAGAGATTTAAGGGGGAGGGAGTGGTTAGTAACGCATGTTTACAAGATGCCGTGCAGGACTATAACAACTTAATTGTGTTTTCTGTTAGGATTCTGATTACTTCTCATGGCCTTTTGGTAAGTCATCTCTTTTCTATTTATAATTTTTTTCCCACCAGGAAAGTTTCCCTCTATAATTTCCACTAAGACTTTTCATATTTGTTAGGAATGGGTAATAGAATATAAGAATATCATATCCTTATTGGTTGCAATAACATAGGGCATCAGGAAACTTGAGGACCAGTGACACATGCAGTCATTCAAATTTTTCACATGTTTGATTATTATAAAGCATAAATTGAGCTTACCAATCTTCTGGGCATATTATTTACCATTTTCAGTTATGCAGGTTTTTAATTTAGGCACTGGGAGCAAAATTTTTTCATTCATTCTTTCTGGATTTACTAGGACTACCAAGGGCAGATAGGATATTAAGGATTAGCAGCCTGAGTTGTTCTCATTAGGATAGTATGGAGTAAAGCCCCATTATAAAGGAGGCATAGACGAAGTAATTATAGTACAAAGTTGTGACAAAATGCTTATGGAAGTTTAATTATGGCTGCTGACACTTGTCAAGAGTTATTCTTTATGGAAAGGCAGAGAATAGGGGTCTGATTAAATAAAAAATAGGAAACACTTCATTCTTGGATTAAAATGTAAGAAACTCTGGTTTTTCTTACCTTTATTCTTATCAACTGGATAACATAAGAGCCTTTCTTTACATTATTTGTTGTAACAATACTGCTCTACGAATAGCACAACACAGTAAGATTTTCAAATCTATGTAAAACCTCAATCTGTTTGGATAGGAAACCAGAGTTTGATTCTTGTTTGATTGGAAGTATTAAGTTTAGTCTCACAATTGTGACACTGAAAATAAATTATAATTTATAGAGCAAGATGTAGGGATGTTTCTTAATTATGGAAAATCCGATTGAAATGTCAATGAAGGATGGATAACAACTCACCATAAAGAGGCTTGCTGAGCTGATGACAGGCACTAAAATCATTCACACTTTGCCAGAAAAAGAAATACATTTACGGAATCACTCTTGGGCTATGACTCCATGCTGTGAGTTTAACAAAAATATGAAAAGCCAGTAATGTCTGATTTGAAAAGAATATTATTAAAGGGGTTAAACAAATTAGCATGCAAGCTTCACATAACAAGTGTTTCTGCACTCATCTTGATGTTCTGCCACTACTTTACTTGGGCTGTGAAGTGGATATATCTTTGTAGTTCTGAAATTCTATTACTGATTGCCTCACCTGATTCAACCAATGACAAGTATCAGTTCTAAGACCAATTTACTACTATTTTCAGCAATGGTATGAAACAACGCAAGCACTAATGTTGAGACAAATTCTCCATGGAAACACCAATAGAAAACAATTCCCAGCAATGGCATGAAAATATTGTCAACAGATCCCCATCCTCAAATCATTGCTTTGCAATAAGGACAGCCTTTGCTCATTTAGAAGTTGGACATACAGAGAAAGATCACTCGCAACAGTTGCCAATTTCGCATAGTTTTAGACTGATAATGTGATCTCTCACCCTGAAGCATTTTTAGCTAGTGATAGTGGCTGCAGAAGCCTACACTTACATACATTTCAATTTAAACAGTATGTTTTATTCACTTGCTCTTTTCACTACACCAACAAAAATTTACTAGGCCACAAGTGCCACATTTCAAGTTCCGAATCAGTGTTGGCCGGATAAAATATTTGGCGATTACTGAATGTGATACCAATGTCTACTTTGATCTGTGATGCCATTGATAAGATGGAAACCCCAATTTAAGCTGTATACAGTATTATCATTATATAACAATTTTCATCTGCAAACAAAGATCAATAGCATTTAACTAGGTTAATATGAAATTTTGATAACTGCTGCTTCTGCTTAACATGTATATATTGGTGGTGGTAGTTCTGATCTCCAGCAGTGGCATACTGCACTTACGTGGTGATGGTAGCTGTGCAGCAAATGGGCAGTTGTTTGTTTACAAGCGTCAAGTGAAACAGTCATGTTCTGGCGAAGTTTGACAACATATTAACATGTTGGCTGCCGTGTGGCCGGCGGCAGCCACAGCAGACGGCTCTGGCGGGCTTCTAATGTCATTGCAGCAGCCAACATGTTAAATTTTCACCACACTGAAATGTCCATTGTGAACGATCAATATTTCAAATCCTTAGTATTTTGTAATTAAAACAGGGTTGCTTGGTATATGGATGCATGAACATAAACGGATGAGATTTTACTGTAAAATGAATGATACATTTGTAAAAAAAAAAAAATCCTTCCTCATTCAATTCAGTCCTATTCTTTTAATCAAATGCTGTGAAAATATAACACACTCACAAAAATAAACCAGACAGTAACTTCAACTCCCATGCTGAAAACACATTCATTTGTTTCACATCTACCATTGGTTATCATTGTGGTGAGGTTCTCTCCTGGAACTAGGATTTGCAGCAGGAGTAAGATGATACAGGAGCAGGAGCATTTGATCTGCGCCCTTCAGGCGCAGTTGAAAAATGCTGAAGAGGAACTAGGTAGGTTGAGGAGGGGAAGGGGGGCTGGGGAATGGGAACTGGCAGTTGGCAAGAAGTTAGCTAGGAGAAGGTATTCAGATAGTTTTACATTGCAAGTTGCAAATAAGTGTGACCAACTGTCAGAGTTGAGTGGAGATGAACCTCCTGTAGGTGTAGGAAGTACGCAGCAGACCTCAGCTTTTAGGAAGCCGAAATCTGTAGAGAGGTCTCTTAGGAAGACGGTTCTGTGCTAGGCAGTTCTCATGGCAGAAGTGTGGGCCAACAGTTGCAGGAAGTACTTAGGAGTGAGTACCAGGTCACCAGCATATTGCAGGGTTAGCTCAGGTCACTTGTAACATACGGGACTCATGTAGGAATTTTTCAAAAGAGGATCAGGTAGTTATAGTGGGTGGATTCTGACATCATTGGTATTTCTGAGCACTTTTTAAGTGGTGTGACAATTCAGACACTTCCTTTGCCAGGATACAGGTTAGCTGCCTTCTACTCTAGGAGTTCCTTGCAGTGTGGGGGAGTGGCCATGTATGTTAAAAAACGATTTTTCATCGGAGTCAATCGATTTTTCTAAACACTGCCCAGAACAGATATTTGAATGTTGTGCAGGAGTTGTTAATGTTAATGGAACTAAACTAGTAATAGTTGTTATTTATAGATCCCCTGACTCAGATTTTAAAATGTTTCTTCCCAAGCTGGAATTGGTTCTGGGTTCACTGTATAGGAAGTATAAAAATTTAATTGTGTATGGAGATTTCAACATTGTGTAGGTGATAGCTCAAGGAAATGTCAGCTGTTAGATCTATTTAATTCCTATAACATGATGCAAACAGTATTTTTTCCAACGAGAGTGCAAGAAAATAGCAGTTCTACCATTGACAATATTTTTTTGTTCATTCATCATTATTAGAGGGGCACTTTGTCAGCAGAATAGTAAATGGCCTATCAGACCCGATGCCCAACTTTTAATTCTAAAAAGTACTTGTTCTCAAACAAATGTTAAACATAAATATCAACTACTCAGAAAAGTCAATCCAGTTGCAATTGAGACCTTTTTAAGCTTAATTAAGAAACAAGAATGGCAGTATGTTTATAGTGCTGATAATGCAGATGATAAATGTAATGCTTTTCTGAACACATTTCTTATGCTGTTTGAAAGTTGCTTTCCGCTAGAACGCTCAAAACAGGGTACTTCTAGTAACAGACAGCCAGGGTGGCTGACAAAAGGGATAAGAGTATCATGTAGAACTAAGCGGGAGTTGTATCAAAATATTAGAAGCAGTCAGAATGAAGATGCAGTAGCTCATTACAAACAGTACTGTAAGGTTCTGAAAAATGTCATTAAGAATGCAAAAAGTATTTGGTATGCAAAAAGAATAGCAAACTCTCGGGATAAAATTAAAACTATCTGGTTAGTCGTAAAGGAAGTGTCTGGTCAACAGCAGTAGGTAGAAGATATAACGTCATTCCGTAGTAGGAATGTTTGTTACATACAAGTTAGATATATGTGCAATATTCAATAATCACTTTCTGAATATAGTAGGGGAACTAAACAAAACTCTAGTTTCTACAGGTAATCATATAACGTTTTTAGAAAATGCCTTTCCGAGGCTGTTACCTGAAATGGTCCTTCATGATACTTCCATAGGTGAGATTGAGTCAATAATTAAATCACTAAGGACTCTTGTGGGTATGATGGGGTATCTAGCAGAATTCTAAAGTACTGTTCTCCATATGTTGCCCAGAACTAAGCCATATTTATCATTTCAGAATGGTCAGTTTCCTAACAGATTAAAGTACTCAGTAGTGAAACCACTTTATAAAAAAAGGAGAAAGGGATAATGTAGACAACTATAGACCTATTTCTATGCCATCGGTCTTTTCTAAAGTTATTGAAAAGGCTGTATATTCAAGATTAATTGATCGTTTCAGTTCACATAATTTATTGTCAAATGTACAGTTTGGTTTTAGAAGTGGTTTAATGACTGAAAATGCTATATTTTCGTTTCTCTGTGAGGCACTTGATGGGTTAAAAAAAACAGGCTACGGACATTAGGCATCTTCTTTGATTTAACAAAAGCGTTTGATTGTGTTGATCACAAAATATTGTTGCAGAAGTTGGAACATTATGGAATACGGGGAGTAGCCCACAACTGGTTCACCTCTTACTTTAATAATAGAAAACAGAAGGTAATTCTCCACAGTGTGGAAAATGGCTATGACGGCAATCCCAATGGGGCACAATTAAGTATGGGGTGCCCCCAGGGGTCTGTTTTGGGACCATTGCTGTTTCTTATTTATTTAAATAAATTTGCCTTCGAGTATAACAGGTGATTGTAAAATATTTTTGTTTGCTGATGATACCAGCTTGGTAGTGAAGGATGTTGCTCGTAGTATTGACACAGTATCAAATAATGCAGTTCAAGAGATAAGTTCATGGCTAGTAGAAAACAAGTTGATGTTGAATCACAGTAAAACTCAGTTTTTACAATTTCTAACACATAATTTGACGAAAGCTGACATTCTGATTACACATAATGGACATGTGATAAGTGAGACTGAACAGTTCAAATTTCTAGGTGTTCATATAGACAGTAAGCTGTCATGGAAAGCCCATGTTCAGAATCTTGTTCCAAAACTAAATTCTGCTATATTTACCATTAGAACAATATCTGAGATAAGTGATTTTTCAACATGAAAAGTAGTCTATTATGCTTACTTTCACTCACTTATGACGTACAGCATTGTTTTTCGGGGTAACTCGCCTGATGCAAAAAAGGATATTTCTGGCTCAAAAACGGGCGGTTCGAGCAATATCTGGTGTAAGTTCGCGAATGTCATGTCGACTCCTTTTCAGTAGTCTGGGAGTTTTGACTCTGGCGTCACAATACGTTTTTTCTTTAATGTCGTTTGTTGTTAATAATATCAGCTTATTCCTACGAGTTAGTAGCTTTCACTCGGTGAATACTAGACAGAAGTCTAATCTATATTTGCATCACACCACTTTAACACTTGTGCAGAAAGGGGTACAGTATTCTGCACCACCCGTTTTCAATAAGCTGCCACAAGAACTAAAGAATCTTAGCACTAATCCACACGCTTTCAAATCTAAATTGAAGAGTTACCTCATGGCTCACTCCTTTTATTCTGTCGAGGAACTCCTAGAAAAGTTAAACAATGAAGCTAATTTATTTTTTCTTTATTGATTTTTTTCACTTTGTCTTAAGATTGTCGTGTGCAAAGGACTACTTAAAATTTTTCTATTACCTTCTTGTGTAACAATTAATGTATTGACTTGTTCCATGACCATGGAGTCTCACTCATCAATTGGGTCCTATGGAACAGAAAAAAACAATAAATAAATAAATGAAAAAACTCCAATGGTTACCCATGTTGTCACTGACCTGATTAATGATAAGAAGTGAAGGCAACCAATCAGGAGTGGCCTTCAGGCAGACAATAACAATGTCCTTTTTTTCTCTTCCATGGCATGAATTAATCACAAAATTATCTGTTGTTCTAAAGTGTGTAGAATTCTGTTGGAACTGCAGATTGTAATGGAAATTTTATACAAATAACAAGCCATTACATTGATGTAAAATTTTCTAATTAATTGAAATTGAGCACATTTAAGTTTATTGGTAGCTTAAAAGACTTGTTTCAATTGAAATCTGCAAGATTAAAGTCACACCCACTTAGTGACTGTGTGTGTGTGTGTGTGTGTGTGTGTGTGGTTTTTTTCCCCAATTAACATAAGACTTTTGGGTACCTAATAACACAATTTCTACATATGAAATGAGCAGCAATATATTTTCAAATCAATGTCGTTTCAACATGTATGTCAAGATTTTGCTATGTTATTCTTTAAAAAAAAAAATGTCCGTTCACAACCCCGAATTGTTTTCAAACTGTAGGGACATTCTTATCAGACTGAATGCCATGCGACTCCTGATTAGCTGCCTTCACTTCCCATCATTCATCACGCCACTACCAACATTACATCAAGTAGACTTGACTCCGCCAAACCTACAAAATTATTTCACTCAACACACTAGCTACAAACGTGAGCTACAGAATGACTTGTTGTTTATCCTACATTTCTCAAAAGAAGAAGAAATTTTTTTTGTTTTAGAAAAACACAAGGCTACAATTTAACATCCAGCAGCAGTGGCGTAGTATGCTGTTGGCAATGAACATTGTTTGTACATTGAAAACAATCGCACAGGGTAAGGAGAATGATCGTTGCATTAAAATAATGTTCATTGTGCTGCATGTTTAACCGCTTGGTTAGCCGCGTGGTCTAACGCGCCAATTTCCAATTAATGAAAGGGGCCAGAGTGCCGGCTACTCTGGATGTGGTTCGTAGGTGAATACCGGGCTGTTCCCCAAGTCCTGCCTCAGTTACACGATTCACAAACATTTAATAACACTTTCACACACATGTAACATTATACGCAGACATTTGGGGTACACACTTTCTCCTGGGGGGCATGGGGGTGGTAGGAAGGGCATCCGGCCACCCTGTAAATACTAACACAAGCCAAATCAATGTTTAACTCAGTGCTGACCTTGCATGTGTAGGAAAGGGCCAAAGAGAGACAGTGCTGTACGGTTAAAAAGTTTGTTTATGTACCCTGTTCTAGTCAATAAATTAATTATCATTGCAAATCGAACATTTCGTTGCCAACATTAACATACACAGCAACTGCTTCTTTAAGTAAAATTTAACCAACACAAAATTCAGTGATTACATCAAGTACACTTTGTTACTTTACAGTACACACTTGGTGAAATGTGAAAAGAGTTTTTAAATTCAAAATATTTCAAACTGTTGCTCCAATTTTGCTGTATACAAAATGTCTCATAAATGTTTGCCACTGAAGGTACTTCTGTATTTAGATTTGGCAAATTTGAGCTACGAAAATGTATGTTAACGTCTTTGTGTGTAGTGACAAATACAGATAACCAACTTTGTGAAAAGTCTTTGATGAGGGGGTAGTTTCCTTTGGGAAGAAACTTTAAAACTGTATAATACTGACTTTCTTAAATTTCTGCTTCATAGACTCGTCTGCTTGCAGATCAATTATTTCCATTTACAACACTGCAGGAACATTGTTCACCTCACAAGAGAAGGGGTTGTGTAAATTATTTCCTTCGAGTGTGTATCTAAATCAAAAAACATGCAAGACTACTCTTTCAGATGACCAAGAAATTTCCATGAAAAAGAGTGTGGGGAAACTGGAACCACGTTTAGTGATTGGCAATTGGCGAAATGCGAAACAATTTTCTGTTTGATTTTACTTTTAAAAGGTATTACCTTCTGTCGGGTAAAGATCACATATTATACTCCCCTTAAAGGTTTTTGTTCAATTCGTGTAAATGGAGAGCAACATCAGCTAAGAAAGCTAATTTCTATTGCTATTCTAGGCCTGATAGAATGCCTAAGGGGCTATTTTATTCATTTAGAAATATGTCTCCCTCTATTGTCTAGCAAAAAATGTTGACTAAATTTTACCACAAGTTAGTCACCTAACTGCCGTGTGGCCTATGGTATGGGAGATCACTGCACAAAGATTGTACTTTTTCTAGGAATAACTTGAATTGGTGGTGTTTGAGTCCAAGCTTTGAATAAAGTTCGCAACAGAAATTACAGATCTCATTACACAAGACATATCCATGGATTTTGCACGAAGTTCTTCCTGATGAACAACACATTGCACTGTCAATTGTTTGGGTATACCTTGCTTCATAGTCTGTATTTATTTTGCCAAAAAAAACTGCAAATTTGTCTCACACATTTCTCCCTCCATCGGTTGAGACATTTCAGCCGAGAGACAGAAAGGTTGCATTTTGTGGCTAAAGTTGACTGTACCTCGTTAAATATGTCATCACCCATTGTTGTGCTGTAGAGGAAAATCAGTTCTGCTAGTTCTTTTGTTACTTCAAAGTTTGAGCTAATACCTCTAAAGAACAATGAACTTGCGCATTATTACTAATATCAGTAGATTTGTCCAGGGCTATAGAATATGAAGCATACTTCAATGCCCTTTCTTACAACTGATTTGTTAAATCGAAAACAATGTCTTTCACTCAATGCGCCACAGGTATCTGCTGATAGAGTAACAACTTTATTTTGTTCCATTTTGCCTGGGAACAATTCTTCAGCATGCAGTTCTTTATGTAATCACCATCTGTGAATGGCTTTCTTCGTTTGGCAATTTCGTGGGCAATTCTTAAGCTTACTTTCGTAGCGACTTCACTTTCATGAACACATTTCCAAAAAAATTTTTGTTTCAAACACAGTCTATGTTTTAACATTTCGAATTTGTGCTCACGTACATTGTTTCTGAACGCATCAAACTGTGGACCATGCTTAGTTTCATAATGACGACTGATATTAATGATGTTGAGCACAGCTGTAAGTTCATTGCAGATTATACAAATGGCTTTATTGCTTATCTCTGACGAAATAATTCATGCCCCATTGACTTTGCTCTTTTTCGTTTCTATTGTCGTACTGCATAGTGTACACTTATCGGTACAAAAATTGTACAGATTTTACAAACAAAGAAAACCTTAGCAAATTCAGCCAGGATCAGGAAAACCCAGTCACCTGCAGGCAGGAAGTTCCTGGTGGCGTCATTCTTATTTTTGAACATTTGAATGTGATTTTGACATGTTTTAAGCTCGTCAATGCTTCTAGCACCCCCTCACAGAGTTAAACGAGCAAGAATCACGCGCTACTTGAAACCCGTGTGCGGGCCGGATGAAAGCCCTCCGTGGGCCGGATCTGGGCCGTGGGCTGTATTTTGGAGACCACTGCCTGTCAAAGTAACACTTTAAAATTTAATGAAGTCAACCTTTTTTTTTAGTAAAAAGCTATTAAGGAATTGAACTTTCGTTGGACTTTGCTGCTGCTGCCGCCAGCTGTCACTGCTATGGCTGACAGATGTGTGAGCAGGTTTAAATGTTGCCTGCAGGCTGCCACTCACAACTTGTTGGGTTGTACTTGAATGTCACTTCTCTGTGCTGTATTGCTACTTGGGTCCTAATCCACCATCTTCATTACACCCACCTCTCAAGAGAATGTGGTTAGTACTTGCTTTACCTTCAAGTGAGTCTCATGGAACTAGCATCTGTTAAGTTAGAAGATTTTCATCAGAAAATTCCATAAACAAAAGGAAATCACCATATGTTGTCCACTTCACATGTACTGTACGTATTACTCCACAGCAATATTCCACTGCTGTTATCTGCATGAAGTTCAGTAGCAGAATCTAAATGACCATGTGAAGAGATTTGACTCTGTAGAGACCCTTTTGCCCTCTTCTCCCCTTCCTCTGCTGCCTGCTGTGCAACAGACCTGATTGACTCAATAATGCTGAACTGCTTGTAATGTAATGTGATTATTGCTTCAGATTGTTAGTAAATGAGTTTTGCTTGATTCATTTTGTTTTTAACAACCCAGTAATTCAAACCAATCAGAATTTTATTAAAAGTATTTTATTTGGAAACTGCAAATTTTAGCACCACTGCCGATGCAAGTTGAATTTTGGTTAAAGTTCGTGGTACCAGTTGATTACAGAAAAAAATTACTGCAAGCTCAACATACTACTATTGATGTTAAAAAACACTGACAGCTTGTAAAATGAATTGAAACATTGTGAAGATCGGGACAACATTCTCACAGAATGTAAAGTTGTTGCTGTTTTCACAGAGTTGCACGCTAAGAGAGGAATATGGTTTCGTGATGGAATCTGGATAGACAAAAATAAATTCAGAAGATTTATCCAAGATAATATTTTTATGTCATTATTGATACTCTAGTGTCTTCCTTGAATACACAATTTGATACAGTTAAGATTATTGATAGGCAGACATTTGTAGAAAGCAAAGAAATGTCTGCCTAGGTGTGTACATCTGTGTGTGTGTGTGTGTGTGTGTGTGTATTTGTTTACCTTCCTTTTTTTCCCCTAAGTTAAGTCCTTCCATTCCTGGGATTGGAATGACCCCTCATCCACTCCCTTAAAACATGTATCCTTTCCTTTTTTCCCCTCCTTCCTTCCTCTTTTCCTGACGAAGTGACCAACGGTTGCGAAAGCTTGATTGTTTGTTTGTGTGTATTTTTATTTGTGTTTATTGGCAAGCCTGTGCTTTGGGCAAGTCAAACGATTTTTATTTTTATACACATTTTTCCCAACAGGAAAGTCTCCTTCTATAATAGTCTTCTCATCATTTTATAATATTTACATAATTTTTCCACCTGTATTTTGTGAGCCACTTTTTTGTTGCCAGTGTTACTTATTTGATGCAAGTACTTAATTTGTTTGATGTCACCATATTTTTTTTGCAAGTGGTTTCAGATTAGAACATTTATTTAGAGTCTGTGAATTTTGTTTTTTTCACAATAAATTTGGCGTATGATTTTGATGGCAACCTCATGAAGTTTCTCAATAGCGAGTCTGGCTTCCTTGGCAGTCTGTAATTACTGCTAGGAGCAAAGACGAGGTATTTTATGTTGTTTCTTTTCTCCTTGTTCCCATATTTATTCAAGGCATTTCTTTCTCCCAAGTCTTAATGATCTTGTCCTGAACCAGGTTAAATTTGAAAAGGTTCAGAGATTTCTCACATGAATTTTACTTTGGAGGTTGTTAGTCTGCTAAATTAATGAAGTAATTTTATTACCTACACCAAATTTACAATGTGTATTGAACAGGCTGGTGTGATCAATTGAGTCGTATGCTTTCTTGAAATCTACAAAGCTGACTACTGAACAGTTTGACTAGTGGTGTTGCAGTATCATCTTCAGGTGTATTGTGTAAAAAACATTCCTGGAAAATAATGGCAGACAATTGTTAAGTTATATTGAAGTATTGTTCATCAAAGTGACAAAGAAGAAAACAATACTTTTGATACACTACACACTGCACCTATCAATCATGATTTTTCTTACTGTTCAATAATCTTTGCAAAATAATGACTGGTAGTTCTCTATGTATTTATCGCAACTTTGGGATAACTTACCTCAGTATGCTTGCAATTGTTAATCAGATTTAAATTAACTGTAACGCCAGATTCATAAAAAAACACCCATCTGAAAATATGAAAAATGTTGTAGAGAAAACAATTCTTTACCATCCGATTTTTTAATGTAATTGCAGGTGTCAGCAATGAGATATATAGCTTCAAAAATGACAATGATTTACGATTTGTATTTTTTCTGCCATTTTTGATGAAGTGTTCCTTTAAAAATAATTGAAAGTAATCAGTAAAATTTTCAGAGAAGTAAAATAACCAGCAGTTAAAAAAGTTTTTTTAAATTTTGTAAATTGATGTTTTTGGTTAACTTTGGCACTATGATATGCTGAAAGTATTTCAGGCAAGTGTTTGATATTTACAGAAGTTAAAAGGGTACCAGGCTACATAAGTAAGTGAATTTTGAGGCTGCTGACTGCAATATTCCGATCCCTGGAGGTAACTAAACTTCCCACTTTGTGTCCTATGACACACAAACAAATTTGAGTGGTCCTCTTCAAGCCCCCATCACTACATCAATTTTGAATTTTAGAATCTGTAACTTTGCAGCTCTTCATTTAACATATGGGGATCATTGGAAAATCTGTACAATTGACATGGAATGACCCAGGAGTGAAATGCCTCAATAGTTGTTGGGATTAGTCTTTTTGCCCTTTTTGTGATATGTTACAATTATTTATTGCTAACACCTGGAGTAAACCTTGTAAACTCAAAAGTCGTATCAGTTTTCTGTGTTATGAGAGTTCAAAAATCTATTTTATTACTATAGGCTGATGTTAACAGGAGGTGGAATATTGGTTTTATTCCATTTTCCTATTCTTATTGGAAAATTCACCACTACTCATAGAATGTAGGCTTTCACAGCTGGCATCTTCACTAATTAAAACTTCCGGGCTAAGTTGTCGTGGTCCATCCATAAAACTTCTTACTCCCGACATTTCGTTGCCTACTGCGGGCAACATCTTCAAGGGTGAGTCGACGACTGCCTACTAGGCACTGGAGGTCCTGCTGATATAGATGGCATAGATGTCGCCACCACTTGTCACATGCTGCCGACTATGAAGTTATCTTTGACCTATGTCATGTCTCTCAATTACAGGTAATCGATTGTCATATCTTTGGTTCAAAGTTGACCGCCAAATCTTATCTAATTTCAAACCTCCTTTTTTCCTGTTAAAATTATTGTGGTGCTTTTGTATTTCTATGGCTTCTCTGTACATCCGTGTGTAATAATGCGACGTCCTGGCTAGCACACTCATTTCACTAAATTTGATTTCATGGTCACCACATGTAAAAACATGGTCTGCCACAGCTGACTTGTCTGTGTGACCCAGACGACAATTCCTTTTGTGTTCCAATATGTGAGTATTAACACTCCTTTTTGTTGCTCCTATATACACCATGCCACAGCTACAGGGAATTCTATACACCCCAGGCATTGCTAGGGGATGTCGTGCATCTTTCACTGATCGTAAGCATTCACTAATTTTATTGGTAGGTCCAAAGATGGTCTGAACTTGAAACCTGGCCAAAACTTTCCCAATACGGTCCATAATTTTGTGGATGAAAGGAAGAAAAACTTTTCCGGCCAACAGTTGTTGTTGTGGCTTGTTTTTGGACCCTTTTCTTCTTGGATGGAGAGCTCGAACTCTCTCTTTATCGGTGTATCCATTTTTCTTAAACGCTGTTCGCAAATGGTTTAATTCATCTCTCACATAAATAGGCTCACAGATAGTATTAGCTCGATCCACCAATGTTTTAATGATACCTCTCTTCTGCCTAGGATGATGGTTTGAATCCTTATGAGGATAACAATCAGTGTGGGTGTCTTTTCTGTATACCTTATGCCACAAGGTCCCATCTGCCCGTTTGATTACCGATACATCCAAAAAGTTCAACTGTTCGTTTTCCTCTTTCTCCATAGTAAATTGTATCCGTGGATTAATACTATTCAGGTGCCCCAAGAAATCATTTAATTCTTCATCACTGTGATTCCATATCACAACAGTATCATCCACGTACCGGTACCACTTTGAGGGACTTTTGTTGGCAGATTGCAGTGCTTGACGTTAGAAAAATTCCATAAATAAATTAGCGATAGCTGGACTCAAAGGACTACCCATAGCCACCCTTTCAATTTGCTAATAAAATTCACTGTTGTATTGAAAATAAGTCGTGGATAGGCAGTGTAAGAATAAAGATACTATATCAGTTGGAAACATGTCAGCTATATAAGAAAGAGCTTCGTCTACTGGGACCATGGTGAACAAAGATACTATATCAAAACTGACAAGAATATCACCTGGACAGACAGTAATAGCTCTCAATTTTTCTATAAAATGGAAAGAATTTTTGATGTGCCTATCAGTTTTGCCTATGTATGGTTGCAACATGGAGGCGAGATATCGAGCCAGCTCCTGTGTCAGAGATCCAATGGCACTCACAATTGTCTTAACGGGACACTTGGTTTATGTACCTTAGGCAACCCATACAATCTTGGAGGGTGTGCTTCCGTTTTGAGAGATTTTTTTTATCCTCTGTTGGGATGGAAGACTTTTTTATTAACTGGTTGGCAGCATTTAACACTTTTGTAGTAGGATTCTTTGTCAGCTTTTTATAAGTGGTAGGATCAAGGAGGTCATTGATCTTCCTATGGTAATCCTCGGTCTTTCTTCCTTTCATCCACAAAATCATGGACCATATTGGGAAAGTTTTGGCCAGGTTTCAAGTTCAGACCTTCTTTAGACCTACCAAGAAAATTAGCGAATGCTTAAGATCGGTGAAAGATGCACGACATCCCCTAGCAACGCCTGGGGTGTATAAAATTCCCTGTAGCTGTGGCATGGTGTATATAGGAACAACAAAAAGGTGTGTTAATACTCGCATATTGGAACACAAAAGGAATTGTCGTCTGGGTCACACAGACAAGTCAGCTGTGGCAGAGCATGTTTTTACACATGGTGACCATGAAATCAAATTTAGTGAAACAAGCATGCTAGCCAGGACGTCGCATTATTACACACGGATGTACAGAGAAGCCATAGAAATACAAAAACACCACAATAATTTTAACACGAAAGAAGAAGGTTTGAAATTGAATAGTAAAGATGAAAAGTCAAAGAATAAATTGCTCTTCCAAAGAATAATTTCTGTTGCACATTTTATTTTATATTCTAAAAATCAATTAATATCCAATTAGTACCTAACTTCACAGGATCACCCACAGGGCTAATTTCAACATTTATTGAAGATTTCATAAAAAAATTGCTCACAAAACAAATTACATTACATTTCATTGTCTTTGCAAAGAATTCTTACTTAAATGAAAACAATTGATAATCAAGAAGGAATGATGTTATGTTTTAAACATAAATGAAACCTACCGAAATAATCAAATAAATGTTATGTTTTTAACACATAAAGTGAAATCAGTAACACACTGTTCAATGTTTGTTGGTATTCGTAGTTGCTGTACTACGCCATACTTATTTAGGCAGCAGCGGTGTCTATTATATCTTTGGTGCACTAAAGCGCATCTCTAGTCTCAATTTACCTGCAAAACCCCATGAAAGCTCGTGTAGTACTTTTGGAGATTAGCCTTTGCAGATAGACACTGACTGCTTTCAGACAAATGTTTAAATTATGATATCTTTATTTTCTCTGATCTGATTTTGATGAAATGAAGCTTGTATCCAACTGTATGATATGCTCAAGTTATGGCTGAAAGGCCTATGAAAATTCGTCAGGTAGTTTTGGAGATAAACATGTTCAAAGAGATAGACATGACAGTTGTAGTTACAAAACTTTAAATTAAGATTTTTTTTTTCCGTGATCCCACTTTTATAAAACAAACTTGTCCCATGTAAATCCGTGAAGTAATTTAGGAGATTAGAAATTTGTAATAGATAGCTGTACACCTGCGCTTCACAACGGATATTAAAGAGAGGATACTGTCAATTGTTGCAGAGAACTACACCATAGTTATGAGCATAAAAGAGCAGTTATTTGGTGTACTATGTAACTAACAGTGCGTCTATTTGTTCTTTACTGTACTAAACCATTTTATAGGCATTTCTAAACAGAACGGACTCAAGATCTGATACGTACGTGCAAAAAATGGAAAGGAAACTTCATAAATTCGATTTTTCTTGCAAAGAATTCTGATTTAAAGAAAACATTGATAGATGTGAAGGAATATCATTACTTCTTAAATTCAAATTATACCCGTCAAAAACATAGTTCTTTTCTTTCCATGACGTTGCAAAGCATATGGGATACAGCTAGGAAAAAAATATTTTTTTGTGTCCTTCCTGGGTTAATCTTTACTTGCAGTGGCAGCTAGTTTGCTATCGTTGGCAACGAACGATTCACTTTAGGAGGAGGATTTATTTACTGACCAGAACAGTATGAACATAAAGAATTATTCCCCTCATTTTACGTGAATAATTTTTGAAAAAGCAATTAACGGCCATTGCCAACATCAGCACAAAACGCTGCGGCCGCAAGTAAAATTGTACCCCTTCTTGTAGTGTATTACACCATAGTTACGAGAATGAAAAAATCGCAGCAACGCCATAATTGGTTATTTGGTGTATTATGTAACTAACGTCGCCTCACTTTGTCCTTTCCTGTAGTATGGCGTTTTTGAGGCATTCCTAAACAGAACACTCTCAAAATGTAATGAGGAGACACCGAAATTTGAAAGGGAACTACAGAAATTCCATTTTCCTTGCAAAAAATTGTTATGCAAATTAGAGCATCAACAGACTTGAAGGAATGTCGATATGTGATAAATTCAAATGTTCCCTGTCAAAAGAAGCAAAGAAATTTCGATAAGCTGTGAATATACAAATTGTAATCAGCAACTTGCTGTCCAATGTTAGTTTATATTTGCAGAGATAAGATTGGGCTCTTAATTTAAAATACTTCTGTTTATGAGGGAATACGTATAATGCGATCATGTATTGTTTCTTTGCAGCACTACAAAACCAACAGCACCTTTAGTGGTTCTTTGCTGTTCTATGGCATAAGCATATAAAAGAAATAAAAATAAACACAGTGGCGCCAACTATTAGTTCTTTGGTGAACTAAGTAACTAACAAGGCCTCTATTTGTTCTGTACTGTACTACATCATTTTCTAGGCATTCCAAAACATAATGGACTCAAGATATAATAATTCTGCATCAAAATCAGAAAGGAAACTATATAAATTCGTGTTTCCTTGCAAAGAATTCTTAGTAAATGAAAACATTGATAGACGCGAAGGAATGTTATGTTTTAAACTCAAATGATACCCATGGAAAGAAGAACTTTTTTTTTTTTTTTTTTTTTTTTTTTTTTTTTTCTTTCCATGGCATTGCAAGACATGTGGTATTAGGCTAGAAAAAAATTATGTTTTTGTGTTGTACCTGGTTTAAATTTTACCTGCAGTGGCAGCGGTTTGGTATGTTAAAGTTGGCAATGATATATTCGCTTTAGGAGGATCATTAATTTACTAATTGGAACAACATTAATTATTTATTTAATTATCAACACAAAGAATTATTCCCCACATTATACATTGTACGTGACTGTTTTTTTTTCAAAACAGATTCAATGAATGTTGCCAACATCAGTACCCTACACCACTGCCGTAAGGAAAATCGTAGCTATTTGGTAGGTATACTATGTAACTAACAGCGCCTTTGTCGGATCTTTGCTATACTACACTGCAATTCAAGCATAGCATACACCAGAAACTACAAATTATGATATATTTTCTTCCTCTGATCCCATTTTAATGAAATGAAGCCTATGTTACTCTCTAAACTATTCTCAATTTACCTGTGGAAACCAATGAAAGTTTGTGTAGTACTTTTGGAGATTATCCTCAACAAATAGACATACACAATGGCTTTTAAACAAATGATTAAATTATTATATCTTTATTTTCTCTGATCCAATTTTAATTATTGAAGCCTTTATGTAAACTCATGATATGTTCGAGTTGCGTGTGAAAACCCCATGAAAATTTGTCAAGTAATTTTGGAGATAAAAGTGTTCAAAGAGACAGACAGACATGATGGTCATAGATAAAAAAATTCAAATTACTATATTCTTTTTTTCTGTGATCCAATTTTTATGAAATGTTGTCCAGAGTTATGATCAAGTTACCTGTGGAAACCCCATGCAAATATGTGAAGTAGTTTTGGAGATAAGGGGTTCTTAATAGTTGAACAAAATGACATGATGATTACTGAAAACACTTAAAATTAAGATTTTTTTCTTTCTGTGTCCGATTTTGATAAAATTATGCCTATATGTTGACCCAAACTTTTCTCGTGTTTCCTGTGAAAACAACATGAAGATTCATCCCATAGTTTTGAAGATTAAAGAGAACAGCGACAGGCCTACATTTACAGATTTATTATTAGTATAGATATGTTGTACAATTGTATAATTTTGCACTTATATATTCATTTGTATAAGTGCTGTAGGTTGGTAAAATCCACTGCGAACAGAGTTAGTTGTAAAGAAGTAATAGATTAAAACCTTATGCCTGATGGGGCAGTTTTTCATGAATGTTACTGTTATTCTCCTTCTATCTAATGAACTACGAGTTATACTGTGATACAATTTCTAAAGAACATTCATCTGTATGTGTGTATACTATCTGTATCCTGTGACTACAATTTGTAGTGTAGAAATTATAAACTGCAACGTCACAGCAAATGCCATAGTTGTGCTCCATGAACAGCCAAAAAGTATTAAGCGAGAAACTTACTTTCATTATTTTGATGTAGTTGTCAGTGAGAAAAAGTTTAATAATGGTTTGAAATTATGTTTAAAGTTTGTTGCAAGTTGCTAAGGACTGTCATTTTTATTTCATCACTTTTATGTGGCAGTTTCTTGCTACTCCTATCGTTTATGATGTTATATCTCCTGAACCATGTGCCATATGTGGTTCTTACTCCTACAGCAATTGTTACCTTGCAGTAAGGAATATGTGTACCAAATTTGGTTGAAATCGATCAAGTGGTTTAGGAGAAAATGAGCAGCATTGTCGCTTAATGCGCATCTCATTGTTTATGATGTCGTATCTCGTGGACTGTGTGTTGTATGCGATTCTTACACTTACGGTGACTTTCCTTGTGGACTGAAGCTATGTGTACAAAATTTAATAAAGACTGGAAGAAACTGTAGATTTTTATCCAAAACAACACACACACACACACACACACACACACACACACACACACACACACACACACACACGTGGTCACTCTGCTTTATATATAAAGAACTATGTTTCATTTGTGAACTTCACACCTGTTGTTGTTGTTTTGGAATTATATGGTTACCTGGATAACCCGAATATAGATTTGTGTGTGTGAAGTTACTTCCCCTTTCGCCGCTTTTGGGTGAGAGTATTCAAGTTTGGCATTTATTATGACATTTATAAAGATGCAAATGAGGAATAACATTATGCTTATATATACTAAAATAAATAAATAAATAAGGCTGTTACAATTATGAAGGTTACCCCCTGGTAACCTAAGACTATCTTACCCCAAATTCATTTTGGTATCTCGATCCACTTATAAGCAATGAGTCATATTTGATGATTTTTCACTTTCTCTCTTTATAATTTGTTCATACTCTCAAGGTCAGCGATATAAAATCTTGTCTCAAGCTAACCCACCTTGTATCAGGTAAGGTCAGTGTAATCCCAAGCAGCATTACTTTCAAACACGAAAGCAAATTAACCTAGCTGTTAAAATTTTACCTACCATCCTGGTGGCCTCAAATGATTTTAATATTCTTAGAAATCCGCGTTGAATGACTTGATTAATGTGTTGTACAGACCATGAAGTAAATATTTAATGCTGTTTCTACTTTATGGTTGACAGTTTCCTGTAAGTAGTCTTGTCTGTCCAGTAAAAGTAATTGCCGTCATAAAACGAAGATTTCAAGACCAACATTTGCATTGTCACATGACTGGATAATACCAATGTTACATGAGTGCTAACATTATCATTTGAGGTCACCAGGATGAGAGGTAAAATCTAAAAGCCTGTCCAGTACTGCTCAACTTGTCAGTGAGGCCTCACCACTGCTCTGGTTTCATTCAAACAACACACTGTTGGTGGTATGTTGTTGTTAACATGGTGTATATGACTATCTTGATGGTGTGCATAGAGGTTGTTACCTAAGAGCCTGAGTAGAGCATGTAAATATTACCTGTTTTCCTTTTAAACTTACAATTTTCATTTTTGGCAATATTACACACTAATAATATTGCATTCTTTCTTGGGAACTGGATTTCCACTATCTGATAATATTCTCACTATGTGTTTTCAGTTAGTCTGATGGAAACTCTCCAATGAATTGTGAAAAAATTATTCAAAAGGGATAGAGTGGCTGTCCAGTACTTGCTCAGCATAATACCACTGATAGTTACACAAAAAAGTCGAAAATAAACATAGATGCAAGCTTTCAGAAATTAACGTCTTCGTAGGGTAGGAGACAGGATGGAGGGGATAGGAGGTAAGGGCCACTCACAACCTAGGCCATGAAGAAAATAATAAATATTGCATAATAAGTACTGAGAAATGCCAGTAGCAAACAAAAAAGGTTGGATCAAGAAGTAATGGGAAGTGAATCGGAATTGAACAATTCTGAGTGGGGGAAGGGGGGGGGGGGTAGGGGAGAAAATATTTCAGAAGAGAGAGATATAGATAACATATACTGAAATTGGCTATATAATGAGAGAAAGTATGAAGAGGAGTGGGAATGAATCAGTGAGTTGAAGATGATGGAGAGGGAGAGGCAACTGTACATTTAGGCCATGAGAATAGCAAGAAAAGAGTATGTGTTTGGGGACAAGATACCATCTCTGTAGCTCTGAGGGACTGGTGTTAGGTGAGAGTTTCCAAATGGTATGCATGATGTAATGATGTCCCTTTAGTCATGTTGAAGAGCATACTTGGATAAAGCAGTAAGTAGTTGTGGGAGGATGCACGGGGCAAGGTTTGCATGAAGTAGGAACCATTAGGTAGGGGTGATGGTTCTGGGATTTTGTGGAGGTACTGTTGTTTGTTTGTGAGTTTAATATGGACCAAAAAGTGAATGGGATACTCAACAAGATAGAGGTCAGCAACTAAGAAGGTGGCTTGGGTTCTGGAGAAAGCAGTAGTTCAATTTCAGGTTAGAGGTCTTGAAGGTAGTTCAAAAGATTTTCTTAACCATGAGTCCAACAACAAAGATGTCATCTACATAGGTATACCATGCCAGGGGATGCAACAGCTGCTTCTTAGGGAATTCCTCTTCCATGCAGTCCATGAAAAGGTTGGCATAGGAAGGGGCCATACTGGTTCCCATAACTGTCCTCATTATTTGTAGGTCTGATCCTCAAAGGTGAAGTAATTGTGGGCAAGGATTAAATTGGAAGGGTTACAAGCAATGAGGTTTTCAGGTGGGCATTGGTAAAGGCAGTTTTAAAGGGAAAAATACCATGAGTCAGGGGGATGTGGCATCTATTGCGAAAAACTTTTTTTAGTTGGGAATTGCATGCAACTAGATTTGAGGTGTTCCAGGATGTGGCTCATGTCCTTTATAGAGTGGGAGATTGTGAATTATAAGTTGGAGGTGTTGGTCTACCAGAGCTTGTCTCACTGCGGGGGCAAAGGCACATATACAAAAAAATACTCCAAGAAAAACAAAACAAAACCCCAACATAATATAGCTTCTATGACAGAAGCATCAACCTAACTGACGTAAATCACACTAAACAGGGAATAAGCTTACTAGAAAAAGGGGCAAAACACAACAGAAATACACATTAGATGACCTCGTAACAGATTCTGAAAGGAACAAGAAAGATTGAGCACAACAAATTTTAATGAAAACTTAACAAGAGAATTAGTTGCAGATAATTAACCCTTTGAGTGCTGCACCTGTGCGTCCAGCTAGCCAATTTTCGATTATAATTATACAAGGAGGCCAACGAAACTTACATAATTCAAAAGGCACTTTCCATAGATGCTTGCAAAATGAAAATCATGTGTATACATAGCCATTAAGAGAGGCAAAAGGAAGCAATTATATTCATGAAACTTCGTGGCAGATTAAAATAGTGTGCCGGAACCGGGACTCGAACCTGGGACCTTTGCCTTTCGCGGGCAAGCGCACTACCGACTGTGCTATCCCGACACGACTCACGATACCACCCCACAACTTTACTTTCATATCAGCGCACACACCGCTGCAGAGTGAAAGTTTCATTCTGAATTATATTCATATCTATAGCTCTGATCACGCTTAAAATTTTTCAATTGCCAAGTGAGTGAGTGTCGAAAATTGAAGTGGTGCCAACATCTGTCTTGCGTACCACTCAGGTGCTATGGTAAAAATGTGACACTAAATTAAAAACTTTTTGTAGAAAAGCATTTTATGCAAGTTCATGTTTAATGGTTAATTTTCAGTAATATTGCTCTTGATATTAGCAGTGGAAATCAAAACTCCATAGAAATGAATTCTAAACAAAACGTTATTTATGGGTGTTAATATTTTAGTTATTTTTATGTAACAGTAGCTTCATGATAGTTTCCAGCACAGATAACACATAATTTGAAGCAATTCCCTAATATTTAATTTCTTCATTTTATATAGGTACGATGAGCGAAAGACGGTACAGACATAGAGATAGATGGAGGAGGAGATGGAAGACGGATGGAAGGAAAGGCAGTGATGAACAGAGGCTGAGGATTATATAGAGGGAGGATGAAGAAGTAAATAGTGTGGAAACAGAAGATTGACATAGTGGATGGGAAATGATGGAGAGATTGTAGAAAACAATAGCTTTTTACTAAGGTGAATTATACGTCACATGGTCCAGAGTCGGTAAACTGATCTATATGTTTGTGGAGAAAATAACGACAAAAAATGTAATCTTTGTTATGGGTTTAAAATAATGAGTATCTGCAAAATAATATATTTTATAACTTTCGTTTCACAGAGCCAGAGTAGCCCAACAAATGATATTGATTTTATTGAAGCATTCTCTTGGTGATTCTATGTTCACATGAATTACAGTATTTCCTTTTCAGTTATTTCATATGAGAGTGAGCCACAGCGAAGTGTGGCCGGGTTTAGCTAGCGAATAAATAAATAACCACACTGATGATGGCACAGAGGTGTAACATGTTTGGGTAAAAGTAAGAAACAGTGATTTGCACATCAGGCGGACCTCATATCCAAAATTTGACTTAGCTAATTTTTAGCATGAATAAAAAGTTAATATTTTTGTAGCTATCTAATTTTGGAAGGACAAGTAGCAAATAGGGTTTTACAAGAGTACTTGTTGATACTTTTAATTTACAAGCAAATATAAAAAAATCTTATATTTTGTACATTGAATATTAGAAATTATCTGTTCAGTTTTGGCACACAGTCTTGAAAAACTTTTTTTTTTCTACAAATGTAAAATTCCATCAACAAAACTAAAAAAGACTGGCTGGACAGTATTTACCTTCAGGAGGCAAAAATTTTAGCACTACCTTCACCTGAGTAATCTACTGCCCATTTTTTCCCTGTCCTTATCAATTAAACTTCCTGACTTCCGGGAAGCTAAAGCTGCAGGAAGTACTACACTTTTCGCCTCCTGAAGATAATGTGTTTTTAAAATACATTAGTGTCAAAAAGTATTAACATTGCCTTGTACATCTCTGCAAGTAGGAATTGATTAGATCTAATCATAAGAACAGGAGCTTAATAAAATTTAAATATACAGCCTCTCTGTGTTTAATTACTGCACAGATTTTTCTTTGATAAGAGTTGGACGGTAATGATGGTCACTTGTCTTCCTTTTAACTGTAGTAAAAAATGGAACATGCATGTGTGGCTTAGCAATTACTCGTTGACCAGCAATATCAACTTCATACTTTGCATGTCTGGTCATTATGAAGTCATTTGTGACAATAGGTCTTGAATCACTGTTGGTTAACCCAGGGTGTCTGATGTAACCCAAACATATAAGTTTATCAAGTGTGAAACCATATCTGCAACATAAAAGAATCTCTCATAGTTTCAATTATTACTACAAACTAAGTACATTTCTATTGCTATTTTTGTATGACAACATTATGCACAGTTCTTTCTTGAGCACTGTTGAAGGGAGAGCTGGTGAGGGTGTATAAGGAACAGCATAAAAAAAATGCTTCACGGGAGAGGAACAATTGGGAAAAATAAACACCACCTCACATTTGCAATCTTTTTAACGTGAAGAATGGGATACAAATTATGTATTTTGAGAAGAGTTTAGCCAATGTAAAAGTTATAACTAATGTGTCAAATTGGCAAAAAATTTTGAAGGTATGATTTATAAAAAATTTACTGTGTATAGTGATATAAAGTTTTATCAGTGAGCATAATTCTGTGATTTGGAGTTCTTTTGGTTACTTGTTTTGCACTTATATTAGTGAGCATAATTTCAGTTGCATTTTCTTCTATTTCTTTTGTGAATTTCTCCCAAGAAATCTTTTTAGCCAATGCAATCATTTTCTTTGCTGCTCTTCTTAGTCATTTCCATTTGTCTCTGTTACCTTTTGTCAAGAATGGTTCAAAAACAGAACAGAATGTAACAGAGACAAATGGAAACAACTGAGAAGAGACGCAAAGAAAATGATTGCATTGACAAAAAAGATTTCATGGGAGAAATTCACAAAAGAAATAGAAGCAAATTTAAAAAATGACAAGAAGATATTATATTGCTTATTGGGTAACAGAAGAAAGCAAAAAGAAAATACCTCAAAAGTCATCAACAATGAAGGAAACCCTGTATGGGGGAAGGAAGAAGTTTTGAAGGTATGGAAAGATTACTTCCAAAAACAATATGAAGGGCAGGATGAAGCAAATACACATGCTGAGACAGAGGAAGAAGAAATGAGCGACATCACAAAGGAAACAGAAACAGAAGATATGCAAGTGTTGGATGTAGAGAAATCTGTATTAGAGATGAAAAACAGCAAAGCTCCCTGAATAGACGGTATCACAGTGGAAATGATCAAAGCTGCGGCTTGAATCGGAATTCAGTGGCTGTATAGAATAATGAGGATAGTGTGGACAAACGGAAACATTCCTGAAGACTGGACAAAGGCAATCATTGTACCTATCTTTAAGAAGGGAAACAAGGCACTTTGTGAGTATTACAGAGGAATAGCACTATTGTGCCACTGCATGAAGATACACAAAAAGATAATTAAGCCAGTAAAATTAGCTCCAAAAGGGGGGTTGCCTTCCAAAAATTAGTGGAAATCTGGAAATTGTTTTAATCACTCAAGCAGGCATCTGGTATGAATATCTGAGTTTGCCCCGATTTCTGAGTGGAGCTTCACCCGTGAAAAAAGAAAACCATCGAAATTTTGGACTTTTTCTAGGTTTTTTAAATTGCTCGAATACCAAGCATTTAATGAAAAAAGCTAAGATTACAAAAAATGTAGAGCATTAAATTCTGCATCGATTAAGTACTGAAACATAGCCATTTGATTACATGTTAGCGGAGAAATTCTACGTCAAAATTGATAATTTATTCACACGTACCGAAAAACACTAACATCGTCAGTATAAGACATGTATTATTCGGGAATTGGCTTGTTTGACACAAAATTTTATAGGATATAAATTATAGAACATCAAATTGTGTTTTTGAAATGCCAATGAAAGGGACAAGAAACCTTGCTGATAAGGAAATATTGCCATTATTCACTTACATGTGACTCACATGTTAATGCTCAACATCAAATTTTCTTATTTCTGTTAAATGATTTCTTACAGAATAGCTTTCCACAAAAAGTCCAATGAAGAACTTCAGCACTAGTCTGAGTACGAGCTAGCTCTGTATCCTCTATCTTTGTTTGACAACGTAGGTATACGGAAAACACGGAAGTTATTTGATCCAATTGACTTCGGAAAGACAGAGTTCACTGTAGATGGATGATTTCTATTGTATAGAGTGGTATGGGAAGCAAATGAAATTTTTCTTACATGACTGCAAAGTATGTAGGTACATCAAGTTTGGTATGGCAGGAAGATAACTATTGTGTTTGATGGCTACTCTGATTGTACGAGTAACAGAAACATGAAATCAGCTGAGCCACTAAAAGATCTGTACCAACTGTCACATTCATTGAAACAATGTCAGTAACCACAGAGAAAGACTTATATCAGTGCAACAAACAAAATAAACAGCATCATATCTTTATTAAATGAACAATTTGAAAGTGAGCACTTCAATGTCAAGCGTACTGCTGAGGACGCCGATACTCTAATAGTAACTACAGATCTTGAACTTGCAAAGCACTCTGGCTGTGTTGATGGTGAAGACATTGCATCAACCTTCTAGTGATGCTAACATCTTCAGACCCACTGCCCTCCAACATTTTTCTAGTGACGAGGAGACCACATGGGTTCGGATTTTAGAATTTCTTTATATTTATGATAAGTGAAGTTCAGAATGTAAATAACAATCAGCCAAAGCCATTTGACGACACAACTCTCAAAAATTCTCCAGAAAATTGACTTTCAAATTTTGCAAAGTACACGTAAGTACCATTAACTAAAACAGCTACAGCACTTATCAGTGTAGCACAGGCGGTAGCGTACTGGTTTCACATCCATAGAGTTGCAGGTTTGAATCCAACTGTGACCCATATATTTTTCGTTTTCGAATTCAGTTATATAAAACATTTTGCGATCTCTAATACCATGTCTTGTATCAGTTTTTTTATTTTGTGATTACGTAGGCGAGCTGAACACCTTGTCGTCACGTAAAACGATGTTTGAGTAGGTTAGCTGCTTGGAAAGCCATTAGTAGCTACGGAGATTACTTTCCAAAAACAATGTAATAGCTCTTCACATACTGAACAATCAGTGACTACTGTTGTGAACTAATAGTGAAGACAAGACTATAAAAAAGGTAACTTATGTTTTTTTTTATTTTTTATTTTTATTTTTTTTTTTATTGAAACTGTCATTATTAACAACCTTCTCTGAAATACAGAAAACTGCGAATTTTTAGTATTCTAACACGAAGATGAAGAAGAAGAAGAAGAAGTCATAATCAGATTGGAACCATCGATCCTAGGGTTGGAAGACCAGAATGTTACCACCTGAGCTACACCTACAGATGCTATATGTGTTGCAATTATTGGTACTTACACTTACTTGCAAAACTTCAAAGTCGATTTTCTCAAGAATTTTTTGGAGTTGTGTCAAATTGCTTTGGCTGATTATTATTTGAGTTCTGATCTTCACTTACCATAAATATCAAAAAATTCTAAAATTCGACACCCATGTGTTCTCCTTGTGAAACCAGGCAGAGGCAGACAAAGTGATGTAATTTACAATCCCCTAAATTTCAAGTTGTCTCAAACATTAAAGGACAACATTCTGTTCTTACTTGCCTTCAGTGGTTATGACATGACTTCATCATTTTCCGGCAAAGAAAAAGTGAAACTCCTGAAGGAACTGTAGACGACAACCACATTACAAAAAACAGCAGAGCTATTCAACAATTCCTGTGCTACTGTTGATGAGATTGAGGAAGCTGGATAGAAGTTTATTACGGCCCTGTATTGTGGGGATGATACAAAGTCATTAAATGTGCTTCACTACCTATTTTTTGAAAAATCTATATCAAAGACTATATTCAACCTCGCCTCTTTGCCTCCTACAGAAGCAACTGCTCGACAGCATTCCCTGAGAACGTTTTTTTCAGGTGTAAGCTTGGAAAAACAACCTTCTAAATCCACTGGAATGGGGACGACAGACTTCAAAAGTAGGTCTCTTGTCAGTTCCCACTTCTAAGGAGGCAGCACCTGTGGAACTGTTGAAAACCATTTATTGCTCATGCGTCACAAGTGCCATGGAAGTTGTTCCTGCAGGAAAAATTGCATTAAGTGTGCTACCGACTACAAACTATGCAGAGGTCAATATGACTTACCTAAAGTACAGGCTCGTCGATAGGAACACAAAAACACACAACCATTCGAGCTTTCGCCACCAGTGGTGGCTTCTTCGGGAAAAAGAGGGAGGAAGGAGAGGAGAAAGGGAAGGATACGGGTTTTAAGGAAGTGGAAAAGGAGCCATTCCAATCCCAGGAGTGGAAGGACTTACCTTAGGGGACAAAAAGGAAGGTAAACAAATACACACACACTCACACATATCCACATCCAAACACACTTAGGCAGACATTTGTAGAAACCAAAGAAGTTGGACAGAGATGCCACTTCAGGCAGAGGCTCTGTCCACAGAACCAAGGCAAAGATGTTAAAGATGGCGGGCGGGAATTAGAATTTAGCGGAGGTTGAGACCAGGCGGGCAACGGGAAGAGAGAATGTTTTGAAGGGCAAGTTCCCATCTCCGGAGTTCTGAAAGATTGGTGTTGGTGGGAAGTATCCAGATAACCCGGACGGTGTAACACTGTGCCAAGATGTGCTGGCCGTGCACTAAGGCATTTTTAGCCACAGGGTGATCCTCATTACCAACAAACACTGTCTGCCTGTGACCGTTCATGCGAATGGACAGTTTGTTGCTGGTCATTCCCACATAGAACGCTTCACAGTGCAGGCATGTCAGTTGGTAAATCACGTGGGTGCTATCGCAAGTGGCTCTGCCCTTGATCGTGTACACCCTCCGGGTTACGGGACTGGAGTAAGTGGTGGTGGAAGGGTGCATAGGGCAGGTTTTACAACGGAGGCGGTTACAAGGGTAGGAGCCAGACGGTAGGGAAGGTGGTTTGGGGATTTCATATGGATGGAATAGGAGGTTACGGAGGTTAGGTGGGCGGCGGAAAGACACTCTCGGTGGAGTGGGAAGGATGTCATGAAGGATGGATCTCATTTCGGGGCGGATCTCTTTCCGCCGCCCACCTAACCTCCGTAACCTCCTAGTCCATCCATATGAAATCCCCAAACCACCTTCCCTACCCTCTGGCTCCTACCCTTGTAACCGCCCCCGTTGTAAAACCTGCCCTATGCACCCTTCCACCACCACTTGTTTCTACAAATGTCTGCCTAAGTGTGTTTGGATGTGGATATGTGTGAGTGTGTGTGTATTTGTTTACCTTCCTTTTTGTCCCCTAAGGTAAGTCCTTCCACTCCTGGGATTGGAATGGCTCCTTTTCCACTTCCTTAAAACCCGTATCCTTCCCTTTCTCCTCTCCTTCCTCCCTCTTTTTCCTGAAGAAGCCACCACTGGTGGCGAAAGCTCGAATGGTTGTGTGTTTTTGTGTGTGTTTGGTGTTCCTATCGACCAGCCTGTACTTTAGGTAAGTCAAAAATCTTTATTTTATACCATTTTCCCACCTGGAAGGTCTCCTTCTGACTTTTGACTTACCTAAAGTACAGGCTCGTCGACAGAAACATAAAACACACACAAAAACACACAAACATCCGAGCTTTCGCCACCACTGGCAGTTTCTTCAGGAATATATATATATATATATATATATATATATATATATATATATATATATATATATATGTATATATATGTATAATGGTATAAAATAAAGATTTTTGACTTACCTAAAGTACAGGCTGGTCGATAGGAACACTAAACACACACAAAAACACACAACCATTCGAGCTTTCGCCACCAGTGGTGGCTTCTTCGGGAAAAAGAGGGAGGAAGGAGAGGAGAAAGGGAAGGATACGGGTTTTAAGGAAGTGGAAAAGGAGCCATTCCAATCCCAGGAGTGGAAGGACTTACCTTTTTGTCCCCTAAGGTAAGTCCTTCCACTCCTGGGATTGGAATGGCTCCTTTTCCACTTCCTTAAAACCCGTATCCTTCCCTTTCTCCTCTCCTTCCTCCCTCTTTTTCCTGAAGAAGCCACCACTGGTGGCGAAAGCTCGAATGGTTGTGTGTTTTTGTGTGTGTTTAGTGTTCCTATCGACCAGCCTGTACTTTAGGTAAGTCAAAAATCTTTATTTTATACCATTTTCCTACCTGGAAGGTCTCCTTCTATATATATATATATATATATATATATATATAAAATAGAAAACGGATGACTTACCCAAAAGGACCGGCTCGTCGATAGACACACGTAAAAATAAAAATTACACTCAAACACACATACAAGCTTTCGCCACCACTGGCAGCTTCTTCAGGAAAAAGAGGAGAAAGGGAAGGATATGGGTTTGAAGGAAGTGGAAAAGGAGTCATTCCAATCCCAGGAGTGGAAGGACTTACCTTAGGGGACAAAAAGGAAGGTAGGCAAATACACACACACACACACACACACACACACACACACACACACACACATATCCAAATGCAAACACACCTAGACAGACATTTGTAAAAAACAAAGAAGTTGGACAGAGATACCACTTGCGGCAGAGGCTCTTTCCACAGAAACGAGGCAAAGATGCTAAAGATGGTGGGCAGGAATTTGAATTTAGCGGAGGTTGAGACCAGGTGGGCAGCGGGAGGAGAGAATAAGCTGAAGGGCAAGTTCCCATCTCCGGAGTTCTGAAAGGTTGGTGTCAGTGGGAAGTATCCAGATAACCCAGACAGTGTAACACTGCGCCAAAATGTGCTGGCCGTGCCCCAAGGCATGTTTAGCCACAGGGTGATCCTCATTACCAACAAACACTGTCGGCCTGTGACCATTCATGCGAATGGACAGTTTGTTGCTGGTCATTCCCACATAGAACGCTTCACAGTGCAAGCATGTCAGTTGGTAAATCACTTGGGTGCTATCACAAGTGGCTCTGCCCTTTATCGTGTACACCTTCCGGGTTACTGGACTGGAGTAAGTGGTGGTGGAAGGGTGCATAAGGCAGGTTTTACAACGGGGGCGGTTGCATGGGTAGGAGCTGGAGGGTAGAGAAGGTGGTTTTGGGATTTCATAGGGATGGACTACGAGGTTATGGATGTTAGGTGGGTGGCAGAAAGACAATCTTGGTGGAGTGGGAAGGATGTCATTAAGGATGGATCTCATTTCGGGGCAGGATTTTAGGAAGTCGTATCCTTGCTGGAGAGCCACATTCAGAGTCCGCTCCAGTACCGGAAAGTATCTGGTGACAAAAGGGGCACTTCTGGGTTCTTCGGTGGAAGGTTCTGGATTTGGGGGGATGAGGAGGTGGCTCTGGTAATTTGCTTCTGAACCAGATCAGGAGGATAGCTGCGGGATGTAAAAGCTGTTATTAGGTTATTGGTGTACTGGTTCAGTGATTCGGGACTAGAGCAGACTCTTCTGCCACGAAGACCTAAGATGGAGGGAAGGGAATGTTTGATGTGGAATGGATGGCAGCTGTCATAATGGAGGTATTGTTGTTTGTTGGTTGGTTTGATGTGGATGGGATGTGTGAAGTTGGCCGTTGGACAGATGGAGTTCGACATCAAGGAAAGTGGCATGGGATTTGGAATAGGACCAGGTGAATTTGATGGGACCAAAGGAGTTGAGGTTGCAGAGGAAATTCTGGAGTTCTTCTTCACTGTTGGTCCAGATCATGAAGACGTCATGATCTGTACCAAACTTTGGGTCGACACGCTTGGGTTTCCAGGAAGGCTTCCTCTAAGCGTCCCATAAATAAGTTTGCGTATGAGGGGGCCATCCTGGTTCCCATGGCTGTTCCCTTTAGTTGTTGGTATGTCCGGCCCTCAAAGGTGAAGAAGTTGTGGGTTAGGATGAAGCTGGCTAGGGTATTAAGGAAAGAGGTTTTAGGTAGGGAAGTGGGTGGTCGACGTGAAAGGAAATACTCCATCGCAGCGAGGCCCTGGGCATGTGGGATATTTGTGTATAAGGAAGTGGCATCAATGGTTACAAGGATGGTTTCAGGAGGTAACAGGCTGGGTGTCTTTTATGAAGGATGGGAGACTGCACATGATGGGTTGAAGGTGTTGGTCTATGTAGGCAGAGATTCGTTCTGTGGGGGCTTGGTAACCGGCCACAATCGGCTGGCCTGGATGATTAGGTTTGCTAATTTTAGGAAGTAGGTAGAAGGTAGGGGTGTGGGGTGTTGGTGGGGTCATGAGTTTGATGGACTAAGGTGAAAGGTTTTGTAGGGGGCCTAAGGATCTGAGAATTCCCTGAATCTCTACCTGGACATCAGGAATGGGGTCGTCTTGACAGTCTTTGTAGCTAGTATTGTCTGAAAGCTGGCGCAGTCCCCCAGCCACATAATCCCGCCGATCAAGTACTACGGTCGTGGATCCCTTGTCGGCAGGGAGAATGATGATGGAATGGTCAGCCTTCAGATCACGGATAGCTCGGGATTCAGCTGTGGTAATGTTGGGAGTAGGATTAAGGTTTTTCAGGAAGGACTGAGAGGCAAGGTTGGAAGTAAGGAATTCCTGGAAGGTTTGGAGGGGGTGATTTTGAGGAAGAGCGGGTGGGTCTCGCTGTGATGGGGGATGGAACTGTTCTAGGCAGGGTTCAATTTGAATGATGCATTCAACTTCTAACTTCTTTGCTTTCTACAGTTCTACAGTATGTCTGCCTAAGTGTACTTGCGTCTGTGTAAATGTGTGGGTGTGTGTGTATTTGTTTACCCTCCTTTTTTTCCCCCAAGGTAAGTCTTTCCTGTCCCAGGATTGGAATGACTCCTCATCCACTCCCTTAAAACCCTCATCATTTTCTTTTCCCTCTCCTTCCCTTCTGCCTGATGAAGCAGCTAGGCTGCCAAAGCTTGTGTTTGTGTGTGTGTGTCTGTGTGTATATTTGTTGCTATCACTGCCTGTGCCCCTCTGCCTGGTAAGTGGTCTTGGTCTTGGTCTAGCTGTGTTTGCGTTTCGATATGTCTGAGTGTGTGTGTATTTGTTTACCTTCTTTTTTTCCCCTAAGGTAAGTCCTTCCACTCCTGGGATTGGAATGACTCCTTTTCCACTTCCTTAAAACCCATATCCTTCCCTTTTCCTCCCCTTTTTTCCTCTTTTTCCTGAAGAAGCTGCCAGCGGTGGCGAAAGCTTGTATGTGTGTTTGTATGTGATTTTATTTGTTTCTCTCGACGAGCCGGTCCTTTTGGTAAGTCATCTCTTTTCTATTTTTATTTTTATATATATATATATATATAAACGAAAATTATAGAGGGAAACTTTCCTGGTGGGATAAACAAAAATAAAAAATAGAAAAGAGATGACTTACCAAAAGGACCGGCTTGTCGATAGAAACGAATAAAATCACACACATACAAGCTTTCACCACCACTGGCAGCTTTTTCAGGAAAAAGAGGAAAAAAGGGGAGGAGAAAGGGAAGGATATGCGTTTTAAGGAAGTGGAATAGGCGTCATTCCAATCCCAGAAGTGGAAGGACTTACCTTAGGGGAAAAAAGTAAGGTAAACAAATACACACACACTCACACATCTCCACACGCAAACACACCTAGGCAGACATTTGTAGAAACCAAAGAAGTTGGACAGAGATACTGGGAATTTGAATTTAGCAGAGGTTGAGACCAGGTGGGCAACGGGAAGAGAGAGTATGTTGAAGCGCAAGTTCCCATCTCCAGAGTTCTGAAAGATTGGTGTTGGTGGGAAGTATCAAGATAACCCGGACGGTGTAACACTTGCCAAGATGTGTATATATTTTTCTTGCATGTATCACTTATTATTCTGCGATCTTTTGACACACATCTGTGACTCAGCAAGTAGTCACAGAACACTTGTCCACTCTCACATATTCCCACTGTTGTCCTTGTGCAAAATATTACAGACACACAGTATATGCCCTCTTACTCATTCTTATGAGTTACAATCACTATAAATGTAACGATATATATGCCGTTACACTAAAACTTACCACACATAACAACAGCCAAGAAAACTATCCCCCACCCCTTACAATTACTGGTTTCTGCAGATTTTAATTCCATCATTGGGTATATCTTGACTCGCTATTCTCAGACAATAGGAAAGTTAATAAAAAATGAAGTTTGCTGGCAACACTATCACTGACATGTCGCAATGCAAATAAAAATTTTCTCACATCTTGCCGTGGTGCTGATGGGACTTTAGTCACATCAAAACATATTCTAGGCATAACATTACTGAACAAGACACATTTGTCTTCTGGCAAATTGTTAAATGGTTCACAAACCTCTTTTATGAATGACTTCACTCTGAGCTCTGGTGGACTTACCTATTTTTCCACATAAACAGTGAGCAAAATGAGTATCAGTCAAAGGGCAGTAGAATTGACCAGAGACTGATTCCCAATGTCACTCAGTCTCTCGGATACTTTCACATGCCAAAATGCAATTGAAAAGCATGACTCCCAACTTCATCTCCTCTTCGTAGCTTTATTTCTGCTACTTTACAAAAGTAATGTTCACTTTGCTGCCCAATAAAAGATTCATTCTAGAAACAAGATGAGGCTGTGACTAATCCATTTCTGTGCAGTATTCTTTCTTTTATGAGTGTTAGTCCAAGATAATGGCAAGAGAAATCTCTGGAGTGAGACACTGGGAGAGACGTAATTGCAGAGCTGCAGCTGTGAGAGTGGGTTGTGAATGATATCTGAATAGTTTAGTTAGCAAGAACATTCTCCACGAAAGATGAGTGTGCAGACTGAGTTCAGGTCAGCATTTGTTCATGACAGTAATTACTAAGTGGCACTTACCCTGCAGATGTGACAGTTCCAACAAATTCATTATTTCTGTAAAGTGGTTCACCTCCCCATGGCCATATGTGCTTATCGGGATCAATATCCTCCAGTACAAACAAAACAAGCCTCTTTGTCACACCCTGCTCTTTCTGACGCTGGAGAGCAAATTTTCCAATGAAGTACTCTTTATCGAGCTTTACTCGAAAACCACTTCCAGCTTCAAATGGCGTCACAAGACTTGTGAGCTCTTCTCCCCAAAATGGAATAAACCTCTCAATTCTCATAAATCGTTGTGTCAAGCAGCCAACATCTCTTGCACCGTAGTCGTGTCCAATCTAAAAGATAATCTTTTATAAAATATTTATAATAATATTATAATTGTATACCTTCAATAAGAAACACGGAAAATCCAATTGGAATGCTAATAATGGAAGATAGATAAAATCTCACTGTAAAGAGTTTCGTTATGGTGAGTTGTTATCTAACTTCAATAAGAAACAATATTATGAAAAATTTAGCAACACATTCACTTACCATCATCAATTGTTCATAAACATGTAAGGCATATTCTGATGGAATATAGAGACAATATCCAGGCTCTCCTGTATGTGTAAATGCCATTACCATGACATCTGATGCATAACCCACATTTATTTGTTTGTAAGTAAATGGATGTAGATTCACATCAGAATTTGACAGTTCTGCCATCAGGTCAGGTGCCTTAGGTCCGACTACATTTATGACTGTGTACATAGACGTGAGATCAGAAATTCCTACACTTCGATCAGCAGGAAGATGTCGACGCATCCACTCAAATATTCGTGTCTGTTGACTAGTTGGTGACACCATGAAGTAGCTGAAGAAAAAGGATTGATAGTAACCAGGGTGTTTCAGATACGAAAGAAAAAGCACAAATATTTACCTGCATCCCCTTCATAGGAAAAAAAATCTCATACCAGATTACTAACCTTTTCCACAAGAGTGGAATTAAAATATCCTTCAGTACCATCAATAGAATACAACAGCACATCACTCATACCAGTACCACAAATAGCCAGTGTCACCACAGATCAGGGGTTTACAAACTTATTTGACAACTGTCCACAGTACTATATAGGCCAGACAGGGAGAAGTTTCACAATAAGATACTGAGAACTATGGATGCTTTCCGGCTAAATAAATGAACTTTTACATCACATCTTAAGGATCATGGTCACTCAGCCACATCAGTTGCAGACAATTTGCAGATACTACACATTGTCAACAAAGGAAGGAAAATGAACCTTCTTGGAAGAATTGGAAATTTATATCCATAACTCAAACTCACCACACCTCATTCAAATGAACAAATGGACCTAGCAAAAAAAGCAATTTCTAAACATATTCGGTGAAATATTTAAAAGTAAATAGCAAGTCAACTGTATCAAAAACTCTTCACAATACAAAATAATATATCTAAATACTCATGATAATCGACATATCAAAATAACCCACCTTGCAGTAAAACCCACATTTTTTACACTGACTAAATAATGCAATATAGTTTTCTTGTGATTATTTTATGTTCTATAAATGACAGTATGGCTTCACAATTATGTAAAAACATTTTCATTTTCATATCTTGTAATACTTTTCTCTCCCTATATAAATGTAATGCCTTTGTAATTTATATGTTGTAAAACCTAACTGTCTTATAACATCTTTGCGCTTCTTAGATATAAGCTCTTTGACCAGAAACTCTGTACCCAAATATAAACAAAATGTATGATATGAGTTCACATTTCTGTGCAGTGATGATCATAAATGGTACTAAAAATGGCAAGCAGAATAGAAATAATAGTAAGGAGGTCATCAAAGGAAAGTGTGTTTGCAAAAGTGTACAAAAAATGTGTCATATGGACAATCTTGATTTAGAAACAATATTAAATGTAAGTAAGCAGTGTTTTTGTTTTCATGTCATCTAACCACTTGCAATTGATTTTGCTATTATTAATACCAAATAATTTGTTTTCATACAGTGAACTACACCAACAAACTACACATGTAATATTCTGAATGTTTTAAGCACCTGAAGATGGGCACAAGCTAGAAACTGGTCATGTATAAGTAAATAATATGATCTTTAATGTGACTGGTAGTGGATTTTATTCTCAACCCTGTATCAGGAACAGTCATAGAGTTCAAACACATCCATCATGGATAAAACACTCTTATATCTGTGTTGAAGTATGGTCATACAGCAACTTTCTTGCACAGTTTCACATTTTTAAATTTATGTAGCAATGTACCAAATTTACCTAAAAATTCAGAAATTATATGGTACCCAGTGGTGTGATATATGCTGATAATTACAATGTTATACTCTTTAAGTTCTATACAACTGTCAAATGTACGTTCTTCATTCAGATGGCTAAAATTCTGTCTGATAGCACAGTCTATCGAGGAATGAACTAGTATGTAACTGCCTTCATAGCCACCAGTTCTTAAAAAGCTTGTCGCCAGTTTATAGCCTGCATGTTTATTCAGCAGACATATTTTCAGATTTAAGCCAATGTTCAATAAGGCATATTACATTTACTGATTGTTTCACACTTTCTAATAAAATTTGTATATCATAAACCTTGCTGATCATTCCTTTGGATAGATCTCTGCTGTTTGAATGCATAATGAAATTACTACTGCCTATATTAGGCAGAGTGTCTTTAAAACTAATTAGACTATAAAGTAATGGAACATCCAGCTGAGTATTGACTGCTTGTTCTGGATTTGTTTTGTTAGGCCAAATTTGGAACGCATTGGCCCCTTTCATTAGTTTCCCTGCTTGTCTGGATGATGAGAAGGTACAGTTTTCTTAACAATAATTAAACTCTCTGCTGTTTCTTCGGGGACTGATTCTGGCACTGCCTCATCTTTTGGATGTGTTGTTCCTGTTGGAGCTGATGCTGTGACTGTGGCTATATTCCTGGTTTTGAAATTGTTTTCCCATCATCTGTGGCTGCCACACACCTAACTGTGCTCTGCAGTTGGCCATTTATCCTACTGGACAGTTTGTTAGTGGTCATGCCAATACAGAAAGCTGTGCAAAGGTTGCAGCAGAGTTGGTAAATTACATGGCTGCTTTCAAAGGTGGCCTGGCCTCTGAGTGGGTAGGATAAGCCCGTCATCGGACTACAATTGCAAGTGCTGGGTGGATGGATTGGACAGGTCTTGCAGCAGGGTCTTCCACAGGGATATGATCTCTTTGGCAGGATGCTGGGTTTCGGGTTAGCATAGGGATGGACTAGGATGTTACGAAGGTTGGGAGGGTGATGGAACACCATTTCAGGAGGGGTGAGGAGGATCAGGGGGAGGATGTCTCTCATTTATTGCATGTGGACAGAAAATCAAAACCTTGGCCAAGGATGTAGTTGAGTTGTTCCAGTCCAAGATAGTACTGGATGACAAGGGGAGTGCTCTTTTGAGGCTGTTTACTGGTGGTAGAGGGAGGATTTGGCGTATATGGGGATGTGACATGGCAGATCTGTTAGCGGGCTAGGTCTGTGGGGTAGCATCTGTCTGTAAAGGCTTTTGTGAGACCATCAGCATATTGAGAAAGAGGGTTCTTGTCACTGGAGATATGCCATCCACAGGTGGCTGGGCTGTTTGGGAGGGATTATTTTTTTATGTGGAAGGGATGGTAACTGTCAAAGTTTAGATACTCTGGTGGTTGGTAAGTTTAATATGGTTGGAAGTTTGGATGGAGCCACCAGTAAGGTGAAAGCTAACATACAGGAATATGGTGTGGTGAGTTGAGGAAGATTAGGTAAAGTGGATGGGGGAGAAGTAGTCGAGGTTTTGAAGGGCAGGAGGAATAGGTTTCCTGTCCCTGAGTCCAGATCATGAAAATATTGTCAATAAACCTGACCAAAGGTATGAGGTTTTGGGACGCTACGAAGTTTTCCTCCAGATGCCCCATAAACAGGTTGGCATAGGAGGGTGCCATAGGGTTGCCCATGGCTATGCCACTGATTTGATGGTAAACTTTCCCCCAAAGGAAGAGTTGTTGTTTATCCTAATAAACATCAACCAACAGCCCCTCTATCCTGCACCTCCCCCATTTTGTGTGGTCTGTGTGTGTACGTGCACACTTTCATGTGTATGCACATGCACGCGCGTGCGCAAACAAACACACACACACACACACACACACACACACACACACACACACCTGCCTCCTCATGCCATTTGTAAACTGCATCTTGTTCCACCCATCTAATTGTCCAGTATAGACAACATTTACTAAACTGACACATTCCACATCATTACGAAATGTCGTATATATGATCTATGGAACAAGTATTAATTTAATCTAATCTATATACAGGCTCTGTAAGGTTGTGCTTTATTCATCGTCACCCCCATGGCATAATCTTCATGTCCCTTTCCCTCTCCTCCTACACCCTCGCCACAGAGTGTGATTCGGTGTGTGTCAGCCAGAGATGATAGTTGTGTGACTGTGAAGTAGCCTGTGTGAATGCTCTATTTTGATGAAGGCCAATGTGTGATAGCTGAAGTATGGTTTGTGTATGTTTCTTTTATGTGTCTGTTATTGCTCATTGTTATGTCCTTATTACATTATAAAATTAATTATTCATATTCAAGACATATTTAAGTATACAGTCAACACATTCAGGACAACTGGAATGTTTAGACTTTGCTAAGAGTGAAGAACAACTCACAAAAAAGGAATATGAAAAATTCATAATTGGTGTGGAAATTTACAAAACTATATACTCCTGATAAACAATGGACATATTTAAAACTACAGCATCCAATCAAAAAACATGAAGAATAAAGGAGTTGTAATTATCTTTCATGGGATATCACATCATTAGAGCACCATTTTTTCACCGTACATATTGTAACTATCTTTTCTAAAAACAAACTATCATTTTCAACACACTTATTACAGTTATCCACTTCCAAACTGTTAAAATAAAGTAGCTATCTGAAAGCAGCAATTTTTTTTCATCCTTTCGTATAGCTTACAGAACAATCTCAAAAATACAATGCAAAACTACTTGATCCTTTGAAAAAGTCTAATCAGTCATTGACATTTCTGTGTGAATGATGAGCAGCAATCATTCACAAATATTTATTTGTTATTGCAACTCTAAATTTCGGGAACTGTGTGAACATTGTCAATACTTAAAAAATGTGGTTTACAATGTAAAATTTTCGCTCTTTAGCTGCCTTAGTATGAATGTAAGAGCAAAAGTTTTATATGTTTTAAACCATGTTTTATATGTTTTAAAGCATTGATAATGGCTGCACACTGACCAAAATCTAGATATGCAATAATAAATAAATATTTGCATCTGATTTCTGGTCATTGTTCACATATTACAACACAGTCACTGAGCACAGTGATCCAATATGGAATAAAACTTTATTGACATTTCTTTTAGTGCATCATACGCAAAAATTACCATGATTATTACATTTCAAATACTTAAATATGGAGTTGACTCTTTTCAACTATGTTTCTAGAAGCAGTACTTGTTGCTGTTTATGCTTTAGTGTTGTTGTTGTTGTGGTCTTCAGTCCAGAGACTGGTTTGATGCAGCTCTCCAACCTACTCTATCCTGAGCAAGCCTTTTCATCTCCTCATAAGAACGACAACCCACATCCACTTGAATCTGCTTACTATACGCGTCTCTTGGTCTCCCTCTGCGATTTTTACCCCACACACTTCCCTCCAACGCTAAATTCACAATTCCTTGATGTCTAAGAATGTGTCCTACCAATCTATCACTTCCTTTAGTCAATGTATGCCAGAAATTTCTTTTCTCCCCAATTCGGTTCAGTACCTCCTCATTAGTTACGCGATCCACCCACCTAATCTTCAGCATTCTTCTGTAGCACCACATTTCAAAAGCCTCTATCCTCTTTCTGTCCACACTGTTTATCGTCCATGTTTCACTCCCATACAAGGCAACACTCCATACAAATGCCTTCAGAAAGGACTTCCTTAGGCTTAAATCAATATTTGATGTTAACAAATTTCTCTTTTTCAAAAACGCCTTTCTACCCATTGCCATTCTGCATTTTATATCATCTGTACTGCGACCATCATTTGTTATTTTACTGCCCAAGTAACAAAACTCATCTACCTCCTTTATTGTTTTGTTACCTAGTCTAATTCCTTCAGCATCACCTGATTTTCTTACACTGCACTCCATTACCCTAGTTTTACTCTTGTTAATGTTCATCTTATATGCACCTTTCAGCACACTGTCCATTCCGTTCAATTGCTCTTCCAGGTCCTTTGCTGTATCTGACAGAATTACTATGTCGTCGGCAAAACGCAATGTTTTTAATTCTTCACCCTGAACTTTAATTCCTTCTCCAAATTTCTCCTTGCTTTCCTTTATAGCTTGCTCAATGTACAAATTGAACAACATTGGGGAAAGGCTACAACCCTGTCTTACTCCCTTTCCAACCACTGCAACCCTTTCATGCCCTTCAACTCTGACAACCACTGTCTGATTTTTGTACAAGTTGTAAATAACCTTACGCTCCCTATATTTTACTCCTGCTTGCTTCAGAACTTGAAAGAGTTTATTCCAATCAACATTGTCAAAAGCCTTCTCCAAATCTACAAAAGCTAGAAATGTTGGTTTGCCTTTTCTTAATCTATCTTCTAGGATAAGCCGTAAAGTGAGTATTGCCTCCCGTGTTCCTACATTTCTCCTGAACCCAAACTGATCTTCCCCGAGGTCTGCTTCTACCAGTTTTTCCATCCTTCTGTATATAATTCGTGTTAATATTTTGCAACCATGACTTATTAAACTGATGGTTCTGTAGTTTTCATACCTGTCTGCACCCGCTTTCTTTGGAATGGGGATTATAACATTTTTCTTAAAGTCTGAGGGTACTTCGCCTGTCTCATACATCTTACACACAATGTGAAACAATTTTGTCATGGCTGGTTCTCCCAGAGACTTCAGTAACTCTGACGGGATATCATCTACTCCAGGGGCCTTTTTTCGACTTAGATGCTTTAGTACATTCCATTAATCATGGAAATTCTTTAGTACATTCCATCAAATAGTGTCACTGGAACTTTGCAATTCTGTAAGGAAATCTTGTTTGTTATCTTCCGGCAATGAAAGCCCACTGTCTCAATATCATGACCAAGCACTGTGTTGAAATACTACAAAGCTCCAGTGCAATAGCCAAGGGTCTCAATAACTTTCCATAGATTAGGAAAAGTTTGAAATAGCACAAAAATTTTCTTACCTGTTATCAGTTTTTCGAACTAACATGCAGTCATTTTCATAACCACCTCTTTCATTTTGCATTCCAGTATGAGATATACCACCTACTGGAATATTTACATCATTGGAACAAAGCTTTTGAAGATAGTCAACAACTTCAGTGCCAGAAGACTGTAAATATAAAAAATAACTTTTACATTTATGAACATGCATACTAAATGTACGTAATGATAATAATGACAATAATACAGGAGAGACAAAACTCACAAAACTCTCCTTCCCTGCTCTTTCTGATGAAGCAAACCAGGTTGCGAAAGCTCAGTTTTGTGTGTGTGTGTGTGTGTGTGTGTGTGTGTGTGTGTGTGTGTGTTTTTATTTGTGTATCAACAAACCGGTGACTTCTTGTCTGGTAAGTCCAACTTTCTTTATGTTTTATAAATATTTTCCAAACAGGATTCTTTCCCTCTATATTAAATAAATTATAATGTATGAAAGATTATAAAGTGTTGGTCACCAATAAATTCCTGAGTTTCTTGTCAAACTGAACTTTATTATGAAAAATACAGGTTTAATGTCAATGATAGTTGTAATTTCCTATTTTTAAATACTACACAAATGGCAAATAGAACTGAAAACAAGTAGCAATGATGGTGATATGACTGACATGAAGGAACTAGAGACACTATGCCCAAGTCTGATTGTTGTTCCTGGTTCTGAGTTGAGCGGAAGACCTGAGGCAGATGTATCGTCAATAGTGACTCAAGGAAATAATGCAAAAAATTGCGACTCAATTCAGCACAGAATATGCTACAGATGTCTCCTATTGGACAATCTATATAAACATGGGTTCCATGGTATACATCAGCCAGCATCATTCATAGATGCCACTCCTAACAATAGTTTCCTTTTATTGCCAATCTCCAGGGATGGAGAATGGAACAGTGGCAGAACCTGATGTGGTCAGATGAATCATGAATTCAATTGCACCATGCTGATGGGAGGCACCAAATGAGACATAGACCACTTGCCAAGTAGATGAGGTCCACGGTGGTTGGGTCTATGTTATGGTTTGGAGTGCATTTTCCTGAAAGGGATCACCTACACCCATTTGTGGCTTTCTAACAATCTGACAGTTCTGTAATGTTTCAAAATGTCACCGTGCTACCACAGGGCCATTCAAGCAAAGGTGATTGGGAGCATAGAGCGGCGAGAAGTATACAGAGTGGCAGGCACGAGCAGCGGGAAGAGTGCGGTCTGTGGTGATGCCAGTGCCAGCCGTCAATGCATACAGACATGGCAGAAGCAGTGATCAGCTTTAACAGCAGACCCTTAACATCACTCTGTTTTAATCTTGAATGGGAGATCTTTACCCTTTTACTGAGCATGATGGTCACGTCAAATGTTTAGTGTGCCACAAGGTATTAAACGACATAAAGAAATTCAATTTTAGACGTCATTTTGCAGTAAATAATGCATCTTAATATGACCAATATGACAAAGAACAAATGAAAGGCAATGACCCAAAAAAAGTTAATAAAATTAGAAAGCAGCAAAAGAAAACGGAGATTGATTAAGTTCGTACATTTTCTTTCTTATAACACTTCCTGGCTTAGTCTTCCAGTTTGCCAACACCCATTAACTTTCTTGTTTTGTATGTATTTACAATTATTTTGTCCTTATTTATGTAGTGAACATGTTTTCATGAATTTGAAAATCAGTTTGTCAGTAAACTTATTGTAATCCACTTTTTCATTAAAAGTTGTACATTGTTACATTAGAACTTTGTTTCACTTTTACTGTACATTTAGAATGCATATCCTCACTCGTTCTCCAAAGTAATAATTTATTTCTTATTATTTACGACACCACAGTCTCCACAGAAGAATAAGCTCACCTCACACGGCACCACTTGGCTGTCACTATCAGGCATACAGTCGTACGCTCCACACTCCCGCACGTAGAGTAGCGAAGGAGCCGGAGCAGAGCGCGGAAACACGCTACTCCACAGAGCACTCCGTTAATGGCTCTGTGCTACCACATCACATCTTACTGCCCAGGAGAGACTCCGGGAACATGCATGGGAGGTCCAAACACTGAGATAGTCCAGAGTTCCAATATGAACCCCATTGGGCATATCTGGGATGTTATTTGATGCAGGTTCTGAGCCATTGATACTGCAACCAACAAGAGACCATAACTGACTGCCTCTACCAACAATTTGGTGTCAGTTCTGTCCAGAGGAGTACCACAGACTTTCAGACTATTTCCACAGTGCCTCACTGCAGTCTTTAGAGCCAGAGAAGGTCCCACACGGTATTATGTGCCTGTCCTATGACATTTGCTAAGTCAGTGTGGTGCAACAAAACAAATTCTGATTTTAAATGTCAAGAGCTATCTTGAACTGAATGATCTACTCAATTTAAGACAGCAACGGTTTTGAACATATTAGTCTTGTAAAATCCAAGGATGTTCTGAAAGCCATGGATCAAGGGGTTGCGTTGTTTGGTTGGATAGGGGGACTAAATTGCTAGGGTTATCAGTCCACCATGGATCAAGGCAACGAGTTAGATGCAGTAGTTCTAGACTTCCAAATAGAATGTGACACAATGCTACACTAATGTTTATTGGCAAAAGTATAATAATATGGAATATCAAACAAAATATGCAAATTATTTTGTAGAGTAAACATACCATGTTATCTTGGACATAGAGTCATAATCAGAAGTAACTAGAGGTGTGCCTGATTCTAGGGAAATCACGGAAAAATAAATCTGGATGGCTGGAAGTGGATTTGAACCACTGTCCTCCCAGATGCTAGTCCAGTGTATTACCACTGTGCCACCTCGCTCGGTAAGGTGGGGAGGGGTAAGTGGTTTGGGGTGGGGAGGAAAGGGAAGGGAAGGGGAGGTGCAAGGATGCACAGCAGAGGGTGGGGACAGGATTTCCTACACTGCATGGAGGAAAGTAAAGACTCTGGTGTGTGTGTGTGTGTGTGTGTGTGTGTGTGTGTGTGTGTGTGTGTGTGTGTGTGTGTGTGTGAACTACTTCTGGTTCATACGACCACCCAAACGTGATCGTTCCCCACTCCCACTTAACTACCTTCTGGTCACCTACCAGGAATTTTTCACTTCCAACATGGTATCACCATCCTTCCCTTAGCCATTTCCAAAGAATAGTAAACTTCAGAAGAAGAAAGGATAGAATTACACAACTTCAAAACAGACCCCAAACTAATCATCCTCCCACCAGACAAAGGATCCACCACTGTAGTGATGAATCACAGAGACTATGTGGCAGGTCTCCGCTAATTGTCTGATTCCTCTACCTACATGTTGTGCCTAGATGACCCCATCCCCAAAGTCTAACACAACCTGCAATCCCTGCTAAAAACCCACGGTCCCTCTCAGAACGTTCACCCAAAGTCCATCTCCCCCCTCAGCACAACACCACCCCGCACACCTACCTACCTTCTACATGCTCACGAAAATCCACAAACCAGTTGTAGCTGTTACTATGCTCCCACTGAAAGAATTGTTAACTGACACCTACAACCAACTATTCAAAACTTAGCTTCGCACATCAAAGATACCGACCACAACCTTCACCGATTCTCCACCATCCTTATGCCATTACCTCTTGAAACATTTATCATCACTTTTGATGCCTCTTCCCTATACACCAATAAACAACATGCCCAGGTTCTTGCAACTCAGAAACACTACCGATGTCCTTCAGAGTCCGAGTCCAACACCTCATTCCTCGTAACCCTTACCTACTACATCCTAACAAACAACTACTACTCCTTTTTAGGCCAAGTGTACAATCAAGTCTGGGGGCAGGAGCACCTGCATGGCTCCTTGTGCCAAACTATTTATGGGCCATCTAGAGAAAACTTTCCTAGCCTCCCAAAACACCAAACCCATGGTCAGGTTCAGGTTCGTTGACGATTTGTACTAAGAGCCAGGACACCTATCTTTGTTCCCTTACAACCCCAATTTCTTCTTTCTCACCTATTTCACAGAGGGAGGCCAAGAGACGAATACAGTAGTCTATATCTGCAAAAATATGATGTGTGTAAGTGTTTTATTGATTTCTATGTTCTATTTAGTACAATAAAACACAATGAATACCACACTTGAACAATCATCAGTGTGTTTAATCCATATTTACATACTAACATCACAGTATCACATATATGTAAAAGTTTACAATTTGCACTTGGAACGGCAGTAGCACCCCTAGTGGAGAAAGTGTAAACCTTAGTGGCACTGTCAATATACAGTCTAACATGAACAGTCACGAAAGTGAAGCTAGCGTTCTAAGCAGCAGCACTGCAGTTACGGAAGAATGGTATGATACAAATAATTGGCTCTTTCTCCATTAGGGGTACTACCATCATTTCAAGTGCCACACATACATTAATAAATATCTTCATACAATCACTATGAAACTTCACAGGATCACCCACTGGGCTAATCTGAAGATTTCATCAAAATTGGTCCAGCCGTCTTGGGAGTCCATAGTAAATATACATTCACATATTCATTTATAATAGGGATAGGTCGAACCCCAATTTTACCCTATCGAATCCGAATACCGAACCCAAATCAAATCTTCTGAATCTCGAACCCAAATAATGTATTTAAAAAGATTTGCTACTCTCTCACAGCCAGTGATGAAGATAAAGCCTTCTGGGGTGGATCTCAAATGATAATATTAACAGTAAAATTTAAGAAATTAAAATTTCATTTAGATTTTTATTTTAAATCTTAAATATTTTTTAATATTCCCTACCCTTAAAAGAAATTTCTATGAAACATTTTGACATATATATTGTTTAGATGCTCTATAATAAGAAACTTTCTTTACTCTATTACAAACCGTTTCATTTTGATGAAGTAAAAAAATTAGTAGATATTTTGGAAGTTAAAAAAATAGATTCTTAAAAAGTAGGATGTGTAAATGTTAAATAATTTTATAGTGATATCAGGCATTCCATGAGTGACGGATAGGATATTCGGACACATAGATATCCGCATTTATTTGACGTGTGTGTACTTGTTAGTGCCACGAAGACATTTCAGAACTGTGTAAAGCACTTAACGCACAGATTGGACATTCCGGAGGATTAAGCAAGGGTATTTTGCAGATTTATTTACTCTTTGTAACATTTAATATCATGTAACTTGTCTGCACAGAATTTATGTTCGTAAAAGATTTAAAAATCAGTACTAGAAGTTAGTTGCCGTGCTTCATTTCTATTTCTGGTCAGCATAAGAATAATACAAATGTAAACATTAACATGATACGTGGGCCTATATTCTCCCGCGTTCACCGTTGTATTTTGGGTTTATTAGGCGGATGGAATTTAAATGTGGTAACAGCTAACATGGAAGATTACATGGCATAATGTTTACATTTGTATTATTCTTATGGCGAAGAGAGTGTGGAATTTACAAATCACAATTCATAGGAACAATTCCTTGCCCCTAGTAGAAAAACACGTAAGTTGTAGCACAAAGGCAGTGGTTGTAGCGCCAGGCATACTAATGTAACACAGGCTTGCCAATCAGCTTTATGTAGTAGCTTTTAGGTAAGACTTCAAATGTACGGCTATTGTGTGAAACTAAATGCGAAAATATAAAGCAATTTCATTAAACTTGTAACACAAATTTTATGAAATGTTTATAACAAAAATTAGATACCAATACAGTAATTCTGAATAACTATTATTTGATTCCTTGTTACTCAGTTCCTTCATACTACAGAGCATCATCTCTCGTACAATGTACTGCATTCGACATCGAACATTTTTAAATGCCTGTTACGCAATATGATTTGGAACCTACTTCCATGTATCATCATTCCATTGGCACACTTGGGCATTTTTACACAACCCATTTCTGTCAGTTGTCTGTCACTTTTTGAAAGGCAGTCAGTGTACATGTGTTTAAGCTTGACCTTAAATGATTTATTGAAAGAGACATCAAGTGATTGCTGAATTGACATCATCCCGCCTGGATGGCACGCGATTAGAACTTTTTTTCCCCACATAATAAATAACGTTCTTCTTGTAATCCTAGTGTTTTTTTTACAGTTCACATATGCCAGAACTTCACAAAATTCAATGAAACAATACATGAAATCAGAATGAGGCAACACATGCAAGAATCCTAAAGCCTTATGTATTGTCGGTGTGATAAAACGGATGACTTACCCAAAAGGACCAGCTCGTCGATAGACACAAATATAAAATTCACACTCAAACACACATACAAGCTTTCGCCACCACTGGCAGCTTCTTCAGGAGAAAGAGGGAAAAAGGGGAGGAGAAAGGGAAGGATATGGGTTTTAAGGAAGTGGAAAAGGAGTCATTCCAATCCCAGGAGTGGAAGGACTTACCTTGGGGGACAAAAAGGAAGGTAAATAAATACACACACACTCACACATATCCAAACGCAAACACACCTAGACGGACGTGCAAAGTAAACTACAACGTTCGTTACTGAAGGTTTCCATATAACACTTTGGAATTCGGGATTCATTAGCATTTGGCCATTATGCACTGAATCTTGAATCCGAAGCCAGTGTGCTAGATTCGGTGAATAATGGATTCAGCCAAACCACTCAGACACAACCCTAATTTTTATAGATATTGACTACTTATTCTTTGAGAGGTAAGAGTAGATACACAAATCAAACCAAAGCCATGGGCACCAGCACAACAGCAACCCATGCTAACCTTCTTATTGGCGATTTAGAGGAAGCCTTCCTAGAGTCCCAAATGTTGAAACCATAATCTGGTTCGGATTTGCTGATGATATCTTCATGATCTGGACTCAGAGCAAAGACACTGTCATCATTCCTCCATACATGTCACATGATCATTCTAAAATTAGTGTCCACCTTCCAAGGTGTTAACTTCTACCTCTATGATGGCACCACCAACATATCTGTCCATACTATACCCATGAACCACCATCAGTACCTGCAGTTTCAGAGCTGTAATTCTTTCCATGACAAAACATCCCTCCTATTTTGGCCATTTTTGGAACATATATATGCAATGACAAGAAATCTCTCGCCCAATATACTGAAGGTCACATGATGGCCTTCATAGACAAGTACTACCTCTACCCCCTCTCCCCCCCCACAAGCAAAACTTAGTAAATATATTTCCTACATTGTCATACATCCCTAATCCTACCATCATACCTAAGTATCAACATACACTGAAAAAACTGAACCATGTCCTTTGCCAGGACTTTGATTATCTATCATCATGCCTGAAATGAGGAACTCCAACCTAATATCCTTCATAAACCCCTAAAGTGGTGCTCCACCGTCCACTCAAATAGCACAACATCCTAGAGCATCTCTATGCAACACCAAATTCCCACCCTTTACCACAGGGATATGCCCTTGATGCAAGACCTGTCCAGTCAATCCACAGAGAACTTCCTATTCCGGTTTGTCACAAGTTTACCCTGCCCCCCATCAGGGCAAGGGCCACCACCAACCATGAAAACAGTCATGACATTTATCAAATCTATTGCAATCACTACACACCTTTTATGTTGGTATGACAAACATTATAATAAATGGCCAATGCTAAACTGTGGTTAAGTATAAAGTTGAACACCCTATGCCATAACCTGCAGCTGAGTACAACATGCTCAATTTCAATTACTGCTTTATAACCTGTTCCACTTTCATTGCCTTTCTGGCATCAGTCAGTATTAAGCTATTTCCCAAATACACTTCACTCAACAGCCTTACCCACATCACTTTCATCAATTGCTCTATTCAATACAACCCACACATCAGTCAGGCTGCAATGGTCCACACATGCACATGAGAGAAAGAGAGTGTGCATGCGCACATGCGCATGAGAGAGAGAGAGAGAGAGAGAGAGAGAGAGACCTACATCTTTAAAAAAGAATTAGTCAAAAATTCAGGAAGTTCCTTTCTCTTCTTAATGAGCCTATTCATTATTTTTTAAGTGTTAACCAATATTTTTTTAAGTTTTTTAATTCTGACAGACTTTTTTATTAATATTTTTTATAAAAACTACAGAGTAAATCGTAAACACCATGAAATTCATATAAGGAGATTACAAATCGTCAGCGACTAACTTATTTTGGGTCTCTATGGATTAAAATAGATTATGGTAAGAAAGAAAATAACTGGAGCAATATGTAATGAAGACAAAGACAAAAGTGAACAGCACAAATACTAATGCATTTCCATTAATTGCCAATCTATCATTCAAAAAGAACAGTGCTAAATATACTGAATACAGAATTCAGAGCACTAAAGTTTACCTTTATTTCTATCTTAGAGAATGACGACATGTCAATTATACCAACACCTTCTCTGCATGCTAAATATTCTTCACGCATAAAGTCAAAGAACTTCGGTTTATAGAAGCTTCCTGGAGGCATTTCTGGTAAAGGATCACCACCTAAGGAAGGTAACAAACACTAATGAATTACAAAATACAATTGAGAGAGCCAAATGAGCACTGACAGATAATAAAAGTTGTGGGTGGCCAGTCCTTACTTCAGCTCAGAATGGCTGATAAACATTTTAACAATGGAAAATCTAATAGTAATATCAATAGTGGAAGATAGGTAACAACTCGCCATAAAGAGGCTCATTGATCTGCTAACAGACACAAAAATAAGATAATCACATTCACACAACTTAAATTTTCGCCCATGGCTTTTGTCAGAACAAGAAACACATACATTCAGGCAATCACACACACACACACACACACACACACACACACACACACACACACAACTATCATGTTTGGCTACTCCGGCAACACAAGCTAGACTGTGAATGAGGTGGGGAGTGGATGGGGAAGAATGTTGGTAACGGTGGGGATGGAAAGTTCCGAATTGCATGATGGATTTTAAAGGCTCTGATAGGTGGGAATCTGAATTGTGGCAATGAATAGTGAAAGGGAAGGGGGTGGGATAGGATAAAAGGGAAGTGTAGAGGAGTGTGGGGAGGGAGAGGGGGAGATTTAAAATGATAAGAATAACAAGGAAAAATAAAAATAGGGGAAAAAGAGGAAAAATAAAGTTAGGGGGAAAAAAAAGAAAATAATAATAATAAACTTTATTTTTCCTAGCTTTATTTTTCCTTTTTTTCCTAGCTTTATTTTTCCTTATTATTCTTATCACTTCAAATCCTCCCCTTCCCACTCCCTCCCCACACTCCTCTACACTTCCCTTTTATCCTATCCCACCCCCTTCCCTTTCACTATTCATTGCCACAATTCAGATTCCTACCTATCAGAGCCTTTAAAATCCATCATGCAATTCGGAACTTTCCATCCCCACCGTTACCAACATTCTTCCCCATCCACTCAAACTCCACTCCCACCTATCAGAGCCTTTAAAATCCATCATGCAATGCGGAAGGTCCCATCCCCACCTTTACCCAGCATCCTTCCCCCTCCACTCCCCACCTCACTCACAGTCTAGCTTGTGTTGCTGGAGTGGCCGGGCATGATATTTATGTGTGTGTGTGTGGGGGGGGGGGGGGGGGGGGGTTGCCTGAGTTATTACATGAATGTATGCGATTCTTTTTCTGACAACGGCCATGGCCGAAAATTTAAGTTGTGTGAATGTGATTATCTTTTTTCGTGCCTGTCAGCAGCTCAGTGAGCCTCTTTACGACGAGTTGTTACTTATCCTCCATTATTGAAAATAAACATTGGAATACAAGCTTTCAGAAATTAATTTCTTTGTCAGGCTGGAGATAGGAGGGAGGAGAGAGAGGATAGAAGGAATGGCAAGTAACCATTCCCTTCTAAATAAATTTCCAAAAGCTGTGTTCCAAGATTTATTTTTTATCTTTTTTGTGTGACTACTGAGCTGAGGTACATACTGGGCAACCACTCTACCTCTTTGAATGTATTTTTTTTTAAATTCTCATCTGAGAATGTTTGTCACTTTAATCAGATAATAAAAATTACCAATTTATAACAAGAACTCTGCATACAACTGAGTCTTGCACTAATTTTATTGAGGCAGTACCAGTTTCATGGCTCAGAACCACATTACAAGCTGCATATAAAAATTGATTATATGAGGTAATCCATTGGTTTGTTTATGGCCATAAACAAACCAACTCCAGCCAATAAGACGGAGAAACAGTAGTGAGATGTAAAGAAGAGAACAACACTGTGAGTAGACCAAATATCAAGTTAAAAACACATAGGCCAAATCTGCACAAAGTTTTTTAATAACCGTTTTTAATCTATGTATCGAAAACAAACTGTACAAATACTTTGTATCATTTACAGACCACAGAAGATGCTTTTAAAATTAAAAGTTAAACACGTCTGGTGTAAAATAAATCTCTTTATTGAAGTCAGTAAAGAGGGATTATCTCCTATAATTAATTTTAACGGCTGCTGCGGAAGATGGTCACACAACAAAACATAGTATAAACAATGATAGTATCATATCCACTTTTGTTGTTATTGTTGTTGTGGTCTTCAGTCCGGAGACTGGTTTCAAGTGTTCAAGTGTTTGTTAAGCTTAAGGGACTTAACTATGGGGTCATCAGTCCCTAAACTTACAAACTACTTATGAACTACCTACAACTAAGGACGGCACAAATATCCATGCCCGAGGGGGGATTCGAACCCCCGACCATAGTGGCCGTGCAGACCGTGACTGAAGCGCCTCAGTCTCCTCGGCCACCGCGGCCGGCGGAGACTGGTTTGATGCAGTTCGCCACCCTACTCCATATTGAGCAAATATTTCATCTCCTCATAAGAACAACAAACCACATCCATTACATCTGCTTACTGTATGCATCTCTTGGTGGTCCCTCTGTGATTTTTACCCCACACACTTCCCTCCAACGCTAAATTTACGATTCCTCAATGTCTAAGAATGTGTCCTACCAAGCGATCCCTTCTTTTAGTCAAGGTATGCCAAAAATTCCTTTTCTCACCAATTCTGTTCAGTACCTCTTCATTAGTTATGCGATCTAACCACCTAATCTTCAGCATTCTTCTGTAGCACCACATTTCAAAAGCCTCTATTCTCTTCCTGTCTGCACTGTTTATCGTCCATGATTCACTCCCGTACAAGGCAGCACTCCACACAAATGCCTTAAGAAAAGACTTCCTTAGACTTAAATTAATATGTTAGCAAATTTCTCGTTTTCAAAAATGCTTTTCTTCCCATTGCCATTCTGCATTTTATATCCTCTGTACTGTGACCGTCATTTGTTATATTACTACCCAAGTAACAAAACTCATCTACCACCTTCATTGTTTCGATACCTAATCTAATTCCTTCAGCATCGCCTGATTTTCTAAGTCTGGATTTCATTATCTTTGTTTTCCTCTTGTTAATGTTCATTTTATAGGCTCTCTTCAACACACTGTCCATTCCATTCAATTGCTCTTCCAGGTCCTTTGCTGTCTCTGACAGAATTACAATGTCATCAGCAAAACACAATGTTTTTATTTCTTCATCTTGAACTTTGATCCCTATTCCAAATTTTTCCTTGCTTTCCTTCACTGCCTGCTCGATGTACAAACTGAATAACATCGGAGAAATGCTACAGCCCTGTCTTACTCCATTCCCAACTAATGTTTCCCTTTCATGCCCTTCAAGTCTAATAACTGTGTTCTGGTTTTTGTACAAGTCGGAAATAACTCTCCTTTCTCTGTATTTTACCCCCGCTGACTTCACAATTTGAAAGAGTGTATTCAAATCAACATTGTCAAAAGCTTTCTCGAAATCTACAAAAGCTAAAAATGTAGGTTTGCCTTTCCTTAATCTATCTTATAAGTCGTAAAGTGAGTATTGCCTCCCGGGTTCCTACGTTCCTCCTGAATCCAAACTGATCTTCCCCGAGATCAACTTATACTTTTCCATTCTCCTGTAGATAATTCGTGTTAAAATTTCGCAACCATGACTTATCAAACTGATGGTTCTGTTAATTTTCACACTGGTCTGCGCCTGATTTCTTTGGAATGGGGATTATTACATTTTTCTGAGGGTATTTTGCCTGTCTCATACATCTTACACACTAGGTTAAAAAGTTTTGTAATGGCTGACTCTCCCAAAGACTTTAGTAGCTCTAAGGGAATGTCATCTACTCCTGGGACCTTGTTCTGACCTAGGTCTTTCGGGGCTCTGTCAAATTCATCTCTCAGTATAGTATCTACTATTTTGTCTTCATCTACTTCCTCTTCCCATCTTACAACATTGTCTCTAAGTTCATTTCCTTTGTAGAGCTCCTCTATGTACTCTTTCCAACTTTCAGCTTTCCCTTCTTTGCTGAGAACTGGTTTCCCATCTGAGTTCTTGATATTCATAGAGCTGTTTTTCTTGTCCCCAAATGTCTCTTATTTTCCTGTAGGCAGTATCTACTTTTTCACTTCTTACACATTCTTCTACAGATATCATGTTTTAATTTTTGTAGGTACACTTATGTTTTTAGCTTTTTTCATATTTATTGGCCTGGGTTTGGTGTTAATTTCATGTAAATGGGTGCATTTTCTGCCACTGCACATTTCTTGTTGTTCAGATATGTACCTGATTATGTTGCTCTAAGCCAAAAATGTAGTAGTGCATCAATATAATTGGTACAAATTGAAACTGTTTGTAGTGTTCTTGTTATAAAATGAACTAACACAGTGTTCTTGTTATAAAATGAACGAACACAGATGTGGCAGTTGTGACCACTAATTCACCTGTAATAAAAGTTTACCTTTATGTATACCTTATTATAATTTATGCAACTTACGCTTATATGTTGAATCAAAATAGAGTGGTCTCTCATAACCCATACGTGTACCAAACACAGCACCTCTGCTTTCTAGTTCACTGTACAATGGTGAACAGCGCAATTTTCTTGCATATTTGTACTCCGATTGATGAGGGTAAAGAATACTGTAGTGCCTGCAAAATCCAGTTTATGACTAATGCAGCAGAGTAAAGACAAACCAATACATAATCAAAAATTTTATCTACAAAATAAGGTAACATATATTGCAAAATGAGTCTTTGACCTCAAATTTGCAGATCTTAGTCCAATAAAATCCATCATCTATTGTTCATTTAGATCTTTGTAGAACAGTCTATTCTATGTTGTACTGGCATTCAGATACAATGGATAATGTGAGTTCGAAACAAGTAAAAGGGAACCATTCATTGTCCATTATGGAACAAAAATGTTCAAATGTATATGAATGGATGGGACTTAACTATTGTGGTTATCAGTCCCTAATCTTACAAACTACGTAAACTAACATAAGGACAACATGCCCGAGGAGCATGAACCACCAGTGGGGAAATTATGGAACAATCAAGCTTTTGTATTTGGTGAAATAAATGTTAGAGTTCACTGATCATTTCCTTGCACATTCTCATGAATCCTGGGATCAGTGGTCATGATGCAATAAAAGAACAAATGGGATAAAAAAATTAGCAGAAAAGTCTGGATGTTCTGCATGACAGATTGGGTTCAATCTTCCCTTAAGTTGTGACTGACCTATAGTAATGTAATTTGTATAATGAATATGTAGAGAAAATGTAGTGTGTGTGTGTGTGTGTGTGTGTGTGTGTGTGTGAGAGAGAGAGAGAGAGAGAGAGAGAGAGAGAGAGAGAGAGAGAGAGAGAGAGAGTGCATGTGTGCTATATATACCCAGCAAAGGTACAAAAGGAGGAAAAGTACCTTGAGATAATAACATTGCCATACAAAATTATTCAAGTTGGTGCAAATCAACAAAGAGCTTATAAAATTATTTATGTAATAACAATGGTATAATTGTTTCAATTTGGAAGAAAGAGACACACAGCATAAAATGTATACCAATCATCATCTTCTCTATAAAATAGAAATTTTTACCTAAAAACTGTCAGCAATCACACAGAAAATAACAATGAATTTCAACAAAATAAAGGAACAGCACTTTGAGTCATGGACCCTTTGCTGCATGCATGTCACAGGGTCTATGGCATTTTCAGCATCTCTTTAAGTACCTGCCACTTCATTCTCATAACATTATATACTATTATGAATATATATTTTGGAAGTGGAAGTATTTTCTTGTAATCTCTTTACAAAATTAAGCATGTTTACTTCAAATTTAGAATTTAAATTTTAGTCCATGTTTAATGAAGTAATGTTTTATAGTGAGTTACAAACTATCCTCATAATATTATTGATGTTAACTACTTGTAGTAGATGTAATCTACTCTTACCTTCCAACAATTTCTCTTGCCCTTTCTTGTAAATACTGTCTGTTGTTATGTAAATCTATAAAACGCTGGACACTGAATGGAAGCAGTTCTGTTGTTGGTTCACCTTCAATGATCCATTCAGCCACTGCTTTTCCAATGCCCCCAGCACCTTGCAATGAATTACCATTCATACCCACTGCTACAAAGTAATTGTCTACCTAAACAGGAATAATAAATGGACAGTGACTTTTCAGTTTATTGAAATATTTGTTTATAAAGGCTAATGACAAAACAAAGTAACTTTGCTTCTGACTTGCTTACCTCAGGCGTTTCTCCAAGAATCCATTTTCCATCAGGAGTAAAGTTATCTGGTGAATTAGTGAGGATTGGTGTTGTCATGTCATTCAGTATGGGTAACCTGTGAACTGCTTTCTCCCACAGTGGTTCTGCCAGCATGGAAGAGAAAAGAGAGCTGTTCTCAGAGTCAAGAGTCATTAACTTTAGTAAAATAATATTATTTCTTTTATGAGCTAATTTATTATGACACTTCAGGGAATATTTCTTGCAATCTGATATGTTTAGCAACAAATTATTGAAAGGGCAGATTACTACTCACCATTTGAACTACACTTCTGAAATAGTGCATTCATGCATGTGTGTGTGTGCATGTTCGCCTGTCTTTGTGTTTGTGTGTGTGTATGTGCGTGTGTGTTTATGTGTAAGTGCATGTGTGCCCTGTGGAAAGGGCAAAAACTAATGAGTGAATTTGTGAAATTAATGGCATGTGAACAGCTGGAGTGCAAGCAAGGAAGGGGGTAGCTGAGTGGAGAACAGCAACTATAGTATAAATCAGGAAGAACAGTGGTTAAGTTTAGGCTTGTTCTGCACGTCTATGTCTCATATTGTTTGACAGTCGATTTATTTACTCAATCATGTCTGAGCTACATCTGTATTTAATTAATAGGCTACATATACTAGATTACAAATAAAAACTAAGTAGTAATTATACATTTATGATTTTCACACATCACAAGTCATTATTATCTGTAGCAGGCTCACATCTCTCTCTCTCTCTCTCTCTCTCTCTCTCTCTCTCTCTCTCTCTCTCTCTCTCTTTCCAGTGTTTGGCACATTTCACTGCAGTGTCATTGGCCAACTGCAAGTCTTGGAAAGTGTATGGGGCCAGCAAGGATGGACAGTTCAGCAGATGTGTCATTGTTTGTTTTTCTCCACATTGATCTTCCCATTCGACACGTAAGTCTATTTAGGCTCTTCCAGACTCCCCATTCCAGTTGTGCTGCAGCCAAAAGTTTTTCTTTCATGTTCCAACATTTCAAGCTTCATTTTTCCAATTTCTGTTTCCACATCAATTCCCTGGTTGTAGACTGACTTCCATTTCATGGATGTTCAAATTTAATGAAATCTTTCCTCAATTTTAGTCTTGCAACCACTGGCTGATGTCGAAACCAAGGATGTCTTTTATTCTTGCAGTGTCTGCTTCTTTCAGCCACGGCCAATGTTTGCTGTCTGATTTGTGGGGGAGCTATTCCAAAACACATATAAAGGAAATCACAGTTTGCAGGCTTAAGGTGTTGTGGCGAAAAGTCAGTGCCACATGCCAGATGTAAGAGAACGATCGTGAAGAAGGCAGCAATCGACCAAAAGCCAATCGCAAGTAGGCGCCGCACATCCTGGAGGGAGTAACCGAAGATGCGCGCCCTCTACAAGCGGCTATATCTAGGCCGACATATGACTGGACGGCCCATCAGTTACCGTCAGTTACTAGTCAGAACTCAGGCAGGTACTAGGTCGGAACTCAACTACAAACAAAGCAGTAACTAGGTCTCAGTGCAGCTAGCATCTTATGGACAACATGAGAAGCAAGAGACATAAGTTCTAAAGTTCAGTATCATTGTATCTTCAGTCAATAAAACTTGTAATACTAATCTCTATAGAAATGCTTTAGCTGACCATCGATTCCTGCACCATTACCTTTCCTGACAACTAGACCGAGACAAGTGCTCAACAAATAGCAGAAAGAATGAAACAACAAAAGGCGACGAGGTCACAACATCAGGCATCCCATAATTAATTGATATGAATTGTTCAGTGCTGCATCTAGCTTGTGGGCGTGCACTGATCTTTTCCATACAGGGCATGCATATTAAGCTGGAGCAAAACACAGTGCCAGGGATGATGAACATAGAATTTCAGGATTTTCTCCCCAGCACTGTGGGTTGTTAAGTTCACAGATTATACCGTTCCTTGTGTTGATTTTCGCTCTAGTTTTTTCTACATGTCTTTTGTAGGAAAGTGTTTGATCTAATGTGACTCCGAGATAAACTGGGTTTGGGTGAATTCCATTCCAATTGTACGAGGGAATTTCAAAAAGTAAAGATACAATGGCTTGCATTCCTTAAAGAGAATATTTATTTAAAAAATGTCAGTTACATCTTATTAACTGGATTACGTGTTATTTTTCGACATAAGCACCCCAGTTATCCAAACATTTGTTAAGTCATAGAAGGTTGCTGCCTGTTGTCAGAACCACAATTCAACTTCATCTTCAATCTCATCATCTTCGTGGAATGATTTTCCACCAAGCTGTGACTTCAGGTAACGGAAGACCTGGAAGTCGGTGGGCGCAAGATCCGGGCTGTATGGCGGATGGTCCAATACATCCCATTTGAATTGTTTGAGTAGTGCTTTGGTTATGAGCGCTATGTGAGGCTGAGCGTTGTCATGAAGCAAGTGGACTCCATTTGTTAGCACTCCCCTGTGTTTGTTTTGAATTGCCCTTCGAAGACATTTCAAAGTCCGGCAAAATGCAGCAGCATTAATTGTCATTCCAGGAGGCATAAATTCCAACAGAAGAATGCCTTGTCTGTCCCAAAAAACAGAAGCCATGATTTTCTTCGCTGGTATCGACGTTTTGCATTTCTTGGCTTTTGGTGAATTCGAATGGCGCCATTGCATTGATTGTCGCTTGGATTCAGGTGTATGGTAATAAACCGACATCTTGTCACCTGTCACAATGTGATCAAGGTACTTATCACCTGCTTCAGCATAGCGTGTGAAGAAGTCAAGTGCAAAGCCCATCTTTTTCTTTTTGTGTTCTTCCATTAACATTTTTGGAAACCAGCGTGCAGCGAGACGTCTAATTGCACAAATTGCTTCCTCCGTTCTCTGAAGTAGGGCATCAGAGATCACATATGGCCGACCTGTTCTTTGTTCATCATGAACATCGGTCCTACCTTTAGAGAAATGACAACACCATTTCGTTACATTTTGTTGATTCATAAGGTTCCCATAAACAGAAACAATTTCTTTGTGAATATTCACTGGTCACAGACCTTTTGCATGAAGAAAACATATGATGGAGTGCACTTCGCATTTGGTGGGGTTCTGAATCAGCGCAGCCATTTTAAACACAATCTTCTCCAACCAGAAGCAACGTTCTACTGCCAAACAACCGCAAGGAGGAAGCTAATGGTTTAAGGTCAACACCAGTGTTGCCAACTTGCTCGCCAAAACTCTTCTGGTCCTCTGGCGTACGGTGTATCTTTACTTTCCAAAATACCCTCGTAATTCCCTCTTTTCTCGTAATTCCTTCTTTTCTTCCTTACTGTTCAGGTGGAATAAAGAAGTCTGCATCTTTGGTGGATTTGGTCAAAGCTGGTTCCCATTGTAATATTCAGAAAGAACTTCTAGGCCATCTGTTAGGTTCCTCCCAATGTGATTGATTGATCTGGATTGGCAGGTAATGGCTACATCATCAGCATAGATAAAACTTCTTTTAGTTGGTCCAACTAGTTGGTCATTTGTATACAGGTTGAAAAAATAGAGGGGATAAAACATTACCTTGTGGAAGCCATTTCTTCTGGTTCCTCCAGTGGCTTCTTTGCTCTTGAAATTCCACATAGTATCTACTGTTGGAGATCAGTGAACTCACAACTTCAGTAAGATGGTAGTTTCCCATCATTTTGAAAACTTTGTCCAGGAGGATTTTATGGTTTATCGTCGTATGCTGCTGATAGGTTGATGAACACACCAGTTTTTTCACCCTTCTGAAACTCGTACTCTGTATATTGTGTTAGGCAGAGAACCTGACCGGTAAAATACTTTCTGGGTCTAAAGCCTGCCTGTTGTGGAATGATTTGGCTTACTAATTGTGGTCCAATTTTATTCAAGACAGGACATTTATATAGTTTGAAAGAGCAACACAGTAGTTATAATGGATGGTAGTTCTTGGAATCATCTCTTGATTTATCTGATTTTGGGACTGCTACTATCTTGGCCTTCAACCATAGCTTCTTGTTAGCCCATAAGAAGTTATGAGTTGTAAGAGCCATTCCTTGGCTATGGGCCCTATGTTCTGTATAAATTCATTAATAACATCATCAGAACCTAGGGCCTTTCTGGATTTCAAGAAACTGATAGTTGCTTCCAATTTCATTGAAGTGACATATGACACTGATGGTATTTCCGCCACTTGTGGTGAAGGTGAACATTGGGGAAAGTGGATTGTGTGATTGAGGAGGAACATGTGAAGGGAATGGGAGGAGGCTATTAGGTTCTGGAGGACATGATGTCCTCACCTTTGATCCTAATTATGATAAAAATTTGGACCAAGTCAAGTGTTTGGTATTCTAGGTGGTGATTTACAACTTTTACAAAAACCAGACAGCATTTATTAGAGTCAAAGGGCATGAAAGGGAAGCATTTGTTGGGAAGGGAGTAAGATAGGGTTGTAGCCTTTCTCCAATGTTATTCAATGGGAACATTGAGCAAGCTGTGAAGGAAAGCAAGGAGAAATTTGGAGAAGGATTTGAAGTTCAGGGTGAAGAAATAAAAACTTTGTGATTTGTCGATAACACCATAATTCTGTCAGAGACAGCAAAGGACCTAGAAGAACAATTGAATGGAATGGAGAGTGTTTTGAAAGGAGTGTATCAAATGACCATTAAAAAGAACCAAACAAGGGTAATTAAATGCAGTCTAAGAAAATCAGGCAATACTGAAAGGATTAGCTTAGGTAATGAAACAATAAGGGTGGTAGATGAGTTTTGTTACTTGGGCAGTAGAATAACACATGAATGTCATATTGCAGAGGATATAAAATGCAGAATGGAATTGGGAAGATAAGCATTTATGAAAACAAGAAATTTGCTCACATCAAATATTAATTCATGTGTAAAGCAGATTTTTTGAAGGCATTTAAGTGGAGTGTTCCCTTGTGTGAGTGTGATGCGTGGACAATAAATAGTTCAGACAGGAAGAGGATAAAGGCTTTTGAAATGTGGTGTTACTGAAGAATGCTGAAAATAAGGTGGGTAGATTGCATAACTAATGAGGAGGTACTGAACAGGATTGGGGAGAAAAGGAATTTCTGGCATACCTTGACTAAAAGAAGGCTTGATCACTAGTAAACATTCTGAGACATCAAGGAATCATGAATTTAACCCTGTAAGGTTGCAGATATCCAACACCACTTGTTCATTGTGTTTTTCAGTAATTCCCCAAGAAGCATTTGTTTACAGTTCCCTGGCTTTACTACCTATGTCAGAAGTGTGTTGTACCTATTGATGATTACTTTGGAGCCAGTAAAACCATATTGTAGCTCTCATTTTTAATATTTTATGAGACCAAAAACTTAACTTTCCATATGCATGTTGTATGTAAATAATTAACTATGTCTGTCTCATTAGGAACAGTTAACAGTTTCTTTATAAATTTCAAGTTTTACCACATTTCTATAAGTTTACATTAGATAATTATATGTTAGCAAAAGATGTTGGTTATTTCCAAAAAGCTCACTTACTGAAATGTGCCCAGTCTTGAGGCAAACGATTTCTCCATTCTTCAGGAATACCTCCACCCCCAAATGCAGGTTTTGCTTCTTTTTCGAAACCACCAACCATAAAACCTCCTTCCCATTCTCTGGCATATGTATGTGCATCATAATCCCTCACACATGGTAACCATGGGTCTAATAACAGTTGTGGAGATGCAGTTGTTGCATAAAAATGTTCTGCTGGGACGGCAGGCACACGCACTTTAGGACTGCAGCGTTGGCCCAACTCTCTTGCCCACTGCCATGAGAGGATAACAAGAAAAAGTTAATGAAATATTTAATATAAAGTAAATTGTGAAATTAAACTATTTGGAATGAATCTGGAAAATTATCTTCTTTTTTGTATTCCCTGTCTACCATAGTACAGTGAATTAGTATCTATATCAGAGCAAAACCAACTCTGAAAAAGAATGGGATAAATTTTTTTAAATTTATTTATCACTTTCAATCTTTATAGCTGATAGTTTTTTTTAATATCTTAGCACTCCTTGCAGCTCAAGAGTCAAATAGTTCTGAAAACAACCATGATAACCCACATTCCCATTTCCTTGCTTGACAGTCATCAGAGGAATACTACCATTGACAGTTTAAAAGCAGTAGCCAGTAGCTTACATGAATGATTTTGAAGAGTTATATACTGCAAATCGGTATCTCAAAAAAGCTAATTTTACTTATTTATTGTTTTCATTCATATAACTTTAGTTCAAACTGCTGATGATGACACTGACTCCAGTCGGTCACCTACAGATTGGCTTGGATTCAGGTGTATGGTAATAAACCCACATCTTGTCACCTGTCACAATGTGATCAAGGAATTTATCACCTGCTTCAGCATAGCGTGTGAAGAAGTCAAGTGCAAAGCCCATCTTTTTCTTTCTGACACCTAGGAGTGTAGTTATTGCATACAAACTTGTGTGTGGACGGAGCATCTAAATTGACACTTTTCCACACAAGCTCTGATACCAAGACACCTTCCAGCATACTCCACAGTGGAAAGTCAAGGGGGTGAGGCAGGTTTTAATCTTTTTTGTATCACTGAATGTGGATATTGAATATGGTCAATGGCCATCTGGCCTCACCCATTCAACCTGCGAATGGACAAGTCGTCACTCCCACAAAGTTCAGAGGCAAGAGAGGGAGGGTTTATCTAGTTATGGGGAACTCCTACATTAGGTGTATTATGGAACCTCTTAGAGAAATAGAATCTGGGCTGGAAAGAAGTCCAATGTATGTTCAGAATCCAGAATGAAACTTTCACTCTGCAGTGGAGTGTGTGCCGAAATGAAACTTCCTGGCAGATTAAAATTGTGTGTCGGAACCGGGTCTCAAACCTGGGAACTTTGCCTTTTGTGGGCCAGTGCTCTACCACTGACCTATCCTGACACGACTCACAGTCCATCCTCACAACTTCAATTCTGCCAGTACTTCACCTCCTACTTTCCAAACTTCACAAAAGTTCTCCTGCGAACCTTGCAGGACAAACACTCCTGGAAGAAAGGATATGGTGGAGACATGGCTTAGCCACAGCCTAAGGGATGTTTCCAGAATGAAACTTTCACTCTGCAGGAGAGTTTGCGCTGATATGAAACTTCCTGGCAGATTAAAATTGTGTGCTAGAACTGGGACTTGAACCTGGGAAGTTTGCCATCATGGGAAAGTGCTCAGAATGTCTGGTTAGGGATCACACCTAAGATGTGGATGAGACCCAGTCAGTTACTATTAAGGGTGCGGAGGATCATCATCTGAAATCTGTGTTTCATGTGGCACCAGTGACTCCTGTCACTTGGGTTCTGAGGTCATACTCAGTTTAGACAGGCATGTGTCAGAAGTAGTGAAGTTAGTGAAGTCTGCTGGCCTTACCTACAGGATGTAAGCTTAATTAATAACTCAGTAGATACTGTGAAGGTCTTGGCTACAAACTTCTTACCTGCATTAAGGGATTGAAAAATTCAAGACTTTGTTTGACAAGTGAGTGGTGCAATACAAATAGTAAGCAGCTACTTATGTGCACATTTTTTAAAGGCTAGGCAATAGTTTGATGTACTCAAATAAATGTTCCCAATTCATTACACAGAGTGAGAAATAAGATAGCACACAAAACGGACAAACTGAATGTAAAAATTTTAACAGTAACTTGTAAAAAGCATTACTTATACAGTAAATGGCAACTGAAGCAAATCCACAGCCACGAGCTTGCTTACTGGAGCAATGGTATATCCTGCTGTTCCTTGTGCAATGGCACCTAAGCCAGAAACTGTTGTTGAAACAGCTGTAGCTGTCAAAGCTCCATAAACTTAAAATACGAATGAGACCCTTTTGCTTTAAGGACTCTTATATAAAAAAAAACTGTGCCTGATACAAATGTACAATGATAGCCAGAAAGATTGACTGGACTGAATAATTTAGAGTACAGGAACAGAATATTGAGCCTGCCCGAGTTCAGAAGTGCCAGTGTTCCCAACTCTAGCAGCTTGTGGAGATTCATCTTGGGGTTACAGTCAAATAGAATCAACTTAGGATACAATATACGAGGGTAAGTCAATTATTATCAGTAATTTAGTTATATTTTTGTTTATGTTGGTAGTACTGTCGTTTTACGTTGGTGATGCATGCTTTGTTTATTTGTTGTTATATCTTTGCAATTTTCAAGCTGCTACGTTAGTTTCGTTGTCGCTGCCGTGCTCTTAATCATGGCTGCTCCGCTGTCTATTTGCACCAAAGAAGAGCAACGTTCAGTGATACGTTTTTTGTGGGAGGAAGGTGTATCAGGGTTCGAAATTCATAGAAGACTTGCAGTACAGTACGGCTGCAGTGTTTGCCATAACGAAGTGTGTATGAGTGGAATGAAAAATTCGACATCGGCAAAAAAACATTTGGATCACTATGGTAAAGAAGGGGACAACTTCTTAGACAAAATCATTACTGGTGATGAAACAGGGATCCATCATTACAAGTCGGAGAGTAAATAGCAGAGTATGCAATGAAAACATCCAAATTCACCATGCAAGAAAAAGTTCAAGACCCAACTGTCCGCAGGAAAACTGATGCTTACGGTCCTGTACTGGAACATTATGGTGAAAGGGGCACAATAATAAACAGTGTATGTTACAGCGAGATGCTTACTGACAGGCTAAAGCATGCAATTCGAAGCAAATGCTGAGGATTGTTGTTAGAAGGTGTTGTGTTGTTGCATGACAATGCCCGTCTGCATACTGCTGTCCACACTGCTGAAATGCTCCAGAAACTCAATTTCGAAGTACTGGCTCATTCTCCATATAGTCTTGATCTTGCCCCTTCTGACTATCACTTGTTTGGTCCACTCAAACAGGCATTAAGGCAAACGGAGCAGTTAAGGAAGCGGTGCATTCCTGGCTCGCAGCTCAACAGAAAACCTTTTATGAGGGCATAAGGAAGCTTGTAGAGCGATGGACGAAGTGCATTGAAAATCAAGGAGACTATGTCGAAAAATGATATTCTTGTAAGTTTCATATTTTATTACAATAAAATTTTATAACTACTTTGCAGATAATAATTGACTTACCCTCGTATTTCAAAATTCATTACAATTTAACTCGTCATATAACGAGGTTAACATCCAGGAAGGTGACTTGCCGGGTTGTGAAGGACCAAGTGAAACTGATGGGAGAGAAGGAGTTGAGATTGTGAAGGAACGAGGATGGGGTGTCCTGGCCCTGAGTACAAATCATGAAAATATCATCAATGAACTGAACCAGACAAGAGGTTTGGGGTTTTGAGAGGCTAGTAAGGTTTCCTCTAGACAGACCATAAATAGGTTGGCATAGGAGGATGCCATGTGGGTGCTATGGCTGTACTGCAGATTTTAGTGTATACCTATCCTTCAAAGGAAAAGTAATTGTTTGTTACAATGTAATTGTTGAGTTATAAGGAATGAGGTATCGGAGTTCAGAGTTTGAAGGATGTGGAGAAAGGTAGTGTGTGAGAAAAGCAAGACCATGGGCACATGGGATATTGGTGTGCAACGAAGTGGCATCAACAGCGGCAAGTCAGAATCCAGGAGGTAGAATAGGATAGGATAGGGGGGGTTTTGGGTGCTCGACAGCTAGGTGTTCAGCACCTGAACAAATTAAAAAAATTAAGAAGCAAGGAGTGTGAACAAACAAAATAAAAGAATAGTACTCCATGAAAAAGGTCGAAGAGATAGTAAAAACAAATAAGCAGATGACCATAGCTGGCTGACCACAGTGATAAAAAAGGGTGAGCCAGCCACTCTGCAACATATTAAATCCTTCACACTCGTTTCGTCATTACCTAAAATTGAAGGCAAATCTACACCAAGATTTGAAGCTACCCTTTCTGAATGATATAAATCACACTCAATTAAAATGTGATGGACAGTAATTTGTACACCACAGGTACCACAGATTGGGGTATAAAAAAACCTTGTCGGAATAAAAAACCTTGTGTAAATGGGCAGTGCCCGATTCGGAGGCGGGTGAGGGTGACTTCATCTCTCCTGATAGGCTGGGAGGAGGATTGCCACAAATGGACAGTGGGTTTCAGCAATTTTAGTTTGTTATTTGCCACTGAAAGCCATTCTTTCTCCCATAATTTCAGAGACCGCTGCCATAACAAAGAAGTAATATACTGGAAGGGATTCGGGCACATCGTCACTTCAGGCGCTCTGCGAGCCTCTTTGGCACCCGGATCTGCCTCTTCATTCCACGGAATACCTGCATGCCCTGGCACCCAGCAAAAGAATACCACCTTCCCACTATGTTGGATGAAGGACAGTTCATCGTGGATTTGTTGCAGCAAAGTCACAGATGGAAATATCTATTGTAATGACTGCAGAGCACAGGAAATCAGAACAAAGCAGAAATCATTGTCCCTCTATTCGACGTATTAGCTGTAGTGCCTTGAAGATAGCATGTAGCTCTGCCAAAAAACGGGAATAGTATTCGGGGAGTCAAACCTTAACAACACGGTTGGGGAACACAATGGAACAACCGACAGAGTCACCTTGCTTGGAGTCATCTGTATACACCACTGTAAAACTGTGATGGTTATCTAAACATTATAAAATACAGACTGAAAAGTAAAATCAGAAGTCTCTTCTTTCCTGAAGCTCATTGTATCTAAAAAGAGCCTGGGCCTCTGTAGAAGCGAAGGAGGAACCATGGTTCCAGCCACGTTTTAGAACATTAAAACCAGCCAACCCCATTTAAAGAAGGCAATCCCTCGCATGAATCCCATATGGCTGATTGTGAAAGAGCCTTTCCAATGGAGGCCAAACAACGGTACGGTATGTTATGTTGGCGTGAAAGGTGTGGACAGCGACTTATTTGCCTGGCACACCATGAGCAGCTGTTGCCTGATGTACAGTGGTGGCTCCGCAGCCTCAGCACAGAGACTTGGTATGGGGCTCGTTCTAAATGCCACAGTTGCCATCCGAATCCCTGCATGGAGTTCCGCATCCAACACCTTTAAATAAGACGGATGTGCAGACCCGTAAACCGTGCACCCATAATCAAAATGGGATCACATGAAGGCTCTGTAAAACTGAAGCAAACAGGTTCTGTCAGCTTTCCAAGAAGTATGTCTAAGAAATTTTAAAATTGACAGTGCTTTCAGGCACTGGGTCTTCAGGTAAGTTTACAATCAAATGTGAGGGCTAGGAACCACACTGTGTCTTTAAAGGTGAGCACAGAGCCCCTCATCCACAGTTCAAGTAAATTAAAAACAGCACGTGAACGGTTAAAAAGGACACGCACAGACTTCTGTCTGCCAGTCATCCAATCGGTGAAGAGTCAGTTGCAACTGACGTGTAGTTGTTGCTAGATTGGATGAAGAGCAAAAGACAGAGAAGTCATCCACAAAAAAGAGAACACTGCACAGGACTTTTCACAACAGAAGTAATACTGTTAATAGCTATTGCAAACAAAGTCACACTTAAAACACTACCCTGACAGACTCTATTCTCCTGCTCAAAGCGATCAGAAAGGGCGTCACCGACTCAGTATCTAAAATAATGTGGAGAAAGTAATGATTGAATAAAATGGGGAAGACAACCACGAATACCCCAGTCATGGAGCTGCCTGAGGATGATGCTGCCAAGTAGTATCATAGGCTTTGTCAGTACCAAAAAATACCCTCAGAAGGTGATGCAAACACAGGAAAGCCTGTTGTATGGCCACCTCCAGGAGGGCCAGGTTATCAAAGTTGGGGTGATATCTCCTAAACTCACACTGAAAGTGGTTGAGAAGCTGCCTGGATTCCAGCATCCAGACAAGGCGGTGGTTGACCATCTGCTCTAAGGTCTTCCCCACACAGCTAGTCAGAGCAACACTACGATAACTACTTGGGCTTGTACGGTCTTTGCCGGGTTTTAGAATAGGAATTAAAATGACCTCCCTCCACGAGTCAAGGAACTGGCCTGACACCCAGATGTAGTTAAAAAGGTAGAGGAAGATTTCCTGATTTTGCCTCGTCAGGTGCCGTATTAGAGAGTAGATTTCGTAGTGAACTGGTGAGGTGTCATGAGCCACAGACAATGCAAAATCCAGTTCACACATAGTGAAGGGGCAGTTATAATCTTCCTCAATGCGTGACCAGAAGTCCAGAATAGTACTCTCAGCAAGCACCTGGCGGTGCTGGAAAGCTGGATCATAGCCGGCGGAAGTGGTAACTGTTCAAAAATAGGCCTCCATAGTCTGGGCAATGTCACACGAGGTGGTGTGGAGAATACCATACCCCATCACAACAGCTACTGGGCACCTCCCTTCTCTTCCCAAGATCCTCCTGATAGTCTGGCAAGTTGGCTGTAAAGAGTTCAGTCTGCCCTACTAAGCATCAATCGAGGTGGATGCCTGTCTGTCTGGAAAATCAATCCAAATCGGGAAGTGATCACTACAATGCAAGTCTGCATCCATTTCCCATTGAGGAAAGTGGGCAAGGGCCAGAGAGCGTAGCATAAGATCAATGACAGAAAACGACCCTGTTGCAGCGCAAAAGTGTATGCTCTTACTTGTATTTAATACATGGGTACATGAAGATAAGTGAAACTTCTCAACTACTCTACCCCTGGGGCAGGTCGCTACAGAGCCCCAAAGCACATTGTGTGCATTAACATCACCACAAAGGATGAATGATGGGGGAGCTGTTGAAGGTGGTCTTCAAGAGCCTATTCATTGAGAGGATCATGAAGAGGCAGATACAGGGAGCACACAGTCAGTTGGTGGTGCGCATATACAGTCATTGCAATTGCTTGTAATGTTGTGTTGAGGGAAATAGGTTCAGAAAGGTAGGCTGCGATGATGAAAACAGTCACTCCTCCTTTCACTCTCTCTCCATTAACATGGTCCTCTCTGTGGAAACTGTAACCACGTATCTCATGACTATCAGCACATTTGAAATATGTCTCCTGGAAACACACAAACGAGTGTCGTCCCTGAGATAGTAAACATAGTTCCTCCAAGTGCGTTTTACATCCCTGACAGTTTCACTGCAAGATGGAGGCCATTGATCAGGTGGCTGAATCTTCACCCTCTCTTTCTGACAGGACTGGCCACCTGTAACAGAAAGGGGTTCACCTTTGGGGAGAGATGTTTGCCCCAGTGGAAGGTCATTTTTGGAGCAAGTGCACTGTCCCAAAGTTACATCAATCTCCATGGATTCTGGAGCTGAATCACAAGGCACAGCAAGAGTAATAACATCAACCTGGTCAGAATGTTTACTTGTACGTTTTACACAGAATGTTTTCTTATCTTGTTCAGCCTTAACCTGCTTTTTGGATGTTTCAGCAGTTGAAGTGGACGCTACACTGGTTTTGGGAAGGGATTCTGGCAGTGAAGGTAGCAGGAGCTCTTCACTGTCAGTGGCAGTATCTTGTTCCACCTTTTTTGGAAGGGCTACAGGGACTGTAACTTCTGCCGCCTTACATGTACACTAGCATGAGCAGGTGTTAGTACCAACACTGGAGAAGTCCGTCTGTGTAGATGCCTCAACCTTCGGAGTAGACTTTTGAAGGACCGCCGCAAAAGAGGTGGTAAATGACAGTGTTTGCATGGCCTTACAGATTTTCTTGGCTTTAGCATAGGAAATGTACTTGGCAGTCTTTATCTCCTGCACCTTGCATTCCGCGAGGTATGCAGTGCATTCTGTACACCAAACGGGGTGGTCACCAGAACAGTTTACACACTTGAAAGGAGGCGAACAATCGTCTCCATCATGTGCAGCCTGAGCACATTTTCCACAGGTCTGTTCGCCATTACACCCCAAGGTGGTACGCCCAAAGTGCTGGCATTTGAAACAGTGCATTGGGTTTGGGTAATTAGGTTGGACTTTGAGCTGAAGGAAACGTGTCTTAACATGTTCTGGGAGCTTTTGCGTATTAAATGTTACGATAAATGACTCCAACTTAACCAACATACCATTTATCCTTTTCATGATATTTTGGACATCTACAATGCCTTCCAAATCCCATTCTTCTTTTAATTCATCTTGAGGAATATCCACCAGATCCTGCAGGTATCTACACCTTTGCTGCAGTTGAGATGTGATGCAGCTCAGATTCTATGGCATACTCCCCAAGGTATTCAGCCTGCTGGATATTAATTACCTGCTGTGCTGTGGAAGTCTCCACCAACAGTGTCCCATTACGAAAACGTTTCACGGTCTTAAAATTAAGAGCAATGCCCTGCCCTCTAGTTCCTTCTGTATGTAAAAAGGTGAAACCTTCTCAAAGGTGCCCTCTATTCTCTTTATTACTATAAACACATTCTGCAGAGCAGAAAGTGCTCTGTTACTATTCACATTGCCCCCTCTTGTTCATCCCAAAATCCGGAGGTCTGGTGAGCCGAGTCCTCTTCTTAGAGTGGGTGTTTGTTTATATATATATTAAGCAAACTGATGATGAGTGTACTTGCATCTGTGTAAATGTGTGGGTGTGGGTGTGTATTTGTTTACCCTCTTTCCCTTCTGCCTGACGAAGCAGCTAGGCTGCGAAAGCTAGTGTGTGTGTGTGTGTGTGTGTGTGTGTGTGTGTGTGTGTTTATTTGTTACTAACACTGCTTGTGCTCCTTCGCCTGGTAAGTAGACTTACTCAATCCTAAGGTGTGCTACTTGCTGCTGATGGGATGCAGAGCTGCTGAGTCAGAACAGTCGTTAATGAGCAACCTCTGGGGATATTCCCGAACCTTAGTTGTATAAGGCTTACCTAGGCATGAGGAACTTTGTCTAGGAGGACATTTAGTTCCCTAGCTACTCATGGAACCAATAGGTATTTCCTTCCACTCCCTGGAACACAAAACGTTCCACCACCGTACCAGATGGTGGTTGCTGAAGTAAGCCCAGAGGTTACGGCGTCTAGAAGACTGGCGGTGCTTACCAGTCCCCAGCACAGGGACCCCGGGTTTGCCAAGCCCACACTCAACAAATTAATGTTGAGCCCCCTGAGGGGTCCAGGAGGTAAAGGGGGTGAGGATGATGGAGAGTTCATCAAGGAAAAGGTTGACATCTTGTTTCGATGGGTTTCAAACAATTGGTTAGAGGTGTTGGTCAACAAGGACTGAATTTCTTTCAATGGGAGCACAGTAAACAGTCATAACTGTGATTCATCACAACAGTGGTGGAACCTTTGTCTTCAGGGAGGATGATTAGTTTGGGATCTGTTTTGAGATTTGTAAGGCTGTCCTTTCTTGTGCCAAAAGGCTGGTATTCTTAGGAAGGGATTTGGGGAAGGATGGTGATGCCAAGTTGGATGTGAGGAATTCCTTGAAAGTGACCAGACGGTGGCCAGGTAAGAGTGAGGGAGGGTCAAGGTCGGATGGTGGTATGGATTGGAAGAGGCAGGGTTCAATGTTGGAATTAGATTGACTTTGATTCGTGGGATTGGTGACAAAATAGTTTTTGCACTGTAGGGATCCGCAGGAGAGGAGGTCTTTAACAAATGGTTAAATTTGGTTGTGGGGCTGAAGGTGAGACCTTTGGATTGCACTGAAACTTCTGTTGGGTCAAAGTTTTTGGAAAAAGATTAACAACAGTATTCTGAGATTATTTAGGCTTTGGGTATTGTGGATTGTTTGTGGGGAATTTATGGGGATGTGGCAAGTGGAAAAAGTCTGCTACACAACGTCTAGGGGCCATGAGGGGTAAACAGGGAGGAATACTTTGGGTGGGAGAGGTGTTGTTTAGGCTGCACCAAGGTGACAGTAGGATGTCAGCAGGCTGTATAATTTACGGATATGGTGTGTGAAATGCCCTCTGACTGCTGGGATGCATGGGATTCAATTTGGAATATGGGATTTATGTATTGGGGATTCCACATTACCAATATCCACACCTCAGTCGACATTAAACCTACTAATTAGCGAAGGCCTCACAAAGGCCTTTGCAGACAGACATTACCCTTCTGACCAAGTCCGCAAACAGATTTCCCATGCCATATCCCCACACACACCAATCCTCTCTCTGACCCTAATAACCAGTCACAAAGAGGTGTCCTTCTTGTCACCCAATACCACCCTGGACTGGAACAACTAAATTTACTTCCTTCATCAGGGCTTTGATCATCTGTCATCATGCCCTGAAATGAGAGAGATCCTACCCAATTTCCTTCCAACCCCTCCTAAAGTAGTGTTCCGTCACCCACCCAACCTCCACAACATCCTAGTCCACCATATGCCACTCTCAGAGGCTTATCCTACCCCATCAGAGGTCGGGCCACCTATGAAAGCAGCCATGTGATTTACCAATGCTGCTGAATCATAGCACAGCGTTTTATATTGGTATGATGATGAACCAGCTGTCCATTAGGATGAATGGCTACCACCAAACAGTGGTGAAAAACAAGATGGACCATCCTGTAGCACAGAATGCAGCTGATCACAGCACTCAATTTCAATGCTCACTTCACTACCCAAGCCATCTGGATCCTCCGCTCCGCGACCAACTCTTCTGAACTGAACAGATAGGAGTAGTCCCTTCAGCACATTCTACGGTCCCATAACCTTCCCAGCCTCAACGTAAGATAACTTCCCATCCCTACACCCTATGCATAAAATATCCCCCCCCTTTTCCTCCCCAATCATTATGCTGTATCTCACCAATTCATGTCTTCCTTGCAACTGTGTGTCATTCCTTATAATATCCCCTTAATTAATAACTTTTTTATTTTTATACTATTTTTTTCCAATTTTTATTATTATATTTTTCTATTTTTATTTTTTCTTATTATTTTTATCATTTCGTATCCTCCCACTTCCTCACCACAATCCTCTATACCTCCCTTTTATCCTTTCCTGTCTTTCCCTTCACTATATTCAATGCCGCTATTCAAATTTCTGCCTTTCAAAGTCTTTACAATCCATCAAGCAACACATAACTTTCTATCCCCACCCTTACTCGGCATCCTTTTGCCTCCACTCCCCATCTCACTCACAGTCTGGATGCTTGTGGTGCTGGAGTGGTTCGACATTATGGCTCTTTGGAATAGTTGTCTGAGTAATTTTGTGAATGTATGTGTTTCTTTTTCTGATGAAGGACATGGCCAAAAATTTAATCTCAGCAAGCCTCTTTACGGTGAGTTGTTATCTATCCACAACATTTAAGTTGTAAATGTTGATATTTAAAACAAGTTATATAGACATTTAAAATCAGGTATTGAGTTCTTCTGTATCCAAGTTTGGTCTTCAGTGATAATACAAGACCTCAAACTATTTATTTTTCTAAATTGTTTATTTTCAACCATTCTGATATATTTTTACAAAAATTTGATAGTCTGTAATGTTTTTATGATAGTAAACAATGGCACCAAGTGAAAACAATCTAATATGCTTGTTCAACTGCCTCTTAAAGCAAAGAGTATATCATACTTACTTGGGGAATTCCATAAATCTATTCAGCAATAATACAGACTGTGGGCATAATTACAATCACATAAACAACATATTACACAAAGTTTCACAGGTGATGCGACAGTATCTATAATTATGAAACATCTGATTCTAGATCTACATGGTTACTCTTCAACTCACATTGAAGGACTTAGCAGAGGGCTCACTGGACCACATTTATATTATTTATCTACCATTCTTCTCTCCAATACCATATGGGAAGAAAGAACACCTACATCTCTCTGTTTCAGCTTTTATATCTCTCAATTTGTTGTTTTCTCCCTATGTAGGTGGGAGTCAACAATCTACTTTCACACTTGGAGGAGAAAGTCAGCGATTAAAACTTCAAACGTTCCAGTCACAATGAAAAATACTACTGTTGCAATGATACTTCTCCAATAACTGTATCATTTATGTGACACTCTCTCCCTTGTATTGTGATAACACAAAAAGAGATGCCCTTATTTGTACTATTTTGATGTCCTCTGTCAAACCTATCTAATGAGGGTCCCACACTGCATAGTAGTACTCAGAAAAATAAATAAATAAAATTAAAATAAATGGATGAGCAAGTATTGTAATTGCATTTTCTTTAGTAGTTCTGTTGCATCTTACAAGAAATCTGCCGGTAAAATGTAGTCTTGGGGTCACCTTCCCCCAAGATATTATTTGTGCATTATTTCCAATTTAACTCTGTTATAATAGTAATTCCTAGGTATTTACCTTAATTTCTGTTCTTCATTTTTGATTGATTTACTTTATAAGTAAGGATTAGTGGATTCCTTTTAGAACTTATGTGGACAACTTCAAACTTGTAAATCAGGCACGGCCAAACACAGCCCTGCGGGTGCAGGCGCTCTTGCCGTGCCAGCGCCGCTGCCCACGGCCGGCCTTTGCTGCGCCCCTGGCCACTGTGTGCAGTGGCGTGTCGAGCAATAGTGACATGGTCGCGGCCGGAGCCGTGAACTACAGTGTACACCGCTTGCAGGGTGCGGGCGCACCCGCCGGGGCAAGTGTTGGCCGTGCCTGTTGGAAATCATCAGTTTTACCCCCTTGCAGATATTTCATCTAAATCATTTTGCTGTTTGTTTTTATCTACTGATAACAATAAATGACAGCATCATCAGCAAAAAGAAACTAAGGGGATTGCTCAGATTTGCTCCCAAATCATTTATATTGGTGAGGAAGAGAATAGGATCAGTAGCACTAACCTGCGAAACACCAAGTGTCACCTCTGTTTTAGCCAATGCCTTTCCACCAATTTCTGAACTGTCCAATACAGTCATATATCTGGGACAATACCCAATAAACAGAGAATTTGATTAAGCTACTTGTTGAAATGTGACTCATGTGGTTGACTATGAATGTTAGGTTGATGACATTCCACCAAGAGAATATAGTACAATGGCACAGACTAGTTTATTTAAGGATGCAATCCATATCATTATTGTCTTACATACCATTCCTGCACAGTTGATAAAATATTCACATAACACAGTTCCATTGTTGGTTGCTACAGCCTTTACTCGGGCATTTTCAGTTAAAACTTGTACCACTTGGCAATTTTCAACATATCGAGCGCCTATAAAAAAACATGCATACAACCAAAAATTATTTATATGGTATATACTATAAAACTATATGACTAATTTAAAAACAATGTGAAGCATATAGCCATGTTTCTTGGGTATGAGATCATGTGAATTACTCCATGGGAAAATTTAAAAACAGTGTTGTATGGACTTACCTCCTTCTCTCGCTAACTTTGCTAAAACGTAACACACAGCTTGAGGTTTTGCCACAGCATCCTCAGGAACCCATATGGCTCCTACCAAGTCTTCAGTTCTCAAGTATGGATGTAATTTCTTCAGCTCATTGCTACCAACAACCTACAAAAATGGAACAAAAATAACCTCACCACCACTGACTTTTACAACTTCATTCTAAGCTAAGACATTTGTATATTTTCCTGAAGATGGAGACAGATCAAGGGGTGGGGGTCACCGATCAACAGAAATGTGTTGTGATCATTATCTATGTAGGTGCATTCCTTATGTAAGAGATTACTACCCTATTTTGATTTATATTCTGAGCTGTCTCACATAAGTAAACTACTCTTTATGGTGAATAATGGGGGAATTAAGCAAAAATAAATGAATCTTCATCATATTGCTAAGGCTAGAATTTACATTTTGATTACAACCCCCATAATCTCACAAAACATACCAAATGTGATTTTTCATCTGGCTTTAAAAACCTTTCCCACCTAATAGCCAAATATTAATTGCCATGGAACTTTCAATTTCAAAGTAGTATTATACTAATTTCTGTAACTCTAGTGATCCTAAACTGTCTTCTAAAATTAGCTGATGAACAACATGTCCTACCTTAATTAACAAGTCAAAGTAATGGGTTACTGAAAGAATAAATGTGATAGTTATATTGTTTCTTTTTTGTTGTTTTATTTATTACTTTTTTCTAATACTCTCAGTTATTTTTACCTTTAAAATAGTTGATTAAATTTTTATGATAGTGAAAGTTCTTGGATAGTGTGAACAATTTAGAAAAGGAGAAGGAAGTTCACACTCAGATTTTTGGGTAAGTATGAGGAAGGAAATTGGCTGTGCCCTTTAAATGAATCATTCATGGAAAAACTAAATCTGGTTGGGAAAAAGACTCCAAATGAGTGTCCAGTGTATTACCAAAATAATTTATAATAAACTAGCTTAAACCTGTGGCTCCGCTCGCGTGTTGGTTGATTATGATAGATAAGCTATCTTTCAGTAGTGTGCTATGAGACTGAATAGTTAGTAGTGTAGATCAAATCACACGTAAAAATGCACTCGTTTCAAAGACGAAATTCAACAATAATGATTGTGATAATATTACAGATTGATCACTTGATGTAATGCGTGAAACGTAAAATCGATTTTTTTTTAAAGAGATGTATTACAAGAAATTTCTTTTTTACTGCTGTATTTATTTATTCTTACATTTCCTTATTCGTATGATTATCCTTACAGTGAAAGAACTGAGGACATTGTAGCAGGCATAGACCAAAGATATGGTTGTGGCATCACGTATGGCTGTATGTAACCTCCTTGCTATAGAGTCGCAAACGTCATCGCTGGCATTCAGTTCTAATTTTTTTTATAATTTTACGACTTTCAACCACCATATCTTCCACCCCCCGTTACAGCTATGGGCAGGGAACTGCTACGGCGTATAACGGGAGACTTCAGACAACAATTACACACAGACCATTCGTTTTTGTTCTGTAGTTTTCGCTGCAGAGCGAAATATTAACACACACACACACACACACACACACACACACATATCTGTACAATTTTATATACACCGATAATTTTCCAAACCAATATACTCTGACCCTTTTATCATTATCAACCCTCAAGCAAAATATGCAACCAATAAAAACATTTTCATAGAGTAAATGTAATTTGTTCCACATTTCGCATTATATTCTTCAAATTACTAAATATCTGTCAGATTGCTATAAAACCGTGTCTAAAACCTTCCTCGGGTATAAATTAGTAACTGTACAAATATTTAAGTCTCTGCATCTTGTTGTTTGCACGTGATAAGTGTACACCGAACAGACAATCACATTTATAGATATAGATTGCACTGAGTATTAGTAGTAGAGGATTTGAGACACTGTTCTTTCTTCAAGACAAAAGAAGGAAGGAAGAAAGAAAGGGGATCCAGAAGTAGATAGAAGGAAAAGGAAGGGAAGGAAACATAATAGATAAATATGGACTGTAGAAAAGAAATGAAAGAGGAAGCCACCTGCCAGATTTTTACCTGGAACATAATTTAATCATAACAAACACTTATTTTAAGAATCATGAAAGACAGTTGTATATGAGAAAGAGAACAGTAGACTCTGAAAGGAAGTAAATAGATTTTATAATGGCAAGACATAGATTTCTGAACCAGATTTTAAACTGTAAGATATATCCAAGGGCAGATATAGAATCTGGTGATATCTTATTGATTATGAATTCTAGACTGAAACTGAAGAAACTAAAGAAAGGTAGGAAAACATGGAAATGGGACCTGGATAAATTGAACAAACCTGAGGTTCTTGATGGTTTCAGAAGGAGATTTAGGCAACAATTGACAGAAATGGGGGGATAACACAGTAGAAGCTGAATGGCTAGCTTTGAGAGATGAAATAGTGAAGGCAGCAGAGAACCAAATAGGTAGAAAGACAAGACCTACAAAAAGTCCTTGTGTATCATAGGAAATATAGAATTTTATAGAGGGAAACTATTTATAAAAAGTAAAGAAGGTTTGACTTACCAGGTGAAAAGGTGCCGGTTCGGGGACACACACATAAATAAAAACATACACGTGTGTGTGTTTTTTTATTTATGCGTGCATCCACAAACCAGCGCCTTTTTGCCTGGTAAGTCAAACTTTCTTTACTTTTTAGAAATATAGAACTTAACTGATGAAAGAAGAAAATATAAAAATGCAGTTAATGAAGCATGTAAAATGGCATGCAGAAGACTAAAAATATAATTTTAACAGGAAGTACAAAATATCTAAGCAGAAAAGGTTAGTTTGTTGAAGAATGTATAACTAGGGAAAGTTAGATACTACCTACAGAAAAATTAAAAAGACAAAAAGACAAGTAAATCATCTGTATAAATATCAAGAACTCGGATGGAAAGCCAGTTCTGAGCAAAGAAGAGAAGCCGAAAACTGGAAAGAATAAAGAGAGGGGTTCTACAAAGGAAATGAACTTCAAGATAATATTGTAAGAAGAGAAGAGAAAGTTGAATGAGGTCATCACTTGTGCGAATTTCAATGGCCTCTCTAATGACGCAGTCCTAGTATCTCGACATCTGTAACAGAATCCTAGTGCGTTCATACTCCATCGCATGATTTTCCGACAAATAATGTTCAGCGACCGCCGACTTGCTCAGATACATCAATCGTGTGTGCCTCTGGTGTTCAACACATCGGTCCTCGACGGTACGCATCGTCTGTCCAATATATGACTTTCCACACTGACACGGAATCTGGTACACGCCGGCCTTCCTCAAACCGAGGTCATCTTTAGTGCTCCCCACCAGTGCACGAATTTTATTCGGCGGACAAAAAACAGTTCCAACCTGGTGTTTTTTCAAAATGCGAGCGATCTTCCCTGAGAGTGCGCCGGTATATGGAACGAACGCAGTGCCTATATCCTCCCTTGTGTTTTCATCCGTTTCCACAGGTTGTATTGTAGTGGTTGGGTGGAGAGCCCGCTGAATCTGCCACTCAGGGTACCCATTTTTTCGAAATACAGTTCTCAGGTGTTCCAATTCGTGCGGTAGACTCTCTGCGTTGGAGATAGTGCGCGCCCTATACACTACAGTTTTAAGTACCCCATTCCTCTGTGAAGGGTGGTGACAGCTGTCTGCATGTAAATACAGATCATTGTGCGTTGTCTTCCGATATACACTATGACCCAGGGTGCCATCAGCTCTTCTTGTGACCAAGATGTCAAGGAACGGCAATTTACCCTCCGTTTCAGTCTCCATAGTGAATTTGATGTTGGGGTGTATTCGGTTCAGATGTGTAAGGAAGTCAAGGAGTTTATCCATACCATGTGGCCAGATGACGAAAGTATCGTCCACGTAACGGAAAAAGCAAGTAGGTTTCCATTCAGATGATACCAGGGCTTCCTCCTCGAAATTCTCCATATACAAATTTGCGACCACAGGAGAGAGAGGGCTACCCATGGCGACTCCCTCCGTTTGTTCGTAGTATTCGCCATTGAAAAGAAAATACATGGAGTTCAAGACATGCCTAAAAAGTTCGGTGGTGGTCTTCTCGTCAAATTTCTGACCAATCAAATCTAGTGACTCTCAAAGGGGCACCCTCATAAACAACAAAACTACATCAAAACTCACCATGATATCTGACTCATCCAGCCTGAAGTTGTTAAGGCGTTTAACAAAATCCACGAAATTACGGATGTGATGAGGGCATTTTCCCACATAAGGACTTAATATTCCCGTCAAGTATTTGGCCGACAAACATGTAGGTGCTCTGATGTTACTGACAATGGGACGTAACGGCACCCCATCTTTGTGAACCTTAGGGAGTCCATAAAGTCTTGGCGGTACCGGACCTTGAGGTAGCAGTTTCTTGGCGACATCCTCTGTTAAATCCGCATCCTTGAGAAGTGCCCTAGTCTTGTTTTCCACCTTCTTTGTGGGGTCAACATTGATCTTCCGGTAGGAATCGTCATTTAGCAGGCTCTGCATCTTTTCAGTGTAGTCCTTATGGGAGACAACAACGGTAGCATTGCCTTTGTCAGCTGGTAAGACAACAATTTCAGGGCGCTCCGTCAGGTCACGAATGGCCGCCCTCTCTTTACTAGTGATGTTCAACTTCATGGGCTTGGATTTTGTCAATGCACGACAAGTTTCACGACGTATTTCCTCAGATGATTCAGGCGGAAGTCGAGCTACAACCTGTTCAACAGCACTAATAATTTCTGCGACCAGTGTGAACTTGAGGGTAGGAGCAAAGTTGAGTCCTTTCTTTAAAACTGAAACCGCATCATCACTCAATTCCATGCCACTCAGATTGATGATGGTCCTGCACGGAACCTGCAGAGATGGTTTGTCAAGGAGGCATGAGAACTTAGCTGTTTGACGTCCTGTTGCCTTCTTATGGGCAGAATAGGCTGCAACCAAAGTAACACCATCAATCCAATCCCAGGAAAAAGACGTGAAGTGACTAGCCAGTTCCAAATGCAGTTTGAATAGTTCCAGTGAGATGAACTCAAGACTACGGCGGGTAAATTGCACTCTCTCACGAAGCAATGCGAGGCCGGCCCGTTTTTTAATTCTCTTCGCTGCTGCAGAATCGATGTGATGCGAAACCTTAGCAAAATTTGGAACACCATTCTCGGAACGACATCTCTTTAGAAAAGCAAGAGTACTTAGCATACGACATCTACAGTGGCGCAACTTTTCTAATTTCTTCATGCTACGATACATCTCCTCCCCGTAAAGATGTATGATGTGATTCTTCAGTTTCTCCTGGCGTATTTGATAATCAAAATATCCACGGGTGTACTGCCGGTCTATAGTGGGCACAATATTTCGGTGTTCATACATGTCGCCATCATCAGGTGAACTGACGGACTGAGCTCCTGGAAATGCGCCGGCACGGAGATCTGCACGCTACGGCTGCTCGAAGGGAACTGGGTTCTAGCCCGCCAGCATTATTTAAGAAACCTCCTTGGTTTCTGTAGAGAATGTGAAGGCACAATAGTCTGGTACTATTTTAGCTTCATAAAGTTCGGTGTGTTTATTAGTGTTTAGGTTTTGCGATAGTCATAGTGCTTGCCTGCTGTAAGGCATGGTTTACTGATAATGTTTTGCTGCTTCTCTTATTGGCGCAGCAAGTCTGGCCAGCGCAATGACGCGCGCCAGTGCGGTCTCTGTCCCAGATCTTCTATGAGTGGGTTTTCTGCTGTAGCGGCCTTCTCATAGAAGACTCTTGCCGCGTCCTGGAAGCGTTGGCGTAATTTCTTAACGCCGGCTTCTTGGTGGACGAGATCGCTGGGGAAGTCTCGTGGCAGTTTCAGCACCATCCTAAGAGTCCGGTTTTGGAGTCCTTGGAGGCGCTGCAGATTTGTAGGAGCAGTGTTGCCCCAGACGATGGCTGCGTATTCCATTTTTGGCCCTGGGTTCTAGCCCGGTAGCGGGCAATTTAAATACCCTCGGCCCGCGGAGCAACCCGTCCGCGGTCCGCACCCCGTGCCGCGGCTGCGCAGTGGAACCAATTGCGATGGCGTCTGAGATGATGTCGGTGTGTGGGCTTGGAGTATGAATGCATTAGGATTCTGGTACAGACGTCGAGATATTGGGACTGCGTCGTTAGAGAGGGGCCATTGAAATTCGCACAAGTGACGACCTCATAAACCGTGACTGTGGCTATAATCTTAGCAAAGCTTGGGAACCAGCGATTGGGTTAATTAAGAGTAAATCTAGCAAACGCAACGAAGTGACAACCATGGCGGACAGAGCCCACACACCGACGTCATCTCAGACGCCGTCTCAATCGGTTCCACTGCGCGGCCGCGGCGCGGGGCGCGGACCGCGGAAGGGTCGCTCCGCGGGCCGAGGGTATTTAAATCGCCTGCTACCGGGCTAGAACCCAGTTCGCTTCGAGCAGCCGTAGCGTGCAGATCTCCGTGCCGGCGCGTTTCCAGGAGCTCAGTCCGTCAGTTCACCTGATGATGGCGACATGTATGATCGCCGAAATATAGTGCCTGTTGGACACTATAGACCGGCAGTACACCCATGGATATTTTGATTATGACAAAACTATTTCACATGGTGTCCAAGATGTATGAGACATGTGAAATACCCTCAGAAAGCTTTTTGATAAAGTTGATTGGAATATACACTTTCAATTTTTTTAGTCAGCATAAATAAAATATAGGGTTTCAAATTTTATTTAAAACATGTACAAAAACCCGATAGCAGCTAGTAGAATTGAAAGGCATGAAAGGAAAGCATTGATTGGGAAGAGAGTAAGACAGTATTGTAGCCTTTCTCCAATGTTATACAATCTGTTCACTGAGCAAGCTGTGAAGCAAAGCAAGAAGAATTTGGATAAGGAATTAAATTTATGGGTAAAGAAATAAAACTTTGTGGTTTGTCCATGACATTGAAATTCTGTCAGAAACATCAAAGGCAGTGGAAGATCAATTAAACAGAGTGGACAGTGTTTTGAAAGGAGCATGAAGGATAAACAATAACAAGATCAAAACAAGGGATATAGAATGTAGTCTATAAAATCCAAGCAACATTGAAAGAATTAGTTAGGTAACTATAGCTTTGTCTTGTAGGAAGGCACTTTCATGCATAGACGCGGAGCAATAGGGGCATCACGGAGGGTAGAAGCTACCGTCAAGCACCAACAGTGGAGCCTGTGGGAGGAACATTCTCGTAACTTGCAACTAGCCACATGAATAGAGAATGAATATTATAGGCTGCCAGTGTGGTAATCGAGTGCGATGTGAAGAACATCTGAAAACTCGGACATGCACAGGCTCTGAGGAGCACTCAGAAAATCTGAGCATATGACGTTATTAGAAAGCTCATATCATCTGATGTACTGTGTGGGCTGGTAAAGGACAAAGACTTCTGCAGTAAAGATAGAGCACTGAAAAGGTTGGTCACCCAATACAAAGCACATATGATGCCTTGGTCAGTCTTGGAACCATTGGTGCAGATAAAGATACTGCAGCCAAGCTGCTTACAAAGTGCAAGAAACTCACTACGATAAACTGGGCCTGGGATACTGTCTTTGAGAAGTGAATGGAGTTCAAGGTTAATAAAAGCCTCGGGATGAAGCCAGGATGGTGAACTTGCACCCATTGGGAAGGTGACAGGGAGCTTACAGCCAAGCTGCCGAAGCAGCAACCGAAAACAAACTCGGTGAAGTAATGGAAAAGATGGACTATCTGCATATGATGATCAAGGCAATCATAAAAAAGACAGCATAGGCTGGGTGACTGCACATAGATGACAAATGGCTCACGTAATGACAGAGGAGGACTTTCCTTCAACAGGGCAGCAGCAATTTGGCAGTTTCAGCATAAAGGATCTCAACCGGATTGGTACAAAAGGCTACTGTGGCTAAACAGATCCCTTGGATTGTGTTGAGATGACATAAAATAGACAATTGTGCAGATGAACGAACGAAACAGTTTCTAATGGACAAGGGATCAGTGCTAGCATGGTCTGATCCCCTCCCATTGAAGTACCGCATAATACACGTAGAACAATGCCCGAGTGAAGACAGTGAACTGCCAGGTAAGAGACGTGGGAGGACTTACAAAGTTTTCTGTCAAATTTTAGTTCCAAGAATTAGACTGTGTCAACAAATGGAAGAGTGACTGGTCTGAGATGAAGGAAAGTGGGACAGAAACTTGCATGCCACCAGAGATTCATACATTACTGTCTTGTTAGCAGGAAAACGAAATCCATTGTTGGTGCTTCACGAGTGTAGATGGTCAAGACACTGCTGAAGACACCGCTCAAATAGACAAATTCGTTGGGAGTTGCAATAATTTGCAATGTCATCAACAAAGAGAGTGACATGTGATACTAGACAGTCCATAGTTAATTGCTATGGCAAACAGAACTATACTGAACACTGCGGTAAACTGTTATTTCGAATACAAGTGAAACCACATGCACCTTAAAACCATGGTCTTTTAAGGATTCCTGAATAAAAATATACAGGTGAAACTTGAATCTTCAAGTTACAAAGTACAGTTGCATACCCATCCTTCAACAGATGTCACATGCCTTACCCCCCCCCTTTTTTTTTTTGCACTTCCGTAAAAAAAAAAAAAAAAAAAAAAAAAAATGTTCACAATATGAGTTGACAGTTTGACAAGATGATCATCTGCAGAAGGATGCTTCTGAAAACAACATTGTGCATTTGTCAGGAGATGTTAAGACTCCAATCACCATACCAATCAATTGCTCCATTATCTTGCAAACACTACTGGTGTGGGAAATTGAAGGGTAGCTGGAAAGGCTTAAGTACGGAAATGACTATGCTTCATGCCAGCATCAAGTAACACATGCTATCTGTCCAGATGCAGTAGTATATCTGAAGAAGAAAATGAAGGCTCTTGAGAGAAAGGTTTTTAAGATCTATATGTGAATGCCATCTGGTCCTCGAGAGGAGGATCATGATGAAGAGTGTGCATGTTGAAGCTCCTTCATAGTAAAATCTGCATTACAGCATTCATGATTCTGAGAGAAGACAGACATCACCCTCACTTCCACTGCCCTCGTCTGAAAGAGAAAAAAGGAATGGTAGTGTGTGTGCATCTTGATATCAGCAGAATATCAACCCAAAGTGATAGCCATGTCAACAGTCCACAATGACTTTGTTTGCTATGGTCAAACTGGGAATTAGGAAATGAGCTGTGGTCTCAGAAAGTCAACGGAGGTTAGCCCAAACAATTGAAGAGGGGTAAAGCTGTTAAAAGAGCGAGTAAATGAAAACAGACTAGCTTGTTTACTATCTCTAAGAAAGTGATGACACTGTGCATGCAACTGTTTGTAACTAATTCTGTACTCTGGGATGGTGTTTAATATGCAAATAGAACATCTCCAAGCTCAGAGTGCATCACGGCATGACTAAGTCCACCAAACAATGGGGGTTCTGCTGTGATGCCTTGATATGCGAGAGAGACTTTAATATCTTCTGCCGTCAGTCTGTCAAGCAAGTTGCTGGAAACAATTCCACAAGAACTGAGAGGGTGATGCACCTCCATTTGCACAGGGTAGCTATGCAGAAGTGAGGCTTTGATGAGTCTACATGCCTGAAAGACACTGTCTGTAGCAGATGGTAGCAAGGCTTCATTGGGGCTGCAATTGCATCAACACCTTTCTGGATGACAAACGGATTGACCATGGAAAAATGTTTTACTTCTTTTGCACAGGATACTACTATATACCTTGGTGCAGCCTGGAGAATTGTCATGTCCTTAGTTTCCATTATTCTCTTGTACTTCATTTTATTTAAGAACCCAATGTGAGGGAACCCCCATGATTGCCAGTATATCTCGAACACCAGCACATGCAGAACACTGGTTCTCCCAGTGACTTCAGTAGTTCTGAGGGAATGTCGTCCACTTCAGGAGCCTAGTTTCAACTTGGGTCTTTAAGTGTCCTGTCAAACTATTCTCTCAGTATAGTATCTCCTATTTCATCTTCATCTACTTCCTCTTCCCTTCCTACAATATTGTCTGAAAATTCCTTTCCTTTGTAGAGCCCTCTATATACTCTTTCCACCTTTCAGCTTTCCCTTCTTTGCTGAGAACCGGTTTTCCAACCGAGTTCTTTACATTCATACTGCTGTTTTTCTTGTCTGCAATTCTCTCTTTTATTTTTCTAGTATCTATTTCCCCCCTATTTATACATTCTTCTACAGCCTTGTATTTGCCTTCTAGGCACTCCTGCTTAGCTATTTTGCACTTCCTATCAATCTCATTTCTTAGTCGCCTGTACTTGATTTTGCATGTTTCATTTACTGCATTTTTGTATTTTCTCCTTTCATCAATTAAATTTAGTATTTCCTGTGATATCCAACAATTTTTTGTATGTCTTGCCTTTCTACTCATTTTGTCCTCTGCTGCCTTGACTATTTCATCCCTCAATGCCACCCATTCCTCTTCTACTGTATTATTTCCCCCAGTTTCTGTCAATTGTTGCCTAAAGCTCCCTCTGAAAATCTCAAGAAGTTCAGGTTCCTTCAATTGATCCAGGTCCCATGTCCTTATTTTCCTACCTTTCTGCAGTTTTTTCAGTTTCAGCCTCCAATTCATGACTAATAAGATATGGTGAGAGTCTATATCTGCTCCTGGTATGTTTTACAGTTTAAAACCTGGTACCGAAATCAATGTCTTACCATTATAAAATCTATCTGGTATCTCCCAGTGTCTCCTGGTCACTTCCACGTTTACAACCTTCTTTCATGATTTTTAAAACAGGTGTCTGTTATAACTAAATTATGTTCCATGCAAAATTCTACCAGGCGGCTTCCTCTTTCATTCCTTTCGCCCAGTCCATATACACCTACTATTTTTCCTTCCCTTTCTTTTCCTACTACTGAATTCCAATCTCCCATCACAATTAAGTTTTCCTCTCCTTTAACAGTCTGAATAATTTTGGTTATCTCCTCATACATTTCTTCGATCTCCTTATCATTGGCAGAGCTATTTGTCATATAATAATAATTTCGTGTGTGTCATTGGCCTGGTGCAAGTCTTTCAATTGGACGCCACTTCGGCAACTTGTGTGTCCCTAGCCTACCCCAGTTATCCAACCAGGGAAAGGGGACCTGCAGGTTAACGTGAAATACGAACCATGTGTTGTTTCTGGCGACTCCTCACAAAGTTGACAGGTGAGGGATGGGTTAAAGGGCAGACTGAAAAAATTCGAGGTCCAACCGAGTTTTGAATCCATGCTCCTTCAGTTTCTAGTCGAGCACTTTACCCCAAGACCACCGGGCCCGACAGTTGTCATATAAACCTGTACTATTGTGGTCGGTGTTGGCTTCATATCTACCTTGACTACACTAATGCAATAACTGCACTGCTCAAAGTAATTTACCCGCATTCCTATTTTCTTATTCATTATTAGACTTACCCACTCCCATGAACCACAGACATTGCTGAGGTGGGGTGGCTTGCGTGCCTCAATGATACAGATAGCTGTACCATAGGTGCAACCACAACAGTGGGGTATCTGCGGAGAGGCCAGACAAACATGTGGTTCCTGAAGAGGGGCAGCAGCCTTTTCAGTAGTTACAGGGGCAACAGTCTGGATGATTGACTGAGCTGGCCTTGTAACATCAGCTAATGTGGCTTTACAACACAGTTACTGCAAACGGCTGAAAGCAAGGGGACACTACAGCCGTTACTTTTCCCGAGAACATGCAACTCCACTGTATGAACATATGATGATGGCTTCCTCTCAGGTAAAATATTCCGGAGGTAAAATAGACCCTATTCAGATCTCCGGGTGGGGACTACTTAGGAGGATGTTATCGTTAGGAAAGACAACATTGGCATTCTATGGATCAGAGAGTGGAATGTTCTAACCCTTAATCGGGTAGGAAAGCTAGAAAATTTAAAAAGAGAAATGGATAGGTTGAAGTTAGATATAGTCGGGATTAGTGAAGTTCGGTGGAAAGAGGAATAGGATTTCTGGTCAGGTGAGTACAGGATTATAAATACAAAATCAGTTGGGGGTATTACAGGAGTAGGTCTGATAATGAATAAGAAAATAGGAATGCGGGTAAACTACTATAAGCAACACAGTAATCACATTATTATAGTCAAGATAGATACAAAGCCAACACCAACAACAGTAGTACAGGTTTATATGCCAACTAGCTCTGCCAATGATGAGGAGATCATAGAAATATATGAGGAGTTAAAGAAAATTACTCAGACAATTAAGGGAGTGGAGTACTTAATTCTTATGGGAGACTGGAATTTGGTAGTTTGACAAGGAAGGAAAGGGAAGATAGTAGGTGAATATAATCTGGGCAAAAGGAATGAAAGAGGAAGCTGCCTGGTAGAATTTTGTATGGAACATAATTTAGTTATAACAAACACCTGGTTTAAGAACCACAAAAGAAGGTTGTATACATGGAAGAGACCAGGAGACACCGGGAGATACCAGATAGACTTTATAATGGTAAGACATAGATTTAAGACCAGGTTTTAATCTGAAAGACATACCCAGGGGCAGATATAAACTCCGACCATAACTTATTGGTCATGAATTGTAGGCTGAAACTGAAAAAATTGAAGAAAGGTAGGAAAATAAAGAGACGGGACCTAGATAAACTGAAGGAACCTGAAGTTCTTGAGAATTTCCAAGGGAGCTTTAGGCAACAATTGGCAGAAACGGGGGAAAATAAAACAGTAGAGGAGGAATGGGTAGCATTAAGGGATGAAATAGTCATGGCGGCAGAGGACAAAATGAGTAGAAAGGCAAGACATACAAAAAATCATTGGATATCACAGGAAATACTACAATTAATTGATGAAAGGAGAAAATACAAAAATGCAGTAAATGAAACAGACGAAATAAAGCACAGATGACTAGGAAATGAGATTGACAGGAGGTGCAAAATGGCTAAGCAGGAGTGGCTAGAAGACAAATGCAAGGATGTAGAAGAATGTATAAATAGGGGAAAAATAGATACTGCCTACAGGAAAATAAGAGAGATATTCGGAGATAAGAAAAACAGCTCTATGAATATCAAGGACTCTGATGGAAAACCAGTACTCAGCAAAGAAGGGAAAGCTGAAAGGTGGAAAGAGTATATAGAGAGGCTCTATGAAGGAAATTAACTTAGCGGCAATATTGTAGAAAGGGGAGAAGTAGATGAGGATGAAATAGGAGATATTATACTGAGAGATGAATTTGACAGCACTGAAAGACCTAAGTCGAAACAAGGCCCCTGGAGTAGATTATATTCCCTCAGAGCTACTGAAGTTTCTGGGAGAACCAGCCATGACAAAATTGTTTCACCTGGTGTGTAAGATGTATGAGACAGGTTAAGTACCCTCAGACTTTAAGATAAATGTTGTAATCCCCATTCCAAAGAAAGCAGGCACAGACAGGTGTGAAAACTACAGAACCATCAGTTTAATAAGTCATGGTTGCAAAATATTAACACAAATTATTTACAGAGGGGTGGAAAAGCTGGTAGAATCTGACCTCGGGGAAGATCAGTTTGGGTCCAGGAGAAATGTAGGAACATGGGAGGCAATACTCACTTTATGTCTTATCGTAGAAGATAGATTAAGAAAAGCCAAACCTACATATCTAGCTTTTGTAGATTTGGAGAAGGCTATTGACAATGTTGATTGGAATAAACTCTTTCAAGTTCTGAAGCAAGCAGGAGTAAAATATAGGGAGTGTAAAGTTATTTACAACTTGTACAAAAACCAGGCAGCGGGTGTCAGAGTTGAAGGGCATGAAAGGAATGCAGTGGTTGGGAAGGGAGTAAGACAGGGTTGTAGCCTTTCTCCAATGTTATTCAATTTGTACATTGAGCAAGCTATAAAGGAAAGCAAGGAGAAATTTGGAGAACGAATTAAAGTTCAGGGTGAAGAATTAAAAACATTGCCTTTTGCCGACAACAGGGCCGGCGCAAGGCACGTGCGAAATGTACGGCTGCACGGGGCGGCAAATTTGCCGCCGCCCCCCCTTTTTTTTCTAAAGTACAAACTCAACATTCATTCCAAGAGGGGATTCGAAACCAAACCTCGGAGGGAGCGGCTTCAGGAACTGTGGCATGGCGTCTCGACTACATGCCAGCCACCCCTGTTGAACAAGGGGAGGGAGGAGGGCTAATTTCTTCCTTGCCACTGTGGCAGCACCGTCGTGTTTACGCCGGAAGGGAAGCAGCCTGGCGCACACGCCAGTATTCTTACGAGTGGAGCGTTGCCAGCGTGTTAAGCGTCGTGTGTTTACTCACAACTAATTTTGCAGGAGACGAAATCTAATTTGGAAATTTGAATGCAATGTTCGATACTGCAGTTACATGTTAAGCCTGAAGCAATTTTGCTAAGCTTTTCAGTGGCAGTTGAGTGTTTTATTCTTCCCGCGCTATGGAAAAAAATTGTTGAACATTACTACAGTCAAACATATTCAACACCTACAATGACTAGAAGTATTCCGAGTGGGTAAACACGCTGTGAGTAATTACAAAAGATAAAGACATTGATAATAAGCCTTGCATAAGTTGGGTTTCGACGTATTTCTGAAAATGTTTGCTATCCGTTTCTGAGCCTGCATGAACACAATTAAACTCTGACCAGCACTTTTGAGTGACAATACTACTCGCACACTATCACTTTGCCAACATTTATTTACTGTATAATGAGTGTGAATCCATGTTTCGTCTAAGTAAACTACTGGTCGCTTTGATTCTGACGAAGACTTGACAAACTATGGTCTTTCAGCAACAATGCGTTCTCGTCCAAGCGAAACAAAAGGTTAATTTTGAGACCTTGTAAAACGAAAATCCATAGACAGAACATTGCTTCTAAAGGTTTCCTTGCTAGCTTTGAAGCTCATTTCTGTTTGACAAAAGTTGTGCAGTTTTCGCAAAGTTCGTATTTCTTTCTATTGTTCGTAATGCTATAAAAATTACTGCCTGATAATACATTTATCCATATCATCGGTCACATACTTATTGTGAGCTTCTTGCTTCTTCTTCTTGGGCGCTAGTTTAACCGTAGCCTCGCTGTACCGCATCACGTGACCTAGTTCCTGGTGGCACCGCCGCGTCACCACTTCGCCTTTCCACACAATAGGTATTGTTGCGTTCTCTACAATGAAAACTACAGGAATCGTTTCGATAGTTGGCCGAGAGAGTTAAGATTGGTTAGGACAGTGTCTCCAGATTGTATTTTTTTTTTTTCCTCCACTTTGGGAAAAAAATTTGTGGGGAACTTTTGGAGAAACAAAAAAAAAAAAAAAAAAACAAAACAAAAAAATGTGGGGAAATTGTTGGGGAAAAAAATTATGTACTGGGGAAATTTGGAGTTAAATTTTTATTTTCGGTAGTGGCAGCGTTGTGTGGTCATGATGGCAACGAAATGTTCCATTTACAAGAGTAATTAATTTACTGAGCAAAAAAGGGTAGATACAAGCACCTGTCAACCACAGAGCAGGGAAAGCATTAATTATTTACTCCACAGTCCACACGAAAGATTATTCCCCACATTCTATTGCGTTTTGAAAGAGCATTCAATGGTCATTTTGTGCCTGCCATTCTCGAATGGTAGTGTTGAGAGAGTATTCTCCATAATGAATGTAATAAAAAACAGACTGAGAAATAGAAGGCACACATCCACAGCTGATCACATACTCAGAGTGCAGTACAGTTAGAAAAACGAAGGGTGTAATAAATTTGAGCCAAGCACTAAAATGCTTATGAAATTTAATTCAGAGGATGTGTATAAAAATTAAAACGATGTTGATGGTATGTCGTTTCTGGCATAATAAATAGGTTATACTGATGTTACTTATATTTCATTTCAATATAAATGACAAGAAACAGTGTTGGCTTTTGTACAGTAATTACAGCGGGTGACACAATTTCATTCATTGTAGCATGTACCAATATTTTTGTGATAATATATCGATCTATTGTGATTGTTATGACAATTTATATTTTGTATTTTTAGAAACTTAAGTCATAAAAAAATTAAACCTGCTGTTGTAATTATACTTTTATTACTCACTAATAGCTCTCTTATCTATATCTAAAGTTGTTATACCATCTAATGGTAAATCAATAGAACCATGAAAAAGCAAATGTAGCACACTTGAAGCAGGTTTTCTATTTTTGTTGCCAGGCTGAATGTTATCATCAATAAATTAATAATTTTGTTTTATGTACTATAATTTCTGATACATACGATAACTTTATGGGCCTGAACACGTAGTTACACCCCTTCAAGTTGCCATTACTAACAATAAATGTTAATTTGAAGAAAAAGTTAGTTTCTATCTATTTGGAGAAAAGTTGCCAAAATAGTGTCATTTTGGGGAATTTTGTTGTCTGTATGGGGAAAATTCGAAAACTTAATCTGGAGACACTTTGATTGCGTTTCACAAGAACAGAAGAATTGGTGGGTCCGAAATTCTTGCAACTTAGGATGTAATAGGTAAGTGCTTTTCATATAACCTTCAATTAGTATGGCGCATGCACGTTACTGATAAGTTAGAATTTTTGTCCTTCAAGAATGCAGAATAGGAAAATTCGTTGTTTCTTAGGATCTGTTACTTAAAAAATTGGCAAATAAGCACGCGTCACTCCAGTAGCGAGAATGAAACTAAAGCGCAGAAAAGTTACGTGATAAGGCGATGACTAATTTGTTACCCATTATTCCATAATCAGACACGACACAACTGACACACGCAAATTACGACAGATGGCAAGTGTCAGTTCTTTGAAATGAATAACCGCAGTGCAGTGAGTTAATATATTTCGACTAGCATCAGTATCCGTCGATTCCCGAGTGTGTATTTATTGCATTATTATGTCACTCCATCTCGTTATTCTTCCTCTCTCCATTGTCTTCCGCCCCACTCTTTGTCGTTTCAACTGTTTTTATTTTCCAGATCTTCATAGATTTCTAGGACAAAGTGACTATTCTCAATGCTTTGATTTATGTTTACATCTATACCGTCGTGCTGAACGTAACTGGCAACATGACGGTTTAGATGTAAGCACATATTAGAAGCTTTGAAACTGGCCACTCAGTGGCCGAAACCTAGGTAGATCAAAAGTAAAAACAAAAACTGCGATTGATTGCTGACTTATCCTACAGATTGGTTTAAATAAAATTTCACAAACGTTTTGTAAAAATAATAATATTAATAATAATAATAAAATAAAATAAAATAAAGGAAAAAGAAAACCAACGGAGGGGGGAGGGGCGGCAATTTAGCAGCTCGCACGGGGCGGCACTTGGGCTTGCGCCGGCCCTGGCTGACAATATAATAATTCTGTCAGAGACAGCAAAGGACCTGGAAGAGCAGTTGAATGGAATGGACAGTGTGCTGAAAGGTGCATATAAGATGAACATTAACAAGAGCAAAACTAGGGTAATGGAGTGCAGTGTAAGAAAATCAGGTGATGCTGAAGGAATTAGATTAGGTAACGAAACAAGAAAGGCGGTAGAGGAGTTTTGTTACTTGGGTAGTAAAACAACAAATGATGGTCGCAGTGCAGAGGATATAAAATGCAGAATGGCAATGCGTTCTTGAAAAAGAGAAATTTGTTAACATTGAATATTGATTTAATCTTAAGGAAGTTCTTTCTGAAGGCATTTGTGTGAAGTGTTGCCTTGTATGGGAGTGAAACATGGACAATAAACAGTGTGGACAGGAAGAGGATAGAAGCTTTTGAAATGTGATGATACAGAAGAATGCTGAAGATTAAGTGGGTGGATTGCGTAACTAATGAGGTGGTACTGAACAGAATTGGGGAGAAAAGGAATTTCTGGCATCCCTTGACTAAAAGGAGGAATTGTTTAGTAGGACACATTCTTAGACATCAAGGAATTGTGAATTTAGCATTGGCGGGAAGTGTGTGGGGTAAAAATCGCACAGGAAGACCAAGAGATGGATACAGTAAGCAGATTCAGACAGATGTAGGTTGCCGTTCTTATGTGGAGTTGAAGAGGCTAGCTCAGGATAGGGTATTGTGGAGAGCTGCATCACACCAGTCTCCGGACTGAAGATCACAACAACAACAACAAACAACAACAACAACATTAGACTTACTACTGTAATACCCCCAACTGATTTTGTAGTTATAATCCTGTACTCACCTGACGAGAAAGCCTGTTCCTCTTTCCACTGAACTTCACTAATCCCCGCTATATCTAACTTTAACCTATCCATTTCTCTTTTTAAATTTTCTAACCTCCCTACCCCATTAGGGGACCTAATATTCCACGCTCCAATCCGTAGAATGTCAGTGTTGTCTTTCCTGTTGATCACATCCTTCTGAGTGGTCCCCGCCCGGATATCCAAATGGGGGACTATTTTACCTCCAGAATATTTTACCCATGAGGATGTCATTATCATATATTCATACAATAGAGATGCACGTCCTTGGGAAAAGTAACAGCTGTAGTTTCCCCTTGCTTTCAGCTATTCACAGTAACTGTGTGGCAAAGCCACATTAGCTGATGTTACAAGGCCAGTTCAGCCAATCATCCAGACTATTTCCCCTGTAACTACTGAAAAGGCTACTGCCCCTTTTCGGGAACCACATGTTTGTCTGGCCTCTCCACAGATACCCCTTCGCTGTGGTTGCAACTACAGTACGGTTATATGCGTCTTTGAGATGCGCAAGCCACCCCACCTTGGCAATGTCTGTGGTTCATGGGGGTGGCTTACCAAGTTATTGCTACAGATAAAAAGTGTGCTGTCTTTCAATGTTTCCATTTTATTTTTATCTGTACCAAGTTATTGACACAGATAAAAATAAAATGGAAACACATTGCAGCTCTTCTTGAACACATTGATGCAAGTGCCATATTTATAAACTGAATAGTTTCCATGCTTTAGAAAGTTGAACAAAATGTGAAATAATGCATGAATTTCTTGTGCCATATGGCAAACTGCACTATGCCTCCATATGCTCCTCAGAAACTGTTAATCCTCAAGTAATTTTGAACAGATAATAGGCAATGGCTGATTCTGCAAGCAGGTGACTCTGTCATCTGCAAACCCTTCTCTGCCTTCCTCATAAATGTTTTCTTTATTTATTTTAATTTTTTTACTCTCTCAAGGTTTTATGCATTTAAAGTTACAAACACTGTATTGCAGTACAGGGACTATGGTCACTACAGTCATACAAAAGGACTGTTGATAATGTTTGGGACAGAAGAGTAGTATCACAATTTTAGAAAAAGTACTATATTAAAAAGTAAAGAGAAAATTAGGAGAAAAATCACTGCAAATGGTGAATTTAGAGACTCATAATTTACAAAGAAGGAGTCAAAATGAGATTTTTTACCTGCACCTTCTTATGTTGACACTTTCATTTAATGTTATCCTTCCTTCCTCTGACTTATGAACTATTTAATGGCTTTGGAAGCTACGTATTTAACAAATATTCATAACTTTTGTGTGATCCTCAGTCGAGTACCTCCCATTTCTAAAGCTGGCAAGAAGACACTCCTCTTCTGTCTACAAATATACTAAAAAAACTCCTTTCAGTTTGCTATGCTCATTTTTGACAATCAAATCTTACTTCACAATGTAGACCAGTTGCCTGATGGTACGCCATCCGACGACGTAATGAAATCATCCTGTCTTTGGTCTGAGCCAAATTCAAGCTACCGCACTGCTTTAAACCTACAAGAAATGAAATACAGATGTAAATACATAAGGTTATGAATACTAACAACAAACTAATCACAGAAGAAACAATGTTACAAATAAATGTGAGAACAGACAGGAAGAAAAATTCACACATCCATGCAAAGTACTATGTTCCAGTTTGTTTTCTATGTATATACAGAACCCATCAAATAAGATGGGCAGGAATCTGAGATTTTTTGTTGATAAAGCTGTTCTGTATGGAAAGGCTAAAATCTTTGAGTAACTAGCAGATGACTTGGATATAATTTCTAACTGGAATGAAGCATAGCAGTTGCTTTAAATGTGGATTATGGCAAGTTCATTCAAACAAGCATCCCCATATGCAGCAACACTATTAACAATATGTTACCAGATTCATTAATAATAATAAGATACAGTCCTGGCCATCCAAAATGCAGCATCCTGAAGGAAGCACCCAAAAAGGAAGAAAGATTAGGGTTCAACGTCCCATTGCTAGTGTGGCCATTCACCCAGAGTAAGTTAGGGAAATCACATAAAACCTAAATCTAGATGGCCGAAGGTGGATTTGAACTGCCATCCTTCTGAGTGCGAGCCCAGTTACCTAACAATTGTGCCACCTCATTCAGTGTAGCATCCCAATCAGGTGAACAGTAACACCATCTGCATGCACTATATAAAAGGAGAAGCAGATAAAAGTGGACATACTGGAATTGTTCCTGTTCGCAGTTGCTTAGTGGAAGCAGCTTCAGTATGCCTTGTAGAAAACAGTAAATATCTTTTGCTCATGTTTCGAACTTTGACCAAGGAAGAGTAGCTGCCTGTGGGTACTGCAGAGAATCCTTCTGAGAAATTGCTGATTGTGTTGAACGTAACCAAGCAACTAAGATGCATATCTGTAAATGGTGGATGCAGGAGAGAATGATGGACCAGTGGGACCCCAACTGCAACCAACTCTTTACAACAGTACACATGATATCAGACGTATTGTGTGCATGACAGTGGCAGATTGCACAGTTGTCACATCATGATCTATATTACAACAAATTCAGTCTGTTGTGCAACAAGCAATATCTGCACATACCATTTGATATCATTTGCAGCAGAATGGACTGTCTGCAAGACATCCATTGCTGCATTTACCACTGACTCAACACCAAAGGTATTTGTGCCAGCAATGGTGCAGTGTACAATGGACCTCAACAACCCAATGGAATGACACTGTTTTATCAACAAATACCAATTCTGCCAGCACCACCATGGCAGTCAGATTAGAATTTGGTGACAACTTGGTGAGAGACTGTTGAACTGTTGCCTTATCCTTTGTCTTACAAGTCCTACACCCAGTATTATAGTTTGTAGTGGTATTGGATGCAGTTTGTAAGGGGACAGTTTCGAGGGGACATTTGAAGTCTGCAATTCTTTGGGAATTGTGATGTGTTTTGACAGTTACTGAGTCATCGTAGTTCAGGGGTTAGTCAATAGATACTGGCACTTCTCATCTTTAAAACGAGCATCTGGTGGCTCGCTTTGTGTATAGACACGTGACTGGAAAATCCAGGCTCTTATGGGACTCAATGGTGAATGGCGGGAGAAGCCCTGTTAGGCCTTGTAGAAATATGCAATAAACCACTTAAAATTAATAACTATTGATCCATATATAAGACATAGGAGTGCATAGGCTCATTTTCAAGATAAAGACTAGACGGATGCGCTGATATAAACGCATCTCCTGTCGCTTTAATAGTTTTTGAGTTATAGTAAATCAAAAATCATTATAAAATAACAATTTTGTGAAAGATATATCTTGAAAATGGCTTAACCAAATATTACATATAAGGTGTCAAATGATAGATCTAGGTGATACTAATAAATTGTATATTTAGGTTTTTTGCGCAGATTCAGTAAATTTGAATTAGAGGCCAGTAACATGGTTCCCAGATATACAAGCTGGATTTTTAATACATAAACAATAATAACTGTAGTATTAGCAGCAGTACTTAATGAAACCACAGGATTAATAGTACAGTGAATAATCTATGTTTAAATACTAGAAAAGCAAATGTAGAAAAGTTTAATTTTTTGATCATGTAAAAACTATGATATGTATAATGTTTTTGGTGCTATATTCTGTTTCAGTGGAAAATTTCCGTTAAATACTATCACCACAAGTATGTATTTTATTCATATTTTATGTAAAAGAAGTAATTTTGTGAAAATAAGATACAGATTTCACTTCAAAGTAAGCCATCAAGGGTAATTAAGGCAGCCATTTTGGCTTTTTAGGGGCAGTCTGTTGGTGTCGGTTCGACAGAGAAGACGTTTTGTTATGCTGGGTGACTGTGGACTTGCTAGAGGGCTTGTAAAATTTCAGCAAGAGTGTTCTAGTGTGGAACATAGAAATATTTGTTATGTGGTGCTTCAAGAACTTTGATTTTATACTGCATCTGTGGGACTTAGAAAAAGTCTTCAGTGGTGTTTTGTGGACTCTAAACTACATTCTGTGACAGAAGAAGTTAGAGTTTCTCAGTATTGTTGCTAGACTTTAATATTTATTTAGAGACTGTATGGCTTAGAAACTATTCAGTCAAGTTTCCATTGTTTCATGTGGTAGCCTTAAGGAACTCGGCATTGCTCTGAAGTCAGGTGTAACAAATATTCACTGTCAAATATTAGGTGGCATAAACAACAATTTAGTTAAAAGTGAATGTGTTGTTCATGCATTTTTTTTCCTGCCTGCACTTATTTAAAGCTAAACATTTTGGGGACATTGCAGCAGGTGCAGCTGGCCCCTAGACAAGACGCAGCCAGTTTGTATAATAAAATAGGGTCTACAGCCGCACTTCACAGAGCCCCAAGCAAACACAGGCTGTGAATGGGTGATTTGTGCTGTTCTATTTTTTCGGTGTTGTAGCACTGGGGACTCAAGCCAAGTGAAGGAAATAACTGATAAGATTGTGTCACCCTGCACAGAATAGTGTGTTTTTCCTAGTTTGTATTTGGAAAATCCATGTGTAAGCTCGCAAGCTGCAACATCCCCTAGTACTCGTTGTCAGTACACAAACCAGCCAGCACAAAATCTCTGAAATAGTTGTGCCTGTTGTCCTCCCATGCATTTGGAGCTAACAACATTGCTACTGGGAGACTACACATATCATGCATAGTTCAAGACTTCGTCGTTGCCAATCAGATAGCATTGCTGCCTCAGCCTTCCTGTTCTCTCAATCTCTCGTATAACGTACACGTCTGGTCGATGACTACAGATGAATGGTCTGGGATACACAGCAGGCTGCTACTTGGTACTGCAGTTCAACTTCGGCAATATGAGGAAGCGGCATCCCAGCAACATATCCACAGCTTCTTTGATTCAATGCTAACGTGTGTAGTAATAGTTACAGCCAACAATGACAGTAACACTCATTACTAATTATATCTTCTTCACTGTATATTCACTCATGTGATCTATGTAAAATGTGTTACTTCCCAAATAAATCAAAGTCAACTGCACGCAACCAATCCATGAATAATGCTCAAGTGATTGGTAATCCCATCAGGTCAGATTACAGCAAGACTTCAAATAATACAGAGGTGTATTGCTACATTTTTGAAAAATTGGCTTTCTCAAATAAAATGTGGCAAGTTAGGGCTCATACAAAGTCATGCAAGCATTCATTTCTCAATGGTGGCTATGTAGGCTTTCCTGGCACATCAGCTGTTCAAATTAATGTCAGATCTCCAGCCAGATGAAACTGCAATCTTCACCTGGCCACCACCATCAGGTGAGAAAAGCTGTGCCACACCAAGAGAGACTATGAACAACAGAGCATTTATATGTAGCAATTTGAAAACACACATGCACTAAGTAAATGTGCATGTGTTTGTTTGTAGCTGCTACCCCCTGTTGGTAAGTGTAGTTGCAGCACCTCCAGTGGTGAATTCTGTCAAAAAACAATTGTCACTCATGGCCATCCAGTTCGGATTATGAGGTTTTTTCATATCTGACAACACAAGACACCACGTTTTATACACCGGGTATCAACCAGCTTGGTTAATGATATTATCTGTTAGCCTTACTTCAACAAATTCTTTTAAAACACAATCCCAATAATGCAAAGCATTTGCAACCACTTGTGTCTCATCGTATAACATCCCGTGTTCCTCTGCAAGTTCATGTTCAGCCACTGAAGATTTATCTGGCTCTAACAATCACATATGGCAATGATATTCAACTCATCTGACACTGACAGTATGAATAGTTTGGCCAATGTATGTTCACCACAATTGTATTGTATTTTATAAATGCCAGACTTTCTCAGACCTACATCATCATTAAGAAAGCTAAGAAGTGCTCTAATATTAGCTGGCAGAAGAAAAAGACCTCTGATTTATTTCTTTTTTCTTTTTTACAACATCCTACCGGTCTTGGCAGACACTTTACAAACATACGCAAGAAAAGCCACATAACTGAATGTCTTTTCTGCAGGTTTAGGTAGTGGATTAAACTCAGAAGCCCGTCGAATCTGTCTGTCCTTGTAGTTGTTATGATTGAGCACAACCTTACGATGTTGCAGTTCCTGTGGTAATTTCTCAGTATCCAAGATAGTGTACACTCTTTTCTTGCTTGGCTGGAGGAGATTCTCTGCACTGGTTATAGTATAACTTTAATTTTCTGCATCCTAATATCAAATTCACAATGGAAATTGAAAAGGAAGGGAAGTCACCCTTTTTCGATTTGTTGGTTCATAAAAAAATATGACTGAACTCTTGGAACAGAGTTTACAAGAAACGTGAATAGTGATTGGTATTTACATGCTACCAGTTGTCACCCACCTTTTCAATGCAGTCCTTCAGACCCTGGTTAAAAGAGCATATGCTATCTCGAATGCTGAAAACTTACCACAGAAGCTGCAACTTATTAATGTGGTGTTAAATCAGAGTGGCTATATAGATAGACATATTCAAAGGGCTTTTAAGTTTGGACCAATATCTGAACCAGCTGACAACTCATTCATTTCTGTGGCTTTACTATCATAAGTTGGGAATGTGTCTGCCAAGACAGGTAGAATCTTGAATAAACATTAAATCAGATGTGGTTTTCATCTGCCGGCTAAGATTTGAGCACTTCTCGCCTCTGTGAAATATGATTTAGGTCTGAGGAGGCCTGGCACTTACAAAATACCATGTGAGTGTGGAAATACATAAACTGGGCAAAGTATTTTGTACTTTAAATGACAGGTGTTGAATGTCATCACAGTACACAATTGCTGCAGTCTGATATATCTGTGGCGGCTGAACACTGCCTTGTATAGGGAGACAGGATGCTATACGACAAGGCAGAGGTGGCTGCAAATCCTTCTCAGTCATGGGATTGTTTTTTATAAGAATCTCTTGAAATAAGACAGATAATATCATTAACCAAGATAGTAGATACCTGTTGAGTAAAACATGGAATCCTATGTTGTCACATATGAATTGGATGGCCACGAGTGACAATCTTTAGCAATATATATTGGTTTTTGATAGAATTCACCACTGGAAGTGCTGCAGTTTCACTAGTGCCAGAGCTACGAGCAAACACGTATCGCAATTTTCCTGATGCGTGCACTTTCACAAATTCTGTCATTCCCAAAATTCTCCCAATAAACTGAATTTGACCATCTAACTTCCTCATGACTGTCCTTATATGCTTGTGCAGTGTTAAGCCTAGATAATCAACTGACTCAGCTCTGTCAAGCAGCACATTAATAATGTTGTATTCGACATTATGAGATTTTTTTTTCTCCTACTCATCTGCTTCATCTGGAATTTTTCTACATTTAGAGCTGGCTGTCATACCTTACACCACCTAGAAATTTGGTCCAATCAGCAAACAGCCACAGTTTGCAACTTACCCTGTCTGTCAGATTATTAATAATCATTAATAATAGCAGTCCTATCACACTTCCCTAGGGCACTCCTTATGATACCCTAGTCTCTGACAAACACTCAAGGACACTTACAGGGTTGTATTACTTAAGTAGTCTTCGAGCCACTAACATATTTGGGTACCATAAAATGAGGTGAATCTGATCAGGTGGTGTCAATCTGATCATTTATTGGTTTTTCCACTTTTCGATAAACGAGCATACCATTTTAACAATTACATTGCAGGTGTGAATTCTTGACTAATCAATAAACAACAATGGCATGCTAAAGCGTGTGCAACCAGCAAATTGCACTGTCGGGGTGTTACATTTGTGTAGTCAACACAACAGTGTGAAAACTTTTGCTAGCACCTGTTACTTCTGTAGTGTAACTGGTCAGATGAAGTATTACTGCCTGCATATGAACATCTTAAGTGATACAGTTTTGTGTTTTTGTTCATTGCTGATACTGCTTTGTCACTATGCAGGGATAATTACAAAACTGTGTGGTTGCAAGGTGAATCCGATTGTGTGAGTATACAAAAATGTTCTGGGACCAACGAGAAAATCAAACTACAATCCAGAATTTCTTCTAAATGCAGTGAAAGCTCTCACATCAGAAAAATTAAGCATCTGGAAAGCTTCAAAGCAATACGCTGTTCCACATACCACATTAAATGACAAACTCAAGGAAAGGTACAAATACGAAATAGGTAGCTAACCAGTGTTAACCAATAGTGAGGAAAAAAGCCTAGTTGAAGGATTATTCTGTAGTACAAATGGGGGTTTCTTTTAAGAAATAATGAAGTTAGAGTCATTGTACAGGCATATCTCAATTGAGCAGGGAGGACTGAAAAAAGATTTCATGACAATTGACCTGTGCATGAATAGGTAAAAACTTTTCTGAAAAGAAATAGAGAATTAATGGTTATACAAGCAAAAATGTGAAGAGGGCAATGGCAGGAGTTACCTGAGAAACAGTGACAGACTTTGTGATAATCCTGGACAAGTAAAAGAACAGGGTGTTTCAAAAAAAATATACATGTTACACAGTATTACTTTACCCAAACAATTGATTGCTGTGCCTCAGCTCAGTTATTGGAGAAATGAATTCATAGTCTAATTTATATTAATAGCTGCTAGATGTCAGTTGCCTTCTGTTTTGCTCGGTAACCGTCATATGTTCGAAATGGTCACTGCACAGTAGAAATCATTTTATATTCTCAACTTTGCGAAGTGCTATTTCATGATTAAAGTGCAAAAACATTTCAGGTCGAGGTACCAAATCAATCCTCCGAATGGTATCAACAGTTTGTAAATACGGGATATAAAGGCAAGGGACCTGGATGCCCTCGGGTTCCTGAAGAAAACATTGCACAAATTCAAAGTGCTTTCCAAATTATTCCTTCAAAATCAACTTGTCATGCCAGTCAGGAGTTACAACTGCCTACAACAACAATTTCAGTTGCTGTAAGATATAGGTTGGTTATGAAGCTGTACAAGTTACAGCAGTTACAAGCTCTGCATCCTGATGACAAACACAAACATGTGGCACTTCGAACGAGACTCGATGCTGTTGACAATGATAACACTTTCACACAACACATTGTGTTTAGTGATGAAGTGACTTTCCATATTAGTGGTCAGGTAAACAAGCACAATGTTTGAATTTGGGGCCTACAGAAACAACATGCAGTCACTGAACATGTGTGAGATTCATCCAAAGTCAATTTGTTTTGCGAGATATCTTTATCATCTGTTTACACTTTATGGCCCATTCTTCTTTGATGGGAACACTGTTAATGATAAGTAGTATCTCACTATATTATAAAATTGGTTGTTTCTGAGGCTGCACGAAGAAAACTTCATTTTTCAACAAGACATGACACCTCCTCAAAGGAGTGACCAAGGGCATGAATATCCAAATGAAACTCTATCGAACCCTTGGATTTGTCATCGAGGAGCTGGCAGATTAGCATGTCTCAGCTGGGTTCTACAGTAACCGGATCTTACACCCTGTGACTTCTTTCTATGGGGTTTCATTATAGACAACACGTATGTATCAACACTCCCACATAACCTGGAAGAGCTGAAGAACTGGATCCATACTGCCATTAGATCAGTGACAAAGGACACACTTGCCAGAGTACGTGAAGAATTTGAATATAGACACTGTTCACGTCGTTGATGGAGGACATATTGAACATCTGTAATCTGAACTTGAAAGGTTTGTAAATATGTGTGTAAAGTTTCATATTCGTATGTCCTAAAGTTTAATAAATATATGCATTCAAAATATGTATATTCTTTCAGAAACACCCTGTAATAGTGAAGCAAGGCACGAGAAATCCTGAAAGGATAGTCAAGTATGAGACAGCTCACTCCTCCCACAATACACAGTTTATAGGGCAAAAAAAAACCTCTATAATACTTAGACTGAAGAAGCATAACTTTTGCAGGTTATAATAGGAATAAAAATAGTTGACCTAACAATGTTTGAATCATGGTTTGCTGAAATTGTCTTGCCTTTTGCCCAGCAATGAGAGGGACCTAAAGGGATTATAGGTGACAATCTCTCGAGCCATCTGTAATATAATGTCATTAAACTGTTTCAGGAACAGGATATTTGTACTTCTACCACCTAATTCTACTCAACTGTGTCAACCACTTGATGTGGCCTTATTTAGACCTTCACAATTTGCTTGACGAAATGTGCTAGATGATTGGAAAAGGAAGAATAGAGAAGTGGTGCCAAAATCCAAATTTTCTAGGTTGATGGAAAAAAAACTTTGAAAATATAGCTATCACTTTCAAATGAAATGTAATAACTGGGTTCAGAAAAGCAGGAATTTTTCCTTAGAGTTCCAATAAATTTATTTCACAGATTCCAGAAGCAATCAAAAGCAACACACATGGCACCAGCTGCTGAAATCTGTGCCAACCAAAGCATTTAACATTAACTCCAGGAAAAGGAATTAATATCAGCAACTTCAATGAAAATGATAGTGATGGGGCTGCAACCAGGAGATCCATATCTAGAACAGTAAGCAAATAAAAATGAAGGAATGCACTAGGAGAAGGATAAAGATTGTCATGAATTTACAGAAAATGATTTCACAATAGTAAAATTTCCTACAAAAGAAAGGATAAGGTTTTTTTATTGGTAAAATAGAAAGCATTCTAATGGTACCTATGAAATGACACTCCTATGAAAGAAAGTTCTTGGTGGTATTGTTTACCTTGTCTTTCCAGACACTGACAATGCAACTGAGGTAGAAAGAGCCCAAATTTATAGAATTTTCTGTCAGTGCTTGACAGAACATGAGGCTGGCCGTGCAGCATCGCCCATTCTGTCTGTGAGTGGAGATGTGGCTGCTCCTTGAGCAGGGTCTGAGCAGGCACGGGGGGGGGGGGGGGGGGGGCTTCATTAATGAATGTGAGCTCCAAAGTTAGGCGGGTGATGGAGCCCCTAAGGGAGATAGCGGAAAGGTCAAGGAAGAAGGCCAGTGTTCACTTTGTTTACTTGCTGGATGGGTGAGGGGGGTATAATCCGAGATGTAGATGCCATTCCAGCAGTGATAGAGAGCACTGTGTGCACCCAACTGCAAATAGTTGCTAATGTGGCACCAATGACTCCTGCCATTTAGGTTAATAGGTCATCCTCAGTTCATACAGGCGGTTGATGGAGTTGGTGAAGGGTGACAGCCGCGCTTACGGTGCGGAATCTGAGCTAACTATTTGTAGTGTCATTCCCAGAACCGATCACGGTCCTCTGGTTTGGAACTAAGTGGAAGGTTTAATCCAGAGGTTCAGATGGTTCTGTAGAGATCTGGGGTGCAAATTTCTCAACCTCTGCTCTCGGGTGAAGAAATGTAGGGTCCCCCTGAATAGGTCAGGTGTGAACTATATGCAGAAAGTGGCTACGAGGGTAGTGAAGAATGTGTGGGATGCACATGTGTGTGTTTTTTAGGTGAGAGAATTCCCTCCCTAGACCCAACAAGAGCCTCCTGAGCCGCAAAAAGGCAGAACCTATTCCATAAGCTCATATCTTCGTTAGAAGTCTGCAGTGTGGCACTGTGTCAAATGCCTTTTTGAAGTCGAGAAAAACACAATCCGCCTGTTGCTCTTCATCCATGGCTTGCAAGATGTCATGTGAGAAAAGGGTAAGCTGAGTTTCACATGAGCAATGTTTCCTAAACCCGTGCTGATTCATAGAAAGAAGCTTTTCCGTCTCAAGGAAATTTACTATATTCGAACTGAGAATATGCTGCAAAATTCTACATGAAACTGATGTCAACGATATTGGCCTGTAATTGTATGGGTCAGTTCTCATTCCTTTCTTATAAACAGCAGTCACCTGCACTTTTTTCAAATCACTAGTAACTTTGCGCTGAATTAAAGATCGCGATAAATGCAAGCTAAGTAGGGGGCCAATGCCGCAGAATACTCTTTGTAAATTGAACTGGTATTCCATCCGGACCAGCAGAATTTTTCGTATTTAGCTCTCTCAGCTGCTTCTCTACACCAGAAATACCTATTACTATGTCCTCCATTTTGGAATTAGTATGTTGATCAAATGATAGAACATTTGTGCAGTCCTCCTGTGTGAAGTATTTCTTAAAGGTTAAATTTAGAACTTCAGCTCTCCGTTTGCTTTCTTCTATTACTGTCCTGGAATGATCAACAAGTTACTGGATAGTGGGCTTTGACCTGTTTTTCGATTTTACATAGGACCAGAATTTTTTCGCGTTCTCAGAAAGATCTTTTGGTAAGGTATGGATGTGGTAATTATTCTATGCTTCGCGCATCGATCTTTTTGTAGACGCACAAATGTCTACTAAATTTTGCCTATCATCATTTGCGTGTTCTTTTTTGAATCGAGAGTGCAACAGTCTTTGTTCTCTCAGCACTTTCTAACATGTTTTCCATCCTTAAACATCTTTACTGGCACATATTTCTCTAACCCTTTATTTACAATGCACTTAAATTTAGTCCACAATTCCTCTGCATCCATAGTCCTGGAATTAAACCAGGCCCATTCATTTTCTAAGTGCAATCCTAACATTTGTTTATTGGCTCTTCCCAACAAAAACATGCTCCTAGCCTTCTTGATTGGTTTATGAACTTTGGTCACCATTGACGATATCATGATCACTAATTCATGGTTCTACACTGACATCGTTAATAAGGTCAGATCTGTTCATAACTATAAGGTCTAAAATATTTCCATTACGCATGGGTTGCCAGTTTAACTGCTCAAGACAGTTTTCGGAGAATGTGTCCTAAGGTAGCTCGCAAGACTGCTTGTCTGTACCGCCTAAAATGTATCTAGAGAGGTCCCAATGTATACTCTTCAGGTTGAAGTCTCCCCCGACTAATATTACATGGCTCGAATACCTATGCACTACCTGGTGTAGATTTTCTTTTAATGACTAAAACTGCTACAGCAGCACTGGGAGGCAGGTAATAACACCCAACTATTAACTTTACTTCATTTAGACCTGTTATACGTGCCCAGATAACTTACTTTAAACCTTGATCTCAGTAGAAACAATATCTTTGTCCACAGCGAAGAACACTCCTCCTCCAGTTGTATCCGATCTATCTTTCCGATATACATTCCACACCTCGCTAAATATTTCTGAACTTGCCACATCATGATTTAGCCAGCTTTCGGTGCCTAAAACTATCTGCGCACAATAATTTCCATGCAGTGCGGCAAATTCGGGAACTTTGTTTCTAATACTTTGTAAGTTCACAGCTAATATTTTGATATTCGAATTTTTGAGCCGAACGTGGCTTGAATTCACTGTTTGAATGTTGACAGGCGAGTGCCAATCAGAGTTAGCGCCTAGCATAAAAATCCCCATGGGCACTACACAAGTACTCTGCCACCCTGCTGAAGGAGTGGCCACACGTCCACTCACAGGACAAACGGGCATGGACGGACGTCCAGCCTCCACATTGGCCTCCCGCCTTGAGCGACGCGAACACTGTTCAACCTGCCACTCCCCTTGCGGAGAGGGCACCTGAAGGTACCTTGGTAGCAGGAACCAAGAGCAAAGCACGAGACACCTGAGGTGTCCAACTCTATGCACCAAACTCTCCACCATCGCTGCACGCCGAGACAGCATCCTGAAGATGGTTGACCGTAGCCAACAGCACACTCAGCTATTCGCCATCTGCCGCCAACTCCTTCTGCATCTGCCTCCTCAGGGGCGGAGCATCTACTTCCCAAAGGGGGAGGGATGCTATGATGCACATTCGACTACGACACGGACTATTCCAAATCCTGCCAACAGCAGTTTAAATGTCCACCAGAGGTCACGCTTATTGCTCAACAAAGCTACCACCGTGTAAACCTAGCAGAGAGTGGCGAGCAGAGCTGAGGCAGAGATAGCTGCGTCGGCAGCCTAGGCTGAGACATGACAAGGTGAGCCTCGCAGGTTGAAGTGTGTGTTACAGCATGTTCAAATAACCTTAGTCACTACTGACTTCAACCTCAGTAGAATACATATTTTTGTTGGTTGTAATGAGCACACAGCCTTGAATTGTTTGTGATCTATGTTTGCAATATGCATTACACTCTTCACAAAATATTTCAGAGCTTCCTACATCAGAATTCAGCCAACTCTCAGTTGCGAGGATTATTTGAGTGGACAAACTGTCTGCAATTCATTAAATTCTAGAACTTTGTTTCTAATACTCTAGAAATTTACTGCTAATATTTTGACAGTCGAAGAGTCCTTCTGAATGCAGGCTGATTTCACTGTCCGCATGTTGACTGATGACTGTCCTTCGGAACTATCACCTTGCCTGAAAAATCCCCATGTGCACTCCACAAGCACTCTGTTACTTCAGTAGTGGCTTTCTTTGTAGAGTGCACCTTTTATCTATCAAGGGGATCCCTAAAATTCCCCACCTGATACCATAGGGCCAGAAATCTGCATCCATGACTGTCACTAAGTCAAAGGAGCCTTTGGCCAAGATCCTCCACTTGACTACAAACCAAATAACCCGATCCATTCTTGGAACAATGCAGAAAAGTGAAACCTCTGCTTTCCTTTGAGGAAATCCCACCAATATGATATAAATGAAATTAATGTCAAAAGTGGAAAATCAGTATCAAATTTTAGACTACAAAAGAGCCAAGGGAGGAGTGGATACTGTGGTTCAGTTGTGCATCATACACAACAGTCAGAATAACCTTCTACAGTCTTTTTTATACTGCAGCACTAAATTCTTTATCTTGAACAAAACAAACAAACAAGCCACAACAGCCGGAGATGGTGGTTCGGTGTGTGTGTGTGTGTGTGTGTGTGTGTGTGTGTGTGTGTATTTGCATTCTCTGTAGCAGATGAAGGCTTAACAGCCGAAAGCTTCATTTTTGTTTATTCTGTTATGTGTGCCTTTTTGTGGCTCATCGGACGTCTCTGTGGTGAGTAGCACGTACCCTTTCCAAAATATTGTTGAACCTTCCAAAAGACATACAAGTATTTCTAGGAAGGTTCATAAAGTGGGAACTAGTTTTTAACAAACTTAAACTTGGCATAGGTCACATATGTGGATGACACAGAAACATCAGGATGAAGACATCATGCAACATTTGTGGAAACAACATCTGCAAGAACCATTCTCATCAGAATGTTGTGTGTTTCTCCTGAGATGCTAATGACCAGCAGATGGAAATTTATTCTGGTTTAAGATGTTTAGGTTGACTACTTTTGTAGATATTATTATCTCAAATAAATAATTAACATAATGAGAAGCTATTTTACTTCAGTCTTTACAGTTAGTTTTCCTAATAAACAATAATTATGTCAAGATGAAAATTGCAGTCTAAATGCTACAGCATGCCCATTCACACAAAATTGGGAGACATGTCCACAGGAGGGTTAAAGTTGTTTGCAATTGTAATTTCTAGGTATTTAGCTGAATTTACAGCCTTTATATTGAATTGGTTCAGATAAAACAAACTCAGTTATGTTTAATATCTTTAAATAAGATGGTCATGCAGACACATACATCGTGTTACCATAATCCAGCTGAAATCACACAAAGGGTCCATAAAATCGAAACAAACAAGTCCTGTCTGCTTCCCAAGAAGCATGGCTAAGATAGTTTAAAAGACTCAGTGCCTTGAGGCACCATTGTTTCAGGTCTTTAAGGTATGTCAGCCATGTCAGTTTGAGCTCAAATGTGAGGCCCTGAAACCTCACAATGTTTAATGTTCAGTATGGTGTTCCTCATCTTCTGTTCATGTAAATTAAAACAGAACAGGAACAGTTAAAAAGGACACACATACAGACTTCTCAGTTGACAACTTAAACCCAGTCTTCTCTGTCCATTTATCCAACTATCAAAGAGTTAATTGCAACCGAGTTGTAGGCATTGCAAGGTTGGAAGAAGAGCAAAGCAGAGAAGTCATCAATAATACAGAACACTGGAGTGTACATTTCACAACTGATGTTATACTATTAATAGCTATGGAAAACGAAGTCACTCTTAAAACACTACCTGAAGAATGCCATTCTCATTCTCTAAGTGTTCAGAGAGGACATCACTGACTCAGTATCTAAAATAATGTGGAGAATGGAAAGACCAGATAAAAATGGGAACACAACTGCGAAATAGTCACTTGCACAGGAAAGCCAGGTTATCAAAGGTGTAATGATATCTCCTGAATACATACAGAAAGTGAGTGAGGAGCTGCCTGGATAGTAACATTCAGACAAGGCAGCAGTTTACCATCTGCTCTCAAGGTATTTCCCAAGCAGCTAGTGGGGGGAACACTACAATAACAGCTAGGGTATGTGCAATCTTTCCCAGGTTTCAAAATTAAAATTGCTTCTCTCCATGAGTCAGAAAAGTGACCCAAAGCCCAAATTATATTTAAAAAGTTCAGGTGGATTACTTTGTTTCACTCTATATGGTGTCTTAGCATTCCATAACTGAATATATCACGATGAAGGGATGTGTCATGAGCTACAGACAATGTAGAATCCTCATCAGTAGTGGCAGACGTGAAGTCCAAAAGGCCCCTCTTAGCAACCAATCTATTACACTGGAATGCTGGGAACTGACAGCAGAAACCGCAACAGTAGCAAAATAGGCAGACGCAGTCTGGGCATTATCTTGTGAGCTTGTTTCCAGAGTACCATTACCCAATACAGCAGCTACTGGGCTCCTTCCTTCTCTACCAGATATCCTCCTGATTGTCTCCCATACTTATAAGATCTTGGTGAAATGATTAAAGGTATTCAGAAATTGTTGCCACAATTCTTTCATGCTTTCTTGTATATTTTGGCAACATTTTTCCCTCACCACACAAGAGACTGCAAGGTTCTCTGCAGTTGGTTGACTCTTGAACCTACGCACAGTTGCACACTTGTAATTCCACTGAGGGGTGGACTGCTTTGTCAGCCATACTGAAGACTGTGGAATGGATGGTTGGATGCTACAGTGGCATGGTGGATCATTCAGGTGATATGATCTACCAATTCCTAGACACTAACATGATGATCGAACTTGACTAGTTGGCTGGTGGTTGTCTTACAGGCTCCATTCCATCTGGCTGGTGGCTCCAGATTGGGAAGTGATCACTGCCATGAAGGTCATCAATAACTTCCCACTGAGTAGTGGAGGCAAGGGTTGGAGAGCAAAGTGAAAGATCAATGGCAGATAATGGCCTTGTTGCTGTGTAAAAGTGTGTGCTCTGACCTGTATTTAATAAATGTGCACAAGAGGACATGAGAAGACCCCTGGGGCATGTGGTTACAGTGCCTCAACACACAGAGCCCCAATTCGCCACATAGGATGAATGGGTTGCGGAACTGTGCCAGAAGTTCATCATAGTCTCCTCATTATGTGTGTCATGGGGAGGGGTAGGTGGACTGAGCACACCATCAATTTATTATGCTCATGTTCTCTCTCTACAAATGATTGGAGACTTATGGTAAGGGAGATTGGGAAGAGGAGGACTATGTTTTACTGATAACAACGACGACTCCACCTATAGCTCTCTCTCTCCACTAAGGTTGTATTTTTGATAGAGAACATACCCTTGTATCTCAGGAGTATCGGGGGATTTAAAGTTAGTCTCCTGGAGACAAATACACACGAGTCTTTCCTGAATGAATAATCACAGGCCCTCCACATGTGTCCTGAATGCCTGCAAGTTCCAATTGAGTATAGCAGCCATCTATCATGGTGGTTGCACCTTCACCCTCTCTTTCCACTAAGGTAGGAAGACTGTCAAGGGGAGGAGGTTCTATCTTGGGATGGGATAATTGCCCCCAGACATCGATCAAGGGTATAAAGGTATACTTTGGAGTGTTCTTTATTTACGGCTTAGCAACAGTTTGAAGATAATGGGATTGTTTCAAAATCTGTCATATATTGTTTATGACTTGTTCCATATCACTATGTACCTTTGTGCAGTGTATGATTTACACCACCAATAAATATACAATATAATACACAGACACTACGAAAAACTGAGACAAGAAAAACAAATAAATTATGTGAAACACTCATTGCACATCTCTCAAAAATTTAGTGTTTGTTGAGGCAAATTTATACACATTATTACCTATATCATATCCCAGTTCTTCAAGCTGTCGATATAATTTAATGCTGTACATGATAAGGTGTCTATCAGCCATTGGTTTAAAAAGACCCAATGTACCCGAACCAAATGATGATGTGCCACTCCCAATTCTTTAAAACAAACAAAAAAGAATTAATATTTCAATAAAACATACTATGTATATTAAACATATTCCAACATATTACTAACCTTCCTTGTTCCAGTACCAATATATCATGCCACCCATTTTGCACAAGATGATATGCTACAGAATTGGCAACTGTTCCAGCACCACATATAACTACCTGGGCTTGTTTAGGAAGAAGTGAATTATTTCCAGTAGATGAAGACCACGAAAACTTTTGAGATCTTGGTCCATCATCAGAGTTTGCAGAACTATCACCTGACAGACCTTGGGTGCTGACACATTTACAAATTATCTGGAGAAATTCATTTTGACAACTCCTTTGTTTTGTAAGTACTGTTCTTCCACAAAAAGATAACATTCTGTATTTTCATGAATTCTGGAAACAGAAACAAATAAATACAAAAGTTTCACTAAGAAATTATTGACATTTCAATTTTCTTTGTAGATTTTTATTTACTTTAAACTACTTGCCATCCAGAATACAAAAACAAGAAGTTCCAAAGATAGCAGAGTCAGAATTATTTGGGAGATAACACAGTGTACAAAGATCACATGATTGACATTGCAGCCCCCTGTGCAGAGAAGAAGAAAAAGAAATCAATAATATAGTGAGGACAGTTTACAACTCACTGCAAAGACTTGGTGACGAGCTGCGACAGGCACATACAAAAGACACACACATACAACACATTCAGCTATCGGCCATGGCCTTCTTCAGAAAATAGAACACTCACGCAATCACACAGGCACACAACACAGTCACATAACCATCACCTCCGACTGAAATCGGTATATAGCACTACCTCCATTACTGGCTATAACTGCTACTACACAACTTGGCATTGAATGTTGTGGTGGATCTGTCATGGAAGGAAAGAAGGAAGAATGCTTAAGGTTTAATGTCTCATTGACAGTGTGGTCATTAGATACCATTGATTTTATTGAGGTATAGCAGTCCACCTTGCTTCCACATATTGCCTAATTTGATCTGGTGTAACAGCAGGTAATGCATCCTGCACGAGACATTTTCAGTAGGTGAGGAAGCAGGAGAACAAGGAGGTGAAGTCAGAAATGGCATCCAATCGACAATGATGAAGTTTCAAACACTGTGTGCCATACATGGTCATGCAATATCCTATTGCAATTTGGCTGTTGGCAAGTTCCAAAAGTATGTCAGGATGAAAGGCTCACACAGTTCAGAGATGTAATGCTCACTGGTTAGTTTACCAGGAAGGCAAACTATATGGCGCAGGAGTGGAATCCAACACAACCCTAATCCTTAATACTGGGTTCAGGACAAGTAAGATGATACATAAGGCAACAGTTCAACAGTTTCTCGCCACAGTGTCTCCAGACTCTAATCTAAACATCATGTTGGTGTAGGCATAATCAGAATTTGTCAGTCGAAAAATGTCAATCCAATCGAATTCGTGAGGGATGGGGACCAATGTCAACTGAACCTTTGAGATTCAAGCTAGGAAGTTCGGGTCTGCATCACACAGTCAAGGATGGACTGTGGTAATGTGCGCAACATGTTTTAGTTCCATTTCTACACTGGGTGACACAAGAGGTTAGTAAAGTTGACAAACTTCATGTACACTTTCAATGACAGCAAGAAAGACTTGTTGACAAGGTGTTGATATCCTTGTTTTTACATGTGAAGCTATCATATCTGACAGCCAGTTGATTTTATATGATCCTGTGATGTTATTATGTCATTTATTTTAAAGGCATGTTATTGTAAGATGATGCAGATCATAAAAAATTTTAGAGAAGGCCCAAAACAGATAATTGTGAGAGTACAAAATTTTTGAAAATAAATGTATTTTCTTTTTTGTAATGAATTACTGTATGTATTTTATATCTTAAATTTCCCTCTCTATATTACTGTCACATCACATATAACCTCGAGTCTGAAAGGGTTATGGTCAGGGATGGCATTGGATTCCAGGCACCCAATCCTCCTCATACACAATAACCCAACAACATTACATTTCTCATATGTTAAAGCCTGTTATCCTCCCATAACTTTGGAGTTTCCTGATGGTCACATTGAAACAAGATAACACATGACCGTATGTGGCATGTAATGTTGCAAACCTTCCCAGTTCTCCGGATATCTCGCCTGTTGAAAACCTCTGGCCTTGCGGAATGACTGGCTGAGGACACATCACCACTGCTACAAAAGATCAACTTTGGCAATGTGTGGAAGCAGCATGGAGTTCTATACAACAACAAACATCCAGAGCCTCTTCGATTGAATGACGAGGTGCACAGCAGCGGTTATAGACACCAATGTCGGCAACACCTCAATACTGATTATCATCATCTTCCTCTGCAATGGGCTGTAATTTCAATTATATGAACCTTGTACAATTTGACGCCACCCAAATAAATGTGACTGTGATATTTCCATCATTTCTTGGTGTTGCTATTTCTTTGGCCAGAAATGTATTTGTGTTTCATGACATGTAATGTAATTTTTGTTCGATAAGTTTGAAGGAAGATAATACACATTCATAACAACATGAAATTTTCTAGCACATGGAAAGAAAGGATGTCATACATTCACATCAAAGCAAAGCTAAAACAAAACTAATTTATTACTTGTCAATTTACTGATATCATTATAAGCTAAGGAAATACTAACAAAAATCGCAATTTCTTGTTGGGAAATGAAAGAGACAAATCTTGTGTCCTTGACTAATACTGAAAATTTGTTTTTAGTAGATTGGCATACATTATTCATTTCTCAGGATGTAAGACATTAGAACACTTTGTTGTATGCAGAGCTACTGGAGTAATTCAGTGGCCATGTTCTCTCCGAGTACTTCCACTTGGTCTAATTTTTGTTATTGCTTAGCCTCTGACTGGGCTAAATGATTGTTTGATCCTTTATATTTGTATATTACTGCTTAAGATGACAATACATCTTCTGGCTCTAAAGCCATTTGTTCCCAGAGAGTGGCCTCAACTTAATGAATTATCCACAGTTAATATGGTCATACCATTTCAAATTCTCCTTCCGTCTACTCCCAAATATTTTATGGAAGTAACTGGTTCCAGCATTTGCCCTGCTCTTGTGCAGTTAGATAATAAAGTATCTTTATTTCCAGGTAAACAAAGCTCTTTATACTTGTTTATGCTGAGGTTAAATTGCAATTCGCTGCACCCTGCATCTATACATTGCAGATCATCCTGCATTTAGATACCCTTTTTAAGTGTTGTGACTTCTTGATAAACTAGAGCATCATCTGCAAAAAGCCTCATTGAACTTTTGCCATTCTGTAAAAAGCACCAGTTCTGTAGGTTGGTTGGTTTGATGTTTTGGGGGGACAAAACTGTGAATGTCATCAGTCCCTCCTCCACCAGTTGTTTAACACTCCCCTGGGGCATGCATGAAATCACTTTAATGTTTGAAGACTTTTCTTTGTTGAGAATGACATGGTGCGTTCTTTTCACTAGAAATACCTCAATTCAGTCTCACAATTGGTCTGATAGTCCAGATACTTGCACTTTGTTCTCGATATGGAACACTATTGAATACCTTGCGGAAGGCAAGAAAATGGCATCTATCCTGGAACCTGTATCTAATGTCCTCTGAATCTTGTGGATGAGAAGTGCAAGCTGTGATATACATGATTGTTGTTTTTGGAAGCCGTGTTGATTCCTACAAAGGAGATTTTCAGTCTCCATAAATGACACAATACTATAACACACGATGTGTTCCAAAATTTTGCAACTGACCAACGTCAGAGATATAGGCCTATAGCTTTGCACTTCTCATCGATAAGACTTCTTGAAAACGGGAATGACCTGCTGCATTTTCTAATCCATAGTGATGCTTCACTTACCTAGAGACCTACAATACACTGCTGCTAGAATTACTACATTCAGAGTGACACACGTGGAAACCCTTACTGGTCCTTTAGGGGTGAGCGTAGGCCAGACACAGCCGACCTTCTCAGCCCAGGACACCTCTCACAATGACCATTTCCATTCCCTGTAATATATCTCAGCAGTTATCAACAGAGAATAAAGAGAAAGAAGTAAAGAACACAACTTTGTTAATCATAATTTGGCAATATCAAGTCCCAACTTGAGAACCATGTGGTAATAGGAACTTATTCCCTAACTGGACAAGCTGCTGAAGGGAATAAACCCACTGAAGAATGCAAAGAAAGAAATAGCAATGAAAGAGAAAAGGCAAAAATGGTAAAACTGAAAAGACAAATAAACAAACAAAGTGATAAAGAAATTCAAAATATGTAGAACAACTTGCAATGCACAAGAAATATTGCTAAGACAGGTAGCAGTGGCATTAAGGAAGCTGAAGTTGAAAATATGGACATAGTCCTGAACAGCGAAATAAATGTTGATAATAATATCAATAAACAGGAAGGATATGGAATGGAAATTGAGCATCCACATACACCTGACAAGGCGGTGAGATGGACTGATGACACAGAATGATAAAAGTTTCTACTTCTATACAAGCTTATAAAATACAGTATGTCACTTGTGAAAGCAGCCACTTAATTTACCAACTGTGCTGCAAGCACTGTACAGCTTTCTATATTGGCATGACCACCAACCAGCTGTCCATTAGGATGAATGGCCACCGCCAAACTCTGGCCAAAAACAAGGTGGACCACCCTGTGGCACAGCATGCAGCGGAGCACATGCTTGATTTCAATGGCTGCTTCACAACCCGGGCCATCTGGATCCTCCCATCCACCACCAGCTTTTCTGAACTGCACAGATGGGAGTTATCCCTACAATACATTCTCCGATCCCGAAATCAACCAGGCCTCAACCTACGATAACTTCATTATTATTATTATTATTATATTTTTTTCCCCCCTTCCATACCTTACAGTTCCTACCTCTGTATCCCAAACCTCGCCTGATTTGAGTGGTGTGTGAATGTGTGATCGTGTGTGTGTATATGTATGTGTGTGTGTGTGTGTGTGTGTGTGTGTGTGTGTGTGTGTGTGTATGTGGTCTTGTACACTTGCAGTGTACATGAATTATTTTACTTTATTTTACTTTATTTTATTTTATTTTCTCCCCTCACCCGCCTCCCCACTCCATTCCTAAGCTGCATCTCGTTATTCCCATCTAACCCATCCCCACCACCGTGACGTAACCTTTCTATCCCCTCCCCCTCCCCTCCCGTCCACGATTCGCTGCAGAGCGTGATTCGAAGTGTGGCAGTCGGAGGTGATGGTTGTATGACTGTGTTGTGTGCCTGTGTGATTGCGTGAGTGCTCTATTTCTGAAGAAGGCCATGGCCAATAGCTGAATGTGTTGTATGTGTGTGTCTTTTGTATGTGCCTGTCGCAGCTCGTCGCCACGTCTTTGCGGTGAGTAGTAAACTGTCCTCACTATATTATTTATTCCAACCTGGACTTTCCATTATTATACAGTATGTTTCGGTAGATGTGATGATTGTAGAAGCATAAAAAATGTATGCAAGTCTGGGTCATCTTATACACCAGATATTAAACATTTGCCTGCATTTAAGGTTTACCAGATGTACTCTTTTTTGCACTTTAAAAATGATCTGGGTGGATTTTTAGAAAATGTAAAGATTTCCTCTTTTATGCATTATACAACTGCTTAGACTTGAAAGTGCAGATATACAACTTTTCACAATTTCAAACTCTGAATTTAACCTTTCTACCACATTTCTATGATATTTTTTGCTGAATGATATTTTTTGCTATATCGCCGCCGCTCCAATCTTAATTTGCAATTTCAGAACAATTAACAATAGTCATGGCCACTATCGTGAATCAAGAGCTGTGAGGAGGCCACTTAAAAGCATTACTCACAATAAAACCTGACAAAAATTATTAGTCATGTGTTTCTATAGACAACACCACAACAATGCTAAAGGAGGCTTTTGCTTTATGACACGTGCAGTCATAGCAATTGTTTAGACATACGGAATGGGTATGTCCATGAAATTGAGCCTCATGGGGATAGCCGTGTGGTCTAAGGTGCCTTGTCATGGACTGTGTAGCTTTTTCCACTGGAGATTAGAGTCCTCCCTCAGGCATGGGAGTTTGTGTTGTCCTTAGAATAACTTTAATTAGTGTGTAAGCTTAGGGAATGTTGACCATAGCAGTTTGGTCCCATAAGATTTCACACACATTTGAACATAATACTGAATAGCTGATACAATGCTTTTATATATACACAAGGTCATTACATGAAACATTGTACATACTATTATCCAGATGATCATTGTTCCAAACTAAATTTACAGGTTTTGATAGTTTGGGGACTGTCTTATATGACAGACATCACGTACAACAATATAACTTTGACGAAAATTTATACCTCGTCTTATGTTCAAATGTTTTTAAAGCTTAAGGGACTTAGCTACGGGGTCATCAGTCCCTTAACTTACGAACTACTTATGAACTACCTTATACTGAAGACGACACAAACATCCATGTCCGAGAGGGAATTTGAACCCCCCATGGCGAACAGCAGTGCACACCGCAACACAGTGCTCCAGTACGCACGGCTAATCCACTGTGGCTATACCTCGTCTTATCTTAAGGTCACTTATGAGCTGAAATGTAAGGTATCTACTTTAAAATATCGATAGAATTAATTCTGACATGAAATTACAATCTCTGAAAGATTACATTTACACCACTGACAGAGATATTTATGCTTCAAGAGTTAGTTACACCAAAGGTGGTAGATATTCCTTGATATGATTCAATTCTTAATTTTGGTAATGAATCAGGAATGGCAATTTTAAATAAGGAAGTAATACCATGTACATCAAAAGCGATTTTGGAAAATGGCAGAGGTATCACTGTGCAACTAAATGATATATATTTAATTAATATGCTCCATCAGGTTCCGATGTATAGAGAAGGAATCGCCAACCCAATATCAGATGCAACATAATTCTAGGTGGGGATTTCAATTGTGTGCTGTGAAAAGAAGACCAACAACCAAACTTTTAACTCTTCAGAAGAGTTAAAAGTTCTATCAGTTGGTGTAGATTTGGTAGACACGTGGGTTTTCTTATGACCAAATGTTATAGGTTACATATAGGTGAATAGTATTCTACAAATAGACTTGACACATTCAGTGCTACCAAAGGTTTGTGGCCTGTGAAATTTGGTCTCTTACTTTTTTTACCATTCTGTGTATCGTATAACAATTCAACACATCCTGGGAAAACCTATTTAGGTCATGGAGTGTGGCAGTTAAATATGTCACTGTTAGAGGATGAAGAACTGAAGAAAGATATCCATAAAATGTGGAAAAGATGCTTTCAGCAACTTCCAAAATACGTAGGGCATGTGATGTGGTGGACACAGTATGATAAACCCCAAATTAGAAAAACTATTGCATAATATGCTCGCAAGAAAGCTTAAGGGGCAAAGGGTTGCTTTTAGATTATTATTTTATGTGGTTCACGTACAACAAACCAGTGGAGCCGACACACAAAATCCCCACAGTGAATTGTGTCGAAGTGAAGATCACTGCATTGCTTGGACAAAATTTACATGGAAAGCAAACACGTGCACACAATATGAATGATATATTACATGAATGTGTTTCCACTTTCCATATTCTTAGGGAAAGAAAATGAGGGCAGAAGATTATCACATCTCTTGAAGATGAGTTTGGTAACAAATTCACTGAACAATGTATTTAACCTTTAAGAAATCTTTCATGCAGGAGGACCGCACAAATATACCATCATTTGATAAACATACTAATTCCAAAATGGAGTACATAGTAATAGGTATTTCTGGTGTAGAGAAGCAGCTGAGAGAGGTAAATACGAAAAAGTCTGCTGGTCCGGATGGATACTAGTTCAGTTTACAAAGAGTATTCTGCGGCATTGGCCCCCTACTTAGCTTGCATTTATCGCGAATCTTTAATTCAGCGCAAAGTTCCTAGTGATTGGAAAAAGCGCATTTGACTCCCATTTATAAGAAAGGAATGAGAACTGAATCATACAATTACAGGCCAATATCATTGACATCAGTTTCCCATAGAATTTTGGAGCATATTCTCAGTTCGAATATATATATTTCCTTGAGACGGAAAAGCTTCTTTCTACGAACCAACATGGGTTCAGGAAACATTTTTCATGTGAAACTCAGCTTACCCGTTTCTCACATGACATCTTGCGAGCCATGGATGAAGGGCAACAGGTGGATTGTTTTTTTCTCGACTTCAAAAAGGCGTTTGACACGGTGCCACACTGCAGACTGCTAATGAAGATATGGGCTTATGGAATAGGTTCACAGATTTGTGACTGGATGTAAGACTTCCTAAGCAATAGAATGCAGTACGTTGTTCTCGGCGGCGAGTGTTCATCAGAGACGAGTGTATCATCAGGTGTGTCCCAGGGGAGTGTGATAGGACCGTTATTGTTTTCTATCTATATAAATGATCTGATGGACAGAGTAAGTTGTAATTTGGGGCTGTTTGCTGATGATGCTGTGGTGTGTGGCAGGGTTTCATCTTTAACTGACTGTAATAGCATACAGATTGACTTAGACAAAATTTCTAGTTGGTGCGAACAATGGCAGCTAGCTGTCAATATAGAAAAATGTAAGGTGATGCACATGAGTAGGAAAATCAATCCCATAATATTAGAATACAGCATTAGTAGTGAGCTTCTTGATGCAGTCGCATCGTTCAAATATCTAGGCGTAACATTGCAGAGTGATATGAAATGGAGCGAACATGTAAGGCAGGCAACCAACTTCGGTTTATTGGGAGAATTTTGGGACGATGTAATTCATCTGTAAATGAGACCGCGTATAAAACGCTTGTACGATCACGTCTTGAGTATTGCTCAAGTATTTGGGACCCGCAGCAGAACAGTTTAATGGAAGACATAGAAGCAGTTCAGAGGCGAGCAGCTAGGTTTGTTACTAGTAGGTTCAACCAATGGGTGAGTGTCACGGAAATGCTCCGGCAACTCAACTGGAGATCGCTGGAGGAAAGATGACATTCTTTTCATGAATTCCTGTTGAGGAAATTTAGAGGGCCGGTGTAGCTGAGTGTAGTACGAATGTACTACCAGTGTAGTACTATCTTGCTGCCACCTACTTACATTTCGCTTAGTTATCACAATGACAAGATAAGAGAAATTACGGCTAGTACGGAGGCATATAGGTATTCTTTTTTTTCCTCATTCTATTTGGGAATGGAATAGGAAAGGAAATGCCTAGTAGTGGTGCAGTGTACCCTCCGCCACGCACCTTACGGTGGATTGCAGAGTATGTATGTAGATGTAGGCCTTCAGCAATACGTCGTCCAGTACTACACTAACCTCTACTCTGAAGTGCTATCAGATGAGACAACTAAAGATGAATTCCTTAGTAACATCCCAACTACAGTCACTTAGGGAGACAATGCAGGACTTCAGGAGGATATTACAGAGCAAAAAATAAAAATTACAACTGCAGAGTTTCCACAAAAAAATCTGCAGGATCTGATGACCTCCCAATTTAATTTTGCAGAAAATTCTGCCATACGTTTAGTCCAGAGCTTACTCACATGTATAATGAACTGCTGTTGAGTACTTCCTTCCCCCCCCCCCCCCTTTTTTTAAATAAAGGCATGATTGGACAGATACCCAGATAGCTCAGTCAGTAGAGCACTTGCCTGCGAAAGGCAAAGGTCCCACTTTCAAGTTCCGATTCCAGCACACAATTTTAATCTGCCAGGAAGTTTCATAACAGCACACACTCCGCTGCACAGTGAAAGTTTCATTCCGGAATTAATACACAACTGTACAGGTGACTCTCAATCTAAACTCAAAATCAATGGGTAACTAACAACTCCTGTATGTATAAAATGATCAGTCAGGCAAGGATATCCACTGCCTATGACCTTACATGCAGAACCACTGCTTGTTAAACAGCACAACATTTCAATGTTTGAATGTTTTCAATACAAAAACAGTGTGTCTTGCTTGCACAGGTGATGTTAGCATTATTGTCAATAATAAAATGGATATTAATAAATTTCAAATAAAAAGAAGAATGCTTTATGAAGATGCTTGCAGCCCGAAACTTAATTCACATAAAACCAAAATAATTCCTTTAGGATCATATGCAGAATACATGGAAATCTTATGGCTTCATACCATCTGGGTATGATATTTACATCAAACCCAAGTAAAAGCTTACAATAGTTACAACAAAACCCTATCACATATTTTGCTAGAGAATCTTAAGAAATTCTGATTGCATGTAAAGTATACTAGCGGCAAAACACCATCAAAACAGTCACTACACGATAGCAATGGTGATGCTACTGATGACAGTTCTGCTAAAGCAGAATTGCTTAACACAGCTTTCTGAAATTCCTTCACCAAAGAAGACAAAGCAAGTACTCCAGAATCTGTATCAAGAAAAGTTGCCAGCATGCATTATTTAGCAGTAGATACCCCTCGAGTATTAAAGCAACTTAAATCACTTAACAAAAGCAAGTCTCACGGTCCCAATTATATACCAATTAGGTATATTTCTGAGAGTGTTGTGCAATAGCAACATCCCTATCTATCACATACAACTGCTCGTTCAGCAAAAGTTCTGAACCCAAAGAATGGAAAGTTGCACAGGTCACTCCTATATTCAAGAAAGGCAATAGGAGTGATACACAAAATTAGGAGTGATACACAAAATCACTCACATCAGTTTGCAGCAAGATTTTAGAACAAATGCTATTTTCTTCAGATTTTATGAACTACCTCGAAGAGAATGACCTATTGACCCACAGTCAACACGGATTCAAAAAATATTGTTCTTGTGGAACACAGCTAACACTTTACTTGCATCATGTGACGAGTCATTTTGAAAAGTGATGTCAAACAGATTCCATATTTCTAGATTTCTGGAAGACTTTTGACACTGTACCTCACAAGCATCTTCTAATCAAACTGCGTGCTTATGAAATATTGCCACAGTTGCGCAACAGGATTCATGACTTTCTGTCAGAAAGAACACAGTATTTTGTAACTGATGGTAAATCATCGAGCAGAACAGAAGTGATATCTAGCATTCTGCATGGTAGACTTAATAGGGCCTCTGCTGTTCCTTACTTTTTATAAACGATTTAGGAGACAATATGAGTAGCTCTCTTAGATTGTTCGCGGATGATGCTGTTATTTGTTGGTTAGTAAAGTCACCAGAACATCAAAAGCTGCTGTAAAATGATTTAGATAAGGTATCTGCAAGGTACAAAAATTGCAAATTGATCCTAAACAATGAAAAGTGTGAAGTTATCCATATAAGCCTTAAAAGAAATCCATTAAAAGTTCATTTACATGATAAATCACTCAAATCTAAAGGCCATAAATTCAACTACATACCTAGGAATAACAATTATGACAAACTTAAATTGAAAAGAATACACAGAAAATTTTGTAGGGAAGACAAACCAAAGGGTACATTTCATTGGCAGAAACTTAGTTCTACTAAAGAAACTGCCTACACTACACTTGTACATCCTATTTTGGAGTACTGTTGTGAATTGTGGGATCCACACCAGGTGGGTCTGACGGACAATTTAGAGAAATATTGTATGGGACATAGTTCTCATAGAAAATAAACAGAGGTCAAAAAATTTCTGACTAATGTAATACATGCAGCAGTCTAAATCGCAATATGATATTTATTTTATTTTATTTTATTATGATGACTGGTTTCGATCAATGAAGAACATCCTTACATCATGTCCTTGGTGAGTGTTGCTCCTCAAGAGATGGGCCAGCTCCTCACCAAGGATATGATCAGAGGATGAACGTTTTTGATCTAAACTGGTCATCATAATAAAATAAAATAAATATCATATTGCAATCAAGACTGCTGCAATTATATTATTGAGATTTAGAAAAAGTTCAGAGAACAGCAGATAAAAAAAAACCTTTTTATTATTGAGGTGAGATCTATTTGTGAAATTTCTTTCCCAAACTTTCTCTTCCAAATTGTTAGCATCCAGCTACATAGGGAGACATGATCATCAATAATAAAAGAAGAGAAATCAGATTGAGAATAGAAAGATTTAGATGTTCCTTTTTACCCCACAAGGTATTAGAGCATGGAACTGTTGATAAATATCATAAAAGCGGTTCAATGAACGCTCTGCCATGCATTTGAACATGACTTGCAGAGTATTTATGTAGATGTAAAACGTGTCAATTAAATTGGATTCAGAAACTGAATGTTATGAGAGCTATTCTTAACAATCATTACACGAGATCATTAAACAGATTGCAGAGAGTAGTATTTGTTAATTGTTTTGTCATCAGTAAGATATCCTACATTGCTGTAGTGCTACCAATATCCACTGTTATTGTAAAGAAAAATTCTGGCCATCATGTGCTGCTTGCTGCTACATTTGGAGGGGTAATGTTTTCAAAGTTTCTTTTGAAACTGCCACATTAATAACATTAATCGAGGCCTAGGTGTCAAAGATATTCAAGCACAATGTATGGCAATGTTTATTAACCGTACTGGCAAATTATTAATCAGTAATCAGGCCATACATATGACAAAACCTATTTGTTGCATTGGATCGTAATGATCGATGTGCACCTATAACTGTTGGATGAATAAACGCAGAATTGGATTATGTTCAAAATTACTATGCTGAAATTACTTACACACGTGAAAATATTAAAAAACTTAAATTATAGTGTGCACTTGCCAAATGACACTCTAAAAACAATATCAAGATGAAATACAAAGGTAAAAATTGGAAACAAATTTGACATAACATTAATAACAGAATTTTAGATCAAATGTTTATTTTTCATTTCATTTTTATTGGTCCATTTGATTCATTACATGTTTAAATAGTACACTGAATATAGGACAAGTAAAACATTGAGGAGAGAGAGAGAGAGAGAGAGAGAGAGAGAGAGAGAGAGAGAGAGAGAGACAGAGAGAGAGAGAGAGAGCGCATGACAAAATTTATTTCAGGTGGCTTATTTTTACAAGTAACAAATGAATGCAACTTTAATTTATCAATAATTACATATTCATTGTTTATAAGGCTTTTTTATAATTAAAAAAATTCTTTACTGTGGTTGCGATACTATTTTTTATAATTTAAAACTTATTTTACAAAGTAAAAACACTGTTCCACCAGAAATGACTCATTTTTATGTTGGAACACGTTTTTATGTTGCTGTAATTTTAAGTAACTAGGTAGGCTATTGTATAGTAGGAGTGATTCTGTGAGACACTTTTTTGACACAATGCAGTTCTACACAGAGACATGTAGATATTATTCATGTTCCTTGTGTTGTGGTGTATACATGCTTATTTTGTTCAAAATGTCTGGTTCGCTTTAAAAGATACCCATTTGTAAACAGGCTACACTCATAAGTAAAGACTTGGTAAACTCATTATTTGCAGCTGAATGAAATGTGGTCTACATGTTTCCAGTTTTTTTAGGTTGCAGATAGCACTGACTACTCTTTTCTGCATTGTAAAGATTTTTATGCTAGTGTTTGAATTTTTCCAGAAGATTATCCCATATTGGAGTAGTTCATGGAAATATGCTAATAATGTAAATGCATGCCAGTATGCATAAGGAGGCATATAATGCACCTGTTTAATCAGTCTGTCTAGTTCTCTTCTGTGAAGATGGTTTATAACCGAAACCAGTAGAAGTTTGAAAAATAATAAACAGCTGATGGTTTACAGTATGCATATCCTCAAATATCTTACGGCTAGTGAACCACATCTCAATAAAAATTTAATAATGGAAAGTCCAGGTTGGAAGTAACCTGGCTGATAGCTGGAAGTGTTGTATGTGTGTGTCTTTTGTATGTGTCTGTCACAGCTTGTTGCCGTGTCTTTGTGGTGAGTTGTAAACTGTCCTTATTACTATCATGGAAATATGCCTGAGTGACTATTGATGGGCTTGCACTTTCACTTAACACGCGAAGAGCATAATAAATTTTTAAAAGATTTTTTTTCAAGTTCTTTCACATAACAGTCCCATTTTAAATTTTCTTGCATTCACATCCCTAGAAATTAGTTTCATTAATGTGTTGTCAAGGTATGGCATCGTAACAAATTGTAGTACAAGTGGTGAGGCTTGGAAATTCAGATAAACAGTTTGTCATTTCTTTTCTTTTCTTTTTTGAAACCAACTAGTAATTTGGGACATTAAGGAATCAATTTCTTCTTCCACAGAGATTTTGTTAGCAGCTGTTATTAATATGCTGACCAGTATGATGTAGTTATTGAGAAAGTTCTCACAGGGGAAAAGTTACACAGACTAAATTCAAGACACGCAACATTTTGTGATTCATGTCAACCAGTGGAAGCTTCAGAACATGTTCTTACATGTAAAGAAAAGATTTTGATTTGGAAGTAGACAAGGAAAGAGCTAGCCATAATCAATAGAACCTTTGAGAATTATTTTCCAATAAGACATGTACTTCAGTCAGAGTATTATTTATATCCTAATTAGAAATATAAATTATAGAGGGAAACTTTCCCGGTGGGATAAACAAAAATAAAAATAGAAAAGAGATGACTTACCAAAAGGACCGGCTCGTCGATAGAAACAAATAAAATAAATAAAATCACACACAAACACACATACAAGCTTTCGCAGCCTAGCTGCTTCGTCAGGCAGAAGGGAAGGAGAGGGAAAAGGAAATGATGAGGGTTTTAAGGGAGTGGATAAGGAGTCATTCCAATCCCGGGACAGGAAAGACTTACCTTGGGGAGCAAAAAGGAGGGTAAACAAATACACACACACCCACACATTTACACAGACGCAAGTACACTTAGGCAGACATACTGTAGAAAGCAAAGAAGTTAGAAGTTAGACAGAGATGCCACTTGAGGCAGAGGCTCTGTCCAGAGAACCAAGGCAAAGATGTTAAGATGGTGGGTGGGAATTCAAATTTAACGGAGGTTGAGACCAGGTGGGCAACGAGAAGAGAGAATATGCTGAAGGGCTAGTTCCCATCTCCGAAGTTCTGAAGGATTGGTGTTGGCGGGAAGTATCCAGATAACCCAACCCGGATGGTGTAACACTGTGCCAAGATGTGCTGGTCGCGCCCCAAGGCGTGTTTAGCCACAGGGTGATCTTCATTACCAACAAACACTGTCTGCCTGTGACCGTTCATGCGAATGGACAGTTTGTTGCTGGTCATTCCCACATAGAACGCTTCACAGTGCAGGCATGTCAGTTGGTAAATCACGTGGGTGCTGTGGCAAGTGGCTCTGCCCTTGATTGTGTACACCCTCCGGGTTACGGGACTGGAGTAAGTGGTGGTGGAAGGGTGCATAGGGCAGGTTTTACAACGGGGCGGTTACAAGGGTAGGAGCCAGAAGGTAGGGAAGGTGGTTTGGGGATTTCATAGTGATGGACTAGGAGGTTACGGAGACACTCTCCTCCGAGAGTGTCTTTCCGCCGCCCACCTAACCTCCTAAGCGTACTTGCGTCTGTGTAAATGTGTGGGTGTGTGTGTGTATTTGTTTACCCTCCTTTTTTCTCCCCAAGGTAAGTCTTTCCTGTCCCGAGATTGGAATGACTCCTTATCCACTCCCTTAAAACCCTCATCATTTCCTTTTCCCTCTCCTTCCCTTCTGCCTGACGAAGCAGCTAGGCTGCGAAAGCTTGTATGTGTGTTTGTGTGTGATTTTATTTACTTTATTTGTTTCTATAGACGAGCCGGTCCTTTTGGTAAGTCATCTCCTTTCTAATTAGAAATATAATAGATATAATTGGTTCATTGGACAATATGTATTTTATGCATTTAAGAAGACAAATCCAAATGTACAAGACTATATTCAATATATCAATGAAGAGCATTTTTCTCTGGAAGAATTATAAACAAAACTTTCAAACATTTTTAATTGTTGTTGTTTTAAATCCAAGACTAAGTTCAGATAAGTAAACGAAGAATATCAAGAGTGTACATGAAACATCAAAAGAATAAGAAGTCTAAACAAAATTGGTTGCTTCAGGTGGATCTATAACATACCGAGCGCAGTGAAAGTTATTTTCATACTTGATGGATGATGAGCTGGAGTGTAGTTATAAGTTTTTCAAGAATGTAAAGGTCATATTTGTAAAACAATAAAGTTGATTATTAGGAAAAAATAGCACAGTGGTACAGTACCAGACTATAAATCCAAACATCATGTGTTCAATCCTTGTTAAGTCCTTAGGAATTTTTTCAGTCACTTTTCCCTTCTTTGACCTCTGGCAATATTCCTTATATGAAAGATGTATAGTAGCACTGCAGTTCAGAATCTACATTAAACTGAAGGTCCCCCTTTAAGTAGCTCAACTAATAGTAACAATGTTGTTTACATGCGGACATGGAAAATCCTTCGTGGAACATAAAATACGTGAAGCAATAAAGGAACCAATTTAGAATGTTATTAACCTTTTAGATGATATCCTTCTTCAGAACTAAAAGGTACAGAATAAATATAAAAACACATACACCTGCAGTATGTCACTGTCCTGGTATAGAGCCAACGTAGTCACACAGAGTAACATTACCATACCCTTATATGTGATGTTGCCCCGGTACATATTTACTACAATTTTCCGTCAATACATCTCCACTAACTTTCTCTTTCCACCCATCTCCTCAGCTTTCCTCTCTCTGTCTGTCTGCTTCTCTCTGTCTGTATCTTCCTCTCCCCCTCTGTTCACCTCCCCCACCCCTTTCTCTGTTCATCTCCTCCTCCTCTCTCTGTCTATCTCCTCCCACCGCTCTCTATAAAAAATTACTTATATCTCACAACATTCAAGGTGATTGGTGAAACAGTGCTGAACTTTACTGTAAGGCACCCTCTTCATGTACCATATGGTGTCTTACAGAGTATAAAATATTTTTAATGATAACATACATACAGGTGCTAATTTTCATGATGATTGGTGAAATGGTACCAGAGTCTGTTATAAGGTACTCTACATCACAAAACATCAAATGTTCTGTAGACAGTTATGTTCCTCTTGTTTGGAAGGTTAAGTGTGCACAATCTCAACGAAATGAGAGTAAAAAAGTAGGTTAATGGAGAAGTCTGTTGTAAAGTACCCTCCGTCACACACCATATGAAATTTTATGCGAACAGTGTACTTTCTCATATTTTATAGATCAAGTGTGGATAATTTTTTCAAGATCAGACTAAAACTGTAGATTATCTAGAGTAGAAATCTGTTGCAAAGTACCCTCAGTCATGCAATGTATGATTTTTATATATTAGTAGCTTTCCACCTGTTTTGATGATCAAATGTGTACAACATTGTTGTAAAACTGCAGATTGGTATCAAAGTCTGTTGTACAGTATAAAGGGAAATGTAGCTTGGTGCAAAAGCCTATAAATAAAGTAACCTGTGACAGGTACAGAATAATATTTTATGTAAACAGTAACCTTCCTTCTTGTTTCAAAAGTGTGAAAAATTTCTTTAATAAGAATAAAACAACCATCTAGATCACTAAAATTATATTTCTGTATTATGGCACTTCAGCATCTGCTATCACCAGATGTGTAAGATGAAAGGAACAAGTGTCCACTGTACAACTGAATTACACAGATAGTTTTAAATACAAAATTAATTTTTTTACAAGGTATTTAAAATGTTCACTCACCTGAAAATCACTGTAGTTGCAAAGTAAAATTCAGTGTCAATAATAAAATCTCTACTTAGTAGGGACATCAACTACAGTCTTGAATAAAAATTATGCACATATAATAATTTTAACTGAAGGGTGGCACTGGTGTGGGACATTGCCGATATTTTTTTTTTCCATTTATCCAAATAGTTTGTTTTCAAAAACTCGGGTTAAACTGATGAAAGTTATTTGCTACTTTCATTAACATTAAAAGTAATAGCAGAAAATTTGTTTTAATTTTGCACCACTTCCAATGGAGTTATTAATAAATCCAGTGTGGAATCCAACAGGTTCTTTTGTATTAAATATTTATCAAATTGGTAGAGAGTAGCAGTTATTAAAACCAGTATTTGATAATCTAATCATGCACAGATAAAAAGCGAAACATAGCACATTGTAAAATAGAATTCTTACAAGAATGCAATAAAATGTGGTATCCTGTATTAAATAATCAACAACATAAAACCATTTTGTATTTAATTTTAATTATTTAAGTAGGTAACTCATCTATTTGTTTCCAGAGGTAGGTCATTTCCCACATAACCAGATTCTGCTCCGCCGGCCCAATAGAAGCTAGGTGAGGCGAGCCAGGCAAGGCGTGATGTCTCTGTGGCCCAGTCAACTACAGGGGGGCATAGACTGCATACGTCACTCTACAAGTTCTTCGGAGAGTTCAAAAAACCATGTTGTAGACTATTTAAAACATGGTACCACATTTTATTGCATTCTTTGATGAATTCTATTTCACAATTTACTAGGTTTCGCTATTTATCTGTGTGCAATTAGATTACCAAATACTGGTTTTTATAACTGATACTTTCAACCAATTTGATAAATATTTAATACAAAAGAAACGGTTGGATTTATTAATAACTCCATTGAAAGTTGTACACAATTAAAAATAACTTAAGGTTAATGAAGGTAGGTAGCAAATAATTATAATCAATTTAAACCAAGATTCTAAAAATAAATTATTTGGACAGGTATGATTTTAAAATTAAAATTTATCTGTCATTCTTCTTCCATATCCCGACAATAGTAAAAGTAGACTATTAAATGTAAAAAAAAATGACTGGCAATGTTCCACACCAGTGCCACCTGTCAGCAAAAAATTTTCTATGTATGTTATTTCTATTCAAGATCGTACTCGATGCCCGTACTAGGTAGAGATTTTATTATTGACGCTGAACTTTACTTTGCGAGTACAGAGGTTTTTAGGGGAGTGAACAATTTAAATACCCTGTAAAAACTTTTATTTTTAATTCTGAATTACTGCCATATAATTATAACACACATGTTGATGTACATCAAATTTCTAGGCAGTGCCTTCAAGTAGTGTTCATAAATGATTAACAGTAAAGTTTCTTTATAGTTTGCACTTATCAAATGGATATTTCACCTTTCCTGTTTCATTGTTTACAGTACGCGCCGACTAATGACATGATGGTTGACAAGAGCATTGTAAAAACTTACAACAGTGCCACCATCAGCTCCCATCATCCACCATGCCAAGTACCAGGGGGGTTTAAAATGATGCATTTTGAGAATTTATCGTGAAGCACTAATATTTATATAATAATTTTTGTGACGTTTCATGTGTGTATTGCTTTGCGTACTGGATGGGGCATGTTATAACCTCAGAAAGGTGCAGACAATGCACAAATGTCACAAAAAATACTGATGTATTTGCACTTGAGAATTCGAATAAATTCTCAAATATCGTCACATGAGACATGGGAAAATACCCAACTTGAGCAGTTTTTCATTATTCAAATAATAAATGACAGAGTTACAGGATAGCCAAAAACATCAATAATGGTGAAAGAAGTTACATCTGTACCTTACTAAGTTATAGTTTGTTGTTTCCTGAGGCTCTTTTCATTGTTGCTCTCTGTAGCAGCTGGCTGAAATTTTGTGGGGCAAAACTAATCCACCACAAATGATGTAGGCAAGACGTAGGACTGCAGTTCATCGACATTTTAATTCCTTATTAGTGCCCAATTGTCCCCATTTATGGCCAGAGTACAAGTCTCATTAATTACAATTACTGTGACCCAGTAAGTACATTCCACACATCAATAATACGAATTTACACAGATTGTGTGTGGAATACACAAGTCTGAGGTGTACAGTGTGGCACAAATAAGGATTAATCACTGTAACTGTTCAAAATTGAAGTTCAAAGTTACATGGATTGTGCATCACATCCAGGATGAAACAATACTCAGAACTGGCACAGATTGTGCTTCAGATCATGGACAAAACAATACTCATTTACATGGTGCGAATGCATCCTATTTATATCATCCAAACAATGTCACTGAAAATTGCCTATTGTTAATCGAGTTGATTACAATAATTATAATGGAAAAGTAAAATATAGGTGTGTTTGCATGTGTGTGTGTGTGTGTGTGTGTGTGTGTGTGTGTGTGTTTACCTTCCTTTCCTTTTCCCTCTCCTTCCCTACTCTGCCTGAAGAAGCAACTAGGTTGCGAAAGCTTACGTTTGTGTGTGTGTGTGTGTGTGTGTGTGTGTGTGTGTGTGTGTGTGTGTGTGTATTTTATTCATGTTACTATTACTACCTGTGCAGAGGATGCGGGTTTTAAGGAATTGGATGAGGAGTCATTCCAATCCCGGGAGTGAAAGGACTTACCTTAGGGGAAAAAAGGAGTTAAGCAAATACAAATACACACACACACACACACACACACACACACACACACACACATTACTACAGTATATCTGCCTAAGTGTACTTGCGTCTATGTAAATGTGTGGATGTGTATGTATTTGTTTACGGCCAGCACATCTTGGCACAGTGCTACACCGTCTGGGTTATCTGGATACTTCCCACTGACACCAATCCTCCGTAACCTCCTAGTCCATCCCTATGAAATCCCCAAACCACCTTCCCTACCTTCTGGCTCCTACCCACGTAAGGAAGAGAAGGAGAGGAAAAAGGAAATGATGAGGGTTTTAAGGGAGTGGGTAAGGAGTCATTCCAATCCCGGGACAGGAAAGACTTACAGTGGGGGAAAAAAAGGAGGGTAAGCAAATACACACACACACCTACACATATACACAAATGCAAGCACACACCTAGGCAGACATGCTGTAGAAAGCAAAGAAGTTAAGAAGTTAGACAGAGATGCCACTTGAGGCAGAGGCTCTGTACAGAGAACAGAGGCAAAGGTGTTAAGATGGTGGGTGGGAATTCGAATTTAGCGGAGCTTGAGACCAGGTGGGCAACGGGAAGAGAGAATATGCTGAAGGGCTAGTTCCCATCTCCGGAGTTCTGAAGGATTGGTGTCGGTGGGAAGTATCCAGATAACCCGGACGGTGTAACACGGTGCCAAGATGTGCTGGTCATGCCCCAAGGTGTGTTTAGCCACAGGGTGATCCTCATTACCAACAAACACTGTCTGCCTGTGACCATTCATGCGAATGGACACTTTGTTGCTGGTCATTGCCACATAGAACCCTTCACAGTGCAGGCATGTCAGTTGGCAAATCACATGGGTGCTATCGCAAGTGGCTCTGCCCTTGATCGTGTACCCCCTTCCGGGTTACTGGATTGGAGTAAGTGGTGGTGGAAGGGTGCATAGGGCATGTTTTACAACGGGGGCAGTTGCATGGATAGGAGCCAGAGGGTAGGGGAGGTGATTTGTGACTTTCATAGGGATGGACTAGGAGGTTACGGAGGTTAGGTGGGCAGCGGAAAGACACTCTCGGTGGAGTGGGAAGGATGCCATGAAGGACGGATCTCATTTCGGGGCAGGATTTAAGGAAGTCATATCCCTGCTGGAGAGTCACATTCAGAGTCCGATCCAGTTTCAGAAAGTATCCGGTAACAAGAGGGGCACTTTTGAGGTTCTTCTGTTGAAGGTTCTGGATTTGGGGGGATGAGGAAGTGGCTCTGGCTCTGGCCTCCTGATCTGGCACAGAAGTAAATTGCAAGGAATGGAACTTACTGGTACTGGTGACTGGCATATAAGATGCCTCTAGTTTTTGGACCTATTTTTGTAGGAAAAAAAGTGCCTCTTATACGCCAGCAAATCCGGTAGTTTGTTGTGAGGAGAAAGTTGCAGTACCAGGTCGGGTCTAATGGTCTCGGTGCTAAGTGCTCGACTGGAAACCAAAGGATCGTGAGTTCGAAACCTGGCCGGACCTTGAATTTTTTCAGTCTGCACATTAACCTATCCTTCACCTCTCAATGATGTCAGGAGTCACCAGAAATTACACTTGGTTCGGATTCCACATTAAGCTGTAGGTCTCCTTTGCCCGGTTGGATAACTGGGGTAGGCTAGTGACACACAAGTTGCCAAAGTAGCATCCAATTGAAAGACTTGCACCAGGCCAATGAGCTACACAGTACCAGAGGGGCCTTGTCCTGTGACTTTCGAATCTTCTTCTCCTTTTCTTTTTCTCTCGCAAGATGGGGATGAGAGGTCCCAGAGAGAGAACTAGTGTCTGCAAGGTCTGGCACAGTTGACGAATATAGGTCAGCTCAAGGCAAGAGATGAACACAGGAAGAGAGGCCCTGAGAGAGGGCACGTTTGGCACCAAGTCCCAGAGAAGGGGAGCACTTCTCCAGCTGGGGTGGAAAAGGGGGAACACAGGCAGGAACAACGAAGCTGCAGATGGCGATGAAAGACGAGTGGGGTGGAAGTGAGATGAAGAGGAGGGGGAAGGGGTAGAGCATGTAACAGAGGCAAAGATAGATATCATTTGTACAGGATGCAGATACTCGTATTTTTTGTGGGCCTCGGGGTATGTTGAACATTCAGGAGACTTCTAGTCTTGTATCCTGTTCTCCTTCTTGTACACTGGGCAGTCCAATGAGTGTGAGGAATAATGCTGCTGGTAACTGATGCAAACAGAGGGTGGAACACAGGGGGTCCCCTCATGGTGCGAGTGTCCGCATTCACCACATAGAGGAACAATTGTACAATGAGACGAGGTGCCCAAACTGCATACACTTGAAGCATCTTATTGGAGGTGGGATGTATGGTTTGACATCACAACTGCAAATTATTACTCTGACCTTCTCTGGGAGTGTATTACCCTCAAACGGCAAGACAAAGGCGCCGATACCAGTGCAATTATCGTTGGGGCCTCTCTGAAAGCGACAGAGTTCCTTGTCAAATATAAAAAATAGAAATCGGATGACTTACCAAAAGGACCGGCTCCTCGATAGGCACAAATAATCACACACAAACACACATACAAGCTTTCGCCACCCCTGGCAGCTTTTTCAGGAAAAAGAGGAAACAAGGGGAGGAGAAAGGGAAGGATATGGGTTTTAAAGGAGTGGAAAAGGAGTCATTCCAATCCCAGGAGTGGAAGGACTTACCTTAGGGGACAAAAAGGAAGGTAAACAAATACACACACACTTTTTTTTTTTTTTTTTTTTTTTTTTTTTTTTTTTTTTTTTTTTTTAGCTTATGGGACTTAACTACGGGGTCATCAGTCCCTAAACTTACAAACTACTTATGAACTACTTACAAACTAGGGCGGCACAAATATCCATGCCCGAGGGGGGATTCGAAACCCCGACCTTAGTGGCCGTGCAGACCGTGACTGGAGCGCCTCAGTCCCCTCGGCCACCGCGGCCGGCTACACACACACTCACACATATCCAAACACAAACACAAACACACCTATACAGACATTCCTTGTCAGTTTGAAAGAGGAGGTCCCTATCAAAAATGACTCCCTGAACCATATTCAAAGACTGATGTGGGGTTATAGACACCGGGATATTGCCAAGATGGTCACAGGTGCACAGAGCAGCAAATTGGATGACTGATACAGGTGAGCCAGAGTGCATCTTACTCAGAGTCAACTTCACTGAACTTATCCTCTATCTGTTCAACAAAAAACATTGGTCTGGTGGCAATAATGTACCTCTGTCTGTCCTTGTGCAGAACAGGTAGCACAAAGAGGGTTTCATCCCAAGGTATCGTGCCTGGCCTTCCTTCCAAGGAAGGGAAACATTAAAAGTGCAATTCCCGTCTCCAGAGATGGCTGTAGAATGAACGTTTTGCAATTTCACATGTTTCATGTGTGAAACTTTCGCCCTCATACCACCCACACCAATCAGGGGTTCTCCTCATGGGGGTCACCCAGCCATAGCAAAGGCCACTTTGCACTATGGTCACTGCTGGAACTCCTGATAACCAAGAAGGACGGGTTTTGACTTCTTGGCCTCAGGTACCTGCAGTGTAACACCTGCTATGTTAGGGGACTCAGCCAGAAGCATACATAACAGCCCCACCCCCTTCATACAGACTGGCTACATGTGTTGGGGCCATGTAGCCTAGCAGGGGTTGGGGTAGGGGGCTACAATGACGAGCAAAGGGGGAAAGGAAGGGATAGGGGCTAGGTCAGGAGTTCTTGACCAAATGGCTCACACTGTTAATTGTAATTTTGTAGTGGAGGAGAACCAAACTGGGTCAATAATGGGGGTAAACAACAAAGAGACAAAAAACGCTAAAACCATGATCAGAGCATGGGATTATTGTTGTTGTTGTTGTTGTTGTTGTTTGGGTTTTGAATTATCTTGAACAGAATGATTTATTGACCCAAATTCAACACGAATTTAGAAAATATTGTTCATGCAAAACACAACTAGCTCTTTCCTCACACGAAGTGATGGGTGCTTTCGACAAGGGTTTGCAAATCATTTTCATATTTCTTGATTTCCAGAAGGCTTTTGATACCGTACCTCACAAATGGACTTTAATCAAATTGCGTGGTTATGGTATATCCTCTGAAATTTGTGACTGGATAGGAAATTTCCTGTCAGAGAGGATACAGGGCGTAGTAATAGATGGTAAGGCATCGACTAAAACAAAGGTGATATCGGGCATTCCACAGGGTAGTGTTATTGGTCATCTGCTGTTCCTTATTTACATAAACGATTTAGGGGAAAATCTAAGCAGCTCTCTTAGGTTGTTTGCAGATGACGTTGTCATTTACTGTCTAGTAAAATCATCTGAAGATCGAAACCAACTGCAGAATGATCTGAATAAGATATCACTATGGTGTAAAAATTGGCAATTGACTCTAAATAATGAGAAGTGTGAAGTCATCCACATGAGTAAGAAAAGAATTTCATTAAACTTTGTTTACAAGATAAATCAATCAAATGTGAAGGCTGTATACTTCACAAAATACCTAGGAATTACTATTACTTCAGACTTAAACACATAGATAATGTCGTGGGAAAGGCAAACCAGAGACTGCGTTCTATTGGCAGAACCCTTATAAGATCCGGGACAAGTCCAACCGAAGCTCCAAACGAGAAATTGTCCAAGGAGGGCTACAGGGGGGGGGGGGGGGGGTAATGGAAAGGTGGAGGGAGAGGAAGGGAATCAAGGGAGGAGAGAAGAGAATGGACATGGACCGCAACCGAAAGACCTGACTGGGGCCATTGTCGTGGGGAAGGGTTCAAATGTTTGTAAATCTATTGGACTTAACTTCTAGGTAATCAGTCCATAGCTTACAAACTACTTAAACTAAGGTAAACTAACCTAAGAACAACACAAACACCCATGCCCTAGGGGGGACTCGAACCCCTGATGGCGAATAGCTGCGCGCACTGCAACACGGTGCTCCAGTACAATATGCGCGGATAATCCGCCGTGGTGTGGGGAAGGGAGTGGAGAAGTTGGTAAGAGGAGCCTGCGGTTTGGATGGTGGGGCGAAGCACGGATCCGGACAATATATCACACTAACAACTGTTGCCGACGGAACCGCAGAGGGGGAACCCCAGCTTCAGCTAAGAGACTAGTTACGGGACTGATGCGAAAAGCCCCCATCACAAGACGCACACCAGTGTGGAGAATTGGGTCTAAGACCCACAAAGCAGAAGGGGCTGCTGAATCATAGACCAGGTTCCTGTAATCAGGCCGTGACTGTATAAGAGCGTTGTAAAGCTGCAGAAGGGTGGAACGGACTGCTCCCCAATCTGTATGGCTGAGGCATCACAAGACATTTAAGTGTCGCCAACATTTCTGCCTTAGCTGATGTGTGGCACCCAAGTCAGCCTGGCACTGAAGACCAAGCCAAAGAACCGATGTGTTTCCTTGACCTGCAGGATTTTACCACCCAGGTATTGCTCCAAGTCAGGGTGAACTGCCCGACAGCAACAGAAGTACATGACGCAGATTTTCTGCGTGGAGAACTGGAATACATGGGCAGAAGCTCAGGATTGGGCCTTTCGAATGGCACCCTGCAGCTACCGTTTGGTGACACCAATGCTAACACGGCTGAAAGAAAGGCAGAAATCATCGGCGAACAAAGAGCAACTGACTGACGACCCCACAGCCGCAGCAAGACCGTTTATTACCACTAAAAACAATGGGGCACTGAGGAGGGAGCCCTGTGGGACACGGTTCTCTCGAATTCCGGGGAGGAGGGGAGGGGGCTAAGAGAGGCTCCAACCCTCACCTGAAAAGAGCGGTACGGGAGGAAATTCCAAATAAAAATTGGAAGGGGGCCCCATAAGCCCCAGTCATTAAATGCAACCAGTATATGACGGCACCAGGTGGTACCATAAACCTTGCAGAGATTGAAGAATACCGCAACCAGCTGCTCACGCCTGCAAAGGCAGTGCAGATAGCTGACTCAAGTGACACGGGTTGTCATTGGTGGATCGGCTGTGACGGAAGCCCCCCTGTTGTGGAGCAAGGAGTCCACACTCTTCAAGGATCCACATGAGCCGGGACTGATGACCTAGATGTTTAGTCCCCTCAATACCCAACAACAACAACAACAACCACATGAGCCACCAATTCCTGTACAGGTATCAGGGCAAGCAGTAAGGGCAGTTTGGAACTCCCATTCGCTGAATGGGGTGTTGTAGGGTTCCTGGCAGCAGGTGCAGAATGACAACTGTCGCCATTCGACTCGCTCTTTGAGGGCGCGGAAGTCCATTGTAGCCTTTGGTCACAGTGGTATGGGCATAACGTTCCATGGGCGATAGTGGCTGGGTCTGTGCATATAGTGCCCTGGGTATTTCTGCTGGTGGGCGGTACCCTAAAATAACCATACCTGGGGCTATACATGTGAAGGGGAGGGGCAAGAGCCAATGGTAGCTACATACCTCTCCCAGGAGTCCTGCTTGTTCTGCTTGATCAACTGCCGAGCTATGGGCGTGAAGCTGCTTGAAGGCTACCAGGTTCTCCATGAGAGGGTGGCGCCGGTGGTGCTGAAGTGCATGCCGATGATCCCATATGGCCTCTGCTTTCTCTGGCGTCCACCAAGGCACATACTTACACCGAGGGGAGCCAGTGGTGGACTGCCATATCCACATCAGAAGGCAGCGGTATGGGAACTGTAGCAGCCAAGGGTGATTTTTTTTTTTTTGTGGTTTTAGGGCGCACAACTTCTACGGTCATTAGCGCCCAGACTAGAACATAGATTTGCTAGATCTAAAAAAAAAAAAATTGGTGACTGCCAGTTAGAACATCAAGAAGAGGCTAAAAACGAAAGATAAAAGACAATTAAAAGGGTTAAATATCCTTTGATAAGTCGGCCAAGTTGATAAAACGCAAAAATCGAGCAGCTGCTCGTGTGTCATCAGCTAAAATTTCCTCCAGAGTAGACGGAAAGTGAAGGGCTACGCGGAGATGATTAAAATTAACACAAGACAGTAAAACATGTTGCACTGTCAGCAGTTCACCGCAGGAGCACAGCGGTGCAGGGTCGGCAGATAGCAAGTGACGGTGGCTGAAACGGCAGTGACCTATCCGCAACCGGGTCAGGATGACCTCCTCTCGCCGAGAGGAGCGTGAGGAGGTCCTCCAAGCGGTCGGGATCAGTTTTACAGTTCTCAATTTATTGTTGGACAGTGAAAACCTCACACTGTGCCATGACGGCACGATACTCCGACGAAGAGCCCGTTGAACATCGTCCGATGGGACGCAAAAGGTAGCCATGTGAGGCAAAAGAGCTGTGGCCTTTGCTGCCATGTCGGCGGTCTCATTCCCGGGCACACCCATGTGGCCAGGGACCCACAGGAAAGAAACGTGACAGCTGTCATCTGCTAGCAACTGGAGGGAGCGATGGATCTGATACACGAGAGGATGGTTCGAGAAAGGGTCCTTAAGACTCTGCAGGGAACTAAGAGAGTCCGAACATATGGCATAGAAAGGTTGGCGGTGGCGGTAGGTATACAAAATGGCCTGGTGGAGGGCAAAAAGCTCAGCCGTGAAATTCGAGCACCGGTCAGGGAGCTTGTATTGGAAACGGTTGTCCCCGACGACGAAGGCAGATCCGACACCGGCAGTGCTCTTGGAACCATCAGTGTAAATAAATATGGCATTATCGAACTGCGAACGGAGTTCGACAAGCCTCGAGCAGTATACCAAGTCCAGAGTGCTCCCCTTGGACAGCGAACTAAGTTCAAGGTGAGTGTGAACCTGGTCCTGATGCCACGGTGGCAATGGGCTTTCGCTCAACCGAAAGGTGGAAGGAAGGGTAAAATCGAGCCACTGTAGCAGGCGGCGAAACCGAACTCCAGGTGGAAGTAAGGCTATCGCAGACAACTGATATTGGCGATCGAGTGAGTCGTCAAAAAATAATCGGTAAGATGGATGGTTGGGCATCGACCGCAGGCAGCATGCGTACCAACACAAGAGTATGTCACGCCGAGTGGTCAAGGGTAATACAGCAGCCTCGGCATACAGACTTTCAACAGGGCTGGTATAAAATGCACCGGTCGCCAGACGTAGTCCCCGATGGTGGATAGAGTTGAGACAACGGAGAATCGATGGCCGTGCAGAAGAGTATACAAGGCTTCCGTAGTCGAGCTTCGACTGAATAATGGCCTGGTAAAGGTGAAGCAGGACAGTACGATCCGCTCCCCATGATGTGCCACTGAGGACACGAAGAACATTAAGGGATCGGGCACAACGGGCAGCCAGGTAGGACACGTGTGTGGACCAGCAAAGTTTACGATCCAACATGAGTCCCAAGAATTTCGTAGTCTCCATGAAAGGGAGAGCAACAGGGCCGAGACGTAGAGAAGGTGGAAGAAATTCCTTGTATCTCCAAAAATTTATACACACCGTTTTCTCAGTGGAGAATCTGAAGCCATTTGCGATGCTCCAGGAATATAGATGGTCAAGACAGCGTTGGAGACAACGCTCCAAGAGACATGTCCGCTGGGCGCTGCAATAAATTGCGAAATCGTCTACAAAAAGGGATCCGGAAACGTCGGCTGAAAGGCAATTACGATCGGATTGTTTGCAATGGCAAAGAGAGCCACACTCAAGACAGAGCCCTGCGGTACCCCATTCTCCTGGCAAAAGGTATCTGACAAAACAGACCCCACCCGAACCCGGAACTTGCGATCCGCCAAAAACGCTTGTATGAAAAGAGGGAGGCGGCCCCGGAGGCCCCATGTGTGCAATGTGCGGAGAATGCCCGCTCTCCAACAGGTATCGTATGCCTTCTCCAAGTCGAAGAACACTGCTACTGTTTGACGCTTCTTTAGAAAGTTATTCATGATGAAGGTCGACAGCGTAATGAGGTGATCAGCAGCAGAGCGGTGTCAACGAAAACCGCATTGGACATTTGTTAGGAGGCGGCGAGATTCGAGGAGCCAGACCAACCGAGCGTTAACCATGCGTTCCATCACCTTACAGACACAGCTCGTCAGAGAAATGGGGCGTTAACTGGAAGGAAGATGTTTGTCCTTCCCTGGTTTGGGGATGGGGACAACAATGGCTTCACGCCAACTTGTGGGAACATGACCTTCAGTCCATATGCGATTGTAGGTACTAAGAAGAAAACACTTTCCCGCAGGTGAGAGGTTCTTCAGCATATCAACATGAATGGTATCGGGCCCGGGAGCAGAAGATCAGGACAGGGCGAGAGTACGGTCTAGCTCCTGCATGGTGAAGGCGACGTTGTAATTTTCACGATTAAAGGAGTGGAAAGAAGGCGGCCGTGCCTCCTCTATCTGTTTGTGAATATGAAAGGCAGGGTGGTAATGGGCAGAGCTCAAAACCTCCCCAAAGAAACAGCCCAATGCGTTGGAAACATCAGCGGAGTCCACGAGGACTGCGTTCTCCACGGTCAGGCCAGGAATCGGGGAGTGGACCTTGATGCCGGATAAACGGCGTAGGCCACCCCAAACAACCGTGGAGGGAGTAAAATGGTTAAAAGAACTAGTAAAAGCAGTCCAGCAAGCTTTCTTGCTGTCGTTTATGATATGACGACATTGTGCTCTCATACGTTTATAATTGATGCAATTCTCCAAAGTTGGGTGGCGGCGGAAGGTGCGTAAAGCACGGCGCCGGGCTCTAAGCGCGTTGCGGCAGGCTGCAGTCCACCAAGGGACCTAGACACGACGTGGAGAAGAGGATGTCTGAGGTATGGAACGTTCAGCAGTGGTGAGAATACCTCTGTGAGGTAGTTGACCTGACTGTCACAGCTGGGAAAATTCTGATCGTGAAAAACAGCCATAGAAGAATAAAGCCCCCAGTCAGCTTTAGAAATGTTCCTACTGGTGGGACGAGGAGATGGGGAATGATGCAGGAAGTGGATGATACAAGGGAAATGGTCACTCGAGTACGTGTCAGAAAGTGCATACCACTCAAACCGACTGGCAAGCTGAGGAGTGCATATCGCAAGGTCTATGTGGGAGTACGTATGGGTTGTGTCAGAAAGGAAGGTCGGTGCACCAGTGTTGAGGCAGACAAGATTGAGGTGTTGGAGAAGGTCCACCAAAAGGGAGCCTCTCGGACAAGGTGCCGGAGAGCCCCATAGGGGGTGGTGGGCATTGAAGTCGCCTACCAACACGAAAGGTGAAGGGAGCTGGTCAACGAGGTGTAGCACATCTGCCCTAGTAAGGGCAGATGACGATGGCGAATAGATATTACAGAGGGAAAAGGTAAATGTGGAGAGAGTGATGCGGACGGCAACTGCCTGTAGGTGAGTATGCAATGTAATGGGATGGTAATAGACGTCGTCTCGAATGAACATCAGAACCCCTCCATGGGCTGGGGTACCTTCCACAGGTGGCAGGTCGAAATGCACAGTTGTGTAGTGGGGAAAGTCTGCACGATCACTTGGACGCAACTTAGTTTCTTGGAGACAGACTAGAAGCGGGCAGTGCAATCGAAGGAGTAGTTTTAGCTCCTCCCGATTGGAACGAATGCCGCGAATATTCCATTGAAGGAGCGCCATGATAAGAAATGATGATAAAAACGAACAAGCAAGCGGGGTCACCTCGACGGCCGCTGAGGACCGGGTTTCAAGGGAGCACTGCTACCGCTGTCGAGGGGCAAAGGGTCATGGTCCATAGGTTCGACCGACGCGCCTGCCACCGCCATGAGTTGATCAGGAGGGGCAGTTTCCACCGCCGGTAAAGGGCCGGGTGCCCTGCAGACGGAGCGTCCCGGTGAAACAGAAGACGGCCGCGGCCGGCAACTGTTGGACGGCGTGACGGATGGGCCACGCCTTGGCGGGGAAGGAGAGGAACTCTTTTTTTTTGTTGACTCTTGTGGAAAAGTGACGGTGAGAAGAGGCAGTTGACGGTTGGGAAGCCTGAGAACGCAGAAAATCCTCACGGACGGGTTCCTTTTTCAAAGCCCAGGCATCTTGTTTAGGTGCCCGCGGTTTATCAGAGGTTGACGAAGACTGAACTTTAGAAGCAGCAGGAGGAAGCGGGGACGTGGAACGGGCAATTTTCGGGCTGGCAGATCGCACAACTGTGTCAGCGAAAGTGAAATTACAAGTCTGGGTACTTGAATCCTTAGAAGGTCGAGTGGAGGTGAGGACCTTACTGTATGTGCCCGCTGGGAGGACAGTGGGCTTTCGACTCGCCAACAACTTTCAAGCGGCAGATGTTGATACCTTTTCCGTAACACGAATTTGCTGGATGACCTTTTCATCCTTATATACAGGGCAGTCCCGAGAGGAAGCCGCATGGTCACCGTTGCAATTAAGGCAGTGAGGGGACGGAGGTGGGCAATCCCCCTCATGGGCATCCCTACCACAAGTGACACATTTTGCTGCGTTATGGCAAGATTGACGGGTGTGGTTGTACCTGTGGCATTGAAAACAGCGCGTTGGGTTAGGTACATAAGGGCGGACGGAGATGACTTCATACCCTGCTTTGACCCTCGACGGGAGTTCAACTCTGTCGAACGTCAAGAACACAGTATGAGTCGGTGTCAGCTGGTTATTTACCTTTTTCAAAACCCTATGCACGGCTGTGACTCCCTGATCGGACATATAGGATTGGATGTCTTCATCAGACAACCCGTCAAGGGATCTTGTAAAAACTACCCCCCATGCCGAGTCGAGTGAGCGGTGCGCTTCTACCTTGACTGGAAACGTGTGTAATAACGTAGTCCGGATTAGTTTCTGGGCTTGGAAAGCACTGTCCGCTTCCAGCAACAATGTGCCATTGCGCTGACGCGAACAGGTTTTAACAGGACCAGCGATTGCATCAACACCTTTCTGTATGACGAAAGGATTTACAGAATTGAAATCTTTTCTGTCGGTGCGAGAGACAACAAGAAATTTTGGTAGATTAGGCAGAGTCTTTTTTTGCTGAGGCGAATCTATTTTATGTTTCTGGGTCAACGTCACTGAAGAAGAGAAGGAAGTCATCGCGGAAGTGTCCCCTGTGATTACCGGTGTCTCCGATGGCGTGCTCCTTCCTAGTGGGGGCCCTCTCCGAGGGCTTACCCGCCTTAGGTGATTGTTCACACCTCAGGTCACACCTCCTGAGAACTGATGGAGGGACCAATCGGCATGTTCGAAAGGTACCAACTCGGGTAATCACCCCTCCCTGTGCCTGGCCTTTACCAGGGGGTATGTATGTGCCCTACTTGTCTACCTGGGGCGGGGAATTACGCGTTACCCCGTCACCTGCTATGCATGATAATGCATGGGTCGGCCTTCAGACACGCACAGGGAGGAAAGAAGAAGAATAGAGGAGGTGAAGAGAAAGAAGGAAACAAGTGTCTCAAACGCCGAAGCGGAGACTAATGAGGAGGAGAGGAAGGCTAGGAGAGTACAAGGAGAGAAAGACATAAGCAAAGGTTCAGAAAGGAATAAACCAAGGAATGAGAGAAACTACTACAAGAAACGTCCTGAACTCGCAAAGGACGCCCGTCTCCGGACAAAGGCATAAACCGGGAGGGAAAGTGAAGCAGCCTGGGGCAGAAGAAAGGCTGCTCCGGCTCGGGGCCCTGTCCGCGCCACACACGTACCCACAAAAGAACTGTGGGCCCCCTGGGGGAGCAGCCAAGATGTAGCCCTGCCAATCAGCCCTATGGAGAGACCATCAGTGCAAGTGATCTGCAGGGTGGAACTGCAGGAATGACACAACGAGGGGGAAATGGTCACTGTCACACAGGTCTTCATGGACTCTCCAATTAAGGTACGGTTGAAGACTTGGGCTACAAGTAGACAGGTCTATTGGTGAATACGTGCCTTGTGATACATAAAAATGCATGGGGGCTCCAGTATTCAGAAGGCTGAGCCAGAAGGGTCTCAATGTCCCTAATGCGGCTTGTGGTCTGTGTTTCACCCCACATTGGGTAGTGGGCATTGAAATCACCCAAAAGAAGAAATGGCGGGGGGAGTTGAGCGACCAGAGCAGTAAGGTCGGCGAGAGACACTACCTCATCTGGTGGAAGGTAAAGGCTACAAATAGTGAATTCCCGTCTGGCCCGGATTTTAACTGCTACCGCCTTAAAAGCTGTGATTCAAGGCACTGAGTACTGTACAAGGATGTAGAGACAGACACTGCCAGATACCCTGTCATACACGGGAGACAGCTTTACAGAAATGATACAGGATCTGGGATGGGAATCATTACAACGACGACGCTTATCGCTGTGGCGTGCGCTGCTTACGAATCTACAACCGCCAACATTCTCCTCCGAATGCAAAAATATATTGTTGACTCCCACTTACATAGGTAGAAATGATCATCAGAATAAAATACGAGAAATCAGAGCCTGAACGGAGAGATTCAGGTGTTCATTCTTCCCGCGTGCTATTCGAGAATGGAATGGGAGGTAAAATAGTATAACGGTGGTTTGATGAACCCTCTGCCAGGCACTTAAATGTGATTTGCAGAGTATCCCTTGTAGATGTAGATACAAACACACCTAGGCAGGCATTTGTAGAAAGCAAAGAAGTTGGACAGCTTAAAGATGTTATAGAATGGTGGGCGAAAATTTGAATTTAGCGGAGGTTGAGACCAGGTGGGCAACGGGAAGAGAGAATATGCTGAAGGGCTAGTTCCCATCTCCGGAGTTCTGAAAGATTGGTGTCTGTGGGAAGTATCCGGATAACCCTGACAGTGTAACACCGTGTCAAGATGTGTTGGCCATGCACCAAGACATGTTTAGCCACAGGATGATCCTCATTACCAACAAACACTGTCTTCTTGTGACCGTTCATGCGAATGGACAGTTTGTTGCTGGTCATTCCCACATAGAACCCTTCACAGTGCAGGCATGTCAGTTGGTAAATCACGTGGGTGCTATTGCAACTTGCTCTGCCCTTAATTGTGTACAACTTCCGGGTTATGGGACTGGAGTAAGTGGTGGCGGGAGGGTGCATATTGCAGGTTTTACATCGGGGGGGGGGGGGGGGGGCGGTCACATGGGTAGGAGCCACAGGGTGGGGAAAGTGGTTTGGAGATTTCATAGGGATGAACTAGGAGGTTACGGAGGTTCGGTGGGTAGTGGAAAGACACTCCAGGTGGAGTGGGAAGAATGTTGTGAAGGATGGATCTCATTTCGGGGCAGGATTTAAGGAAGTCGTATCCTTGCTGTAGAGCCATATTCAGAGTCCAATCCAGTCTCAGAAATTATCCGGTGACAAGAGGGGCACTTTTGAGGTTCTTCTGTGGAAGCATTAAAAGTGCAATTTCCATCTCCAGAGATGGCTGTAGGATGAACGTTTTGCAACTTCACATGTTTCATGTGTGAAACTTTCGCCCTCATACCACCCATACCAATCAGGGTTTGGGGAGATCAGGAAGTGGCCCTCGCAATTTGCTTCTGTACCAGGTCAGGATAGTTGCAGAATGTGAAAGCTGTTATCAAGTTATTGGTGTACTGGTTCAGGGATTCGGGACTGCAGCAGACTCGTTTGTCATGAAGCTGTAGGAAAGGGAACATTTGATGTGGAATGGATGGCAGCTATCATAATGGAGGTACTATTATTTATTGGTAGGTTTGATGTGGACAGATGTGTGAAGCTGGCCATTGGACAGACAGAGGTCGACATCAAGGAAAGTGGCATGGTATTTGGAATAGGATCAGGTGAATCTTATGGGATCAAAGGAGTTGGGGTTGGAGAGGAAATTCTCTAATTCTTCTTCACTGTGAGTCCAGATCATGAAGACTTCATCAATAATTTGTACCAAACCTTGGGTCGACAGGATTGGGTATCCAGGAAGGCTTCCTCTAAGCATCCCATGAATAAGTTTGCGTACGAGGGCGCCATCCTGGTTCCCATGGTTGTTCCCTTTAATTGTTGGTATGTCTGGCCCTCAAAAGTGAAGAAGTTGTGGGTTAGGATGAAGATGGCTAGGGTATTAAGGAAAGACGTTTTATGTAGGGAACTGGGTGGTCGGCGTGAACAGAAATACTCCATTGCAGCGAGGCCCTTCACGCCCACAAACATATCCACGCAAACACACCAAGGCAGACATATGTAAAAGCCATGTCTGCCTTGGTGTGTTTGCATGTATTTTTGTGTGGGTGGGTGTGTTTTTTACCTTCCTAAGGTACGTCCTTCAACTTCTGGGATTGGAATGACTCCTCATTCACTCTCTCAAAACCAGCATCCTTCCCTTTTCCCCTCCTTCCTTCCTCTTTTCCTGATGAAGTAACAAACGGTTGTGGAAGCTTGAATTTTTGTGTTTGTGTGTTTTTTATTTGTGTATCTGTCAACGAGCCTGTGCTTTTGGTAAGTTATCTATTTTTTTACACACACACATCAGTGTGTTTATTGGTTGACATTAGCAGCTGAAATTTTAAAATTTGAAATATTCAAACATTTTAACTGTTGCAAGGAATTGAAATAAAATTAAATGGCAAAGTTGATAATTTGTACTTGACCTGGAATCAAGCCCTGATTTTCTACATTGGCCCAGCAGTCACCTTAGTCCATTATGCTCTCCAGAAAAGCTTCCAGTCCAGCCCAAATATGCAGATGACTGGGCCATAGCTACACAACATTGAGATATGGAGCATACTGAGACTGTCCTGAGTAGTGACTTGTCCTTACTGGGAACGTACTTTCGTGAATGAAGACTACGACCAAGTCCAACTAAAACTGAGGCTGTGTGTTCCCAGCTGAACAATAAATTAGGTAACAGATGCCTTAAGAAATATTTTGATAACAATATTCTGCCTCGTAATAAAAATCCTAAATACCTGGGAGCGACATTAGACAGAACCCTGAACTACAAACAACACCTCATCAACACTGCTGCAAACATTCACACTAGGAACAATATCATATATGGTAGAATCTATGTGGTACCAGCTGGGGCTCCACCGCCTCTGTCCTGCGCTTTTCTGCTTTGGGACTTGTCTACTCTGCGGCAGAGTACTGATCCATTGTTTGGCTAAAGAGCGCTCACACTAAGATGGTGAACATATTACTGAACCAAACTATGATGATTATTTCAGGTACAATAAAATCAACCCCCCTTCACTGGCTACCCGTACTGAGCCACATACCACCACCTCACTTAAGAAGAGAACATGTGCTTCTCAGAGAATAGAAAAAAAAATACAAGACAACCCGCAACTTCTGATTCACACTTTGAGGAATGGTATTGACAGAGATAGATTGCGCTCTAGATATCCACCTCTTATAAATGCCACAGATCTGGAGGAAAATGGTTTCTGTCTTGAAGAATGCTGGAAAGTGGAAGGGGGAAGAATCAGCACCACCACAGGTAAACACCTCACTGAAACTGTCGAACAAACATCCAGGCTTCGACTTACCCTGTAATATCTGGACCACCCGGGCCACGGTTGATGTACGGACTCTCTACACAAATGGGGAAGAGCACCATCTACAAAGTGCGACTGTGGCACTGAGAAGCAGATGATCTGGCACATTATTGCAGAGTGCCCTCTGAGAGCCTACTCTGGTCAAACAACGGACTTCCTGAATGTGACTCAAAGTGCAGTACAATATATTTAAAACCTAAATGTTAATTTGTAATGGTATATATGTGTTGTTCATGACATAATTATATTTAATTATTAATGTCTTGTATGTAAGTGCCAGAATTATAAAGTTATTGTAGCAGTATATTTTTCCATAAATGTGATTTGTACTTGCCATACGCTAAATAAATAAATCCAGCCCAAACTGTCAACTTATGGCACTCTTTGATTCTAGTACCCCCTACCTCTTACTTCAGCTTTAACTGTATTCCCCCAAGAGATCAGGCACATTTGAGCATCTGTACAGAAGTTGTCATTTGCTCATTGGAGAAATATATATGATTATAGATTTGGTGTCTATTCTTTCAGACATGCTCAGAAGAACAGACACTAAATCTATAATCGTGGTGATTTATTGTGCTAGTTTCATGCCTTTCGTTTTTAAAAGTTGACTTGCTTAGTTACAATTTAACTATCTGAATTTTGAGATTGGTGAAACAACTCAGGGCAGCACTACACATTAGTCCCAACCTCAAAGTGACCAATACCACAGACAAAAAGGGAAGGACTGGACAGTTTTGCACAACAGTTTTCCATCATAAAAATTGGATTATTGAATTTCCATATCTGCATCTTTGGCTGTGATGCACTCCTTGGTGTTGCAGAAGGTTTTAATTCTCAAATTATAATACTCTCATATTTCTGACTTTTCTTGCAGTACAGAAAATTGCACTTTCTCTTTTCACTTCATTCCATAGATGAAGTACAGAGTAACACACCTACATCACTGGAAATTTTCTGTGTATCTTCACATTTTCCATCACTGTAGCACTGCTCTGTCATGTTAAAACGGTATTATTCACCGCCAACAATAATACAAATCTAAGTTATATGGTCATTGCTAAAGCCATTTCTATATCATCATAAAATCACAAGTAAACCTATGTAAAGGGGTTTAACAAACCAATGGGAGTAATCGTGTCCTATAAACAAACCTAAACATATGCAAGCAACAGCCTACATGTTTGAATATAAATACTGTTAATATCCAGACAGTGTTGCCATTTCTCTACGGATGGCCCTGCAGAATGCTGCCAATATGTTGAAAGTGTCACTCATGGTCAAAAGTGTTGTGTGTAATTGTGAGTGCATTATATTGAAGGTGCTCATATGGTGGGCACCTTCATAAACAAGGTAACCATAGTCTTCGGTGTTTCAAGAGGAATGATGTCAAAGAATTACACCACATACAGAAAATGGGTACAAACATCATCTATTAGGTCACAAGGCAGGCAAAGATGTGTGTTGTATTATTGGGACAGCCAGTCACTGAACTGGATTGGAAAACATTAGACAATTGAAAAAGTCACTGGAAAACTAAATGCCACACTTGTGAAACCTATGAGTGCCGTAAGAACATGAGGGGAGCTGGAATTCTAACACCACATATCAGTAATGCAAGTGTCCATAACAGGAATAAGTAGTCCTGAAAAATAAACATTGGACTGTGAAACAATGGATGTCATTTAATATGTTAAACTGGATTTACATTGTACAGATTTGTCATTATAAGCCAATTCCTAAGGCTGCTATAGACTACTCTGTTACTCTGCTCTAATTTATAGAGTAATCCCCGGTGTACAATAAAATTTATACTGTTTACTTGCAGTCACTTCTCAACTGAAGTAAAAACGTGAAAACTGTCTTTGAGAGTAGATTAGAAAGACTGTAATTAGTTACGCTCACTTTCAAAACGGAAGCAAATCAATTAAATGACTAGATATAAACACTAATACATAAATAGATTGATTTACAAAGCATTAAAAACATGCCAAAAGAATATTCTGTTTTTCTGGTAATATTTTTACCTGCTGACAACTTCTTTCTAAATATGCCACATGAAATAAGTAAAGTACCAGCAGAAATTCGAGTGAGTAATTTCTCATAAGAGTAAGTCCTATTGTCATTCTCCTCACTAGTATAATCGAAATTTCAGAGTTTAGTTTCAACGATTCAATCTCTTTTCCACATGCTGCGTATAAGAATGTAGACAAAATGTGTATCGTACTGCACTATGTGGTATACGGCAGCCTCAAAATCAGCTGTTCGCCATTTACAAATCTTTGTTTATAAATAAAGCAAAGTAATACAAAGTAAAAACATTCCTATATCGAAATATTTTGTTGCAATCAGCTTTTACTATTTCATGAGAACTATGGGATTAAATGGTTCAAAATACTGTGGGTAGAAAGCGGCTACTTCATGTAAGGTATATACTAACACTTTAGTATCCTATTTATGATAGATTTATTCGTTATTTCTTTTTCAGGAAACATATTTTCCAGTTTATCACTCAGCTTATAACTTGAAAATATGTTTCAATGTATTTTTCGAATGTATTAGAATGAGGACTTAAAAGAAGAATAGTTTCCTCGCTCTTTTATAAACTTTATGTAGCTTGACATTTGGTGCTTTGGTATATGTTAGTTGGTAGCACTACCTATTGCTGGGACCAGGTCGAAGGGAGTAAATGCAGAAAAAATGGTCGTAAGGTGAAGGATAGTGTAAAATATATCAAAATAATTATAAAGAAAAGCAGCATATTTGGCCAAGTGACTAATAGACATTGATGTTATGATGGAAACATATATGTTTGTGTTTTTTGTGAATTAGTCATGAGCTGTTCGATCTGACATTAAAAGACTTCGTAAATTTCTGACACTTCGTTTTTAACCACAGAATTTTTTGTGATTTTAAAGGTACTAGTATAATTGTTTAATGTAGTTTGACTTCTCATATCTACATTTTCATTATTATTTTCAATCACGACAATGTGGGTTGCTTTCAGTGCATTGTACCGTGTGCGCGACTGACTGATGGCAGAGTCGTTTGTTGTACAGCCCGTTGAACACCAGTGACATCATGTTAACAATCACAAGAAACACAATTTGAAACAGGTGCGGTACATTGTAGACATTTGGCAACACTGCTACTTATTATTGTTAAATTTTGTTATTGTTGTCACTCACTTCAGGCCTTTAATTTTTGCGACGACTTTAAGATTACTTGCCTGTAATTGTTATGCACATAGTCGTGGAATGGTACAGTTGTATATTACTGTCGAAAATATTTTAATATTTACAAAGCACTAACTTTTCACAGTACAAAATGTATTTAGGCTCTCGTTTCTGGAAAATAGTAGCAGCTATAGTCTAGTGATATGAGAAACTGTAGAGCACATAAGAGATTTTAGTTTATATTTGAAAGTTTCGATCAGTAGGCCTACAAATTAATTTCACTTGTGACGTATATACGCACATTAATGAGATTTGGATAACTGAATTTGAGTTACTCCTGTAACTTGCTGAATCTCTTAAAGTTTTATTGTCATTAAGTAGACATCAAAAATAGAATCGAAGATTAGATTAGTTTGTCGTTCCTAGATCCGTGTTGAGGAGATCCTCGTGGATTTGGTACACGACAAGAAACAAAATTTACAAGCTGAATAATAGATAATACTAATTATATAAATACTGATACATACATTTTTTTAAATTTATTTATTTATTTTTGAGCTTATAACAATACAAATAGCCTATAGTACTAATACTGATGCCGCAGTGGAGTAGCCGAGCGGTCTAAAGCGTCTCACTGCGGAGCGTGTGGTAGCTCGCCGTGGAGGTTCGAGTCCTCCCTGGGGCATGGTTGTTTGTGTTTGTCCTTAGGTTAGTTTACCTAGGTTTAAGTAGTTTGTAAGCTACGGACTAATGACCACGCAGTTTGGTCCGATAGATTTACAAACATTTGAACATTTTGAATACCGATACATGCATCATTTGGTACAATTTAGAAATTCACGAATGGAGTAGAAGGAATTGGCCACTAGAATGTCTTTTAGGCTCCTCTTAAACTGATCTTTATTTGTAGCTAAATTTTTTATACTTGATGGTAAATTATTGAAAATGTGTATTCCTTGTGTAGATCATTGGTAAAACTGCAGGGTCTGTTGCCCATGTTGTTAGCATGGCGCTTATGTTGGCAACTTTGCCGCGAGCAACTATGGGAAAACAATAATTTGAGTGTTACTGAACAGGAGATTCAGGCGCTATGTGCCCTCACATATTAAAACTACTTCTTGTTTAACCTGTACCTAACCTAATTTTCAGTAAAAATGATCACTGTTTCGCACCGATCATAAAATAAATAAAAGATGCTATACCTGCTCTATGGTTGACTGCTGTGGTATGTTGTTGTTGTGGTCTTCAGGCCGGAGACTGGTTTGATGCAGCTCTCCACCCTACTCTATCCTGAGAAAGCCTTTTCATCTCCTCATAAGAATGGCAACCCACATCTACTTGAATCTGCTTACTATACCTTTTCTCTTGGTCTCCCTCTGCAATTTTTACCCCACACACTTCCCTCCAATGCTAAATTTACAATTCCTCAGTGTCTAAGAATGTATCCTACGAAGTGATCCTGTCTTTTAGTCAGGGTATGCCAAAAATTCCTTTTCTCACCAATTCTGTTCAGTACCTCGTGATTAGTCACACAATCAACCCACCTAATCTTCAGCATTCTTCTGTAACACCACATTTCAAAAGCCTCTATTCTCTTTCTGTCCGCACCATATGCAGCTTTTCTTTGTTATGATGATGATGATGATGATCAGTTATACATAATACAGAAATCATTTGGACGATGAACAGTTGCAGTTTTCTTGCCAATGATTCACTAATGACTTTTCTTCCTACTGGCTTCTCACTTTTCCTTGCTGTGGCTGATTCTGGAGGTACTGGTACTTCTTCTACAGATAATATTGTTGGGTCTACGACTGTTTTTTTGCTTCCAAGTTGTTTTGGTGATTTTGTATTTCATTGATCGAAGCTGGCTGAATAGCAATTGGATTTTTTGTAGCATGATCAACTTTCTGTATTAATTTTGTCAGCATTTTTCCAATGAATGCCTTCCTAGCATTGTTGTGGTGTAGACCATGTTTTGTAAACAAGGCTCTTGAGCCAGGTAGCTCAAAGAACGTCACATTTTGAAAGCACTTACATATTTCGCTGAACTGTCTATTTATTTTTGTAAGCTCCACATTTATGATTGAGTTGTCCTGTAGATCTTACCTGTGAGGCATGCTGGTAACTATGACTTTAGGCACTTTGAGCCTAAACTAGCGTCTTGTTTTGAACACCGAGTAGCATGTATACCCTCGTTTCGGTACACATCATTGCTCCTGCCCATGATTATAAAAGTATCATTTTTAGATAACTCATTTAGTGCCCCAATGTTTTTCATTTCAGACAATGGCGCACTTCACTTCGTTGTAAAAGACAAACTGTATTCATTTATTTTTTCAGCAATTTTCTTGGCATGACTGTCACCAAGGAATTTTATTAGAGGTACTATGCTCGAGACTGAATGCTGAAAGGCATAATCAGTCTATAATGGTGGTGGTGGTGATGATGAGTTTCTTAGCATAGCTGTTGGGTCATTCCATTGGATATGAGCAGATGTTAGCCAAAGTGGGTTGCATCATAGTCACAGATTTTAAAGAAATTTGGTATAGTTAATACCTGTACTAAAGTAAGTCCATATCTAAGTGTTGAAACTTGAAACCCCGGGGAGCTAAGCTAGGCCCCCTCAAAGTTATAATTTTGGCCTTTTTTTCCCCAAAAACCATGCCACCATGACCTTAAAGTGCCTGTACTGAAACAGATGGAGCCAAAATATTGGTCTTATTTGAAAGCTTACACCTGTTCCATGCAAGAGAAACCAACAATGAAATGGAGTGATTCATAGGTCAGAGGTAATACACATACAAACTGCTACATATAGTATCACATTTTTGTGAGTTTGCAATATTTTTTCTCATGTGTGAATGACAGTACTGAAATGATATTTGGTGTGTATAGAGGGGTCATGTGGCTCAGTTCAACGAAGAAATATCATTGTGTTACTTGCATGTACACTCTGGCGGAAGTCAAGTTGTGAGGCGGCAGCGTGAGTCGTGTCGGGATAGTTCAGTCGGTAGAGCGCTTGCCCGCGAAAGGCAAAGGTCCCAGGTTCGGCTCCCGGTTCCGGCACACAATTTTAATCTGCTAGGAATTTTCATATCAGCGCACACTCCGCTGCAGAGTGAAAAGTTTCATTCTAGTATAACATTGTTACATGTCTTCCAACAATTGGGAGTAACAGAAAGATATTTTGGGGGTAATTAGGTTTAGATACAAGCTACACAATGAGGCCATTTGCAGCTCACTGAAACTTTGCACACATTGTTTTTTGAGGGGTCGAAAATAATGATTTTTGACAATTTCAGAAATTTCCAAGTCCAAAAAGTCAGTGTGTGCATGCAAGTAACACAATGAAATTTATTCAGTGAACTGAGCCTAATGACCTCTCTATACACACCAAATATCATTTCAGTATTGTCATTCACACATGAGATAAAAAATATTGCAAACTCGCAAAATTGTGATAATATATGTAGGCCTAGCAGTTTGTATGTGTATTACATCTGGCCTACAAATCACTTCATTTCATTATTAGTTTCTCCTGCAAGGCACAGGTGTAAGCTTCCAAATGATACCAATCTTTTTACTCTGTTTTAGTGCAAGCGCTATAAGGTCAAACACGGTGGAATGTTTTTTTTTTGTTTTTTTTTTTTTTTTTTTTGTTTTTTTTTTTTTTTAATAAATCGCCAAAATTGTAACTTTGAGGGGGCCTAACTCAGCCCCCCTTGGGGTTTCAAATTTCAAAGCCTGACAAGGAGACCACATGGGTGTTGGATTTTAGTATTTTTCACATTTTTGGTATGTGAAGTATAGAACTTAAATAAGTCAGTCAAAGCCTTTCGACAAAAGTCTCAAAAATTCTCGAGAAAATCGACTTTGAAGTTTTGCAGGTACATGTAAGTAACAATTAGAAATTGTTACGCCATCTGTTGGTGTAGCTCATGTGGTAGCGTTCTGGGCTACAACGACAGGGTAGGTGGCTCAATTCCTGCAAAAAACTTATTTATATTTTTATTTTTTTCATTGTGTTCGAATACCTACACATTTTAAATATCTAACGGTAATTTTTATAAAAAATTCACTTATTTTTATTTATTCATAATTTTATAAAATAAGTTTGTGAAGAGCTATGACAATTTTTGAAAAGTCTTCTCCATAGTTACTAATGGCTTTCAAAGCAGGTTCCGTACACAACCATCGTTTTAGGTGACGACAAGGTGTTCAGCTCATCTTCACACACATAAAAACTGACTCAACAAATGGAATTAGAGATCACTAAAAGTTTTAGGTAACTGAATTCGAAAACGACGAAAAAATAGCTCTCACAAACTTAACAATCAAAGACTACCATCGTCAACTAACGGCGAAGCCGATACTGTAAAAAATGTAAAGTATGTTTTTTTGATTGAAATCATCATTATTTTTATAAAATATAGAAAATTACAAATAAATAAAGATATGTAAATTTTTCATAAAAACTTCAAAGTTGATTTTCTCAAGAATTTTTGAGAGTTGTGTCAAATGGCTTTGACTGATTGTTATTTTAAATGAAAAAATTCTAAATTCAGACACCCATGTGGTCTCCTTGTGAGATATGAATTTACTTTAGTACTGGTACCAAATTTCTTTAAAATCTGTGACCATGACGCAACCCGCATTTGCTGAATCCAAATGGAATGACCCTGTTGCATATGTTCACTCCAGTTCAATTTGGATCTAAATGAAGTCCCAGCAACTTAACAGATTTGTTTTATCATCTTGTAGGTTTGAATTTATTCAAGTGAAAATATATTGTTTTTGTTTTGCTAATATTTAAGACCAGTTTATTGCTGTTCTACAATATAGTGGCTTACTCTATCATATATCTATATTTTTGGCTTGTAAAGTTTCCAGATTGAATGTTGATATGTTTCAGTTTTTTATTTCAGTCAGAACTACTTGGTCCATTCAGTTGCCTTGCAATATCACCATAGGCCTACAGTCATAACTGTGCCCATCTAATCCAGTACTGCATCCTGGTTTTTTATCTCAACATCTAACTGTACCCCTCCCCCCCCCCTCCCAATACCCTATATGGCTATAGTGTATTAACTATAAGCAAGTAAGGTGGTGATGTGTGTAAGTCAGAGACCTCATGGCCTAGGTAATTTCCTTTTTTCCCTCCTATCGTAAGTGAAGAAGGTATACAGTTCTGAGGTTAATGTGCAGTTTATGAGTCTGCAACTGGTGCAAGATGCGTAGACGTGGAAGCGGCGTAAAGGAAGACGGCAGATGAAAGCAGCCAATCATGAGTCCCATTCGGGCGGCCAATAAGATTGTTTATTGTCTAGTAAATTTGACATCAGTTTTAAAACTTGTTCTAGTGTTTGTGTGCAGTGTTTATGGAAATGTAACTGATATTTCATTTAAAATCAGAAGTAATTGGATTTTTACTTGTTTTTTCAATATATCTGGAAGGTGCAACTGTGACAAAATGAGGAAAAATTGACAATTTACATGTAGTATTTATGAGGACAATTAATGTACTCACAGGACAAGGGTACATCAACAAACTGTCAACCATAAAGCAGGTACAGCATAAATTATTTATTTTTTGGTGAACAGAAAAACTCATTGACAGAGAATGAGGGGAATAATCTTGTGTACACCATGAAATAAATTAATAATGCTGTTCCTACTCTATGGTTGACAGGTTCTTGATGTACCCTTGTCCGGTGAGTATATTAATTACCCTAGTAAATACTACATATTAAATGCTAAAGCTATTTCTTATTGGTTGCCCAAATGCAACTCCTGATACGCTGCTTTCACATCCCGTCATCCATCGCGGCGCTACCAACGTCTACATGTCGAGCACCAGTCGCAGACTCATGAACTGCACTTTAACCTTTGAACTGCATACCTTCTTTATATATGACAGGAGGGAAGAGAAATAACCTAGGCCACGAGATGATGATGGGTGATGTGTGGAAGTTAGAGAGTGTCTCTGACTTCCACACATCACCACCTCAACTGCTAACCTCTACACGTCAAGCACCAGCCACAGACTCATAAACTGCACCTTACCCCAGTTCAAAAAACTTGTGTCCTAGTTTTCGTGTCCATTTTTATTTATTTGTTTTTATCCCCTCCCCCTCCATCTGTGATACAGAACTAAGGTAAGTACTGGCCAGCCAATCTATCTCTTTTGAAGATTGCTAAATCATAGTTTATGTGACACTAGCTTCTCATTGATGTTCAGATGTTGGTGAATATGCTAATTTAAATGTCATGATGATATTTGTGTGAGTTCTATGTTTTTATGTAACATAATTTTACATTACAGGTAATGAAATATGATTTTGAGATATCTCTTTGAGAGAATTTACTTTGTGGAATTTTGTTTCACAGTAATGGGAAGAAATATGACATTAGTGCAAATAATACAAATAGCTACGAGATGGTGAAAAGAAAAAGTGCATCAAGAACTAGTCATGAGTCATTCCATGTCAACTCAACACAGTTATTTTACCTCACCATCTCAGATTTCAGTGAAATTTGGTATACTGGTACCCCCCACACAGAGAAAGAAATATACCAATTTTCAACTTGATAGCTCAAGTGGTTTCAGAATTACATCTTGTTAAATTGTTCATAAAATGCTCAAAATCGACCTGTTTCTGAAACTTTAAAATGCTTTAGTGGCTCTCAGAATCAAGCTAGAAATATGAGAGAGGTGTCATTTTGCAGCATTTTTCATGCCCTTTCCAAAATTATATAACACTACAGGCTCACAAAAAATTTACCAATTTCAAAATAAAAAATGTAATTTTAAATTATTCAAAATTCACAATTTTAAATTTTGGGAAAAAATTCTCAAATAGTCCTTGTGTAGTGGTTAAGCGATAGTATAAATTTCATAATGGGATCGTGATGGGTTCTTAGAGAAAAGTAGATTTGAAAATATGCTTACATCAGAATTTTCACTACAATAATGACTCAATGGTCCCAAAGGGCCTAATAGTATCTTGGATTTATTTATTTGTTTTACTTATGTAAAATTTATGAGAGACTTCACAATAGAAATATGTCTATAAAGTTGATCAATTATATTTAATTTTTACAACCTCTTTTTGAAAGCTAAATGTAATTATTATAAAGCTTTAGACATATTAATAGAAAAAGATGCGTATGTACTAAACAGGAAGCCGAAGAATGTCATCTTGTAAGGAAAGGAAAGCTAGGTGAGGACCAGCTGGATTTAAAAAAGAAACCTTCACTTCATCTTTTTGAAGCACATAGGCCAACCACCAGTTGTTGTCATAGACAACAGTCACATTCCCACCGACTTCTGCTAAACTTAAATGATCCTCAATCTTAAATAACAATTTCAATTTTGAACTCTTGAGTCTGAGAAAACTTTTACTTTCATTTTTCTGTTACTAGAAGGGATAGGGATGAATGCATGCATGAAGTTTCTGAGTGCCTTGTATGGTCACAGATGATTACCTTTAGATGGTACCGCTAGAACCTGCCAGGATAGTTTTTTAGTCTTAGATCTGTAAACTTTTCCGGCCACGGTGGCCGAGGGGACTGAGGCGCTTCAGTCACGGTCTGCACGGCCACTACGGTCGGGGGATATTTGTGCCGTCATTAGTTGTAGGTAGTTCATAAGTAGTTTGTAAGTTTAGGGACTGATGACCCCATAGTTAAGTCCCTTAAGCTTAACAAACATTTGAACATTTTTTCTGTAAACTTTGAAAACCCTATTTTTAACCTAGGATTTTTGTCTTTAAAAGATAACAATGACTCCAGTAAAACTAGTCATTTTGGCAGTGTGACTTTTTCTCCAGTTCCAGGCTTAACAGAAACACAGTCTTTTTTTACCAATTAAAACCCTACTGATTTCCTCACTCTTGTATAAATCACCTATTGCTATTAATACTTCTAGTGGTAGCTCTTGCTAGGTTTTTGGTGAGGCCCCTCTAATATACCTTTAAGTATTTTCTTCAACTGCCTGACCATGTAATTTGGAGCATTAAATTCTCGCATTATTTTTCTTACAGTCCATGAATCAGGAATCAGGCAAACATGTTAATATCATAATCTTTTTGTCCCTTGAAGTGCAGTGTGAGAAGTGGTCTTTTAGATTTTTCAAAATTGAACCCTGAGGTGTTTCATGAACTTCGTCACAGGTGAAGTATTGAATAGAAGTAAAAAGTACACACTTCATGTTGGAATTAATTTTGACAAGTTTTTGTGAAGCATGCCTTTTTTATTTTCTTGTACAATGAGGTGATTTGCCCAGTTCATGAAGAGAAGCATTAAGTGTCTCAAAAACATCTGACTTAGGCTTGAAATCAGGTTCATTTTCGGAATAAGAAGCATTTAAAATTTCAGGCTCTAGGCTTATTGCACAAACACTTATTCAGTTCACCAACACTTCCAGTTTACTCTCATATCAGACGTAAATACCATCAACTACAGTCCAGCACTTGCAGTATTGTAGTAGCACATTGTTTACTATGCTTGACATTACCACAGTTAGTCATTATTATAGTGAAAATTCTGATGTACTGGTAAGCATAGTTTCAAATCCATTTTTCTGCAAGAACCCATTATGACCCCACTGTGAAATTTATACTATCAGTTAACCACTATACAAAGACTATTTGAGAATTTTTTTTTCAAATTTTAAAAGTGGCGCCCTTTTAAAAATTTAAAATTACATTTATTTATTTTGAAATTGGTAAAAAAAAATCATTATTATGACCCTTTTATAGTTTTGGAAAGGGCTTGACAAATGCTGTAAAAAGGACACTTTTCTCATCTTTCTAGCTTCATTCTGAAAGTTGCTATAGCAGTTTAAAGTTTCAGAAAAAGGTAGATTTTGAGCGTTTTTGAAAACTTTAACAAGCCATAATTTTGAAACCATTTGAGATATCAAGTTGAAATTTGGCATTTTTCTTTCTCTATGTCGGAGGTACCAGCATACCAAATTTCATTGAAATCTGTGATGGCGAGGTAAAATTTTAATGTAAACTGTGTTGAGTTGACATGGAATGACTCATTATGTTGGTGTGACACTTTTTTAATCAATTTAAACCTAGTGAAACTCAATGGCAATAATGGAAATTCCAGGAATGATTCAACAATATTTTTGAGAATAGGTTGCTTACTCACCACAGTGACGTGGTCGAGCTGCAGAAAGCCACAAATAACAGAATATAACATTAGAACTTTCACACGTTTAGGCCTTCGTTAGTTAGAGAGACAAACATGTGCACACTCGCACAGACATGACCGCTATCTTCAGCCGCTGTGGCTGATCTCTACAGCGGCCGGAAACAGCTGTTGTGTCTTTGTGAGTGTGAACATGTTTGTCTCTCTAACTAACGAAGGCCTAAACGTGTGAAAGTTCTAATGTTATATCCTGTTATTTGTGGCTTTCTGTGGCTCATCGGACATCTCTGTGGTGAGTAAGCAACCTATCCTTCTCAAAAATATCATTTGTCAATAATACAGATTTCTTAAAATTTAAAATACTTTGCGGTCAAATGTATGTAAAGGAAAAAACAACTTGTCACATCCATGCAGTTTCTTGTTCTCAGTGTACATCTCTAAAATCGCTACAGAAGATCTTCAGCAAAAATACTGACTTGTTTTCAGTGAATTTGTCACGTCTTATACATACACAGCGACAATGCCTTGTATTGTTAAATCCATGAACGATGACGGGTCGCACATGTCTAGACAAAGCATCTTTGCCAGTTTCAAGTGACAGTTGAAGTTCACATATTTACGTGCTGTGTGCTTGAAGAAATCTTATAGTCCACAAGTAATGGCTCTCGCTTACTTAGATAGAATTTGTTAACATGCCAACAGCATCAGCGATAATAATGTGCTACAAATAGATTACAATCCATTGAAAACTCGGTACGATCAAGTTTAATTTTAGCATTGCCTACGACAGTCGAAATGCAGCATTCAGGAAATTACTGAATACTCATTGGCTGTTGACAAATGGGTCATTCCAGGTCAAATCAACACACCTATTTTAGCTAACCATTTTAGGTAAAATTGAGTATACTTATAGCGTGTGCTGAGACTATGAAAAATAGCAAATTTCAATTTTTTTTATCTCAAACCATTCTTGAAATATGGCTATGTAAACTTTTCAAAAACCAGCCAAAAATGTGTGAACGGACTTTTTTTAAATTGCCCTTGGAGCTGCTCTAATTGTGCTAGAGAGCTGGAAAAGGTGTCATTTTGCATGCTCTTTTCAAGGATATACAACAAAACATTTCTTCTAATTAATAACCTTTTTAAAAATACTATTAATTAATATTTTAATTTAATTTTTTTTACAAAAAGTACATAATTGAAAGTTTCAAAATATTTCCATAACTACTTCATACTGTTGTATATCACATGGCAAAATGTAAGTGTGGGATGATAATGGGTTCATTGTTAAAAAAATGTTCCAGACTCTTGTTTTTCACTAACAGCCCTAGTTTGGCCAAACTGACCTTTAATAAACAGGAATTTCATTAAAATATACTGAAAGGTAAGCAAAAATAAGTATTATAAATAACAAAACTAATCATCATATTTTATACTTAATTTGATTGCTTATTTTAATTTTATACAACTTAACTAACAGTATATTAACTCATAAGAATAATTTTGAGCATTTAAAAACAAACTGAAATAAAATATGAAAAAATAAAAGTATTTACATATTTGTTCTGGTACACGGTGTTTTGAATGAAACTACTAAAAAATATACATTAACCTAACATGAGAGAAAAATTACGTTTCGAATTGAAAGCAGTTTCCCAATAAATTGTATTGGAACTTCAAAGATTACATTTTAATAAAGCCGACTGGGTTTGGTTCACATCACTTTCATTAGGAATGTATGTTCTCCCTGTTGGAGTAAATGCATTTATTTTTGTGAGAACGTCCGCAACTGACGCTAACGGGACATCTGCATGTGCAGGATAGGAGAATGACTTAGCTGGTTCACATGGATGAAGAAAAGTTATTTTCACTGGATCAAGTTCTTCATTTTTTTTTCTCCTTCTAAAATGTACCCAAGCCACCAGTTTATGCCATATACAGTAGTGACATAGCCTGATACATCTTGTAACTTCAGTTTGTCTGGTAATGTAGTTACTTCCCTCTCCCAACTCTGCATTTTGATGTAGTGTTCGGAATGAAAGTGCAAAATTGCTGTGTTCCTTTGATTCTCAATGCCTCTTAAAGCTGAGTTTTTAATATTTCTGAAGTAGTGTAGTCTTCTTGAGATGAATATGCGAAATCAACATTTGTAATAATATCTTCTGCCCACTCAAATAGATCTTGTTGGATTTGGATCTGATTTTGGTATGGCCTTTGCAAACTTACGAGCTGCCAGTCTCTTAACTGAATCCCCTATTCATCACAAGGCCCTTTCACATGTGCTGTGCATGAATAGTGCTACTCAGCTTGTATGTTGAAGTCTCCCTTATCAAAAGCAAAGGTTCAGGAAATGTTTCAGTAACATTTTACAGTTTGTGTCACCGTGTAGTGTCGAGTGATCAGATGTTGGCAGCGGCCAGAGCAAACAGAATCCTATAGAGTGATGGGAATACTTTCTTGTGCCAACCATAAAATTTATAATTAATGCTGTTCCTGCTGTATGCTCTACAGGTACTCAATGTATCCTTGTCCACTCAATAAATTAACTTTTGTCACCAGAAAAATTCATAACAAAACATTTGCAAAAAAACAAAACATGGCTGCTGTACTTCACATACAACAGTGGCAGCCAACATCTGAACACAAAACACCACACCACTACAGGGACTGTAAAATTAAGGCCTGTTTCTTATTTTTGTAGTGAGCAGCAGAACCATTAGAATAATAGTATATCTTTTTTGAAAGCTTTTGAAATTTGTTAGATAAGAAATAAGCTTCTTTTGAAAGATGTAAACCAGTCGCATTGTGCTCCAGGCAATCTGAAACAATGACAAAGTTCATATGCTCAAATTTGTGTTCCTGTTTGTAATAAAAAGGTGATATTTTTAATTTTTTTTATTTTTTTTTATTTTTTATTTTTTTTATTTATTTATTTATTTATTTATTTATTTATTTTTTTTTTTTTTTTTTTTTTTACTACTTACCTTTCAGTATCTTTTAATTAAATTCCTGTTTGTTATAGGTCGGTTTGGTCAAACTAGGGCTGTTAGTGAAAAATATATTTTTTTAACAATGAACCCATTATCATCCCACACTTAAATTTTGCCATGTGATTTACAACAGTATGAAGTAGTTATGGAAATATTTTGAAAATTTTCAATTATGTACTTTTTGTAAAAAAAATTTAATTAAAATATAAATTAGTATTTTGAAAAATATTATTAATTAGAAGCTATGTTTTGTTGTACATCCCTGGAAAGAGCATGAAAAATGCTGCAAAATGACACCTTTCCCAGCGCTCTAACTCAATTAGAGCAGCTCGTAGGGCAATTTAAAAAAAGTTTTTGAAAAGTTTATATGACCATATTTCAGGAATGGTTTGAGATAAAAAATTGAAATTTGATATATTTCTTAGTTTCAGCACCCTCTATAAGTATACCAACTTTCAGCAAAATCTAAGATGGTGAGGCAAAATTTTTATTTTAAGTGTGTTGATTTGACATGGAATGACTCGGATGTGTGACATAGATGAGTAGACCAAGCCTAAACTCAACTGCCATTGTTCATGGTTCCATTTATAGTTTACAAACCAAAAGTGAAAGACACATTTTCACTCGTTTCTTTAACAACACTTCTTATTGGCTACCTTTTGCTACTAACATCTGGACATCAGTGATAAACTATTGTCACCTAAAAAAGGATGTTGATTGAATTTTCTGTTAGTGCCTGACGGTATATTGTAATATTATGATAAAGGAAAAAATCCTGATATTCTTCAAAGTTATATATTTGTTTACAAACCAGCTTCAGGTAAAACTTGTGAAAGAAGTCGTGGCCTGTGCACAGATATGCATTCTCAAGTTGTGCTCAGGGCAAGTCCAGTCTTTTTTTCTGAGGGGCAGGGGGCTTAGTTGCACATTGCCTGCAGGGCTGTACAGTTTGCCTGTCAAGCCAACAGTCAACTGCAACCCACGAGCAGTAAGCAACAAGTAACTGAGGGGGCTGCTCCTCCAAAACAAAGGAATGGACTCTCCCAGCGCCAAATTTGAGAAGGTAGGGGCCACAACTCTTTGCGTGAGCTACGACTGCTGAATGTTGCTAACATTTCTTCACAGATATGACACTTAAAAAGATGTTATTAAATTACAGATGATACACATTCATATGTTCACAGGAAAGTGTTATACTTTTATGGCACTGAATTAACATTTATTAATAAATAAAAATATATAAAAAGGCTGGTGTTATATGTTGTGGTTCTAAGGTTGGATATTATTGTTAAATATATCAAATGTTACCATTTCAATACTACATTTTGCAATGTAACAACCCCCACCTTCCTCTCCTCCCTTCCCCCTACTTTAACAATAATAATCAAGCTTAGGACCACAACATATAACATCAGACTTTTTATATAGTTTTATTTATGAATAAATATAATTCAGTGTCATAAAAATGTAACTCTTTCCTGTGAATGTGTATCACCTGTAAGTTAATAACATCTTTGTATGCGGCATAACTGTGAAGAAATGTTAGTGATGTTCAGTTGTTACCTAATTATGGCCTAAGCCGAAAGCCGGTTTGTAACCAAATATATAATTTTGCAGAACACCAGGAATTGTTCCCTTTTTATAACAAAAAGGGTGTTTTTAGTTGAGAATAACAATATCAGAAAAAAAAAACAAATATTGTGGTTCAATTTTATTTAGAAACGAATTTTTAAAAGGACTTATGTCCATGCACTGGAAACTCCTTAAAATATGCCTAAATTGCTTCTGAAATTAAAAGTGTTGACATAAACATCTCCATGAATAACAGAAGCAGGGATTAAATTGTACTTACGGCAGCAGGAGGGCATTATTCAAGACCGCAATAGAACCTTCGGGTTTCACCAATGACAGCATATTTGAGTCTCACAAGATACACTGTGTAGATATACCAACTAGAAAAAGAAACACTATCAATAAATATAAATATGTGGGATAATATTGTGATACTAATATATTGTAGATAATAAAAGATCTGCGATTATCCTCCTAAATTACAGATTACCACAAAAGAATGTACCGTCGATCACAGGTCACAGCCCAAAAATCCGCACATTCGGTACTGACTTGGGGGGAGGGGGGGAACCTCTGTGTTAACTTATATCTATCTATCAGATAGAAGCTACAGATCACTTTTAAACACAATATTGTGATCTATGTTCTATTTTTAAACAAACTATCATCTGTAACTCAGATATGATCTCATTGGTCAAAGCCGACGGGTCGTATTGCGAACTTCAGTTTACCTGAGTGGTAGTGCAGGGTACTATTGTTGTAAATGAATTGTTCAGTATATTACAACAGACATAATTAATTTACTGACTGGACAAGGGTACAAGAGTATGTCAGTCATAAAGTAGTAATTATTTCATGGTAATCATGAAAGATTATTCTAGTCAATTACATTTTTTCAAAGTGTATTTGAGGGTCATTAGCACACTATGCCACTGCTGCTGGAAGTAAAATTTTACTGTAGCAGTAGTTACAGTAATTTGAAGACTCACAATGTTATGTGTATTTAGTCCTTTTAAGAAGTAAGGTTTAAGCTGTATGTGCATGCATTTATACTTTAATTAAATCAACTTTGTGACTAATATTTCATGGAGTGAAGAGTTATAGGCTGTCATTTTAATGTCAGGAATTATGGGCATTTGCCACCCACCCACATTTATTTCTCAAGTACAATATTCATGCTGTGTAACCTGTAATATAGGTACATACAGAGCCATGTCACATTAAGCAATGATCATCTGTTCAGTGATTTGGATGAAGTGTTACATATAGGCAACGCGGCCTCCAAACAATGTGTATTGAATTTGCAAGCATTATAGTCAAAGACTAATGGTTTTAAATGTATAAAGAAATAAAAAAATTACAAATTGTCGTTTCATCAGAGAGGGATTAACTGTAGAAGTCAGTCTTACGAACAGAACAAAAAATGACCCGTGAGTACATAAGTGTAACATTTTTTTTAATTTCTTTTTATGAATGAAAGTTTAGTTCATTTTATTCAACAATAACTTTTATTGGTAATTTTTTAAATGAGTGTTTGCTATGAAAGCTGCCTAATTAAATAAAAAGAATGCAAGCTCCATGTTGTAACATGTTCTTTGTGTAACTTTCTCACATTCTCCTTCTCCAGCAAATTACAAATTCCTCTCCTATAAAACATATATATATATATATATATATATATATATATATATATATATATATATATATATATATTTTTTTTTTTTTTTTAAGACGAAAAATTCCTAGCAGAAAAAATTAAATATAAAAAATAGACGAAGATTACTCACCAGGCGAAGGAGCACAGGTGTAACAGCATCACAAATAAATAAATGAACACACACACACACACACACACACACACACACACACACACACACACACAACACAAACAAACAAACACTAGCTTTCGCAGCCTAACTGCTTCATCAGGCAGAAGGGAAGGAGAGGGAAAAGGAAATGATGAGGGTTTTAAGGAAGGGGGTAAGGAGCCATTCCAATCCCGGGACAGGAAAGACTTACCTTGGGGGAGAAAATGGAGGGTAAACAAATGCACACGCACCCACACATTCACACAGACACAGGTACACCTAGGCAGACATACTGTAGAAAGCAAAAGCTTCTGCCTGATGCCTGATGAAGCAGCTAGGCTGCGAAAGCTAGCGTTGTGTGTGTGTGTGTGTGTGTGTGTGTGTGTGTGTGTGTGTGTGTGTGTATTCATTTATTTATTTGTGATGCTGTTACACCTGTGCTCCTTCGCCTGGTGAGTAATCTTTGTCTATTTTATATATATATATATATATATATATATATATATATATATATATATATACACAGTTAAAACCCTTACCGTACTGTTTTGTTGTTGCTCTTTCACTACAATGCTCACATGTTTTGATACACATAACTTGAAGGCCACAGCTACGGTAGGCAACACTTCTTTCAGAGTACTGTCTGGTCCCATCCTTCCATGAACTGCAAACTCAAAAGCACAAAGTTCTTTTATTTCAGCTGTAGCACACCCTCTTCAGTCAAATAAAATTGTCAGTGTAACATACTGTTTTGATTTTGCTAATGTGACTAAAACTTAACTTTAAATATACTCCTTAGTGTTTCAATCTGACATATTTGCATGTTAGCTTAGAGAAATACATCACTGTGTTGCAAACATTTGCTCAAAATGCATTACATGTTCAGGTCACACAAGTAATAACATTCTTGGTTCCAGCTGTAAATCAAGAAATTGATGGTACTTTTACTTCCTTTTTAAACCTATCATTTCATGATGTCTTAGCAAAACGTTGGTATTAGTAATATTAAACTTTTGTACCTGACTACTATATTCACCTGTACTTGGCCCTCTAATCTTCAATACATTTTGCCCCATACCCTCTCATACCCTACACACTTTTCAGTAACAAACCATGGTTCTTCGTTACCTCAAAATGTGTCTTATCAACTAATCACTTCTTTTAGTCAAGTTGTACTGTAAATATAAATTCTTTTCCACGCTTCCTTGCAGTACCTATTCAATACATTAAGCAATGTGCCCATCCAATCTTCACCATTTTCCTGTACCAACACATATCAAAGGATTCCATTCTCTTGTTGTCTGGTATGTTAATAATCCAAGTTTCACTTTTGTTCGTGGGTGCACTCCAGAGAAATGCTGTACCTCCAGAAAAGACTTCCCTCCAGAGAAATGCTGTACCTCCAGAAAAGACTTCCAATCACTAAAATTTATTATTGATATTATTAACTTTCTATTTTCAGAAACTGTTCTCTTGCCTGTGTCAGTCTACATGGTTTTAAGTGGAGTGTATGAGTCTGCGACTGGTGGGTGATGTGTAGTGATTGGCAACTGTGTGATGAAAGAAGTAGTGAAGGTGGCCAGGCCAGTAAGATTGCAATGTATAGTAAATTTGGTGTTAGTTTTAAAATTTGTTCTGGTGTTTGTGTACAGTGTTTCTGGCAATGTAATTGATATTTCTTTTATAATCCATACTTTTTTTACAATATATATGGAAGGTGTGAATGTGAAGGAGTGATATACCGACCGTTTACATGCAATATTTAATTAATTAATTAATTAATTAATTTACTCACTGCACTAGGGTACATCAACAACATGTGAGCCATAGAGTAGGAGCAGCATTAATTATTTATTTCATAATGAACAGAAAAGGCGCATGCTCTTTCAAAACCCATTCACTCAGAATGAGAAGATTAATCTTTTGTGTCCGCCACAAAATAAATAAATAATGCTGTTCCTGCTCTATGGTTGACACGTGCCTGATGTGCCCTTGTCTGATGAGTATATTAATTATCCTCATGTTTAAAAACCATGAAAGACTTAAGCTATTTCTTATTGGCGGCTAGAAAGCTACTCCTGATTGACCGCTTTCACTTCTCATCATCCATTGTTGCCAACCTTTACACGTCAAGCACCAGTAATGGGCTCATAAACTGTACTTTAACAGTCTACATTGTATATACTAGATACTTTGGCCATGAATAGTTATTTTACTGTCCAAAGTGTAAAACACTTCCCTTACTCATACTGTATCATTTCTCAATCCAGTTCGTTCAACACCGCCTGATTTGATTCCATTTGGTTCCCCATTGATTTGCTTTCCATGTTGTTCATCTTACTGAATGACAGGAAGAAGTTTGTGATGTGACCGTGTGCTTCTACTTATTTCAGAATACCATCACATAATTATCTTCTTCGTGTGTTGTTTATTGTAGTAGATGCTGGTAGAGGTCCTGATACTCAGTGCCTCTAATAAGTTATTTCCAAAGTTATTAGATGCACTCTTTTCTGCTCAGTAAATTAATTATCCTCGTAAAGCGAACATTTCTTGCCAACTTAAGCGCACTATGCTTCCTCTACAATGAGTAAAATTTAATCAAAATGAAAAATATTTTCGTTTTCACATTGTATGATTCATTCGTGATCTTTGGGAATGATGATTTGGCACACAAATAGTTTTTGCATTTGTCCATCACAGCAACTGTGGAGTGTCCTTCCACCATGTTTTGATTGAACATATAGGATTACCAACATACTTCTGAAGAAAGGGCAGTAAGTGCCCGATATTAATCAAAGTGAAACTATTTTACCTGAGCAAGTTTAACACACAAAGATGTGTTCATACTGCACTAGCTCAAAATATAGATTTCGGGGTTAGTTCCGTATTGCATAGCTGCATTTAATGGTCAAACATTTACTGATCTAATGAATTTGTCTTATATAAGCAGCACTCCCTGCTATAGCAAGGAAAAGAAGGGGATTGGCTGAAAAATGCCCCTGTTTAGAGCATAAAAAGGCCAATGTTCCTGTGTAAAAGTATTTTATATATATACCAGGTGAAAAAATCACAGGTATGCTGATAGACACACAAAGAAAAATGCACACAAACACAGAAATGCTTAGCTTCCGCAACCCTAGGTTGCTTCTTCAGAAAAAGAGCAAGGAATAAAATGAAAAAAGAAAGGATGCGCTTTTTAAGGGAGTGGGTGAGGAGTCATTCCAATCCTGGAAAGGACTTACCTTGGGGGGAAAATGACAGGTAAACAAACACAAATACAAACCACACACATATACATGCGCAAACACCAGGGCAGACATGTGTAAAATGCAAAGAAGTGGGACAGAGATGCCAGTCGAGGTAGAGGCTCTGTCCAGAGATCAGAGGCAAAGATGTTAAATGGTGTGGGTGGGAATTTGAAATTCACGGAGGTTGAGACCAGGTGGACAACGGGAAGAGAGAATATTCTGAAGGGCAAGTTCCAATCTCCGGAGTTCTGAAAGTTTGGTGTCGGTGGGAAGTATCCGGATAACCCGGATACCTGGATACCTGGCTGTGCACCAAGGTGTGCTTAGCCACAGGGTGATTCTCATTACCTCAAAACATTGTGTGTCTGTGTCCGTTCATGCGAATGGACAGTTTGTTGCTGGTCATTTCCACATAGGAGGCTTCACGGTGCAGGCATTTTCAGGTGGTAAATCACATGGGTGCTATCGCAAGTGGCTCTGCCCTTAACTGTGTACAACTTCAGGGTTACAGGACTGGAGTAAGTGGTGGTTGGAAGGTGCATAGGGCAGATTTTACACCGGGGGCGGTTACATGGGTAGGAGCCGGTGGGTAGGGAAAGTGGTTTGGGGATTTCATGGGGATGAAGTAGGAGGTAAGGAAGATAGTAGCTGTTATTAATACAAGCCTCACAAAAATGTTGCCTTTGCATGAGAGCAAATTGTTGTTGACATACTAGGGGAGTTTGTGGGATGGGTTACACCTATTTGGCTTAAACTGTTTTAGAAAAAGCTGGTATATTAAACTTTCAAGTTCCTAAAAAGTCTCGACTGAGTGTGCCATAGGAAAAGAAGAAAACACTCACAAAATATTTCCAGTTACAATACTAGCGGTATGTAAGGTAGTTTGAGTGATTACACATTTTATGTTGGCGTAGTGTCCAGGTAATTATTTCTGCTGCTTCCTAATTTTTTCCCATTAGTTCTTTCAAAATTGCACTTTTATTTCTAATATTTAAATATGCACTCCTGGCCATTAAAATTGCTGCACCACGAAGATGACTTGCTTCAGACGTCAAATTTAACTGATAGGAAGAAGATGCTGTGATATGCAAATGATTAGCTTTTCATAGCATTCACACAAGGTTGGCACTGGTGGCGACATCTACAATGTGCTGACGTGAGGAAAGTTTCCAACCAATTTCTCATACACAAACAGAAGCTGACTGGCGTTGCCTGGTGAAACGTTGTTATGATGCCTCGTGTAATGAGGAGAAATGTGTACCACCACGTTTCTGACTTTGATAAAGGTCGTATTGTAGCCTATCGTGATTGCGGTTTATCGTATTGTGACATTGCTACTTGCGTTGGTCGCGATCTAATGACTGTTAGCAGAATATGGAGTCAGTGGGTTCAGGAGGGCAATATGGAACGCCGTTCTGGATCCCAACGGCCTCGTATCACTAGCAATTGTGATGACAAGCATTGTATCTGCATGGCTGTAACGGATCGTGCAGCCATGTCTCGATCCTTGAGTCAACAGATGGGGACGTTTGGAAGACGACAACCATCTGCACGAACAGTTCGACGACGTTTGCAGCAGCATAGACTATCAGCTCGGAGACAGTGGCTGCGATTACCCTTGACGCTGCTTCACAGACGGGAACAGTCTGCAATGGTGTACATAACGATGAACCTGGGTGCTCGAATGGCAAAACGTCATTTTTTCGGATGAATCCAGGTTCTGTTTATAGCATCATGATGGACGCATCCATGTTTGGCGACATCACAGTGAACGCACGTATTAGAAGCATGTATTCGTCATCGCCATACTTGCATATCACCCGACGTGATGGTATGGGGTGCCATTGATTACACGTCTTGGTCACCTCTTGTTTGCTTCGACGGCACTTTGAACAGATGTGTAATGACCGTGGCTCTGCCCTTCATTCGATCCCTGCAAAACCCTACATTTGAGCAGGATTGCAACGCATCAGTATTACTTAGGCGCTTGATAGTGGGATTACAAGGATCCGGAAGTAATAAGCTACTGGGTGATCAAATAAATCCGCATACATTTAGCATTTATTGTACAACAAGTAAACAAAAGGGATTAAAGTGTAGTACATCAGTATTAAAGCCACAAAGAATGTGCATAAACAGACATACACCCAAAATACCTTTGCATAAATAACCCCTTTTGGTTTCTTTCCTGCTCCATCGAGGTTAAAGAAAACTTGTTTCTCGCTGGACAACCAGCCAGTTATGACTAATCACAAAGCACAGCGGCGCCTTAGTTAACCTTCTAGCGCTCACACCTTTAACAACACAAGCGAATGATATATTTTTTTAAAATCAACTAGAATACTTTATTAACACTTAACACCTAATAAATGGATGCTTATGTCCCTGGAGACCTTTTCTTTAAACAAGGGTAATTGATGATCTTTCAACATTAGGGTCACATCCTTAGTCAATTCAACAGTTTCAAGAATCCGTCGCTAACCATATTAACACCAAAACAGTTTTACTATTACACCTTTTGCAAATTTTAACGTAATGTCCGACAACAAGCAGCAACTCCTTATTCCCTTCAGTGGAGCAATAACCGTACTACTAGCACATAAAAGGTTCTACTCTAAGATTAACTTACGTGGACTTTACAAGCATAAGAAGGAATAGAATCATGGCAAATATAACTTCTCATTCGCTGCTCTGAAGCAATCGGTACACTAAAATCACTTAACAAGAACAAGTCCTCTGGTCCGGATTGTATACCCATTAGATTTCTATCTGATTATACTGAAGTGATAGCTCCTTACTTAACAGCCATAAACAACCCCTCTCTAAGAAGGATCTGTACCAAAAGATTGGAAAGTTGCACGGGTCACACCTATATTCAAGAAAGGCAATAGGAGTAATTCATTAAACTACAGGCTTATTTCATTGACTTCAATTTGCAGCAGGGTTTTGGAACACATCCTGTATTCAAATATTTGAATTATCTCAAACAGAATGATCTATTGGCCCAAGGTCAACATGGATTTAGAAAATATCATTCATGCGAAACACAACTAGCTCTTTACTCACACAAAGTGATGTGTGCTATCGACAAGGGTTTGTAAATTGATTCAGTATTCCTTGATTTCCAGAAGGCTTTTGACACCGTAACTCACAAATGGCTTTCAATCAAATTGCGTGGTTACAGTATATCGCTCCAAATTTGCAACTGGATAGGGGATTTCCTCTCAGAGAGGACACAGTTCGTAGTAATCGATTGTAAGGCATCGACTAAAACAGAGGTGATATTGGACGTACAACATGGTAGTGTTATTGGTCCTCTGCTGTTCCTTATTTATGTAAACTATTTAGGGGAAAATCTGAGTAGCTCTCTTAGGTTGTTTGCAGATGACGCCGTCATATACCATCTAGTAAAATCATCTGAAGATCAAAACCAACTGCAGAACGATTTGAATAAGATATCTGTATGGTGTAAGAATAGGGTATTTGACTGTTTTCTGGAAATCGTTTTAAATTGTTAATTATGTCATATTATGGTCCGAATATGCTTTTTTACTTCGTGAATTTCAGTACTTTAAAAAAAAAAAAAAAAAAAAAAAAAAAAAAAAAGAAATTAAATTCAGATAATTTGAACACCCGCTAAAACGCTACATTGGCGTCACGTGATGCCTGTGACGTCATACAACACGCCGCTGTTGCTGCTGCTGCTCTCGTAAGATAAACAAATACCTGTATACTGTTTGGGCCTAGGCCTCGTGTTTGGACTTTAACGTTTGCATAATGACCTACAAATATTGCTTAGTTCCGCATTGTACCAATACATCTGTCAAGACTCAAGAAAAATTGTTCTTGCAAGTACCAAAAAATGAGAAGGTACGCAAAAAAGTGGCTGACACTGGCGCGAAGAGATTCAAATGAAATAGCGGCTACTTCATGTGTGTTTTTCTGTGAGGATCATTTTGATCTATGTAAACAATATTATACCATTGGTAAACTAAACTGTTTAGTATCATTCTCTTTTTCTGCAAAGGTGTAAATTAGTATTATGTGTAGGATAATGACCTGATGTTTACATTTGCGAAGTAAAACTTCATAATGTTACACGCCTACAACTTATGTGTAATTAAAGCCGTTTCCTAATATATTTGATGAAAGAACAACATGATTTTTTTAAAATTAAAGCATGGGACTTCGTATGTGGACGAGTAAACGTAAATGGATTAGCTTGTAGTATCAAAAGTAGTGACACATTCATATCAAACCAAATCTTGAATATGTAAGGAAAATACTGATTTGCATGGCAGAAAGTTTATACACAATTGCAAACATTCACTCACAAAAACAACAAACAAAAAAGCGCTGTAATTTTGGCGCTATAAATTTATTCCATCGTGTCTCGTTCGCAATGTTTACGTGATAGTGACATGCCTTGGGCTACGCGAAATGTGCGTTGCCAACCTACGAGCGATATGAAAACACCACCGACGTAACCCACTGTCCCTGTTCTAGAATATAGATATATTGTATAACTATACACAAGGCATTTTTGCTGTATTTTACAGATTTTGATGTTTCACTTTGCACCAGTATTGAAGTAGTTAAATAAAATGACTCCCTTAACTACGTGCTTTACTGGGTTAAATTTTACTAACTATCCCGGCGGCTTCCTGTGACTATGTTGGCAACAGATGCTGAATAGCGAGAATCATGAGACGTCGCCATTAGCCAATCGCGTGACAGCACAAATATTTTGTCGTGAAACCTTTGATTTACGAGGGCAGTTACTTTTACTGACCGGACAAGGATACATAATAGAATCATAGAGCAGGAACAGCATTATTTATTCACTTCATGGTCTGTACAATACACTAGTCATTCTAGGTTGTCTGAACATCTGGACAAAGATTTTCTATCTTGTTGTTGATGTTGCCAACATAATCACTCAAGGCCGCTTGGATAGAAGATAAAATTTCACCCTTTACTGCATAATATGGTGACTTCAGATTAAGTCTACTGACATCAACAAATAGGGTACTTTTTCCAATGGCATAAAATATCTCTCGAAATAATTAGCTTTAAAATGTAGGTATGTGTTACTTACAATGCAGTTTTCACGTTTCTTATTTCTGGCACGTAAAAATTTGGATTGTTTTTAAAGAATGAAGACACCATAATTGCATCAACTTTAGCCTTCACATAACCATCTTCCATTGTGGCATAAAAACTGTAAACGCGTTTAGATCACGAAAAAACTGAACTTAAAGCTGCGAAATGGAGGCAACGCGTACAATAATACAGCTCCGACTTCTAGTTCCCGCGCTGTATGTGTTCTATGACGTCACCAGTACTTCAGCCAATAACGGGGCGTTTTCGATCACGTGATCTAATCGTGAAATTTGATGATTTTTAAGCTTTAATTGCGTAAAAATAACAGATGTTTTGTAAGAATTATGAGCAAAAATGCTGTCTGAATGTTATAATCATTCAGAATAACAACAATTCGAACCATATTTTTAACACAGGAAAATACCCTATTGGCAGTTGACTCTAAATAATGAGAAGTGTGAAGTCGTTCACATGAGTAGGAAAAGAAATCTGTTAAACTTTGTTTACAAGATAAATCAAATGTGAAGGCCGTAAACTCCACAAAATACCTAGGAATTACAATTTCTTCTGACTTAAATTGGAAAGAACACGTAGATAATGTCGTGGGAAATGCGAACCAGAGACTGCGTTTTATTGGCAGAACCCTTAAAAGATGCAACAGAACTACTAAAGAAACTGCATACACTCCGTCCTTTTATGGAGTATTCCTGCCCAGTGTGGGATCCTTATCAGGTGGAAGGATCCGACGGAGGACATCGAAAGAGTCCAAAGAAGGGCAGCTCGTTTCGTATTGTCACGATACAGAGGAGACAGCGTTACAGAAATGATACAGGATCTGGGATGGGAATAATTACAACAACGGTAGTTATCGCTGCGGTGTGGGCTACTTACGAAACTACATTCGCCCATATTCTCCTCCAAATGTGAAAATATATTGTTGACTCCCACGTACATAGGGAGAAAGATCATCAGAATAAAATACGAGAAATCAGAGCCCGAATGGAGAGATACAGATGTTCATTCTTCCCGCGCGCTATTTGAGAATGGAATGTGAGATAAAATAGTATAACGGTGGTTCAACGAATCCTCTGCCAGGCACTTAAATGTGATTTACAGAGTATCCCATGTAGATGTAGATATCACATGCCTTAATGTTTCTCACCAACCGCCGACTGTCATGCATGGGCTCTACAACAAATACTTGCACGGCGAACTTCTGGAAGATTCAAACTAAGTTCTAAGTATTCATAATTGAACCTGCTCTTCAATAGCAGGACGCCGAAATTATTACTGCAGTACAGATCACAAATGTAAATACCGTGCGGTCGGGATAACACTGAGCGAGGCAACCCAACAAGTTTAGTCTTCGTGCACCGAATATGTATGTACTGAAACTTTCTTTCCGTACAACCACTGTTAATACAGCCCACCAAGACAGTTCTCACTGTTAATCGATGGCATGGTTCCCAATGAAACTTAGGCACTAGAGCCGGTCAAAACGTCCGCCACTCCCGCTCGCTTCCCGCCGCGCTCGCGGCTCACTCTCGACGACTGACGGCGGGTAGCGGGGTAGTGATGACATCACACTGTCGAGAGAAAGACGCTTTGGGGATGGGGCAAGTCATGGTGCTCCCGAGTACCGGGTTCACTACGTGCCCGCCATGGCAAGCTGAGCTGCTTCTACATCTACATCTACATGGGATACTCTGCAAATCACATTTAAGTGCCTGGCAGAGGGTTCATCGAACCACAATTATACTATTTATCTCCCATTCCATTCTCGATAGCGCGCGGGAAGAAAAAACACCTGAATCTCTCTGTTCGAGCTCTGATTTCTCTTATTTTATTCTAATGATCATTTCTACCTATGTAAGTGGGAGTCAACAATATATTTTCGCATTCGGAGGAGAATGTTGGCGATTGGAGTTTTGCAAGTAGCCCACGCCGCAGCGATTAGCACCGTTGTTGTAATGATTCCCATCACAGATCCTGTATCATTTCCGTAACGCTGTCTCCCCTGTATCGTGACAATACGAAACGAACTGCCCTTCTTTGGACTCTTTCGATGTCCTCCGTCAAACCCACCTGATAAGGATCCCACACTGGGCTGCAATACTCCAAAAATGGACGGACAAGCGCAGTGTATGCAGTTTCTTTAGTAGTTCTGTTGCGTCTTTTAAGGGTTCTGCCAATAAAACGCAGTCTCTGGTTCGCCTTTCCCACGATATTATCTACGTGTTCTTTCCAGTTTAAATCTGAAGTAGTAGTAATTCCTAGGTATTTTGTGGAGTTTACGGCCTTCACATTTGATTGATTTATGTTGTAAACAAAGTTTAACGAATTTCTTTTCGTATTCATGTGGAAGACTTCACATTTCTCATTATTTAGATTCAATTGCTTCATTCATCCTAGTCGGTGCACGCCACCGGCCTGCGTGTTCACGCAGCAGGCCGGGCATGGCCGAGACGAAAAAAGAGAGAAAATACACTTTTCCGATTTACCCGTTGTAAAAATTGTTCACGGTATAAAAGACCACGCTACATCATTTTATGAAATTATTTTTTCCTTACAAGCTTTGCCTTGCCTATGAAAAAATAAAAAGTCTACTTTTCGTGCCGCCCGAGTTTTTATTTCTGTAATGCTCCTCATACGATTTTGATGAAAGTATGCGGTTAAAAAATTTGATTTTTGGACACATCGTATTGAAACATCTTACGTTTCTGATGAAACAATCACCTTTTCGTAATTTTCAAATAGCACTATTTGTCAAGTATGCCCACTTGATTTACGAATCGTGTATTGAAAAAGTTCAATAACGGGCAGCTTACTGTTCTCTGCATTTTAGACCATATATTGAAGCGAGTGAAATGGAGTAAAAGAACAAAAATGTTTTTGAATTGGTAGTCGCACTGACATCTACCTCCTTTCACAAGTAATTGCGAGTTATCTGAGCGGCGTAATGCCGCGATCCCAAGCCTAAGAACTCGGCGATTGTTGAGCGCAGCGTGAAGCACTGCAGTGCCGAAAAATTTGAATTGCTGGCTGCGTTTGATGGTCCCTTGTGGTGTGTTAATGATCTGTAACCAGAAAAAACTTATGAACCTATTTTCTTGGGTGGCAACCAATTCCAATGGACAACAATCTGATACGGTTTTACATCACATCAACTCAACTTTATGAGTGGCATACATCTGGTTTTTTGACCACCTGGAATATATATTTCGTGTTTGGAACTAGAAAATGAGAACAAATTAATGTAAACTGCGACTCTGCTGTTGATGGACTGAAATAAAATTTTCTGACGTTACAGTTAACGGCTTTTTAGTTGAAGATGAAAAAGCCCAAACAACTTATATTTTTAGTTCCATCTACACCTAATACACAATATATACCTTTTTAAAAAAAATTTCTTTTGTTGCTTTCGGAAAATGTGGTACCACAATGACTGTATTTGACTTGTAGAAATTTTCAGCTATCAGATGTAAAAATATTTATTTATTGGCAGATCAGTACGAACGCAACCTCCAACATGGAGGTCGAGATGTTTTAAGTATTTTAATCGCTTTTCAAGCATTGATAATGACCACACAGTGGTCGAAATCTAATTCTGCCAATAAATTAATATTTTTACAACCGATTGCTGAAAATTTCTACAAGTTGTGCATTGCCTGTCCTACATAAATGTGGTACCTTCACGTCTGAGATTAAAGTAAGAATGAACTAAGTTGCTTTTAGGAATCTGTCTGAGAGGAACAACGTTTCTATGAACATTTTGCTGAATCATTGTTTTTGAAGACCATTTTCTTTTTTTGCTAGTTTAATTTAGCCTCAGACACTCCAGGACAGGTCAGTAAAGGATCAGAAGGGTGTTTCACATTTTTTTATCCTTCTTCGGGAGGGGGGGGGGCTTGTCCCCACCAATAAGGCATCCCCACCCACTGTCAGCAGAAGATCGATTGCTGTCTACTTCAACAAGCCAGCTAACAGTTCATTGATTTTGTTATTTTATTACTATTGTCCTCCCATTGTAGTGACTCGTCGAATCTTATGCACATAAGAAATAGGTGGTAATGGACTCCTTCCATGAATTTAGACTAACATTTAGGAGAATCTTTATTACGTGAACACTCGATATGTTTAATATTCCTGGCGCGAGTTGGCGCCGGCACAAACCAATTGGGCTATGGTGTTGCTAGTGCAGCACAAGAATCACACGTCTCCAGCCTGCTTTCAGCGGAAGCTTCTCTGAAAGATATTTTTTCAATTACACTTATGAAAATATGTTTATTTTTCTTCTATTACTATTAATTCTTTAATATGAATAAAAAAATTAAGAAATATTTAGTTGTTCACAAAAAAAAAAACTCTCCTAAATGTTGGTCGAAATTAAGGGGATGAGTCCATACCACATATTTCTAATATGCTTATAATTATATGAGTCAGTACAGTGTGCAAACAATAGTAAATAAATAACAAAATCAATTAACAGTTGGATGGTTTGGAGCAGATGGCAGTGAACAATTATTGGTCACCCTTGTGTTTCCTTCAATCTTCCACTGACCATGGGTGATGATCCCTTGTCACAATGTGAAACAAAATGACACCTGCTTCTCATCCTTTACTGATAAACTAAATTTGTTCATTTTTCTTTCATTTAAAGTAGAAAAATTGAAATGAAAGTACCATGGAGACAAAAAAAAAAATAGTCATCAGGTGATTCAGGAAGTGAGGAAGTGTTCATAGAAAAGTAGTTCCCATCAGACAGCTTCTTAACAAAATAAATAAAAATCCGGAGAACCGTGTAGATTTCTTTGAAAATGGAAATGAATTAAAACATAGTACATCGTGCCTCGCATAAATCCGGAACATCTCACGTACCCTAATGGTCATAAGTTGCAGTACCCCTTCCTTATAAGGACGTAACTAAATGTCTTTAATGTTACTGTTCTGAATTCATTTCTACTTCAGTCTTGGGCGTGAGGGATAGCGCTTTTATGTGAGATGCTGTATATAAATTGTTTCACCTTGTGGCACATTTTCCAAGAACTACAAAAGTGAAAATGGAAAGAAGGATAAATAGTGTAATAGTCACCTTAGGTGTAGCTGCATCAATAAATGTAAGTATATTTTTGGGCTTCTTCCGTTTGCCATCTCCAACAGTAAAATCATTAAGTAGAATTTCAGAAAATTTTATTTCAGTCCATCAACAGCAAATTTGCAGTTTACATTAATTTATTCTTCTCTAGTAGTTCGAAACACGAAATATGTATTCCATCAGTTATATGATGTGCACAACAAACTAGTTGTATACCTTTCATTAAGTGAAGTATTACCTTACGTAAAATCACAGCAGCTCATTGTCCATTGTAATCGGTCGCCACCCATAAAAAATTGTATATAGTTATTTTCTGGTTATGGATTATTAACACATCACGAGAGACCAGCATACGTGGCCAGCAAATAAGCAAATAATATTTTCAGTGCTGCAGAGCTTCTCGCTATACTCAACACACGCCGAGTTCGTAGACTTGTGGTCGCGGCATGATGCTGCTCAGATAACTCGCAATTACTTGTGAAAGGAGGTAGATATCAGTGTGAAAACAATTTCAAAAAATTCTCTGTTCTTTCAGCTCCATTTCACTCACTGTAATGTATCATATAAAATGCATAGAACACTAATCTGCTCGCTATCGAAGTTTTTCAATACACCATTTCTAAATAAAGTGCACGCATTGACAAATAAGGTCATTTGAAAACGACTGTTATGAATTATGAAAAGGTGAAAGAGTCATTCGAAAGCTAAGATGGTTTACTATTGTGAGTACAAAAATCATTTTTTTTTTTGTTTTTTTTTTTGTTTTTTTTTTTTTTTTTTTTTTTTTTTTTTTTTGTTTTTTTTTTTTTTTTTTTTTTTTTTTATTTTTTTTTTTTTTATTCGTATACTTCATCAAAACCGAGTGAGGAGCATTACAAAACTAAAAACTCGGGTGGAATGAAAAGTAGACATTTTCATTTTTTTTTTTTTTTACAGACAAGGCAAAGCTTGTAAGAAAAAACTTGATTGATAAAACATTGTGGATTGGTCTTAGATACTGTGAACATTTTCTTCATCGTGAAAATTGGAACTTGGATTTTCCCCCTTTCTTCCATTCGGCCTGGCCGGCACTGCGATCACAGCCTTATGAAATGTAGACGTGTGCAAGACAGGCACAATAATAACGGCGCGGGAGGGGGAGGGCTGACTGTGCGCATGCGCACTGCTCTCAGCTGTTCTACATGCCAGTTGGGAGTACCGAGTCGCCTCGCTCTCGAGACTGTCTTATCGTTACTGCCAGCTCCCAGGTGCGGCAGTCTCGCCAGCGCTCTCGTTGGCAGGAACAAGCGAGAGCCAGGCTGCGTTTGATGGCCTCTATTAGGCACCTCAGCACTCAGCGCTTCCAGAGAGTTATCCAACCGCACCGGATGTGACAATGCCCGAGTGGAAACTTTCTGCCATCCAGTATGTTGACCACCAAACTGACAACTCTCAGGCAGGCTTCACTCTCCGCCGTGCCAATTATACCTTGTTCCCACCGTACATGATACAGCCCTCGCTATCTGCCGACCAACAACTCTTCCCCTTGCCAGGGGGTGCGCTCCTCACAGCGCAAGAGAGATCGATACATCAACGAAGTATCAAGGATAACGCATAGCTGCATGTTGCAGGTTCTGTAGGGGCCTTTCTGCATACGGAAAAAGTTCGACTGCTGCCTTGGCCAGACAATTCTCTAGATCTCTAACTGACTCGTCACAATACGCCAGTCACTACTCTTTATGAACTGTGGTATCGTGTTTAAGCTGCATGGACATCTGTAACTGTACACGCCATGCAGGCTCTTGTTTGACTCATTGCCCAATTGTATCAAGGCCATTATTACAGCCAGAGGTGTTTTTTATGGGTACTGATTTCTCAGGATCTATGTACCCAAATTGTGTGAAAATGTAATCACATGTCAGTTCTAGTAATTATATTTGTCCATGAATACCCGTTTATCATCTGCATTTCTTCTTGGTGTAGCAATTTTAATGGCCAGTAGTGTCTATAAATATTTCAGTGCCCATGAATAGTTACAATAACAGTGAGCTTTATTGTCAGGACAAGTTAAAATTAAATCACATTCAATCATATCGCATCAAATCAGTGCTACTGTTTTCACCTCACTGATTTGATATGCGTTAAAATCAACAGAGAAAATTCGGTTTTTTAAAAACTTGAATGAAGTTTACTTTGTGCTGACTAATAATGGTGTGTTCAGATTGGAATTAACAGTATAGTAATATGGACAGTTTACAACTCACTGCAAAGGTGTGGCGACAAGCTGTGACAGGCTCATAAAATTATTATGTAAATTAAATTATGTAATTATAACAAAGCTAAATGTATTATTTTTACAAGTATAATCTGGAATGCTTAATTACATTAACTTTTTAATGTTGGAGGGTATAAGTTTACTTACCAGGCGGAGGTGCACAGGTAGTGATAGTAACATAAATTAAACACACACACACACACACACACACACACACACACACGAACACAAGCTTTCGCAACCCAGTTGCTTCTTCAGGCATCATCATTTCCTTTTACCCCTCTCCTTCCCTTCTGCCTGAAGAAGTAACTGGGTTGTCAAAGCTTGTGTGTGTGTGTGTGTGTGTGTGTGTGTGTGTGTGTGTGTGTGTGTGTGTGTGTGTGTGTGTATGTTTATGTTACTATCACTACCTGTGCTCCTTCGCCTGGTAAGTAAACTTCATCTACTTTTTATATATATTTTTCCTGCTAGGAATTTTTCCTATATATATATATATATATATATATATATATGACATTCTAGGTGGGAAAATGGTATAAAATAAAGATTTTTTACTTACCTAAAGTACAGGATCGTGGATAGAAACACGAAACACACACAAAAACACACAACCATTCGAGCTTTCGCCACCAGTGGTGGCTTCTTCAGGAAAAGAGGGAGGAAGGAGAGGAGAAAGGGAAGGATACGGGTTTTAATGAAGTGGAAAAGGAGCCATTCCAATCCCAGGAGTGGAAGGACTTACCTTAGGGGACAAAAAGGAAGGTAAACAAATACACACACACTCACACATATCCACATCCAAACACACCTAGGCAGACATTTGTAGAAACCAAAGAAGAACTTCTTTGGTTTCTACAAATGTCTGCCTAGGTGTGTTTGGATGTGGATATGTGTGAGTGTGTGTGTATTTGTTTACCTTCCTTTTTGTCCCGTAAGGTAAGTCCTTAAGCTCGAATGGTTGTGTGTTTTTGTGTGTGTTTCGTGTTTCTATCGACGATCCTGTACTTTAGGTAAGTCAGAAATCTTTATTTTATACTATATATATATATATATATATATATGAGAGAGAGAGAGAGAGAGAGAGAGGGGGGGGGGAGAGGGAAACTTTCCCCGTGGGATAAACAAAAATAAAAATAGAAAACAGATGACTTACCAAAAAGACCGGCTCGTCGATAGAAACAAATAAAATAAATAAAATCACACACAAACACACATACAAGCTTTCGCAGCCTAGCTGCTTCGTCAGGCAGAAGGGAAGGAGAGGGAAAAGGAAATGATGAGGGTTTCAAGGGAGTGGATAAGGAGTCATTCCAATCCCGGGACAGGAAAGACTTACCTTGGGGGGAAAAAAAGAGGGTAAACAAAAACACACACATTTACACAGACGCAAGTACACTTAGGCAGACATACTGTAGAACTGTAGAAAGCAAAGAAGTTAGAAGTTAGACAGAGATGCCACTTGAGGCAGAGGCTCTGTCCAGAGAACCAAGGCAAAGATGTTAAGATGGTGGGTGGGAATTCAAATTTAGCGGAGGTTGAGACCAGGTGGGTAACGGGAAGAGAGAATATGCTGAAGGGCTAGTTCCCATCTCCGGAGTTCTGAAGGATTGGTGTCGGTGGGAAGTATCCAGATAACCCGGACGGTGTAACACTGTGCCAAGATGTGCTGGCCGTGCACCAAGGCGTGTTTAGCCACAGGGTGATCCTCATTACCAACAAACACTGTCTGCCTGTGACCATTCATGCGAATGGACAGTTTGTTGCTGGTCATTCCCACATAGAACGCTTCACAGTGCAGGCATGTCAGTTGGTAAATCACGTGGGTGCTGTCACAAGTGGCTCTGCCCTTGATTGTGTACACCCTCCGGGTTACGGGACTGGAGTAAGTGGTGGTGGAAGGGTGCATAGGGCAGGTTTTACAACGGGGGCGGTTACAAGGGTAGGAGCCAGAAGGTAGGGAAGGTGGTTTGGGGATTTCATAGGGATGGACTAGGAGGTTACGGAGGTTAGGTGGGCGGCGGAAAGACACTCTCGGAGGAGTGGGGAGGATGTTGTGAAGGATGGATCTCATTTCGGGGCAGGATTTTAGGAAATCGTATCCTTGCTGGAGAGCCACATTCAGAGTCCGCTCCAGTCCCGGAAAGTATCCGGTGACAAGAGGGGCACTTCTGGGGTTCCGTTGAAGGTTCTGAATTTGGGGGGATGAGGAAGTGGCTCTGGCAATTTGTTTCTGTACCAGATCAGGAGGATAGCTGCGGGATGTGAAGGCTGTTATCAGGTTATTGGTGTATTGGTTCAGGGATTCAGGACTGGAGCAGACTCTTTTGCCACGAAGACCTAAGCTGTAGGGAAGGGAACGTTTGATGTGGAAAGGATGGCAGCTGTCATAATGCAGGTACTGTTGTTTATTGGCAGGTTTGATGTGGACGGATGTGTGTAGTTGGCCGTTGGATAGATGGAGGTCGACATCGAGGAAAGTGGCATGGGATTTGGAATAGGACCAGGTGAATTTGATGGGACCAAAGGAGTTGAGGTTGGAGAGGAAATTCTGGAGTTCTTCTTCACTGTGAGTCCAGATCATGAAGATGTCGTCAATGAATCTATACCAAACTTTGGGTTGACAGGCTTGGGTGTCCAGGAAGGCCTCCTCTAAGCGTCCCATAAATAAGTTCGCGTACGAGGGGGCCATCCTGGTCCCCATGGCTGTTCCCTTTAGTTGTTGGTATGTCTGTCCCTCAAAAGTGAAGAAGTTGTGGGTTAGGATGAAGCTGGCTAGGGTATTAAGGAAAGAGGTTTTAGGTAAGGAAGTGGGTGGTCGGCGTGAAAGGAAATATTCCATCGCAGCGAGGCCCTGGGCATGTGGGATATTAGTGTATAAGGAAGTGGCATCGATGGTTACAAGGATGGTTTCAGGAGGTAACAGGCTGGGTAAGGATTTCAGGCGGTCGAGGAAGTGGTTGGTGTCTTTGATGAAGGATGGGAGACTGCATATGATGGGTTGTAGGTGTTGGTCTATGTAGGCAGAGATTCGTTCTGTTTAGGCTTGGTAACCGGCTTGGTAACCCAATCATCCCGGCCGCCCCATTGTGGCCGGTTACCAAGCCCCAACAGAACGAATCTCTGCCTACATAGACCAACACCTTCAACCCATCATGTGCAGTCTCCCATCCTTCATCAAAGACACCAACCACTTCCTCGACCGCCTGAAATCCTTACCCAGCCTGTTACCTCCTGAAACCATCCTTGTAACCATCGATGGCACTTCCTTATACACTAATATCCCACATGCCCAGGGCCTCGCTGCGATGGAATATTTCCTTTCACGCCGACCACCCACTTCCTTACCTAAAACCTCTTTCCTTAATACCCTAGCCAGCTTCATCCTAACCCACAACTTCTTCACTTTTGAGGGCCAGACATACCAACAACTAAAGGGAACAGCCATGGGGACCAGGATGGCCCCCTCGTACGCGAACTTATTTATGGGACGCTTAGAGGAGGCCTTCCTGGACACCCAGGCCTGTCAACCCAAAGTTTGGTATAGATTCATTGACGACATCTTCATGATCTGGACTCACAGTGAAGAAGAACTCCAGAATTTCCTCTCCAACCTCAACTCCTTTGGTCCCATCAAATTCACCTGGTCCTATTCCAAATCCCATGCCACTTTCCTCGATGTCGACCTCCATCTATCCAACGGCCAACTACACACATCCGTCCACATCAAACCTACCAATAAACAACAGTACCTGCATTATGACAGCTGCCATCCTTTCCACATCAAACGTTCCCTTCCCTACAGCTTAGGTCTTCGTGGCAAACGAGTCTGCTCCAGTCCTGAATCCCTGAACCAATACACCAATAACCTGATAACAGCCTTCACATCCTGCAGCTATCCTCTTGATCTGGTACAGAAACAAATTGCCAGAGGCACTTCCTCATCCCCCCAAATTCAGAACCTTCAACGGAACCCCAGAAGTGCCCCTCTTGTCTCCGGATACTTTCCGGGACTGGAGCGGACTCTGAATGTGGCTCTCCAGCAAGGATACGACTTCCTAAAATCCTGCCCCGAAATGAGATCCATCCTTCACGACATCCTCCCCACTCCTCCGAGAGTGTCTTTCCGCCGCCCACCTAACCTCCGTAACCTCCTAGTCCATCCCTATGAAATCCCCAAACCACCTTCCCTACCTTCTGGCTCCTACCCTTGTAACCGCCCCCGTTGTAAAACCTGCCCTATGCACCCTTCACCACCACTTACTCCAGTCCCGTAACCTGGAGGGTGTACACAATCAAGGGCAGAGCCACTTGTGACAGCACCCACGTGATTTACCAACTGACATGCCTGCACTGTGAAGCGTTCTATGTGGGAATGACCAGCAACAAACTGTCCATTCGCATGAATGGTCACAGGCAGACAGTGTTTGTTGGTAATGAGGATCACCCTGTGGCTAAACACGCCTTGGTGCACGGCCAGCACATCTTGGCACAGTGTTACACCGTCCGGGTTATCTGGATACTTCCCACCGACACCAATCCTTCAGAACTCCGGAGATGGGAACTAGCCCTTCAGCATATTCTCTCTTCCCGTTACCCACCTGGTCTCAACCTCCGCTAAATTTGAATTCCCACCCACCATCTTAACATCTTTGCCTTGGTTCTCTGGACAGAGCCTCTGCCTCAAGTGGCATCTCTGTCTAACTTCTAACTTCTTTGCTTTCTACAGTTCTACAGTATGTCTGCCTAAGTGTACTTGCGTCTGTGTAAATGTGTGGGTGTGTGTGTTTTTGTTTACCCTCTTTTTTTCCCCCGAAGGTAAGTCTTTCCTGTCCCGGGATTGGAATGACTCCTTATCCACTCCCTTGAAACCCTCATCATTTCCTTTTCCCTCTCCTTCCCTTCTGCCTGACGAAGCAGCTAGGCTGCGAAAGCTTGTATGTGTGTTTGTGTGTGATTTTATTTATTTTATTTGTTTCTATCGACGAGCCGGTCTTTTTGGTAAGTCATCTGTTTTCTATTTTTATTTTTATATATATATATGGGAACTTGCCCTTCAGCTTATTCTTTCCTCCCGTTGCCCACCTGGTCTCAATCTCCGCTAACTCAAATTCCCGCCCACTAGCTTTTCACAAATGTCTGTCTAGGTGTGTTTGCGTTTCGATATGTCTGAGTGTGTGTGTATTTGTTTACCTTCCTTTTTTCCCCCTAAGGTAAGTCCTTCCACTCCTGGGATTGGAATGACTCCTTTTCCACTTCCTTAAAACCCATATCCTTCCTTTTTCCTCCCCTTTTTTCCTCTTTTTCCTGAAGAAGCTGCCAGTGGTGGCGAAAGCTTGTATGTGTGTTTGTGTGTGATTTTATTTGTTTCTCTCGACGAGCCGGTCCTTTTGGTAAGTCATCTCTTTTCTATTTTTAGTTTTATTTATCCTATTGTTTATATATATATATATATATATATATATATATATATATATATATATATATATATATATATTTATATAATATTATAGAAGGAGACCTTCCAGGTAGGAAAATGGTATAAAATAAAGATTTTTGACTTACCTAAAGTACAGGCTGGTCGATAGGAACACTAAACACACACAAAAACACACAACCATTCGAGCTTTCGCCACCAGTGGTGGCTTCTTCGGGAAAAAGAGGGAGGAAGGAGAGGAGAAAGGGAAGGATACGGGTTTTAAGGAAGTGGAAAAGGAGCCATTCCAATCCCAGGAGTGGAAGGACTTACCTTAGGGGACAAAAAGGAAGGTAAACAAATACACACACACTCACACATATCCACATCCAAACACACTTAGGCAGACATTTCTGCCCTATATATATATATATATGGGAAACTTTCCCGGTGGGATAAATAAAACTAAAAATAGAAAAGAGATGACTTACCAAAAGGACCGGCTCGTCGAGAGAAACAAATAAAATCACACACAAACACACATACAAGCTTTCGCCACCACTGGCAGCTTCTTCAGGAAAAAGAGGAAAAAAGGGGAGGAAAAAGGAAGGATATGGGTTTTAAGGAAGTGGAAAAGGAGTCATTCCAATCCCAGGAGTGGAAGGACTTACCTTAGGGGGAAAAAAGGAAGGTAAACAAATACACACACACTCAGACATATCGAAACGCAAACACACCTAGACAGACATTTGTGAAAAGCTAGTGGGCGGGAATTTGAGTTAGCGGAGATTGAGACCAGGTGGGCAACGGGAGGAAAGAATAAGCTGAAGGGCAAGTTCCCATCTCCGGAGTTCTGAAAGGTTGGTGTCGGTGGGAAGTATCCAGATAACCCGGACGGTGTAACACTGCGCCAAGATGTGCTGGCCGTGCACCAAGGCATGTTTAGCCACAGGGTGATCCTCATTACCAACAAACACTGTCTGCCTGTGACCATTCATGCGAATGGACAGTTTGTTGCTGGTCATTCCCATTTCACAAATGTCTGTCTAGGTGTGTTTGCGTTTCGATATGTCTGAGTGTGTGTGTATTTGTTTACCTTCCTTTTTTCCCCCTAAGGTAAGTCCTTCCACTCCTGGGATTGGAATGACTCCTTTTCCACTTCCTTAAAACCCATATCCTTCCTTTTTCCTCCCCTTTTTTCCTCTTTTTCCTGAAGAAGCTGCCAGTGGTGGCGAAAGCTTGTATGTGTGTTTGTGTGTGATTTTATTTGTTTCTCTCGACGAGCCGGTCCTTTTGGTAAGTCATCTCTTTTCTATTTTTAGTTTTTTATATATATATATATATATATATATATATATCAAATCTATCAAATCAAATCTAGCTCCAACAAATGTAATTGGACCATGTAAAACTTCTTCTTGTCCAGTAGTAGACACTCCGTCAGATCCAGGAGTGAAATCCACAGTATCCACTGCTTTATAAACAGGTAACACACTACGACGTCTCCTGTAATAACGGAGTGGCATCGTGAATATATACACACACACACAAATTTTGGAAGTTGTTAGAATCAAACATGAACATCAAACATATTTTTTCAAACTAGCTTATATTCTACTAATACTGTTACAATAATATATTCACAGGTGTTTTCCTTTTAAGCATGTTCTCCACCTTTATTGTTGTAATTTTCACAAGTATTGTCGCACATATTAAACTTCACAAGGACTTAAGTTCAAGGACTACCTACAAGGAGTTAGGAATCAGTGTGGAGATAAGTGAAATTACTTTGTACTCTTTAGTGCGGTATATTTTCAAGAGTATAAGTTTTTTAGTTAAATCATTGTTATTGATTTTTTAATATAACCATGACAATTTGTGCTTATGAAAGTAATTTATTGGTTCAGCAAATGCAGTAGATCTGAAGCAGCAACACTCCACAATGAATAGCACAAAGAAGATACAGCACAAGAAATTTGTTCTGGCTTCCTTATTTTTATCACACATTGTCATGATATGTGCAGGTAAGCTGATACTTAGCTGCATTAATTGTTAAGTTTTAATTAGTTAAATTTTAAACATTTTTGCAGTGTGTCTAACATTTTTATTGTGTTAACAATATTATGAAAAGAATAAATAGTTACTCACTGCAAAGTATTCCCACTGCTTCACAGTTGTGCATGATGTAAAACTTGTCACAGAGGAAAAAAACAAGCTTGCTTTAACCCTGCATTACTAACATATGGTTTTAACGCTAACTACTAACACCTGTCTTTCAGGGGGTTTTGAACTTTTGTTAGTAACACCTGTCAATTCGGTGAGTGTGATTCCAAACCAACACTCTACCCGTGTGCACTTGTTCATCAATTGTTCCTCAAAAGTCACACCTCACTAACAATTTGAATGTAGCCGCCATTTTGATGGATGTTACTAAACTAGGGTTAAGCACATAATAGCTATCTCTGGCTGGTATAGTTGGATTGTTGGCATATATGCATCTGGAGAAAGCAGTTTCATGTGTTAGTGCTATCTGCTATAACTATGTCACTATCTTTTCATTGTGCTTGACTGTGATTTGGTGTCATCTTTGTGGTGAGTAGCAATCCATATTTTTATAACATTTTTTAATAATGCATATAAAACAGTGAACGCAAGTTTCCTAGCCACACAACACAATATTTAGTTACTTGATAGGGTCAGTGTGTTGCATCTCCAATATACTTGATCTGTCTTCAAGTTTTTTTTTTTTTTTTATTACACCTCATGTTACACATGTCTTGATGTTAGGCTGAAGAACACTTCTCTGCTTAGTTAAGACACCTTTTCCTTTGTTTTTGTGTGTTACATATTTATTTCTACTGTGTTATGAAGCTTGGTAATATGTATGATGAGCAGCACACTGACTCTTGATATTTGTTATGTTTTTGTGACATAATGTCTCAGGAGAACAGAATTTTTAGCTTCAAATATGAGTTGGCTGTCAAACTCTGCACGTGTGTAGAGAAGTGGAAATTGATAATGGAGCAGGAACCTATCTAGATTCCGTCAGACCAATGGTGCTACATTAAACATAATGAAATTAAGCCATGTGAAGTTATGATCTGGACATAGATTCCTTAGGTGATAGTTAACATTCAAAATAAACCATAATTGGATGAAATAGGAATACCAACAACTTACAAAGAGATTCAGATAAAATTGATCATGATACACCATAAAATCAACAAATAATTCTCATGTGCCTGACACAATAGTTCATTAGCACAAGTGAAGCTACATAAATAAAAATGAAATTGTCGTGCACATTATGTCTTTGCTTTGAATAAACCCTTGGAAATTCAATTTGAGTTTGCAGTGTTTGAATACCTATACATCAGTAAATTAAAACTATTTCCTACCTTCAAATTAACTGCAATAGTGAATATCGTAACTGAGAAATAAATGTCAGTTCCGACATCACAAGCTGGTTCCACATAATGTTCGCGTCAAATATTGTTGTTGTGTTGAATGTAATGATGTGGGTTAGGACAGAATTACACAATCATATGTCTTTTTCAGTGTTGACATGTCAAGGAAAGTGTAATAGGGAACATCAAATCTAGGGCCTTGCCATAATTTTTATCATAAAAGTCGTTTGTCTTCCATTCATTATAATGCGAAGTATAACTGTGTTGACCCCTAGCATCACTGCTGTTATTTGACTGCTGTATGTTTGTAAAGATAAGTGCAAAGTTTAGTTGGTGTGTTCAATCAAACACAAAATTAATAGAAATGTATGAGGCAAACTATGTGTTGAATACTGTGAGGTATTCTGTCAATAAAAATAGGTTAACACATTGTGGATGGTGCCCGAGCTAGACTCGTTCAGTGGTAGCTAGTCAGGCGGGCGGTGCCTCAGTCTGATTCGTGCACAACCTGCCATTGTTGGTAACAACATAAAATTAACTAGGAAGGTCCTCTGCATTGTTTTGCCACATAGGACTGGAGTTTTAACTATTAGTATGCTACAAAAGGGCTCCGTATTTCCTGCTCTCTGTTGAGTCCTACACTGCTTTTGTGTGCTATCTGCATTGCTCGCACTCTGCATTCTCAATATGACAATTTACAAGAGAACAAAGTTTTCAATGACCTGAGTATTCTGATTCAGAAGGAAAAGGTAATTATCTGTAAGAATCAAATGTACAAGTTTTGTTGCGAGTAAAAACAAGATTTACTAGAAATTTTGTATATCTGCTATTTTTAATACTTAATAATAATTTTTGAATAGAAAAACCTGATTTCATTGTGTCAAATGAGACAGCCAACTCAATTATTGCATTCATAGTTACAAATCTGTAGTTTTTGAAAAACTTGTTCAAAACAGCAGTCCAGCTGCCGATCCTAGGTCACTTATGCCAGTCTTGAATGTATTAAGAAGAGTGAAATCTGTAAGAAAATGGTGGCAGTTATTAGCCATAAATACAGTCTGGTTGTAAAGCAGAGAGCATAGAGAAGAAAATTAATTTTTGCAGTCAGAATGCCTCATCTTAAAGAGCACCTCGTCTGCCTCGCGCATTTGTGTAAATTTTGTAGTTGATGGTACACAAACTGTATTTTATTTGTTTACAAAGTTTATGCCCACATTAGGGCATAATCATTACACAATTATTAAAAATAGTTCTTTATAACCATATAGTGAACTAAATCTTTATTTAGATTAGATATTCATCTTTCACTGGGCTATAAATTGATTTCAGGAGTATTTTGCTTAATACAAACTGTGGTATTACATTACTGTACTGAAGGCTAGAATAGATCTTTTCAGTAGCAAGAAATCACAGTGCTGCTGTAACCTTGTCTTATGCAGAAGTAGTATTTCTCATGCACATATCTGGTGTGTGATTTGAAGAGCCAATTTACTGAGAATACTGATATGTTGTGGCATCCATTCTCAAGTCATTTATATGTGACTTTACTTCCTCCACTTGCAACCCAACAACTTATTTTTTCAGAATGTTTTTGATGTCACAACTTGAAATCCACATTTTTTACTCGAGTACATCCCCCCTCCCTCCCCCCCCCCCAACTTGTCTTCATCCAAATGCACACAAAATGTAATTGTGTTGGTAGCAACTGCAGCACATAAAAGTTTTTATTGTCCAGCAATTTGAAATATTACAACGTGTGATATTAATGTAATACTGTTTTCTAGTGTCACATCAAAGGTTTATGTCAAAGAAATTTCATGATACTTTTGTCAAAGATACGGTCAACAACTGGCCTTAGTGAAGATCAACACCAGTCAGTGTATCAGGATAATACCAAAAATGCCATCAGGATGACTTAGTGTAGAACCCCAGAAATTATTCCACTCTCGGGGAACAATAGCCAAGACTTGTTGCTGCCAATGTGACAGCTCCATGAGGCCTTTGCCGTGCCTGCCCAATCTAGAGTCCCCACTTATACACCTACCAAAGGCCTGTGTGCTTCTTCCCAGAATAGCTGAACCCCGTAGTTGTATAAAAGCTAGTATACTTTTGCCAGAGGCAAGCCATTACAATGTTAAATAAATCCCTTCCCAAGAAGAGCACCAATTAGTGCTCACACTGCTCCTCATTAACACAGTTGAAACTCCAGAAGAGGTTAAAAGGCAACAGATCAATCAGAATAATGTGTAACAAACTGTTTTCCCCACTTACCATGTGCTCATGATGGAAGAGACATGTTTTCATGCCACATTCCCACATAGCAGTGGAGCCCTTTCCAGGAATAATTATGCCTAGTGATGAATAGTTCCAATATTTTAAAGGAGTCGGGTCCGGATCGGTACCAAGCTTTAAGGACATGCATCCAGGTTTCGTGTCGACTGGTACTGTGATTTCGCACTTCATTTTCTTGGGTGGTGACAATGAGATCTAAAACAACGAAAAAGCTATTTTTTAAAACATTTACACCAGAAGTCAAAATTAGCTGGCAATTTTTGATCGACAAACGAGTGGAAATAAATGAGAACTTGTAAAATACTAGTTTTAAAAAAATCATAAAAATTGGATTGCCCATTCCTATTTAGCGCCTAAAGATATCCACTTCTTAAAACCATACTATAAAATACAACAAAACTGAGCAATAAAATGTTACTACCGAGTTTTTAGTGACACAATCATTAATTAGTATAATTCCAAATAACTTTTAACTAATCATCTCATCCATAGTCCGACATTTGCGCAGTGAATAACATCACAACTTCAGGAAACGGTTGGCCAGGGTTTCAGTAAACAAAACCATTGCGACGGGGAGGTGGAACGGTAATGACCTGCCACTCTTGTCTCCTCTCAGCTTCCTGCAGATGAGGGTTCTGCCGCTGGCTGCTGTATTGTGCACTTGCTGGCACATCTAACTACTGTAAGGCAGCAACAGTAGACTCCACATCTGGCATGGGATTATCCACTCAGCCTCCCGTCCACCCTACCATTGCGTTTCCAACTTCGGCTGTGCATGATTAGTTTGTTTGCATACACACAATTAATGCATGTTTGATCATGTGTGTCTGACTTGGCAATCGGATTTACGTCCATCACAAGTTCATCTGATGCAAGTCAAAGGAATCATTTCCATCCGGACCTTTCCATCATTAATTACACTGACAAGATGTTACCAGGCAGTGTACTTGATCCTTTAAAGTAGAGGCATTGCCATAATTTGCTTTCTGGTGGACATTTCCCCAACCCATGTGAATCTGCATATTTCTGTTAGTGGAAATGGGTCTTGTCTGCACATAGTAATCAGAATCAAGGAAAGTAAGTAAATTAAAGTCTCTACCATAACACTAATCACGTAAAGGAGCTGACAGGTTGAGCATATTATGGAAGGTTACAAGCCAGCTGACTTAACCTATAAAGCCAGTTTTATTGCTTACATTATTCAGCATTAAAAACATTAGAAATGCACTTAAATGAAGTGTCACACTGAGAAAACTTTCTTCCTGTTGCTGTTTCTCATATTTAGCAACAAATATCTCCCTTCAAATAGTAACAATTGGAATTAGAATGCAAATTTCAAATTTAAAAAAAGGCAGGGAAAAGGTGCTACAGATGGTAAAAAAGGGGGGGGGGGAATTTTTCTCTTAATTATAGTTTATTGAAGTACATAGTAGTACATCAAATTATCAAACAAAAAGAAGGAAAAAACATCCATCTGTTGTACTTCAACATTAAGCATGTGTGCAGTTTCAAAATTCTTTCTTTATTTGGAGCTAAGATGTCTTTGTCAATGCTAAAGTTTATCTCAAGTTTATCCACAGAAACTAGTGGGGCAAATTTTGTATTCATTTGGAATGGTAATTCTACAATTGAAGCTAATTCCTCAATGTGTGGATTCTACTAAAGTCTAGATGCAATTTTGTCTTTGGCAAAGCCATCTATCGAACTGCTCCCTCAAGGAAGTAAAAAAATCCCATTGTTTTCCCCTTCTAGATATTGTTGTTCTAATCATTTAATAGCTGCAATCAGGTACTTTTAACTATGTGAACAAAATAGTTCTTTCTGCAGACTATGTATTTTCTCCAGTAACAGAAGTTATTGTGTCTTGGAAATTTCACCTGTGTTGGCTGGATTCAAAGATAGCACAAACACTGTTAATTTTATCAAAATCCCTTACACAACACAGCAGCATACACACTAACCTAGATTCCCTACAAGAAACAACAAGGGAATTTGGAAGGGGTAGGGCAGTGGTTTTCCTGTAAGCAACAACAAAACTCAGAGCTTTCAGTATAATCTTGATTTGCAATGTCGTATTTGTTCCTTATGGATTTACAAGCCCTCTGAAGGGCAAGCATATCACATACTTCAACTTATGAAATAAAAGTTTCACTGTTTTTACTTGAATATGAGCTGCACCTGAAAAATGAGACTCGAATTTAAAGAAGATAAAAAGGTACTTGAATCTAAGCTGCACCTCAAAATTGAACAGGGGCAAAGTTGTAGAAAAACTAAAATGTTCAAAATATACAATTCTGTTGAGTCTCCTTGATTTATGGTTTCTTTGTAAACAGGATTGATCCAGATTTTTCTTAAAGTATTCTCATTGGGCATTGTTTATTTTTCAATAACTCCCTTGAAGCCTGGATGGTTTACATTATTGAGTGGCATTCCTGCTTGTGTAAGAGCTGCACACAAATAAATGTTTAATTCCTTCAAATTTTTTCTTTTAAAAAAAAAAAAAAAAAAAAAAAAAAAACCAACAACAACCCTCATCGTAATAGAGGTTGGCACAAATTGTTTGCTTGAAGATTCTTATTCATTTGATGCTTTGAGCTGGAAATGTATTGTTCGATGTGATCTTGCTTATGGTTTTAATCTAACATAATCCTTGAATCGCAAATACTGTATTGCATAACAGTTCCATTTGTATCTATGAAAGCTTATTTGAATTCCTGAGGCATACCAATAAATCGGACACTGCATGGACACCTTCGGCATGGTGAAACGTAGTAGTACACTTGTTTAGTAATAGAATTAACATGTGCATCTGCTAACTCAATGCGAGTGTCACACAGCACTCTTGCACCTACTCTCTCACTTACTGCCCACAACGTGACAATTACCAGAAAGTTCTCATTCATGCTGGAACTGCAGTCTCAGTAAGTTCTAGTAGAATCCAGTCTCAATTCTCAGAATTATGCAGGTGTGGTTACTGCCGTCTCTGAATGACCTCCACATGAACATACATTCACAAACAGCAGGCTACTGATTCTGGTGGAATAGAATCACTCATTATCGATAGCATCATTGCCATCTACTTTAAAGTGGCAAGGGGTTTTGTTGAACACAGGCGTGTTTTCAACTTAAGTGTGGCATATGCTAAAAGAGGTAGGCTTATTATTCATATGTATAGAGCAAGCTGAGGACACATTAATTGAAAGTTAATAATTTTATACTGATTAGAAAACGTATACAATAAATTTGGATGAAACTTAAACGAAAAAAGGGGGAAATGAATGATTTGGGGTATGATTAGAGGGAGAAAATAGATATAAAGGTTCCCAAAAAATGGGAAAATGTGTGTGAAAGATGTGTGCCTAAAATTCTAACCTTTGTTGATTAAAACTTCTGTTCTAACATCCCATGGTCCATCTTTACAACTTTCTTGTCCCGACATTTCGTTGCCTACTGCAGCCAACATCTGATGTGAGTTAACTACAGGCTGCTACGCACACCTTATGCCCTAAGGTCCAATCTGCCTGTTTGATAACTAATACGTCCAAGAAATTCAATTGTCCATTGTTCTCCATGGTAAATCGTATCATCAGGTTAATACTGCTTAGGTGCACCAAGAAACCATTCAGTTCCTCTTCACCATGATCCCATATTACAAAAGTATCATCCACTTACAGGTACCACTTCGATGGGCTTTTGTTGCCTGACAGCAGCACTTGTTGTTCAAAAAATTCCGTGAAAAGATTAGCTAGCTATAGCTGAACTCAGAGGACTACCCATGGCCATCCTTTCAATTTGCCCATAAAATTTATTGGTGTATTGAAAATAGGTCATGGATAAGCAATGTTGCAAAAAAGCTACTATATAAATTGGAAACATGTTAGCTATGCAAGAAAGAGCTTCAACGGGACCATGGTAAACAAGGATACTACATTGAAACTGATATGAATATCATCTGGACTGATAGTAATATATCTAAATTTTTCCATAAATTGCATAGAATTTTAGATGTGTTTATCAGTTTTACCTATGTATGGTTGCAACATGGAAGCGAGATGTCTAGTCAGCTCTTGAGTTGGAGATTCAGTGGCACTAACCATCGGTCTTAATGGCACATTTGTTTTATGCACTTTAGGCAACCTGTATAATCTTGATAGGTAAGCTTCTGTTTGACAAAGATGTTTTTTTATCTTCTGTAGGAATGGAAGACTTTTTTTATTAATAAATTAGTAGCATTTAACAATTTAATTGTAGGATCCCCCTTTTTTAAGTGGTAGAGTCGAAAAGGTCATTGATCTTTCTATGGTAATCCTCAATCTTCAGTACAATGGTAGCATTACCCTTATCAGTGCAAAGTACAATACTACTCTTGTCCTCATTAATGTCCCACAATGCCTTCCATTCTCCTTGAGACAAATTGCTGCTAGGTGGCTTAGCTTTACATAGCTGTGACATGGTTTATATAGGAAACAAAAAGAAGTGTTAATACCAACTTAATGGAACACAAAAGGAATTGACGACTGGGACAAACCATCAAATCAGTTGTAGTGGAAAATGTCTTTACAAAATGGGCATCATCATATAAAATTCAGGGAAACTAGCGTGCTAGCCAAGACCTCACAGTGCTCTACACGCCTGTATAAAGAAACCATAGAGATCCAGAAGCATCACAATAATTGCAATAGAAAAGAAGGTTTTAAATTAGGTAAGATATGGCAGTCAACTTTGCACCAACAATGTGACAATCGTTTACCTGTAATCGAGAGAGATGACACTGGTCGCAGATAACTTCATAGTTGTTAGCATGTGACAAGTGGTGGCGCTCTCTTTGTGATCTATATAAGCAGGATCTCTAGGGCCTAGCAACCAGTTGTCTACTCACCTCAGAAGATGCTGCCTGCAGTTGGCAACAAAACGTCAGGACAGGAAAGTTTTAGAGATGGACCACTGCATCCTAGTCTGGAACTTTTAATTAAGAAACACACAGGTTGTGAAAGCCTACATGTTATGAATTCTAACCTGTTAATGACAATATATTCAACTGCTCATCTATCTGTCATATAGTAGTAATGAATTCTGATAATAGTTAAGACTTCGTTTAACTATGACATTTTTATTTTTACTTATTTCACATTGATATTAAAGAGATGGAGAGTGTTGTTTGTGTTTTAATTCTAAATTGTTTGAACTTTCAGAAGTAGTACCACCTTATTATGACCATCAAAGTCCAGAGTGTGGACACACTCACTATGGTGGTCCAAAAGGAAGAATAGCTAGTCCAAATTATCCATTTCCATATCCTAATTTCACCAGTTGTACATGGATAATAACAACTTCACCAGTGCATCCTCTTACAATAAGGTAATACTTTTATGTTGCTTCTTTAAGGGTTGCCTTATTTCAGGGTTAATTTCTTGAAGTTAGTATGTGGAACCAGTTGTACATGGATAAAAACTACTTCATCACACCATCCTCTTCCTTTAAGTTACTACTTTTCTGTTATTTCTTTATGAATTATCTTATTGCTGTGTAGTTCAGGGTATATTTTCTTGAAGTCAATAGGTGGTATAATAAAGTGGAATATAAAATATGTAGAATGATAAGTGGTAAATAACTGTGGAAAGATTAATTAAAATACATTGGATATAGAAGCAGTCTAGTCATATCTTCCTGACGGGACAACTGTTGTGCTGTCACTTTGAATTTTCTGGAATATTAAGTACAGCTTTACAGCCTTTCATTTCACACTGCTAGTGAACATTTCAAAGAGTTTTATATGAACATTTTGGTCATTTGTGTTTTCCATGATTCATGATCAAAGAAGAGTTGTAGAAATGGAGTCTTAACGTGGAAATAAAGTGTGTCTAGATCTATGTGAATATAACACATTTACTTTTGGGTCATTCCATGTCAAACCAGACAATTTTTGAAATGGTCCCCACCTGACCTTCTCCAATTTTGTTAACACCTTCACCATAGCTGCAGGTACATGTTAAGTTTTATCTAGATACATGCTGTACTTTTGGCTGTAGGGCCATCATATTACAGGTTGTTCAGCCAATGAGCATAATTTTGCGAAAAATTTGTCATGTTTGACAGCTCTTTATAAACACACAGTGAAGAATTTAAAATGGTATTTCCACTCAACTTTTTCTGCCAAGTTCAAATATAACATGGAAAAAATCTGTGGAAGCATGTTTTCCACAATTGCTACTCAAAGTGAGCACACAAAAATTTATTTGGTTGTCGAGAACATTGATTTTAGATCCCACATTAAATATTAACCTTCTAGCTTGTTGAGTTACTGAGATATGTGGACTTGGACTTGGTGTTTTAAATTTGCCAAATTTGACCAATATTTTCAGTCAAATACCTCCAAATGGAGGTCATCTGATTTTTTTTTCTAATTAGTCTCATTAGAAAGAGCTAAAATGGTGGTCATCCGATTTTTTTCTAAGTAGTCTCATTAGAAAGAGCTGAATTTTATCTTCCAGAGAGTACAACAAGATTACTAATAACCCTCAGCTGCCCATACACAGTGACATAGTTGACCTTGAGTTCAGAAGACTTAAATCAAGAAGACCAGCACTACTCTCAGTTAAAGAGATGATGAATACCAACTTTGAAGTCGAATATCTGTGGAAACAACATTGGCAAGAACACTGCCCACCAAAATGCCAAAGTTTCACGATAGGTAGGAAACCACCTGGCTTCAATCAGCTACGCAAAGTGTGGACAACTCTAAACCGCATACGTACCGGCCATGGGAGAAGTGCTGATGCTTTCTACAAATGGGGAAAGTCACCATTACCAAATTGCGACTGTGTCGCTGAAAAACGTCGGCACATAGTGGAAGAATGCCCATTTTGAACCTACAAGGGAACCTTCAAAGATTTCCTCACTGCAACAGATAATGCAATTACTTATATGTTTAGATGTAAATTTGTAATGAAACAATGTATAAAGTGTGTAAAGATAGCGATGTATGCCATACGATAAATAAATAAATAACTAACTTGGCTTCAAAGGCAAGCAATTTTGTCACAGTAAAAGCAAACCTGAAAACAGATGCATGACAATCAATTAATTTTAAGGCTATTTAATGGTAATCATAAGTTGGTCCATGGTAGCTACTACCAATTTATAAAAATTGGGAGTAGTATTGTTACTACCTATTTTTATAAAATTGGCAACCTCATCGCTAATGGGCCACACCCAATAACTGTGTAAGAACAGCCATGGGTGGGTCTCTTCATACAGAATCCCAAGCCTGAATTTGGTTGCTTCACTAGTTTACTACATCAGTTTCAGGATTTATGTTCAGGTTACCAAGTCTGAACTGCTCTTTACTATTGACTGGATTTGAATTTTGGTCACACTTGATAAAGTTACCCCAGAGTACTTGTACTGGCATCCTGTCATTGTTGTCAGTGGATAAGAAATGTTGGCAATAATGTGTTGCACCCAGCAGGAGTCTTTTCAATCAGGCAAGTAGAATGCACACATGTCCCTCGGGATGCATGAAGGCTATTAGCGCATCATTCTGTTGGAATGATACACATAAATATTCCAAATTCACCATTTGTTGTCGTAGGTACAGGCTGGAGATTCGAAAAATATTTTCTCCAATGGTACTTGTGACAGACTGTTTCATATTAGCTTAAAAAAGATGATGTATCACTTGAAACTCTGCTGATACAAATTTGTTTTTTATCAATCGGCACAAACTGGTGATTATCTCTTGTCCCAGAAATAGTTTAGCCATTTTTAAATCTATCTTCTTGTGCTGCTCTTTCAGTTTCAACTTCGACCTTTTCAATGAATAAGAACTTTATCCCTTGCACATTCTCATCAAAAATGGGAACAACTCAAGTGCTATCAAAATTTGCTTTTTCTTAGGCTACTGAAGGCTTGCACGTTTGCCGGACCACCAATTACATCACAGGGTGATTTACCACAGCTTGTCCCAAAGAGATTCTATTTAGCCTTGCTTCCAAAATCATTTTCTTGATTACATCAGTTGATGAAATTTTTAAAATTTTTTTGTCCAGCTAAACTGTCACTGAAATAATAGCAATAGATGATTTCCACAATAGTATTCTTCTCAAATAAACATGCACAGCTACAGTATCATGTCTGAGGGAATCACTTATTATTCAAACATTCACATTTTTAATATCTTCAGCTCCTTTGTAATAAACTACAGCTATATGTAATGTGGCCTGGCTATTTTCCCAGTGGAATGATTGCACAGTCTTGCACCACAAATGAATAATTCTCTCCAAAATCCATTAAAACAACAATTTCTCCAATTTTCAAATTTCCTTTCATTTTCTTCAAATAACAGCTTTGATGCTTAGCAATGTAGTGATGATATGAAAAGTTCCATATTTTTCCTGTTATTTCTGAACTAAAGTCTTCAATGGACAGCTGTTTTTTGTCTAGCCTCAGTCTGTAGGTGTGGACCCACTGCTTAAATTTAATAGTGTCTTCAGGATCACTATTTTTGAAAGCATAGTTTGTCAAAAATAATTCTAATGCTTCTTTCCCAGGCCACTTGTTGCAATGATGGAACATGCTGTCTTTGGATTCTAAGCTGCAGACAGGTTTTTCAAGTAGGCATTTGTAATTTTGTCATACTTAACATTTTGATGAATAGCACAGAGACAAACTGAATGGGTTCCAGAAGAACCAACAAGCACACACCAATTTGAATGTAATTTATAGAATTTGGAGAACCCAATTTCTGGCCCTTTTCGGTCTCAATAGGTAGTGATCACTTCTTTCAGGTTGCAAAGTAAGAATAGTTTCTGCTTCTTGATCTTTTATTCTTCAATCCTAAGAGAAACACAGTCCTTCATCCCAGGGTACATTCTACTATTCTCGCCATTTTCATAGAATTGTGGAACTTTTGAACTTAACTTGGTCCAAAATCTTTTTTCTCCTGCTTCCTTTCATGCAGAGTAAGAACTGCCTTTTTCTTTATTAGCTTTCTGGCAGTCTTCACCATACTTACTAGGACTTTAAATGTGGATGCTGATTTCTTTCCATTGTCCAGCTTCTTGGTTCTAATGTCAAAATTTGTAGCTGTTCGTTTAGAGCAAAACCACAAGCATCTGCAGTTTTGGTACTGACGAGAGCCTGTGCTTCAGTGATCTTCCACTTTGCATAGCCACATAAATCTCTGCCGCTAACTTTCTGAAACTTGAGGGGAGAGGCACTGAGCTCTGTCAAGATTGCATTCATTGCTTCAGGTACTTCCATTCTTTCATCATAATCTGATTCAAATGTTAGTGGTTTCATATCAGCATTTACTTCAATTCTGCATGCTGTTCAAAGCTTCCATCCTGGTTTCACATATTTCTTAGTCAATTCCTCAAGCTTCTTGGCGCTGGGATATCATAGATTGGACGAAGGTTTTTCTTTATATTGTGTTCCTTTTTTGAAAAGGGGCTGCAGCAAATTGTTTGCTGACATTCATATCTTGTTAAAAATTTGGCCTCATGATAAAAGAAATTTTTTGTGTCTTTATCACACTTTAATCCAGAGTGGCACTTTATCAGTTCTGATTATTCTGCAGCAATCAGTTGAGTAAAAAAAAAAAAATATTACACTTTGTTCGATCACTAGCTAGTCCAATTGAACATGAATCTATGATAGAATTTCATCCATGTCTTGGGATGGGAATCTAGGAAGATAAATATAATAACTGATGTTACAAAATCTTTAAACTTCATTATAAAATTCACAACTACTTCAACACACTTTGTCCAGCTCAGGATCACATTAAGAAATTGTCCACCAGAGTTCAGCACCTACTATGAGAGAAGGTCCACTTGCATCAGATTTGCATCCATTGTGTCAAAGTTGCTTACATTTAAAGCCTTTAAATAAAAGATACCAACAAACAAAAACAAGTGCCTAGAAGATAAAATTCATCTCTTTCTAATGAGACTGTTGTTGTTGTGGTCTTCAGTCTGCAGACTAGTTTGATGCAGCTCTCCATGCTAACCTGTCCTGTGCAAGTCTCTTCATCTGAGAATACTATCGGCAACCTACATCCCTTTGAATCTGCTTACTGTATTCGTCCCTCGGTCTCCCTCTAAGATTTTTACCCCACACACTTCCTTCTAATGCTAAGTTGACGATTCCTTGATGTCTCAGGATGTGTCCCACCAACCTATCCCTTTTCTTACTCAGAATACGCCAGAAATTCTTTTTCTCCCCAATTCTGTTGAACACCTCCTCATTAGTTACGTGATCTACCCATCTAATTTTCATCATTCGTCTGTAGCACCACATTTCAAAAGCTTCTATCATCTTTTTGTCTGAACTCCTTATTGTCCACGCTTCGCTTCCATACAATGCTACACTCCAGACAAATGCCTTCAGAAAGGACTTCCTAACATTTAAACTAATATTGGATGTCAACAAGTTTCGCTTCTTCAGAAACGCTTTTCTTCCCATAGCCATTCTGCATTTTATATCTTCTGTACTTCGGCCATCAGAAGTTATCTTGCTACCCAAGTAACAAAACTTGTCTATTACTTTTATTGCCTCACTAGCTTATATGCCCGTGCTTCGCAACGGTTGTTAAAGAGGAACCTGTGTATATCATAGTTTCTAGGGTTCCAGACCTAGGTCAACAAAATCAGAATCCTTGTTGGTTCGCTCTGTCAATAAACTCAGTTTTCCTAGCCAAGATGTCAAATTTAAATAGAAGTCATTGTCGAAAACGCTGAATGTTCATAAAGTTTTTCATGCAAAAAGTGAAGTTAATAAATTTAATGTTATGAAACTTCCTGGCAGATTAAAATTGTGTGCCGGAACCGGGACTCGAACCTGGGACCTTTGCCTTTCGCGGGCAAGCGCTTGTCCGCGAAAGGCAAAGGTCCCAGGTTCGAGTCCCGGTTCCGGCACACAATTTTAATCTGCCAGGAAGTTTCATATCAGCGCACACTCCGCTGCAGAGTGAAAGTTTCATTCTGGAAATTTAATGTTAGTTTGTGTTCATAAAATTAAGACTGCGGTGTGAAATTGTCTGTTTGGCGTAAACTTCTGAAAACACGTCTATCGTTGAGATGAAAAATAGTAATAATAATAACAGCGCCATGTCTTGGTCCTATGGTGTAGTACTAAACTGTAAGTGCATGCTGAAGTATTAGTGTGTTGCAGTGTTGCACTGGGGACAATGTAGTTATTCTGTATGCAGTGCTCCCTATTATCGAAAACTCGACGAATGCTGAAAGTTTGGTAATTAAATCAACAGAGCAGTTCATGTCTGTATAAATAAGACATCATGGTGGTGTCAGTGTACGATAAAAAAAGGTTTGGTAATCGTTGAAGGAATGCCATCAGCTGATCGTCTGTATAGAATTTTCCATTAAATATAGTATTTCCAGTGAATTGTCTCGACGTGTTAGCAGCATCGGCCACTCTTTCACATAATACATGTCCTCACGTCCTGCAGTGATTACTTCGTAAAGCCCCTGTAATAGAACTATATATTCAGAACACTAAGTACAATCTAAGACATCTGTATCTAAATGTAGTCCGCACCAAAAGTAAGCAATTTCAATTTTTAATGTCAATATTGTACGGAACAATTATGAAAGCAGAGAGGTTTCTGATGAGTTTGTTGCTCGCGTGTGTATTTTATCTCAAGTGGCAGGCAGCATTCAAATGCTGAGAACAGTTTTCGTGTCTTGAACATTAGGGTGGAAATGTCACGTAATAATGGGAAAAATATATGAAACGCTGACTTTATCTTGGTCCTTTTTTGTTCGGTTAAGACAGATGACTATGTGTAAATGGCTCTTTTAGCGACGCTTCCCGCTTCCTCAACTTCCTTGTTGCTTCTGTGACACATTTATTAAGATTGTTACGTGGTTGCTCTGCGAAATGGTGGGCCGGGGGGGGGGGGGGGGGGGGGGCTTCTTTGTAGCCAATGCAGTACAAACCAATCGTAAGGGCAAATACATTTGTGGAAAGAGTGCATTTGTCTTAATATCATGTGGTAATTCCAACTTAATGTTTAGAAGATTAACAGAATGCAATGATCATTCCATAGATATTTCTTCCATGCACAATTTAGTGGTTATACCCGTCAAAAGATGCACTTCTTTTCTCTCCATGACATTGCAAAGCATATGGGATACAGTTAGGAATAAAAAAAAATTGTACTTGCAGCGATTTAGTTTGCTATTGTTGGCAACTAACTATCCGCTTTAGGAGGATGATAAATTTACTGGCCAAGACAGCATAAATTATTTATTTCATCATGAACATAAAGAATTATTCCGCTCATTCTACGTGACTGACTTTTTAAAAAGCATTCGATGGCTCTTGCCAACATCAGCACACATCGCCGCCGCCATAAGTAAAATTTTACCCCTTCTTGTAGTGTATTACACTAAAGTTATGAGAATGAAAAAGAAAAACGCAACACCATAAATAGTTCTTTAGTGTACTATGTAATTGACGTTGCCTCACGTTGACCTTTCCTGTACTATGGTTTTTTTGAGGCATTTCTAAAGAGAACACACGCAAAACGTAACTAACAGAGCTTCTGTTTGTTCTGTACTGTACTATCCAGTTTTCTAGGCATTACTAAACAGAATGGACTCAAGATGTAATAAGTATGCACTGTAATCAGAAAGGAAACGATACCCGCGGAAAGAAGCACTTTTTTCTTTCCATGGCATTGCAAGGCATGCAAGATACAGCTAGTAAATAAATGATTTCTTTGTGTCGTACCTGGATTAAATTTTACTTGCAGTGACAGCGGTTTAATATGTTAACATTGGTAACTAAATATTCGCTTTAGGGGGATCATTAATTTACTGATCGGAACAACATTATTTATTTATTTATTTATTTCATCATCAACACACAGAATTATTCCCCTCATTGTATGTGACTGATTTTTCAAAAAGGATTCAACGGCCGTTGCCAACATCAATACACAACACCTAAGTTACGTGAATAAAAAACGCAACATCGCCATCTATTAGTTATATGGTATACTATGTTACGAACAGCGCCTCTATCGGATCTTTGTTATACTACGCTGCAATTCACGCACAGCATACACCAGAAACTACAAATTACGATATCTCTTCTTCCCCTGATTCAATTTTAATGAAATGAAGCTTATATGTTGCCCCCAAGGTACTCTCAGTTGACCTATGAAACATCACGAAAGTTCGTATAGTATTCTTGGTGATTTGCTGAACTAAAACATACTTATAAGCATAGTATACACATAAAACTTCAAATTACGATATCTTTCCTTCCTCTGATCCGATTTTGATGAAATGTAGCATATGTTACTCTCCAAACTATTTCAAATTTACCTGTGGAAACCGATGAAAGTTCGTGTAGTACTTTTGGAGATTACCTTAAACAAATAGACATACACGAAGGCTTTTAAACAAATGGTTAAATTATGATATCTTCACTTTCTCTGATCCGATTTTAATTATTGAAGCCTTTATATAACCGCACGATATGCTCAAGTTACGTGTGAAAACCCCATGAAAATTTGTCAAGTGATTTTGGAGATAAACATGTTCAAAGAGACATACAGACATGACAGTTGTAGATAAATAATTTCAAATTACGATATTCTTTTTTCCCGTGATCCGATTTTTATGAAACGAAGGTTATATGTTACCCCGAGTTACGCTCGTGCTACCTGTGAAAACCTCATGCAAATTGGTGAAGTAGTTTTCGAGATAAGAGGTTTTTAATATTTGAACAAACAGACATGGCGGTTACTGAAAACACTTAAATTTACGATATCTTTTTTTCCCGTACTCTGATTTTAATAAAATTATGCCTATATGTTGACCCAAACTTTTCCCATTTTTCCTATGAAAACCGCATGAATATTCGTCCAATAGTTTTGAAGATTTAAGGGAACAGCGACAAGCCTACATTTACAGATTTATTATTAGTATAGATTACCTAATTTAATTCCTTCAGCATTGCCTGATTTTCTGACACTACATTCCATTATCCTTGTTTAACTCTTGTTGATGTTCATCTTATAACCTCTTTTCAAGACATTGTCCATTCCATTCAATTGCTCTTCCAGATCCTTTGCTGTCTCAGATGTCTGTACTTCCTGTTGCCTTCCTCATTTGCTGAATTTTTATATTTTCTCCTCTCATCAATTAAGTTCAGTATATCTTGTGTTATCCAGCGATTTCTATTAGTCCTTGTCCTTCTGCCTATATGATCCTCTGCAGCCTTCACTACCCTATCTCTAAGAGCTACCCATTCTTCTTCTATTGTACTACTTTCCCCCTGTCAACCAATTCTTGCTTAATGCTCCCTCTGAAACCCTCCAACACCTCTGGTTCCTTCAATTTGTCAAGGTTTCATCTCCTAACGTTTCTACCTTTCTGCAGTCTCTTGAGTTTTAATCTGCAGTTCATAACCAGTAAGTTATGGTCAGAGTCTATATCTGTCCCTGGATATGCCTTACAATTTAAAACCTGTGTGTGTGTTCTCTGGGAGATGAAGGCTTAACAGCTGAAAGCTATATTTATTTTTTGTTTTTCTATTATGTGTGCCTTTCTCGGCTCATCAGGCGTCTCCACATATCCCAGTAACTCAACAAGCTAGAAAGTTAATATTTAAAGTGAAGTCTAATAACATTAGGGTGCTTGATAACCAATAAAATTTTGTGATGTAGAAATGTTATAGGTCACAGATATAAATAATTGAAAAAGAGCTGTCAAACATAATGATTTTCTTGAGAAATTATGCTCATCAGCGGACCGACCTCTGATGGCCATGCAGCTAAAAGTATGTTCCTAAAACTTGACAAAACCTTCTTTGACATTTACTTGCAGCTATAGTAGAAGTTTTAACACAATTCGATATGGTCAGGTGGGGACCTCTGCTTGACTAGAGATGGAATGATCATCTTACTATAATAAGTATAAAAATAAAGATTGTTTGAGTTACCCAAAGCACAGGCTCGCTGACAGGCACGAAAAACACAAATAAAAACACACACAAATACTCAAGCTTTCACAACAATTGTTCACTTCTTCAGGAAAAGAGGAAGGAAGGAGGGGAGAAAGGGAAGGATATGGGTTTCAAGGAAGAGGAAAAGGAGTCATTCCAATCCCAGGAGTGGAATGACTTACCTTAAGGGGAAAAAAGGAAAAGAAAACAAGTACACACACACACACACATGCACACCCAAACACAACAAGGTAGAAACTAAGAAGATAGCAAATATAGAGTGAAAATACTATATAAAACATAAACAGAAGATGAAAGTAAGAGGACAGAAAAGATTTCGAAAGGCAACTTTTTGTGTCTGTCAGCGAGCCTGTTCTTGGGTAAGTCAAACAATCTTTATTTTTATACAGATTTTTCCCACCAGGAAGGTCTTCTTCTATAATATTCGTTTCATTAATTTAAACCTAACAATTACCTACATTCATTATTGCTCTGTTGCCTTTCGAAATCTTTTCTGTCCTCTTACTTTCTCCTTCTGTTTATGTTTTACATAGTATTTTCACCCTATATTTGCTCTCTTCTTAGTTCCTACCTTGTTGTGTTTGCGTGTGCATGTGTGTTGGTGTGTGTGCGTGCTTGTTTGTCTTTCCTTTTATCCCCTTAGGGTAAGTCTTTCCACTCCCGAGATTGGAATTACTCCTTTTCCACTTCCTTGAAACCCATATCCTTGCCTTTCTCCCCTCCATCCTCCCTCTTTTCCTGAAGAAGCGACCAACAGTTGCGAAAGCTTGAATGTTTGTGTGTGTGTTTTTATTTGTGTTTTTTGTGTCTCTCGGCGAGCCTGTGCTTTGGGTAAGTCAAACAATCTTTATTTTCATAGATATTTTTCCCACCAGGAAGATCTCCTTCTATAATATTCTTACTATAATAATTTTGAAAAGTTTTCTAGTAAATGGGAAAATTCAAGGAAAACTAAAGAGGCTTTTCCTGTTGTTTTTTTTTTTTTTTTTTGTATGATCTCAAGTCCATAATTCATGATTTACACACTGGGGATGCGTGATTCTTTTTTTGTGTTTTATATTTTAGTCCTACAACAGTTTTCAGGAAAAATTTCAGACAGTTACAAATAAAAGTTGGAAGATTCAAACATACTGCAAATAACATGTTTGGAATGCACTCTTGATCATAACTAATTTTAGGGATAACATATTTGGCATATATATGTATATTTATAGAAAATTTTAAGATAGAGTATGGTATCCGGCGGTGGTTATCTTGCAATAATCAACAATGCCGTTTGACTGATATCATGAAAGTTGGCCACTCAGACTGGCTCAGCATTAGTTTGGAGGGTTCAGGTTTGGCGAACCTGGATCCCTGAGCTGCGACTGTGTCACACCAGTAGTCCTCAATACCGTAAGCTATATGTGTGCCTCAGTGAACACCGTACGGCACAGCGAAGGAAGAATGTATAGTACAGAGCCTGGGGAGCTTGGCTTAAGTGTCCAAGTCATGAGGATAGTTAAAACCTGTATTTAAGAAAAACCTTAATCTCAAGGTGTGGTGTGGACCTAGGAGATGTATGGCTCTTATGGTGTAGCAGTCACTAACAGGCAACCTCTGAGGATCAGCTACATCTCAGTTGTACTATGCTTATCCATGCATGTGGGGCTCTGTGCGGATGGATCATTCTCCGTAGCTGCTGGGTTCTAAATGAAACAAGTGAAGAATAATGCTGGTAGTTGAATGACCACCATCATCTTTACGCATAGCAGAACAGAATTTAATTCCAAGGTATATGATCCCTCAAGTTGTTCTCTTTCCTGGCTACATCAAGGAAGGAACAACTGGCAAAAGAAAGGGATGAGCCTTACTCACCCAAATTCCTTGTGTGCAGCAAAGCTGACAGGGAATCTTTCATGTCAATATAGTCTGTTTTCTTTGTTAACATGTGGAGGATAAGTCTGGGAAAGTCGAAGGTATGTCAAAGATGCGGAGTGGTCCAGTTCTGGTAGAAGCAGCATCCCCTGCCCAGTTACAGGCAATATTCATCTGAGACAAGCTGGAATATACTTCTGTCTTCATCACTCGACATAAGAGCCTCAAGGCCCAAGAAGAAGGCACTGGTGGCAACATACGGTGTGTGTTTGTATTTTTATTTGTATCTGTCGACGAGCCTGTGCTTCGGGTAAGATATATATAATAGAGGAAAAATTCTTAGCGGGAAATATATATATAAAAAGTAAATGTAGTTTACTTACCAAGCGAAGGAGCACAGGTAGTGATAGTAATAAATAAAACACACACACACACACACACACACACGTCTGTCTAGGTGTGTTTGCGTTTGTTTATATGTGTGGGTGTGTATTTGTTTACCCTCCTTCCCCCCCTCCCCCCCCCCCCAAGGTAAGTCTCTGCTGATATGAGCTATACAGCATACAGCTCCATCTGTTAGCAATTTTTGTAACTACTATTTCAAACTGCTGTATAAACTTCAATAAACTTCATACAGCTTTCACAATAAACATACCGTTTACTGCATTCCTCTATCGATCTTTGTTTTCGAGATATTTAATTTTGAAATCAGGGAGTCATATAATAGAAAACAGATGACTTACCTAAAGGACCGGCTCGTCGATAGACACAAATAAAATCACACACAAACACACATACAAGCTTTCGCAACCGTTGGTTGCTTCTTCAGGATAAGAGGAAAAAAGGGGAGGAGAAAGGGAAGGATATGGGTTTTAAGGAAGTGGAAAAGGTTCATTCCAATCCCAGGAATGGAAGGACTTACCTTAGGGGGAAAAAAGAAAGGTAAACAAATACACACACAGGCAGGTGTGTCTAGGTGTGTTTGTGTTTGGATATGTGTGAGTGTGTGTGTATTTGTTTACTTCCTTTTTTTCCCCTACGGTAAGTCCTTCCACTCCTGGGATTGGAATGACTCCTTTTCCACTTCCTTAAAACCCATATCCTTCCCTTTCTCCTCCCCTTTTTTCCTCTTATCCTGAAGAAGCGATCAACGGTTGCGAAAGCTTGTATGTCATCCCCCCAAATCCAGAACCTTCCACCGAAAAACCCCAGAAGTGCCCCTTTTGTCACCAGATACTTTCCGGGACTGGAGCGGACTCTGAATGTGGCTCTACAGCAGGGATATGACTTCCTTAAATCCTGCCCCGAAATGAGATCCATCCTTAATGACATCCTTCCCACTCCACCAAGAGTGTCTTTCCGCCGCCCTCCTAACCTTTGTAACCTCCTAGTCCATCCGTATGAAATCCCCAAACCACCTTCCCTACCCTCTGGCTCCTACCCATGCAACCGCCCCCGTTGTAAAACCTGCCCTATGCACCCTTCCACCACCACTTACTCCAGTCCAGTAACCCAGAAGGTGTACACAATAAAGGGCAGAGCCACTTGCGATAGCACCCACGTGATTTACCAACTGACATGCCTGCACTGTGAAGTGTTCTATGTGGGAATGACCAGCAACAAACTGTCCATTCGCATGAATGGTCACAGGCAGTGTTTGTTGGTAATGAGGATCACCCTGTAGCTAACACGCCTTGGGGCACGGCCAGCACATCTTGGCGCAGTGCTACACCATCCGGGTTATCTGGATACTTCCCACTGACACCAACCTTTCAGAACTCCAGAGATGGGAACTTACCCTTCAGCTTATTCTCTCCTCCCGATGCCCACCTGGTCTCAACCTCCACTAAATTCATATTCCCGCCCACCATCTTTAGCATCTTTGCCTCGGTTCTGTGGACAGAGCCTCTGCCTCAAGTGGTATCTCTGTCCAACTTCTTTGCTTTTTACAAATGTATGTCTAGGTGTGTTTGTGTTTGGATATGTGTGAATGTGTGTGTATTTGTCTACCTTCCTTTTTGTCCCCTAAGGTAAGTCCTTCCATTCCTGGGATTGGAATGAACCTTTTCCACTTCCTTAAAACCCATATCCTTCCCTTTCTCCTCCCCTTTTTTCCTCTTATCCTGAAGAAGCAACCAACGGTTGCGAAAGCTTGTATGTGTGTTTGTGTATGATTTTATTTGTGTCTATCAACGAGCCGGTCCTTTAGGTAAGTCATCTGTTTTCTATTATATGACTCCCTGATTTCAAAATTAAATATCTCGAAAACAAAGATCAATAGAGGAAAGCAGTAAACGGTATGTTTATTGTGAAAGCTGTATGAAGTTTATTGAAGTATATACAGCAGTTTTAAATAGTAGTTACAAAAATTGCTAACAGATGGAGCTGTATGCTGTGTATGCTCATATCAGCAGAGGAAAGACTTACCTTGGGGGGGGGGGGGCGGAAGGAGGGTAAACAAATACACACCCACACATATAAACAAACGCAAACACACCTAGACAAACGTGTGTGTGTGTGTGTGTGTGTGTGTGTGTGTGTGTGTGTGTGTGTGTGTGTGTTTGTTTTATTTATTACTATCACTACCTGTGCTCCTTCGCTTGGTAAGTAAACTACATTTACTTTTTATATATATATTTCCCGCTAAGAATTTTTCCTCTATTATATATATCTTACCCGAAGCACAGGCTCGTCGACAGATACAAATAAAAATACACACACACACACACACACACACACACACACACACACACCGTATGTTGCCACCAGTGCCTTCTTCTTGGGCCTTGAGGCTCTTATGTCGAGTGATGAAGACAGAAGTATATTCCAGCTTGTCTCAGATGAGTATTGCCTGTAACTGGGCATATATATATATATAAAATAGAAAAGAGGTGACTTACCAAAAGGACCGGCTCGTCGATAGAAACAAATAAAATCACACACATACAAGCTTTCGCCACCACTGGCAGCTTCTTCAGGAAAAAGAGGAAAAAAGTTGAGGAAAAAGGGAAGGATATGGGTTTTAAGGAATTGGAAAAGGAGTCATTCCAATCCCAGGAGTGGAAGGACTTACCTTAGGGGAAAAAAAGGAAGGTAAACAAATACACACACACTCATTCCACTTCCTTAAAACCCATATCCTTCCCTTTTTCCTCCCCTTTTTTTCTCTTTTTCCTGAAGAAGCTGCCAGTGGTGGCGAAAGCTTGTATGTGTGTTTGTGTGTGATTTTATTTGTTTCTATCGACGACCCGGTCCTTTTGGTAAGTCATCTCTTTTCTATTTTTATTTTTGTTATCCCACCGGGAAAGTTTCCCTCTATAATTTAAAGACGAAGATTACTCACCAGGCGAAGGAGCATAGGTGTGACAGCATGACAAATAAATAAATAAATGAATACACGCACTCACACGCGCGCGCAAGCTTTCGCAACCCGGTTGCTTCTTCAGGCAGAAAGGAAGGAGAGGGAAAAGGAAATGATGAGGGTTTTAAGGAAGGGGGTAGGGAGCCATTCCAATCCCGGGAGAGGAAAGACTTACGTTGGGGGAAAAAAAGGAGGGTAAACAAATGCACACGCACCTTTCTACAGTATGTTTGCCTAGGTGTACTCGTGTGTGTGTGTGTGTGTGTGTGTGTGTGTGTGTGTGTGTGCATTTGTTTACCCTCCTTTTTTTCCCCCCAAGGTAAATCTTTCCTCTCCCGGGATTGGAATGGCTCCCTACCCCCTTCCTTTTTCCTTTTCCCTTCCCTTTCCTTCCCTTCTGCCTGAAGAAGCAACCGGGTTGTGAAAGCTTGCGTTTGTGTGTGTGTGTGTGTGTGTGTGTGTGTGTGTGTGTGTGTGTGTGTGTGTGTATTCATTTATTTATTTGTGATGCTGTCACACCTGTGCTCCTTCGCCTGGTGAGTAATCTTCATCTTTTTTATATATAATTTTTCCTGCTAGGAATTTTTCGTCTTAATATTCGTATTATACACCTTGGCCATTCCAATCCCGGGAGAGGAAAGACTTGTGTCTGTGTAAATATATGGGTGTGTGTGTATTTGTTCACCTTCCTTTTCTTCCCCCAAGGTAAGTCTTTCCTCTCCCGGGATTGGAATGGCCCCTTACCCCCTTCCTTAAAACCCTCATCATTTCCTTTTCCCTCTCCTTCCTTTCTGCCTGAAGAAGCAACTGGGTTGTGAAAGCTAGCATTTGTGTGTGTGTGTGTGTGTGTGTGTGTGTGTGTGTGTGTGTGTGTGTGTTTTATTTGTTACTATCACTACCTGTGCTCCTTTGCGTGGTAAGTAGACTTCATCTATTTTTTTATACACACACACAGACACACATAACGCAAGCTTTCGCGACCTAGTTGCTTCTTCAGGCAAAAGGGAAGGAGAGGGAAAAGGAAAGGATGAGGGTTTTAAGGGAGTGGGTAAAGGGCCATTCCAATCCCGGGAGAGGAAAAACCTTCCTTGGGGGAAAAACAGGAAGGTAAATATATATACACACACATCCAGACATATACACACGCAAATGCACCTAGGTAGACGTGTGTGTGTGTGTGTGTGTGTGTGTGTGTCTAAAAAATAGAGGTTGTTTAACTTACTCAAAGTCAGGCTTGTTGACAGACACAAAAACAAATAGAAACACACACAAACACAGATTCAAGCTTTCGCAACCGTTGGCTGCTTCATCAGGAAAAGAGGAAGGAAGGAAGGAAGGAGGGGAAAAAAGGGAAGGATGTGTTTTTTAATGGAGTGGATGAGGAGTCCTTCCATTCGTTGGATTAGAGTGACTCCTCATCCACTCTCTTAAAACCCGCATCCTTTCCTTTTTCCCCCCTCCTTCCTTCCAGTTTTCCTGATGAAGCCGCCAACAGTTGCGAAAGCTTGAATCTGTGTTTGTGTGTGTGTTTATTTGTTTTTGTGTCTGTCAACAAGCCTGTACTTTGGGCAAGTTAAAAAACCTCTATTTTATACATATTTTTCCTACCAGGAAAGTTTTCCTTTATAATTTAATCTGAAATGAGGTACCATTTAAAGTAATCACAAGTTTTCTTCACTTCTTCATTTAGCCACAATAGCACTCGGGGAGCATTTGGTACTAAAACTGGGTTTGAACTGAAAGGAATTGAACAATTTATACACTGCACTGAGTTGTAAACATAATTAAATTTGAAACATATCGATTTTATACTCTATTGTCATTTAAAATTTAGCCCACATACTCAGTTTTAGAGTAGATCAACATTCACACAGAAACTTGTGATATTTAAAAATCCTTTGATATTAGGCTGTCTTGAAATCAGTTTAATAATAATCCATTTCAAATACTTACTCCGATTTGAGTCTCCACTTTTTTTTTCCAACCCCTTCCTCGATTTTCAATTTCATTACATTCATTTTCTTCCTCTGTCAAAGTATCGTCCAGCTGAACTTGCTGCAATAGTGTCTTCATCTTCTCCATCCTCTTCATTTTCTAAATCAGAGTTACATGGGTCAAATGTCTCCAGAAGCTCCAAAATTTCTTCCACTGACAAACTAGCAAATCAATGAATCTAACCTTCATACTGAAATATTCATAGTTTTCTGCATGTTTACATGTCATTATTAGACAGTCAAAAGCTAAATTGTAATTAACAACAAATTGTATAAGTAATCTATGTTTAACTGCAGTACATTGTACGAAGAAACATCTCCACATTTACATTTTCAGTAATTTTACTCTAGGGCACTTTTTAATGCTAACTGCCAAATGTAGCACATACTCGACATGTAAAACAACTAAAGAAAATCATAGTGAAAACTAATAATAATTTTTCAGTTTGATTACGTAATCTTTAAGTCAATTGAGAGAAACCCTCCCAGCCTATCAAACTGAAGAGAAAGCAAGAGGATAAATAGAAAAAATAAAATAAAATAAAAGAAAAACATGCGCAACTTCAGATTCTGTGGATATACCCTGTAGACATAGAACACACCGCAACCTGAGAAACAATGGTCTTTGATTCTGCTGGCGCTCCATTGGTGGTAACTGATGGCCCAGAGAAATAAACTGTCCATTCAATTCATTCATAGTATCTCAGAACACCCATAATATCATCCTCCAGGGGAATTGCGGTGGTTTTCTCCACATTCTATCTGAGTTGTAACAGTTATTGTGCTTTTCCCCTGTGATCTGTTTAGCCCTACAGGAAACCTGCTTTCCTGTACAGCAGACCCCTGCCCTTCAGGGCTATTGAGGCTACTATGAAAAAATTGCAGCTAATGACAGGGTATACAGTGGTGTCTGGCTGTATGTCCCCCAGTGCCTTTGCACACAGCTCTCGGGGCAGTGGCTCTTAGAATCTGAGCAATGCAGGAATTTACAATCTGTTCTGTTTACTTGTCTCTGGATGAGGTTTGTCTCTCTCTCTGATCTCACTGCCTTGGTCGCCCAACTTGCCCCCTCCCCCCATTCATTTTTTTGGAGGACTTGCAATACCCATCACCCTTTGTGAGGTGATTTTGAGACGCTCCAGGCACAGTGGGATGGTTGCTTTCTCAAAATTGGCACTTCCACACATCTTGGAGTATCACTTAGCACATACTCAGCCATTGACCTGTCTCCCTGTAGTCGAAGCCTTCTCCCACATATTAGTTGGGGGATCCGCGACAACCTTTGTGTTAGTGAACATTTTCCTATCCTTCTGTCACTCCTGCAGTTTCAGTCTGCAGACCGCTTGCCCCAATGGTCTTTCCACATGGCTGACTGGGCAGCTTATACCTCAGCTGCTGTCGTTACTGCTCCATTTACCACTGATGTTGATATGACAGTCCAGTAGGTCACTGCAGCTATTGTTTCCGCTGCCAAAGCAACTTTCTTGAATTCCTCAGGCTCGCTACGGCATTCGTTACTATCTTGGTTGACAGCAGAGATTGTTGAGGCCATCCGGGAGTGTCAGCGGGCACTTCTGCGCCTTTGGGCCCAAGCTCAGTATCTGATCCAGCAGAGTAAACAGGAATATTGGTACCCCCCACCTGTCTCCACATTCAAGATACCTTCTGCACTGACGTATCACTGGGCACATAGCAGAGCATTACACATGTGTCATTTCGCACAAGCGAGTAGGAAACAAACAGTGCCCCATTAAGTGAGGGAGTTCCCAAGTGCCCTTGCTGTGTGCCCCTATATGGATTTCCTCAATGTTATTCAATTTGTACATAGAGCAAGTTGTGAAGGGGAAAGCAAGAATAAATTTTGAGAAGGAATTACAGTTCAGAGTGAAGAAAAAACAATGTGTTTTGCTGATAGCACTGTAATTCTGTCAGAGATAGCAAAGGACCTGGAAGAGCAGTTGACTGGAATGGACAGTGTGTTGAAAGCAGTGTATGAGATGTACTTCATGATGAGAAAAACAAAGATAATGGAATGTAGTCTAAGAAAATCAGGCAATTTTAAGGAATTAGATTAGATAATGAAACAGTAGAGGTGGTAGATGAGTTTTGTTACTTGGATGGCAAAAATTCATATGATGGTCACAGTACAAAGGATATAAATAGCAGAATGGCATTGAGAAGTGTTGTAAATTGCAACACATTTAATAGAACAAGTACAGGTGTGACACAAGTTAAACGTGTGATTAGGTATAAGTAAGCACACAATAGTCTAGAGAGTTTTGTAGTCAACACACAAGTTGCCCACAAGTGCGGCCGCATGGGCATAATCGCTTCAGAACTCTAGTGGCTCTGCAGCAGTGCTAAGTTGGTTCGGGCCCGGCAGCCTGTCATACTCACATTTTGTGGCGCGTGCTATTTGTGATTTCGCGCGTCGCAGAGTTATAACACTCCTCTCCCCTTAGAGACAAACGTCTACCGGGGAAGATCTAATCCGTTCAACGTCCGTGGGCAGTGACGAAGCAGGAGGCTGTGGGCCGGCACTGGTGGATATGGGCGGTAATGATATTAGCACGGGGGCCGAGGTTGGCCTGCCCCACACGAGAGGCACCCGGCGATGATGGGAGACCCTGGAACTGACGATGAGCAGAATATGGGAGAGAGTGGAGGCTGAGTTGCCCACAGCTGTGAAGTGCAGCCGATCGTCTTGCTTGGACAATAAGGTGTCAGACAGCATAGCAGCTTCGTCCTCCAAACGGAAGACGTCAGCAGGTGAGGCAGCCACACCTACCGCCATTGGATGAGGCGTCCATGGAGATCTCCTACCAGTGTGAAGCAGTAGGAGGACAGGAAATGCAGCACTACATCGTTGTCAGTGAAAGAGACCACATACTTTCGCATCTGCACTTTGAAGTGCGCATCAGTCTTTCAGCTTCTCCGTATGACTGGGGGTGAAAGAGGGAGCCGTTACATGGTGAATCCCCAACTGAACATAAAAGTTGACAAAAAGCTGTTGCTATGAACTGGGGGCCATTATCAGAAACAAAGATGTGTGGCAGTCCTTTGATAGCAAAAATCTTAGACAACTGTGTAGTCACAGCTGTGGACATTCTAGGGCACCGACAAACATAGGGGAAATTGGAGTAAGCGTCCACAACAAAATAGCAATAAGAATTCATGAATGGACTCAACATGTATACGTTCCCATGGCTGTTGAAGTTGATGCCGGGGAGAAAGAGACATACGGGGGGACTGCCTGCTGCGAATAACAGGAAAATGCTATAATATTGTTAGATTCTGTTGAACAATCATGTATAAAAAATTTTATCTTTAGTAAACTTAGTAATAAGATGAAGTGTAATTAATTTTGTGTATGGTTATATATACAAATGTTTAAATGTGATAAACCAGCTGAAAAAAAGAAATCACTGTTGAATATTCACTTGTTTGTTTGCTTGTTTCCTCAGGGTAACAGATCTTGATATAGAAGATGATGCTAATTGTAAACATCCCCCATGTTGTATGAGCAGTTGGTTATCTATTCCAAAAACAGGAGGAGCAGGAAAACAAAAATTATGTGGCAAACTGACACATTCCGTGGCGGTGACATTGCAGCAGTCACAAGCAGTGATTAAGTTTCATTCTTCTGCTGTTCGTAAAGAAGGGAGAGGATTTCAGATCGTATATAATACTTGTAAGTAAAGTGTGAGAATCTCAATTAATGGTGTTTTTTAACTATATTTTAAAAGTTTAAAATAAAAAGTAAATAAGAGAAAAAAGAAAAGATAAAAAAATTTGTAACAAGACAACTGTTTGTATAAAATTAATTTATTTGTGGTGTCTGAGTGATGTGTGGTGATTACTCATACCTAACATCCACCCTAAATGAATTTTATAAAGCAGTGTACCTATGGCTAGTGGTACTCTTCCTCAAAGTGTGCCTTTATCTTTTACTGGCATTTTTTTTTATCTGACTTAGATGTAATACAATGAAAAATTCGGTTGATTTATTTTTCTGTATCATAAACCTGGAGCCACACATTTTACTTGCCAATCTGGGAGTTCCAAAGAAGAGTAACAAATTTTGTTACATGAGCTTTACCAAGATGTTGATCTATTGGCAGTCCCTAAACATTATTACCCAGTGTAGAAGTATGAAACTGGAATTTCCCTATAGATTGTGGTAGCTGTTAGTGTAGGGCCCATGAGACTGCGTCTGCAGCACTATCTGCTTCCTGTAATGGCTGACGAAGAATTTTAACACTCAGTTACCCAAGTTCCATACTTCGGTATCTGAATCAAGCTGATAAATGTGTCAAGTTTTGTACATTTGAATTATGATTTGCAGACAGCATTGCTTGTCTTTTATCATTTGAATAAAAATGCTGCATAATCACATCAAATATTAGATGAAGTTTTTGCAAACATGCTTTTGGGAAACCACAATGTTTCAAGTGGTAAAAAAAATCCAAAAATGGTCATTTTGACGTGAGAAACAATGAGCACTGGAAACCACCGAAAAAGTTTGAAGTCCACAAATTACAGGCCTTATTGGGTGAAAATGATACACGGACGCTATAGCAACTCACAGAACAATTTAATGTGATACAAAAAGTGGTTTCTCTTCAATTGGCAGGTATGGAAAAGGTGCAGAAAGCAGGGAAATGGGTTTTGCATGAACTGAATGAAAGGGACAAAGCCCCATCACACACAGCAAAATGGGTCAGGGAAATGATCGAGGCTTTTAGTTGGGAAATACTAGGACATGTGGCTTATTCTCCAGCTTTAGCTCTCTATGATTATAATCTGTTTACATCACTGGGACACGTTCTCACCGAACAACAATTCATATAAAAATGACACTCTGACCGGCTCGCTTCAAAAGAACAACTTTTTTTGTGTAGCTTTCGTAGCCTTCAAGTTGGGAGAAATGTATAAATAGCAACGGATATTATTTTAAATAAATATTGTTTGTCAGTTTCAAACAACAGATGTGTAATTATTGCAACCAAATTCCAGTTTCATACTTCTACACCTCGTAACGTGGAGAGTCTTACTGTTAAAATTCTTAGAAAGTATGTTGCAAGAAGCGTCATATATTGTACATATCATGGAAATAATCTTGGTAGGAATGTAACATATAGAGTTCATAAAGGCAGCTGATAACTTTGTTATCGGAGAATGTCCTATAAGGATAATTATCCTAATGCATAGTTCGGAAAAGCTTGTGGTTGATGGGAGAATGCAAATGTCCCCGGTTGTGAAACAGCCATTGAAATTAAGCCTATGCTACACTATATGTCGTGTCACAGGGTGATGTACCTTGTTTTTATCCTAATGGACACCCAGTTATTGGTCATGCCAAAATAAAAAGCTGTGCAGTGACTGCAGCAAAGTTGGAAAATTACATGGCTGATTCCACAGGTGGCCCAGATTCAGATTGTGTAGGAAAAGCCTGTGACGGGACTGACAGTGCTGGGTGGGTGGCTTAGGCAGGTTTTGTATCAGGGTCTTCCACAGGAATATGACCCTGGTGGTAAGAGGTTGGGGTTGGAAGATGCATAGGAATGGACAAGGATGTTCTGAAGGTTGGGTGGCGACGGAACACCACTTTAGGAGGAGTTGGAAGGATCTTAGGTAGGATGTCTCTTATTTCATGGCTTAATGACAGACAATCAAAGACGTGATGAAGGATGTGATTTAGTTGTTCCAGTCCGGGGTGGTATTGGGTGACAAGGAAGACACTCCGTTGTGACTGGTTACTGGGGTTGGATGGAGGTTTGGTGGTGTGTGGGTATATGGCACGGGAAATCTCTTTGTGGACTAGGTCTGTGGGGTAGTTTATATCTGTGACGGCCTTTGTGAGATCAGCAGCATATTGAAAAAAGGTTCTTGTCGCTTTAGATATGCCATCTGGCTAGGCTGCAAGGGAGGGAATTTAATTTTTTTTTAAGGGATAGCAGCTGTCAAAGTGTGGGTATTGTTGGTGGTTGGTATGTTTAATATTGAAAGAAGTATCAATGGAGCCATCAATGAGGTGGAAGTTAACGTCCATGAATGTGGCATGGTGTGCTGAGGAAGAGTAGGCGAAGCAGATGGGGGAGACGGACTTTTGGTTTTGAAGGAAGGAGGGTAAGATGCTGACCCTGAGTCTAGATCATAAAAATATGATCAATAAACCTGAACCAGATCAGAAGTTTTGGGTTTTGTGGTGCTAGGAAGTCTTACTCTTAACAGCTAATAAACAGGTAGGCATAGGAGGGTGTCATGCAGGTGCCTATGGCTATGCCATAGATTTGATTGTAAACTTTACCCTCAAAGGAAAAATAGTTATCTGGTAGGATAAAGTTGGTGAGGGTTATGAGGAATAAGGCATTAGGCTGGAATCCAAAGGGACATTGGGTTAGATAGTGTTAAACAGTTGCAAGGCCATGAGCATGTGGGATGTTGGTGTATGGGAGGTGGCATCCTCTGTGACAAGTAAGGATTTAGGAGGTAAAGGGGTGAGGATGGTGGAGAATCAGTGAAGGAAATGGTTTGTATTCTTGATATTGGAGGATAGATTTTGGACAATTGGTTGAAGTTTTCTAATAACAAGGGCTGAAATTCTTTCAGTGGTAACACAGTAAGCAGCCACATTTGGGTTTCCTGGATTATTTAGTTCATGGATTTTGAGCAGCGTGTAGAAGGTAGGTGTGTGGGTAAGGAGGGAGGTGTATTCAAGAAAGAGCTTCCAGGAAGGGCCGTATGATTCCAGCGGCAAGGGATTACCTTCATAGTCTTGAATATTATGAATTTAGCATATTTTAAAGTTCGGGATTAAGTAAGAAATACGTATTTTTTGTTTCCTCAAATAAAATAAAATTAAATAAAAAATTTAAAAAATCATGTTTTGAGGTACAGACCTCCAAAGATGACACTGCAAGCACCATTTTGAAGATGCGAATTTTGATGAATATTTTAAAATGTTTTATCTCTGGAACAATTCTAGATATTGAGTTAGAGCCATTATCTTTATAATAATAGTAATAATAATAATAATAAACCTATGTTTACAGTGGTATGCTCAGTTTGGATGTAGCTGTCAAAGTTATTTTATTGCAGCCTTTTTAACGATTTTTTTTTTTTAAATTGAAGAACAAAAATTTATTCGAAAATGGCAATCCAAAATAAATATATTTTCTGTTTATTGTTACCATATAGAACTACATCCCTGAAAAGGAGGGTTTCCACTTTCGAGTTGGACAGGTTTTATAAAAACATTTTCATTACTGATTTCATTGTTGTACTATGTTTTAATATGCTTATTGCAGTTTTTTCTTGTCACTTTTACTGTTACAGTAGGTTCTTCCAGTGTTGCTTTTTCTTGTCAGTTTCTTTCTTGTGGTTTTTCATTGGAGGTGAGTGGATAGGTGCAGTTCAGTTATGAATGCGGTATCCACTCTTAATACATTTATTACTCTATATCGTTACAGATGATGTTAACACTTCAGATACAAGAGACTGTCTGCCAGAAGTACCGGTCAGTCCCAAAGAACCTCCACCAAAGATAACATAACGCAGCTATCGATCACAAGATCGACGCAACATAACCCCCCCTCTCCCCGACTATAGATTACGTCCTTGAGGGGGTGGGGGGTGAGAATTTCCCAAAAACACCACACTAAGTTCTTCGGTGGCATCACGAACAGGCTGACACAATGGTGACCAGGGGGGCGAACCCCGGTGCGTTGACGCCGAAGTTGGCGAGGTGTGCCGGCTGATGAAGACACTGACTGGTGGCAGACTGCAGGCCGACGTCGGCGGGAACATGCAGGAACACTTTGCCATTCGGATGCACAAAGGCATGAACGTTACCACTCACAGCACTTTTTGACAGGCGAAACCTTCACACCACATATAGAGTAGCACTACCTCCCTGCTCATCGTCACACGCAATGCACACGAAACCAGTTGAGCAATCGACTAACACCGAGAGCTTATGGATGTCGTTAAGATGGACAAAAGTATATAGCTCAATGGTGGGCACTGCGGGTGAATGCAAGTGTTGGTGAGTGGAGGTAGGAAACCCATAACAGAGCTAAGAGCCAGGCGAGGAGGGGGTCGCCGACGAAGCGGGTGGTGCGGGCGACGGCCCTGGGTGATCAGCTGACAGCCAAGGGGGTGTGGCCCCGGTGCTGGGTGGAGCAGCGAGGGCTCAAAGCGTGGGAGGGGTTACTGTCGCAGGATGCAGGGATGCCTACAGTAGATCATCTCGACTTTGGGGGCTGCAAGGGGTAAAACCTCTAAATGATTGACCGCTCGAATTGGAGCTGAGGGGCAAAGAAGCAGTGCTCGAGGGTTGAGCACGCCGAAAGGACTTGGTGCTCGAATATGTGGCACGAGGGGGTGACGCTGCTTGAAGCCGGAGTGGCCGGAGGAGCAGTACTCGAATGGTGAGTACGCTGAGAACAGTATGTGCCCATTTTGTGTTGCACGATATGGGGACCGGCCGCTCGACAGAGGAGAGATATGAGAGGAAACCGTATCAGAGGAAGTCTCTGAAGGCTTGATGAAGGCTGGCTTGACACGGTTGAGAGAAACGGTAATGACAGAGTCATTCACCCGAATGTCCGTGGTGTTTTTGGAGCAGCTGATGACGACATAAAGACTGGTATAAGGAGGCATGAGAGGGGTCTTAATGGTGTCATTGGGGAGAAAAACATGCTCACACTTGTCTAGCTCACGGGGCACATATACGCGTGGTTGAGTGTGCGCTGCCAGAGGGGGCGGCCGAATGTTTTTCCAATGTGTGCGTACCAAATCTACCACAGAAGGGAGCTCAGAGGGCGTTTTTGTTGTGGAGGGAGAAACTAGCTCGCCAGGGAGCACAAGAGGTTGTCCGTAAACAAACTCTGCCACCGAGCCCTTAAGATCTCCCTTATAAGCTGAGCGTAGGCCGAGAACCACCCTAGGTAATGCCTCGGTCCACAAGGGGCCATGACATCGAAGAGCGGTTTTTAAGATGCAATGACAGTGCTCGACTAGCCCATTTCTTTGGGGGTGATAAGCGGTAGTGTGTATTTTTGTGATACTGCAAAGGGTGCATAATTCAAAAAACGTGGCCAATTCAAATTGCTGACCCTAGTCAGTTTGAGGAACACAGGTGAGCCAAAGCGGGAGACCCAAGTGTCCATAAAGGCGCGTGAAACAGTGTCTGAAGTAATGTTCAGTATGGAAAAGCTTCTGCCCAGCGAGTAGTCCTGTCGATAGCTGTGAGCAGATAGCGGAACCCTTCAGACTGTGGGAGGGGACCAACCAAATCTACATGGATATGTTGGAATCGGCCCGACAGTTGCGAAAATTTACCCATAGGTGGGGAAGTATGGCGAGAGACTTTGTTTTGCTGGCAAGGAACACACACGCGGGCCCATGACTGGCAATCACGGCGCATGTCTCTCCACACAAAACGTTCCTCAAACACAAGACGTTGTAACCCATTAGGGGTGAAGGGACAAAGTGTGCCTGTAGAACTGTCACACCAGACTTCACCAGAAACTCCCAGAAAAGTTGTCTTCATGGGTCGAAGAGAAGAAGATTGGTCCGATAACGGCTATAAAGTGTCTGGGTCGGCCGAATGTAGCCTGGCTAAGTCCGACAAGTCTATCAGGCTAGATACTGCGCCAATGCGGGATAGGAAATTGGTCACAACATTATCTGCCCCTTTTATGTACCGAATGTCATTCGTAATCTGCAGTATGTAATCAATGTGACAAAAACGACGAGGCGGGGGGTCTGTCGGAGGGTTTTTAAAAGCCAACGCCAAGGGTTTATGGTCCATCAAAATGTAGAAGTTCCTACCCTCCAAATCAGTTCTGAAATGCTTGATGGCCTCGTAGACGGCAAGCTACCCCCTTCTAAGGCCAAGTATTTTTCCTGGGCTGAGTTAAGTTTCTTAGAAAAGAACTGAAGCGGAGTGGTGACATTATTATAGGTCTGACTGAGCATGCCACCGACAGCATTGTCACTTGCATCAGTCGTAATGAACAGTGTGGCATCAGAATGCGGGTGAGCAACGGTAACAGCTGAGGCGAGTAGCTGTTTCAACACGTTGAAGGCCTTGTCGATAATAAGCGTCCAAGGAATAGCACGATTACCTGACGTATTAGGGCCGGCAAGAGCGTCAGTGAGCAGGGCCTGAAAGTCCGAAGCAGAGCGCAGATGCTTGCGGTAATAATTAATGGTTCCCATAAAGCAACTTAGTTCTTGAAATGTCTGAGGCCTAGGCATATCTAGGACTGGCTTAATTTTGTCTATAGGTGGAGTGAGGCCATCTGCTGACACCTCATATCTGAGGAACACAACCGGCGGCTGATGAAGTTGAGTCTTTTTGTTACGTTTGATGCCGTCAGACTGTAAGGTGTCAGTCACCAGTCTAACATGCTCTACACTCGATTATGTAGTGGGAGCAAACACAAGGATGTCGTCCATGTAGACGAAGCAAAAATCGAACTTTGACAGAGTCTTATTTATCCATCTTTGCCACATCTGGGGTGCATTTTTCAACCCGAAAGGCATAAACTTGTATCGAAAGAGCCCGAAAGGTGTAGTGATGGCAGTTTTCTCTATGTCTTCAGTGGCCATCGGGATCTGGTAAAACGCCTGTTTGCATTCGAACACAAAAAAAATATTTTGCACCTGCTAATGCGTGATTGAAATCAGCAATGTGCGGTACAGGGTATTTGTCAATGATGGTACGAGCATTGAGACTCGTATACTTCCCAGCCATATGTAAGTACCATCTTTCTTAAGAATGAAATGAACACGGCTCGCCCAACAGCTGCAACAAGGCTCGATAATTCCCTTATTTTGGAGATCGGGTAATTGTTCTTTCACGATCTGCATAAACTCTGGTTTCAACATACGAGGGCGAAGTGAAATCGGCGGGCGATCCGTTAAGTGGAGTTTGTGTTTTGTTCCGTCTGTAACTATGGCAACACGACGCGGAGTACAGCAGTTTAATGTCTGTGACATGTCGCAGGCGTGGCCACCAAGCAAAACATAGGCGTTTCGGTCACAGGGGAACAGGCGTGCCAACTGCTGGCTGCCAAAGTGTCAATGTGCGGGCTGGGCAGAGTCAGGTTGGTACGCTTGCATTTAGTACTAGGCATAATCACAGGTCCCGCTGAAGGCAATAGCTGGCGAGAAATAACAGCTGATGTGGAAATGTCGAAAACACCAACGGGCTTAGGCAAAAGTTCTGAAGGTGAACACGAAATATGAGCACTCGGACGTTTACAGTCACTGTTCAGAGGATTGCGAGAGCAAGAAGCACAGTTTAAAACATGAGTAATGTCTGGCGCCGAGCCAGTTCACTGGAGACACACTTACTAACCTTGTGATTGTGGGCAGGGAGGCCATCTCGGACAGCAGAAAGGCGTTGATGAGCTTCAGCCTAATCGGCATATACCTTCTTCATGTTTAGCAGATTCTCCTTTATTCAATATGTTGAAGCGAGAGCTCGAGGTGCTGGGAGAGATAAGCACTTTTCCACTTGTCACACTTTGCAGAAAGCTCTGATTGTTTGGTTACTAAACAAGCGCGAGTAGTATCCTGAGCAACACTGGCCGTAACACACAAAATGTACAATTTTTCTTAGGGTAGTACACAGTGTTGCGCACAATGTCGATAGATAATTGAAAATGTCTGAAGTCAGTGCCAAGTATAGGTTCATCGACTGGTGCAACGAGATATGTTCACTTTAAGGCACAGTCGGAGAATACCTGCAAGGTATGTTTATAGTAGCCCGAACACTTCAGATCTGTCAAATTAACATTTTGCACAATTGTTTCACGTTGATGAATCTTTCCAAAGACAAGTGAAGGGGGCAACAAAGATACGCCAGCACCAGTGTCAACTAGAAAACGAGTGCGCGAAGCGAGGTCCTGTAGGTAAATACGGTCTGAATGTTCGCTGACCGATGACACAGAATGTAAAGTCACAATGTCCTGGCACCTATTTTTATCGCACGGGTCGGTGTCGGTGCCTACCTGCGAGATGTGTTTGGGTGCTGGCAAGGAGATCTACAGCGTCTTGCTTCAGCCTCGAAACGGTACTGAAAGTAGCACCACAGATGACACAAGTGTAAACCAGTAATAGTTTCCTCGGAGAGAGGTGGTGGATCGCTGCTCAAGAGAGTAGTGAAGGAGCCCGTTGGCGAAGGCAGAGGGTGGGGAGCAGGCAAGGCAGCAAAGCTGATGTTATTTTTCTTACCCGAAGCAGATGTGGTAGTAATTTGCTTGCAGCCACGGCCATGCCCAGCTGGTGAGGTGGGTCAAATGTTAGGAGACCTCTGATGCCACCATGCGATTGGTAAGCTGCGTAAGCTTTGTCTGCAGATTCCAGTGTTTGGTCAAGAAGTGCAGAAGGGGCCTGTGACATGATCAAACAGACATGGCTCGGTAATTTGTCCATCCAGATGGTCACCAGTGCATCATCGAGGAACGAGGATGGAGGAGCGATTGATGATAAATGTCTCCCCAGCTGCGAAGGCATCTTCTTGCCCCTCAATTCTCCATGTAGGATCTTCCTGACAGCGTTGGCATTTTATGACCCAAGCGGTGTAGAATAGTAGCCTTAGTGTGGTCGTACTGGTGTGGGCATGAAGGCTGGCCGACGAAGTTGCAGATCAAATCTTCGAATTGTAACAGATGTGATCTAATGCATAGGAACTTGGTCGCATCATCGAACCCACAGTGCTCAAAAATGTCTTCAGCCACTTTAAACCACATAACAGCTCGTTGGAGTTTGAATGGTGGCAGCTTGGACAGGTGGGCAAGCATGCAGAAGTTACTGGCTGCATCGACTGGGTTGATATCTTGCGGATGCAGCTGAAAATCCACTCGGCGAGCAGGAAGAGAGGAGTACGCCGACGGAGCAACAGGCTGTGGCGTAGCGAGTGTGTGAAGTGCATGGCATCATGGGGCGTGAGACCTGTTGTTGTGGTGGGAGCACATGTTGAACACCAGGTGTGTTGGCAGAAGGCTGTGGTGAGCTGTAGGAAATGTGCAAAACGACACTTCCTGAGGCGCCGAATATTTGCGGTGAGCATAGTTTGTGGAACCATTGAATGCATTATGCAAAGGAGCATTCGACAAAACGTATAAGCCATGTGCATAGCCATTACTCGGCGCGGCGTAATTGAAATTAAACCACCGACTGGGACACGTGAACGCTGATTATGAAGATTAATGTTCACATGCTCCTGATTAACGGAATGCAGGGCTGGAGTCGATGCACTTCTGGCAGGCACCGAATTTGACGATTTGGACAAGTCAGGGCTTGCGAATCCAGAATCACTATGTGGGCCGTGCTGTGGCGGTAGGGCTGATGCAGAGCCGAATTGAGACTGAATCGAGTCCATCTGACAATTCTCAGCCGAGGTAAAGTTGTGCTGATCCATTGCAGGGACTCCGGGCGACGGTTGGAGCGATGAAATAGCCAATGGCAGCAGATAGTGTGGATCCATGGCTGTGGTGTAGCCGGCCTCGCGGCGCAGACAAATCGCGAAATACCGACGCAGAAGGCACTAAACTTTCGAAACGAACTTGTTTACGACTAAATCAAAACAAAATCAGGATCACCAATGAGGGGAAAGGTGCAGTTCAGTTATGAATGCAGTATTCACTGTTAATACTTTTATTACTCTATATCGGTACAGATTGATGTTAACACTTCAGATACAAGAGACCGACTGCCGGAAGTCCCAGTCAGTCCCAAAGAACCTCCACCAAAGATAATATAATGCTGCTATCGATCACGGGATCGATGCCACAGAGGTTTCAGTATTGTAGTTGTTTTAACAAAGTTGTATGTGTTTTGTGGAAAGGGCTGTTTGAAATGTCTTCCTACTGGGGCGACAGGAGAGTGAATTGTGCTATGTGCATATCCATAAAATAGTGATATATAGGACAACCATAAAAAACTTTGTTTAGATTGGGAATATGTGCGCTCATTTTAAGACTCTGTTTCAAAGTGAAGATGTTTTCCAGAGATGACTTTCTATGTTCTAAATGTTTTGACAGAATATCAAACATGATAGTAACTGAACAAGGTGAATTCTCCCATGGTGCAGATGAAGCATATTTGAATTGTAAAAGGAAGAATTATATTCCTTAAATCAGTCAGCTAGAGAAGTAGGTGTTAGTCCTGTTAAGAAACCATGCTCACTGAAGTAGAGTCACAAGCTCTATTCATCAAGAAAGTGTAAAGAAATTACTGAATCTATGGACAAGTACATCAAAGCAAAACTGGCAGCTCCCTTCAATGTAGAAATTCCATCTTCAGAAGAAAGTGAATCAAAGGACTCTTGCACAACTTCCCAGGAATTTTTCACAGATATCAATTCAGCTGTTGAATATTGTGCATCTTGCAGCAAAAATATGCAAGTTTTAACTACTGTATATACTCGAGTAATCCGCTCAACCCCAAATGTTGACAGAGGAAGGGAAAAAGAAATAAAAGAAGAAGAAAAAACTCAGATTTGTGTAGATGAGGATACGTCATGATATGTCATGTACTTACATCAAAGATATTTGATAGTGTAATGGGAAACGTTGACATACAGGTATCTTTCATCAAAGAAATGTCATCAAATGTAGTGCCTCGCCGTATATTTGATTATAAAAGTTGCTTGTCTTCTTTTTGCTGCAATGCAAAATGTAACTGCTATGAGTGCTAGCATCGCTGTTGCTAAACGATTTGTGCATGTTTGAACATAGCTGCAACGCCGCGCCATAATTAACGTTTAACCCCACTAGCAAGAAATCACTGTAAACCTGGAGTACCAATATCACTGTGAGTAATATGGTGGTACTGAACCAAATAATACCCAACTTAAGTATATAACGTCCTTCACTACTCAAGAAGATGGTACCAAAGCAAATGCAATTAGTCATTCTTACAACAACAATGCAATTTTTCGTACGCGCCAGCCGCGCTGCCAAAGAAACTGACAGAAAGAGACGCTACTCCGCCACATTGGTCTGTGACGTGAGGAGACCCTGATACGTTGTGTCATTGTCAAGTAAATTATATGCAGTTTTCATAGTGGCCAAGGCAGTGCACAATAAAGAGTTCTTCTTATCCGCTATTTTGAAATATGACGACCATAATATCCCTTGTTAACACCACAATTAATATTTATGTCTAAGAAATATTACGAAGCGGTTTCCATCATTATGACTCAATTCTACAGCTGTGGATGCCCACAATACATAATTTGTTGCAATATTACGAATATTTGAAAATATTTCTTTGTCAAAGATTTGATAGAAAATATCATTGTGTAATACCAGCCTAAAGGCATCTGGATTGTTTTTTAATTTTTTTTTATTTTATTTTAAGCGGTGTAATACCTACCTAGTGTGTTTTGTTGTTGCAGATGAAGTAATACCAACCTAAATTCGAGTAATCCGCACACCACAGTTTTTCGTTCATAAATTCGGGAAAAGATATGCGCAGATTACTTGTAAATGGTATTATTCCAGAGACATTTTCAAAGAAAACAATTTTGAACTTCATACCATCAACATCAAAATATACGAAGGGTCCAGGGAAAGAAAGAGCTAAGTCCACTTTTACAAATTTTACAGTACATTAATTTTTCTGTTTTAATCTTGCCTTGACACTTACGCTCATTTTGCAAAAGATACAAACTTTAAGCAATATTCTTTAAACACATTATGTGTTTATTGCATAGATATTTTCTGCTACATTTTAAGAAGTTGAGTTAGAGTTACATATACAGTGAAAGAAGGGTCTGAGTCCTTGAATTCAAAGTAGCACAGTCGTTGCTTATTACTTAAATACTTCAAATAAGAATCACTAAGAATCACACTACATAAAAAGGTTATGTAATCTGAGAATTTCAATCGATAGGAAGACTGTCATAATAATCTTGTGCATCTGAACGCCAAAACTTTTTCAAATCCGCAGATCGGATTATTTCTCACTAGATATGGGTAATAAGCCTGAAAATATAAATTACAACATTTTAGAATTTGAAAACCATATCTAGTAAATAATTTTTAGAGATTAATTATTTTTCAAAAAAGAGAGATTGGCTAGCCAGTACTTACCTTTGTGCTGTACCACCGATAGTTACACAAATGAATAAAAAGAAAAAAAAAAAGGGGGGGGGCAAGCTTTCGGAACACAGTTCCTTCCTCAGGTGAGAGAATGGAAGAAAAAAGGATGGGAATGGAAAGGTAATTCACAACCTAGGTCATGCAGGTGGTGTTTGAGGAGTGTGGAAGTCAGAGATACTGCATGTTAGTACTGAGTCAAGCCAGAGAGGAACCAAAGAGGAAAGATCAAGTAGTAAAGAGAAGAGATGATGAGTGAACTGAATGATGCTGAGAGGTGTAGGAGGGGCAGGGGGGGGGGTGTCGAAAACGTCTTATTTCCGATATTTCAGTGTATTTTTGTTTTTCCATTTCTAGGCATTTAACTTTGTGTTTCGTCACATTCACTACATGTGTCTGGGCAAGGATACCCAAAGGAAATATTGAATTTTGTATTGAATATGTCTCTGTAAGATTCATAAGATGCCTTAATTATTGGGTGAGCTTCTTTGAATAAACTGAACATTTTAAACATTTTACTTATATTTAATTCCTCAGGCAGGTATACTTTAGTTGTATCTTTTAATCCATAATGACTATTTCAACCTGGAAATGAGGCTATATGCTACTTAATCGCATTAACTGTCTCATCACTTAATTTTCAGGGCCTATTCGTGTGCTTCCCTCTCTTATCTGTAGGGGCTTTTCCAATAGATCTTAGACTACGCACTAAACATTGAATCTTACTTCTTGATATGCCGTGCATTTCCATAAATGTCTTACAACAAACTACAACTTCTTTTATGCTGTCACCTATTTGTCCTCGAACTCTGTACTTGTAGGTTGCGTTGTTAAATCTTGCTTCACTTTCATCTTTCGTAGGCCTTTTACACTGTATTGGAAGCACAGAAATGAGATCACAAAGATGAGCATTCTGCAAATCTAAAGATTACATCAAGTTGAATTCTTTTGAAATATGTCGTCTTGTATCTTCAGGCACATTGTCAAAACATTGCAACCTATAATTGCAGTTTTTTCCCATCTCATTAGACATTATATTGATATTTTTCGCTACCTGAGATAAGTGGCCATACTTTCTTCTTTTCTTCGTTCGTTGGTGACATTCTTCCGTACTGTCACTAGAGGCATTAATGAGTGGTTCACCTTCCATGTCACTATCTTCACAAAACTGCAGAAATTGTACTGTGTGATATATCGATCTACTCAAAGAAACTGAATGTGCCAATAATGCACAGAATTACAACAATGAGTGACAAGTCAGGGCTGCAACCTTTTTCTTTAAAATCTGGCACTCAGTGGACTACGCCTATTTGTTCCCTGTATCATATGAACTGAGCCCTCTCTTTCCCTGTACAGGTATTTTTCAAAGCCAAATTAAAGTATGACTGAGATGGTTTTTACCCTTTTACAATAGTGTGAAATGTTGGGTCAGTTACATAGTTTCATATACTGGCAGAAAATGAAAAAATGGACTTCACTCTTTCTTTTTCTGGACCCTTCATATGTTATACAAATCAAGAAACATTAGGTCTTTAAAAGGAGTCTTTGGAAGACCATATCCCTATTATGGTCATCCTGTAAAAGCAGCACATGTTCAAATTGTGCAGTCATTTTATCTGTAAGATAAATGGGACAGTTTTGAAAGTGAAGTGGTTTATGACTCACAGTATTAAAGAAACATTTGCCATTTACAAGAACAACTATACAACTTTACATGTTGCAAGATTAAAATTTTATGCACTGCGACCCAAGTGTGTAGTTCCACACCCACCTAAAGATGTCTGTTTATGTGTGTATTGTGCAAAGGTGTATGGTAACTTTGAAGAAGTTACTGGAGCATATGACATATGACACCTTGGTTAGGTGTGTGAAGTCACTACTTATCTGTGACATAAAGCATGAGACTTGTCTGTTTCAAGAATGCTCTGGAAAGAGAGGAGTTTCTTTACAGACATTTGCACTGGTAGACATAGCAGATAACTCTGCAGAAACTACATATGTGACATGACATGGGAGGAAAACAAACTAATTAAGAAAACTGTTGCCATTGACTGTTTCATTGGTAAAGTTGGGAAATGGACAGTGATAGCAGTAACACATTACCATTTGAAGAAATTGCAACAACACATTGAAGAAGTGAAGGGGCACATTCAGGCTAAATAATTATGTTTATTACTACACCGTGATTTTGCTGAGAACTGGTCTGTAATTCCCCCACAAGAAGTACAAGGGTATGATTGGAGTAATGACCAGGTTTCCATTTTTACAGGAGTTACATATTTTCAACACCCGATCACAAGTGTTACAGTAAGTGATAACACAGGACATGACTCAGTACACGCTTTCCTAGCAGTGCACAAATTTTTTCAACTGCAAACAGGGACAGGAAAGATAATAATTATTTCTGATGGCGCTCCTATTCATTTTAAAAAATCATATATGAATATATTAACTGCTGGATCAAAAGTGATTTCTGACTGAAAGAACAGATGCCACATATGTACAATGCGGAACCTTTTTACTGTTTTGACAAGATCACAAAAAAGCAATTTTGGCAAAACAGTAAAAAAGTTATCACAGAAAAGGAGATCGCACCAGCAGCATGTGTAGATAGTTTACATATATACATATTTTAAAAATTGTTACCAGCTATTTGAATTGAGTAAGTCGCTTGTGCCAGCTGAGTGGGTATATAGTGCTTCTGAGCATTTGAAGGGTCCTTGTGATGGTGAAGGCGGCCAGTTGAAGCACCATGCTACAAAACATAATCTTTCCAGACCAAATACAGCTGCAATTCAGAATTCCGAGGATTTTACGAGAGCTGTGAAATCTTACACACCCACAGCCCTCATTCTTGTACCCAAAGAAGAAATCGAATAATTCCGTGAGTGGGGGAAAAAGCAAGAATGGTTCGAACAAACTACTCCTGTCAAAGGAATTCAGAAGACCCATTTCTGGACTCAAAGTGAAAGGCAAACTCATATTGCATGCACTTTAAAGAGCAAGAAAGAAAAAATTTCATTTGTACAGCCAACATCTCAGAAACAGCAGGGGAATATTCAGATTCACAACCCGCTGAGAGAGATGTTTGTGGCATGTGTGTATGTATGTATGTATGTATGTATGTGACTAGTGGATTGCTGAGATTATAGATTCCAGTTATGAGTTTTAACTGTAGTGAACTTTATGCTACCACATGGACCAGCTACTGGATACAGACTTCCAACTGAAGGACAGCAAAACCACCATTAGTGCTGACTTCTGGTTCATAGTGCTTTAAACATTGTAAGTGCTAGAGTCATTCCATGTCAAATTAACACACTTACCATATTTGATCGAATATAGGCCGCACTTTTTTTCCCAAATTTTGGCCTGAAAAATCAATGGTGCAGCCTATAATCGAGATTCTATCCTCCCCCCCCCCCCCCCCCCCACTCCTCCATCCATGCGTCATAAGTTTCAAAAATTACTTGCTCAAGGTTATTTTGGTTTGAGAAACACAATAAAGTAGAAAGTCTTTAAAAATGGTAACTGCTTTTCTAAGTTGTATCTACGTTTTTTATACACATTCGTGGAAACGGCAGGTCAATTAATGAAATGGTCTCATTATTTACCGCAGCCAACAACAGCAGGCAACAGTATTTTTAACACATTGTGCCCCCTCAAACAAAAGCAATTAGTAGCACACAGACTTCGTAAGCACTTAAATGATTTTAATCTGACGTGGTCAATGATGCTAATATTCACAATAACAGTCTAGAGTGCAGCACGTGAATTCTTACCGTGACGTTTATGCTGGTAACACCTATCGCGAGCAGTGATGGGAGGTTAAGATGGTGGAAAGCTTGTTTGTGCAAATACCGATGTTGAGTTCAAATGTTACATTTTAAACTAACGTATTTTACAACAACCAGATTCACTGCCTTCACATTCGTTGGTGGTAATTTCCAAGAAAAGATGTACATGGAACTCGAGGCTATTTTGCAGCCTTGCAATTGAATCATGTCTGTTAAAACAGCAAAAGCACAGTTCCTGCTTTAAATCACAAACTCGAGGAAGTCTTTTTCTACATCAGGATATTTACAGTTTTGTCCTCGCAATGCACGACAACTCTGAATAATTTAATAGTTCGTCGTCACTTGTACACTAGTGATGATCGTTTTTGGTCCATTTTAGGTTACAGTAGTGTGGCATTTGTAACATTAAAGTGTTTGCAAATGCCAAACACCTTATTACAGCTCAAAATTTAAATGAAAATAATGGCTTAACCATTCATCTGACACAAAAATTGAATAAACAAATTTGTAGAAGAGAAAATTCTCTACACATTTCCTCTTTTTTCTTTTACATATCTCACATAGTTTCAGAGATATTTGCAAAAATAATGGTCATTTGACATTGTCTCTTGCTGTCTGTAATGTGTTCCTACATTTTAGGTCCCACCGTTCAAACAATAGATCAAATTTTATAGACATAATTATTCACCACCAGCGACCAAAACCTTCATCTGAGATGAAAATTCAATAAACGTATTTGTAGAGGAAAAAATTCTCAACAATTTTGAATTTCAATAATTCACACCGTTTCAGAGAGATTTGCAAAAATATTTGTTGATTTACAGTTTTCCACACTGCATTTGAATTTGTTGAAAAGAGGATATGGATTCAAAACAATGTGTTTCTGCTTATGAGAAAGTTGGATTAGACAAAAAAAAATTAGAATAAAAAACCTGCGGCCTATATTCGAGATCTCCCCCCCCCCCCCCCCCCTTACAATCTCGCTTCAAAAGTTTAGGTGCGACCTACATTCGGACGTTACCTATATTCGCGCAAATATGGTGTTTTGCTAAAATTTGGTACACTTATAGTGGGTGCTGAGACTAAGAAAAATACAAAATTTCAATTTTTTAGCTCAAATCATTCCTGAAATATGGCTATAAAAACTTTTCAAAAATCAATCAAAAATGTGTGTATGGACTTTTTTTTTTTTCTTTTAACTTCCCCTAGGAGCTGCTCTAATTGAGCTAGAGAGCTGGATAAAGTGTCATTTTGAGTTCTTTTTCCAGGGATATAAACAAAAGATAGCTTCGAATTAATAACCTTTTTCAAAATATTAATTAGTAATTTTTTCTTTTTTTTTACAAAAAGTACATAATTGAAAATTTTCATCACCACTTCAAACTGTTGTAATCACATAGCAAAATATAAATGTGGAAATATAATGGGTTCATTGTATAAAAAAAATCTGGATTCTTGTTTTTCATTAACAGCCCCGGTTTGACCAAACTGATCTTTAACAAATAGGAATTTCATTAAAATATACTGAAAGGAAAGTAAAAAAAAGTATGAGATATCACCACCACCTTATTAAAACAAAACTCATCAGCTTATTTTATAATTAAGTTGATTGCTTATTTTAATTTCATACAATTGAACTAACTGATGAAAAAAATTTGAGCATTTAACTACAAATTGAAATAAAGTATGAAAAAGTACAAGTATTTACATAATAGACCTGATCCATGTTGTTGTTGTCATTGTTGTGGTGGTCTTCAGTCTGGAGAGTGGTTTAATGCAGCTCTATGCCCTACTCTATTCTGAGCAAGCGTCTTCATCTCCTCATAACTATATACATCTCTTGGTCTCCCTCTGCAATTTTTACCCTACACACTTTCCTCCAATGCTAAATTCACAATTCCTTGATGTCTAAGAATGTGTCCTACCAATTGATCCCTTATTTTGGTCAAAGTATGTCATAAATTCCTTTTCTCCCCAATTCTAATCAGTACCTCCTCATTAGTTACACGATCCACCCACCTAATCTTAAGCATTCTTCTGTAGCACCACATTTCAAAAGCCTCTATCCTCTTCCTGTCCACACTGTTTATCGTCCATGTTTCGCTCCCATACAAGGCAACACTCCACACAAATGCCTTCAGAAAGGACTTCCTTATATTTAAATTAATATTAGATGTTAACAAATTTCTCTTTTTCAAAAATGCTTTTCTTCCCATTGCCATTCTGCATTTTATATCCTCTGTACTGCGACCATCAGTTGTTGTTTTATTGCCCAAGTAACAAAACTCATTTACCACCTTTATTGATTCATTATCTAATTTAATTCCTTCAGCGTCGCCTGATTTCCTAAGACTGCATTCCATTACTCTTGTTTTGCTCTTGTTATCGTTCATCTTATTGCTCCTTTCAACACACTGTCCATTCTGTTCAATTGCTTCTCCAGGTCCTTTGCTGTCTCTGACAGAATTACAATGTCGTCAAGAAAATGCTATGTTTTTTATTTCTTCGCCCTGAACTTTAATTCCTTCTCCAAATTTCTCCTTGATTACCTTTATAGCTTGCTTAATGTACATACTGAATAACATTGGGGAAAGGCTATAACCCTTTCTGACACCCTTCCCAACTTCTTCATCCTTTTCATGCCCTTCAACTCTTATAACTGCTGTCTGGTTTTTGAAGTTGTAAATAACCTTCCGTTGACTATATTTTACTCCTGCAGATTTCAGAATTTGAAAGAGTGTATTCCAATCAACATTGTCAAAAGCTTTCTCCAAATCTTCCAAAGCTAGAAATGTAGGTTTGCCTTTCCTTAATATATCTTCTAGCATAGTGTAACCATTTACACTATGTATCTGCCTGTATCGATGCCCAATGACCAAAAGATAATTAGCAGGTGAGAGGTCAAATACTGCCCCAGATCTCTTTCCTGTTTAGGTATTGGGCAGCCTGTCACTAGCAAGTGGCAGTGACTGTATTTGAATCATACACATTGCATGAACAATGAAGAAAAAATAATCATGGAATCTTTAAATTATAATTTCTATGTTAAGTTGATTGGCTTTTGCCATTACTGATAGATGTGCTATAGAAGTTCATACTAAGACATGGATGTATGAAGTGTCTCACTGTAGTTGTGGGAAATAAATCCCAATGTATTACATTCAACTGAACTTGTGGGCTACAATTATTTTGTAGTTAATGTCTACTGATTAAGGAGCAGTTCTTTCTTTTTATATAGTAACTTCAGTGAAAAGAAGAAGTGTGACTGTACAATCAAGAAGAGTACATCGAAGTTTGGAGGAACATTGTAGTTGGTCCTCTGATAAATGAACTATTGTCTTGGAAGTACATCTAAAGAATTCGACAGAAATTATGTAGTGGGTCTAAAGGAGACAAGAACACTGTCACACTACACTAGGATAAGCCATAAATTGAGGATTGCCTCCCATGTTCCTACATTTCTCCTGAATCCAAACTGGTCTTCCTCAAGGTCAGCTTCTACAAGTTTTTCCATCCTTCTGTAAATAATTAGTGTTAAAATTTTGCAACCATGACTTATTCATCTGATGGTTCTCTAATTTTCACACTTGTCTGCACCTACTTTCTTTGGAATAGGGATTATTACATTTTTCTTGAAGTTTGAGGGTATTTCCCCTGTCTCATACATCTTATTAAACGGGTGAAATAGTTTTGTCATGCCTGGCTCTCCCAGAGACTTCAGTAGTTCTGAGGGAATGTCATCCACTCCAGAAGCCTTGTTTCAACTTAGGTCTTTCAGTGCTCTGTCAAATACTTCCCTTAGTATAGTATCTCCTATTTCATCTTCGTCTACATCCTCTTCCCTTCCTACAATATTGTAGGAAGTTCATTTTCATTATAGAGCCCCTGAATATACTCTTTCCACCTTTCCGCTTTCCCTTCTTTGCTGAGAACTGATTTTCCATCTGACTTCTTTATATTCTAACAGCTGCGTTTCTTGTCTCCAAATTTTTCTTTTATTTTGCTGTAGGTGGTATCTTCCCCCCCCCCCCTCCCTATTTATATATTCTTCTACAGACGTACATTAGCCTTCTAGCCATTCCTGCTTAGCTATTTTACACTTCCTGTCACTCATTTCTTAGTCTTCTGTACACCATTTTGCCTGTTTCATTTACTGCATTTTTTATATTTTCTCCTTTCATCAATTAAATTTAGTATTTCCTTTTATAGCCAAGGATTTTTTGTAGGTCTTGCCTTTCTACCTATTTTATCCTCTGCTGCCTTCACTATTTCATCTCTCAATGCAACCCTTCTTCTTCTTCTTCTTCTTCTACTGTTTTATTTCCCCCCGTTTCTGTCAATTGTTGCCTAAAGCTCCCTCTGAAATTCTCAAGAATTTCAGGTTCCTTCAATTTATCCAGGCCCCATCTCCTTATTCTCCTACCTTTTTGCAGTTTTTTCAGTTTCAGCCTACAGTTCATGACCAACAAGTTACGGTGAGAGTCTATATCTGCCCCTGAGTATGTCTTACAATTTAAAACCTGGTTCCGAAATCTATGTCTTACCATTATAAAATCTATCTGGTGCCTTCCAGTGTCTCCTGCTCTCTTCCACGTATACAACCTTCTTTCATGATTCTTAAACCAAGTGTTATGATTAAATTATGTTCCATGCAAAATTCTACCCTTTTTTTTTTTTTTTTTTTTTTTTGCCTATTCCATATTCACCTGCTATTTTTTCTTCCCTTCCTGTTACTACTACCGAATTCTGGGCTCCCATCACAATTAAGTTTTCCTCTCCCTTAATTGTCTGAAAAACTTGCTTTACCTCCTCATACGTTTCTTCGATCTCATCATCATCGGCAGAGCTAGTTGGCATATAAACTTGTACTACTGTAGTCGGTGTAGGCTTCATATCTATTTTGACTATGATAATGCGATCACTGCGCTGCTCGTAGTAGTTTACCCACATCCCTATTTTCTTATTCATTATCAGACCTACTCCTGTAATACCCCAACTGATTTTGTATTTATAATCCTGTACTCACCTTACCAGAAATCGTGTTCGTCTTTTCACCGAACTTCACTAATCCCCACTATACCTAACTTCAGCCTATCCATTTTCCTTTTAAAGTTTCTAACTTCCCTACCAGATTAAGGGATCTAATATTCCAATCCGTAGAATGCCAGTGTTTTCTTTCCTGATGATCACATCCTCCTGAGTGGTCCCTGCCCGGAGATCCAAATGGCGGACTATTTTACCTCTAGAATATTTTACTCGAGAGGATGCCATCATCATATATTCATACGCTAGAGCTGCATGTCGTGAAAAGTCATGGCTGTAGTTTCCCCTTGCTTTCAGCTGTTCGCAGTAGCTGTGTGGCAAAGCCACATTAGCTGATGTTACAAGGCCAGTTCAGCCAAACATCCAGGCTATATCCCCTGTAACTGCTGAAAAGGCTGCTGCCCCTCTTCAGAAACCACACATATGTCTGGCCTCTCCACAGATACCCCTCCGCTGTGGTTGCACCTACTGTACGGCTAACTGTATCATTGAGACAATGTCTGTGCTTCATTGGTGTGGGGTCCATGATGTTTGAAATGAAATTATTAAAAAAATAAATACATAATGCTTGTTTTTGAGCAACATAGCTAAATTTAACACAATAGGTACTAACAGTAATTTTGAAATAACTTTCAAAAAATAAACATTTACACTAACCTAACACAAAGTTTTGAGTTGAAAGCAGTTTCCCAATAAATTTCTTGGAACTTCAAAGATTACATTTTAATAATGTCAACTGGATTTGGTTTCCATCACTTTCATTAAGAATGTATTTTTTCCCTGTTGGAGTAAATGGATTTATTTTTGTGAGAACATCCACAACTGACACCTACAGGACATCTGCATGTGCAGGATAGGATAATAACTTAGCTGGTCCACATGGATGAAGAATAGTTATTTTAACTTCATCAAGTTCTTCATTTTTTATTTTTTTATGTACCCAAGCCCCCAGTTTATGTTGTATACAGTGGTGACATAGCCTAATGCATCTTGTAACTTCAGTTTATCTGGTAATGTAGTTACTTCCCTCTCCCAACTCTGCATATCACTTGAAGGGAATGAAAGTGCAAAATTGTTGTGTTCCTTTAATTGTCAATGCCTCTTCAAGCCGGCTTTTTAATAAAATTTTTGAAGCAGTGTAGTCTTCTTGAGTGAAATACGCGAAATCAACATTTGTAATATTATCTACTGCCCACTCAAACAGATCTCGTGGGGTTTGAATCTGATTTTGCTATGCCCTTTGCAAACTTGCACGGGCTGCCACTCTTGACTGAATTCCCTACTCTACCACAAGGCCCTTTCCCCATGTGCTGCGACTGAAAAGTGCCACTCAGCTTTTATGTTGAAATCTTCCCCAAGAAGGCAAAGGTTCAGAAAGTGTTTCTTATTTTTGTATTGAGCAGCAGAACCATCAGAATAATAATTTTTTTGGAAGCTTTTGAAATTTACTTGTAAAATAACAAATAAGCTTCTTTTGAAAGGTGTAAACTGCAATTGTATTGTGCTCCAGGCAATTGGAAACAATGACAAAGTTCATATGCTCCATTTGGTCTTCCTGTTTGTAATATGTAACAAAAATGTTATATTTTGATATTTCCAATACTTTTTTACTTTCAGTATATTTTAATTAAATTCCTGTTTGTTAAAGGTCAGTTTGGTCAAACTAGGTCTGTTAGTGAGAGTCTGGAATATTTTTTTTATTATTATTATTTTTTTTTTAACAATCAACCCATCACCCCCCACATTTATATTTTGCCATGTGATTTACAACAGTTTGAATTACTCCTGGAAATATTTTGAAAATTTTCATTTATGTACTTTTTGTAAAAAAAAAAAAAAGTAGTTTGAAAAAAGTTATTAATTAGAAGCACTGGAAGCACTGGAAAGAGCATGAAAAATGCTGCAAAATGACACCTTTACCAGCTCTCTAGCTCAATTACGACAGCTCCTAGAACAATCTTTAAAAAAGTCTATAAATTCATTTTTGGCCAGTTTTTGAAAAGTTTACATGACTATATTTCAGGAATGGTTTGAGGTAAAAAATAAAAATTTGGTATTTTTTTTTCTTAGTTTCAGTACCCACTACAAGTAAACCAAAAGAGGATGAGGTAAAATTTTTATTTAAAGGGTGTTGATTTGACATGGAATGATTTGCTCCAGTTCCTATTGGTTCGCATCAGTCTATATCAAAGAAAGATACTGACACAGTGGAACACATATTTATTTCATTGACTAGCTAATTTCAGTACACAGCAGAGTGCACAGAAGTTGCATAAATTGGAACCTGTGAGTCCTTTGACCTTTCACATTTTGTAGCCATTTAAAACATTTGAAAAATGTGTGCCTTACTGATCTTTCAAAACTAAAATTTTGTTACATAAGTCTAGATTTTGAATTTTATGAGCCAGATATGTGATGATGTGGCAATAGAATCAAGTTATATGGCAAAAATTTTAAAACCTGTTCAACCTAAAAGTGGAAGTTCTCCTTTTCAAGGAATGTAGTACTTTATGGTAACAATAAACAGGTAAAGCAATTGAAATTTTTTGGATTGGAATTTTTTGATAAAAAGTTTTTTTCATTAAATAAAAAAGCTACAATAAAATAACTTTGACAGCTATGTCCAAACTGAGCATACTACTGTAATCATAAAGCCATTATCATTCAAATAATAATAATAATACACCAAACACGACATCTAGAATTCACAACTCAAAATCATACTCGCATCTTTAGAAGCCTGTACCTCGGAGCAGGAATTTAATTAGAGAAAACAGAAAAAATGTGTTTCTTACTTAATCTTGAATTTTAACATATGGTAAATTCAATAATATCAGAGACTATGAAGGTAAGATTTTTTTCCTAGTCTGCCTGAATTGATGTGGACTATGCACAACAGAGATTGGAGATCTTGTTAAGACTTTTTCAATGGAGTCACTCAGGTGCAATGTGTAGGTGGAAGAATCGGAGTTTTGGCAAAGATATAACCAAAATCGCACACAAAATTATAGGAGGGAGAGCTGCTTCGACAATTGGCATGGATACAAAGCCTTCTGTTGTAAGCGGGCGGGATCATTAATATAGTATCGCTCAGAAGTCAAACTGTGAGCAGTTAAAAACACTCTGAGAAAAAAAAAATATACAAGAGAGGAGGAAATAGTTATAAAATTATGCTTTAGAAAAAAGTAACTGATACTTTTACTGCATGTGTGTGTGTGTGTGTGTGTGTACACCAGCAAGTTTTATGTATTGATTTCTCTTCTTCTTTCTTTAGATGAACATAATTATGATGACTGTAAACATTGTTCAGACGGAAGATGTGTGCTGGACTTAGCAGTGTGCACCATGTTTTCTTGTACTGGAAAACTGGGATCTCCGTGTTTGGGAGATGGTTTTGAGTGTTTCAATGAAACTCAGAGGTGTGATGGAAAAATGGATTGTGAGTCTGGCCTAGATGAAAAAGACTGTCAAGTTTGTTCTCCTGATGAACGGCCATGTCGTTCAGGACGGGGTTGCTACACATATGAACAAACATGTGATTTAAAACCTGATTGTGTTGACAACACTGATGAAACAGACTGTGGTATGTAATATAGATTTTTCCTACTTATAAATTCACTTTTCTTTTTTTCCTTGATATTTATTGTTTGTATATTAAACAGCACTGGCCATCCTGAATGAAGTGTTTTGTATCTGTATAAATACAGTAAAATCTCTTTTTAACAAAGCTCTGGGCACTCAAATATTTTTTCCTTAAATGGGGATTTTGCCCAGGGACACAGGAGTAGTGACCCAGAATCATTTTTAGGAGATGATGTAGATATTTAATTGCAAACTTACCAATTACCTGACAAAAGTTTGAATACATTATACAAACACATGTTTCAAACATTTTGTAGAACACATTCATTATTTATTTTTTAAAAATTAAAAAGGTTTCTGATTTCTCCTTCCAGCATACTGTAATGAAAGAATTTGTCACTCAAGTTGGTTAATGTTTGCCAGAATTGCCTCGTGTACATTAAAAAAGTGTAAAAGTAGTTTCTGACAGTGTCAAGTCCTTCCACAGCAGCTGCAAAATGTGGTGCAATATCAGCATCATCATCATCATCATCGTCACCACCACAACGACCACCACCACCTTCTACCTCAGAGTGTTCCTTTGTTACAATTTCACACATCTCACTCAGATTAATCTCCGGGGTCGATGGTGAAAGATCGTTCACACATGAGACGAAGTCCTCGAAAGTCAAATTTTCAGGAACATCTGCAGTTCTCCATTCTTCTTCAGGAACAATGTCATCCTCTTCAGCAACATATGTAGGCTGGACACTGTTTTGTCGTCCTGGTCTGTCTCTGTTTAGTTCTTCCCAGCCTGTCTTTCAGGAAAGGTTCTGTTCAGGATGCGTGGACATCTATAACAGTGATTCAGATTAGTAATACAAGTTTTATTTACAGAAATAAACAATACATGACTTTTATACATAGGTCTGTCTCTTCTCTTCTCGCTGCAGTGTCTTGCACGATGCTGGCTGCACTGTGACCTAGTGACTGCTTGCTTCGGTGCCGAGTTCAGGTGGGCTCGTCCAGATGCTTATCGGCCTAGATATAGACGCTTGTAGAGGGCGCGCTTCTAGGTTACTCCCTCAGAGAGGTGCGGCGCCGGCATGTGATTGGCTGCCAGTCATCTGCTGCCACCTCCACGATCATTCTCGTGCGTCTGGCATTTGGTGCTGACTTTACACCACAACCAGCTTTTGCAAAACAATTTAACACTGTCTGTTGTGTTATATAATTCCATGCAGCAACTAAGATGTGCATTGCATGTAAAATGTTTAATTTCATTACTTGCTTTCTCTCAAGGAAGGTAATAGATTTTTGGACAACTGCTGCTCTGTAGTTTGCTTTGACAGAGTGTAGTATTAAAAGATCAAGAGGCTGCAGATGGCTAGTACAGTTTGGTGGGAGAAACGCAACTTTCATATTTCTCAAAAATTGTGTTTCTTTGGGGTGTGCAGGGCAACAATCAATAATAAGCACTATTTTCCTGCCTGCTGTATCCATCTTTGCATCTAAACACCTAAGAAAACTTATAAAGATTTCTGTTGTCATCCAGGAATTACTGATGTTCTCGTAAGTACAAGGTAGCGTTTTGATATTTTTAAAATAGCTGGGAGTTTTGAATTTTCCTTTCGTCAGTGGTGCCACCTTCTCACTTTCGTTACTGTTAACACATAATAGTGCAGTCATTCTGTCATTACTTTTCTTATCTCCATGGCAATTTTCTCCCTTCACAGAATACGCTTTTCCAGGAATACGCCAGTTTCATCTGGTTAAAAATGTCTCTGGGCTCATAGTTCTGCATTAAACGTGGTAGTGTAGTGCTCAATGTTTCTACAGCAGCAGCGCCACTCTCACATTCTGCAAAGTGAGGTTATGGCGCATTTTAAAGTGATCTAACCATCCATTTAATGCACAAAAATTTTGTACACCTATTCTGACGGCAATTTCCCGAGTCTTCTCTTGAATAATATTCCCGCTTACAGGAATGTTGCCTCGCCTTACAGCATGGAACCACTTTAAAAGAACCTTTTCCACATCACTAAACATTGAAGTTTGAATGTTCTTCCTTGCCGATCCCATGGAACCACTAGCGACAGCATTTAATAGTGCTTCTTTGTTTTTTAATATGCTGAACAAAGATGATGGTGCTAAATCATACTTCTTCACCGTGTCCGAAGGTTTTACATTACGATTATCTTCCACACCATGGATGATGGTCAGTTTTTGTTGAATTGTAAGTTTCTTGCGCTTGCAGGCCATAACTTCACAAAAATAAAACTAATACAGCACTTCATGGCTTGCACTTCGTATAAGCAACTGACGTCAGATCACGTGACTACAAATGCATGGTACATAAAAAGGCGAAAACTGTGTTCTAATTTGTTTGATGCTTTTTCCACTGTCGCTACACTGCAATTAGATCTATACACAACCTGTGTCAGTCGAAAGAATCGATCACCATTTACTGCCTACATGCAGCTTATAAGACTCAAAGAAAGAAACTGAAAGAAATCAGAAACTCGCTTTGACGTGTTAGAAATTCTGTAAAAACAGAGTTTTAATTTGAAGAAAGTTTCATATTTATTTCTTAAAAGCGGGTTTAGTCTGAAAGTGGGATTCGTTAAGGCAGGGGAAAATTACATTGTTCTTTTTGCCGGGAACAATGAAAATATTTGTTAAAAGATTTTCATTAAAAGGGGGTTCGTTAATTTGGGGTTTTACTTGTATGTGTGTGTAATAAATGTGCTTTCATTTTGCACTTCATTAACAACCCTGCCTTTGGATTTGAATTCAATTGTAGTTATAAGGTGACAATATATATATATATATATATATATATATGAAACGATTATTAAGACGAAAAATTCCTAGCAGGAAAAATAAAATATAAAAAATAGACGAAGATTACTCACCAGGCGAAGGAGCACAGGTGTGACAGCATCACAAATAAATAAATGAATACACACACACACACAATCGCAAGCTTTCGCAACCCAGTTGCGTCTTCAGGCAGTAGGGAAGGAGAGGGAAAAGGAAATGATGAGGGTTTTAAGGAAGGGGGTAAGGAGCCATTCCAATCCCGGGAGAGGAAAGACTTACCTTGGGGGAAAAAAAGGAGGGTAAACAAATGCACACATGCCCACACATTCACACAGACACAAGTACACCTAGGCAGACATACT